>JADLZL010006205.1:0-748559 GCA_015844335.1 Chrysopogon serrulatus | reverse complement strand
GAGCATTAGAGAGCAAATAGATCTATAAAATAAGAAGTTTAAACCGTATCAAATCTAGATTGGGCAAAAGAGTGTTACAAATAAATAAAATATTAAAGTCATGCAACACGATAACTTAATGAATCTACTAGATCTTGCCAAATCTAATAGAGCCGATAACTAATCCTTGAACCGCATCCTAGCCTCGGCCGCACGACTCACGATATCTAACCAAGAATCGAGCAACTATCTTGCCTCACTAAGCTATCAAGCGCGTCGCCGCCGCACGCTATCTAGTCGAGATAGACAAAGCATAAGCAAAGACTTCTTGATCATCATAGACGCCGCACGGCCATCCCATCGAGACGAACAAGACTACTTGCATCAAGATCTAAATCCACCGCATGATACTTCAGATGATAGCAAGGTTGCCTAACTTACGAGGTCGACGGATCAATTGGCCCTCTCGAAGAACCCCGACGACACGACAAAAGGGACTCAAACGTGGCACGGGCCGGTTGTATTGATTTGATTGTGTATCCTTTACAATGGTCGAGGGTCTATATTTATACCTCGGACATAACATGAATCCTAATAGATTACGACGCACACAATATGTTAAAGGTAACTCAAAAGTATGGCGAGACTTTGCTATAATTCTCCTGAGTCCTTGATCATCGCTTTCCTTCTATTCGGCTTGCTTGCCACCTTCGCTTCCTCGAATGGAGTCGCCGTCTTCCAAGATAGCCGACCGCACCAATGCTTGCCGAATCACCCGAGTCAATCGCACATACGCTTGCCGAATAGCTCAAAGTTAGCCGACCGCGACGCCATTTGCCTAACGCTGGGATTTCTCGCTTCCTCATAGATTTTACCAATCGGCCCACATTGCCATTGGTCTTTACCAAAATCCAAGTGTTAACACATGCCCCCTCAATTTCGGGATAAAAGTGATTTTGTTCCAAATTGAACACGACTCTCTTTCTCATCTAGGTCAACACTGCTCAAATCCGTACCGCTATTCAAAGACCCGATTCTTCCTCGCTCCGCATTCGAAGCTTACTTCCAATCCCCAATGGCAACCCTTGATGGAGTTCCGCAGGTATCTTCGATTCCTTTCATGTATTCGGCAATTTCTTTCCTTGTTTTTTCACTTTTCTCGATTCTTTTTCGCCGCTCCACTCTTTCCTCAAGGAATATAAGGATGAAATTTTGATTCCTTATGCCGCGAACCCCGATTCAGTACTTTTGGGTCCGATGGGAGATCCCAATCCAATCAATTTGTGGAGAAAGAAACTTTGAGGATTCCCTTCAAATCCGAGTAGTTTCCCGAACCAATGGCCAAACACTTTCAAAACCTGGCCTTTTCCTCCGATTTCCGGATGGCGGAAGTGGTACCAAAGGATGCTGAACAAGAGCAAATAAGCCACCGGGACTCCTGTGATATCCAAAGATTGCTTGAGTTATCTCTTTCGAACACTTCTAATGATTCTCTTTTGATAGCAAATTTTTCCCACTTCGGGTCTCGATGCTACTAATTCTTTCATCTTCGGCCATGGCCCGATGTCTTTTACTTTGGCCGACGTTTTCATGATGACAGCCTCAATGTAACGGAGCCAAAGATACCCTTCTAAATACAAGCACAAAGCAGCAGAACTGTAAAGGGCAAAATCGGGAAGCGGTGGACCAAATATATCCAGACTTTCATGTCCACGGATTCGTTTGACAACAAAGAATATAAAGCTTTCCCGAACATGTGGCTCTACAGGTTTGTTTTCTGTGGGTAAATCCAATGAGCCAACTCTCAATCACATGGTGATGGCCGAGGAGCCGGGCATAGAACTTTAATTCCTCCGGGCAAATATCTTCTGGGAGCCGTTTATCACATGATGCATCGATCATTGTTCGAGATGCGTCCAACATGGGGAAATTCATTGTGTAAATGGTCCCTGGTGGTTTGTGCAGATGTGGCTACAATTGTACATGCACCAGATAGTCTCCGTGGACCTTAACACTTTGGGTTTTCCTTCCGCACAATGATGATGAGGATGGCCAAATGAAAGAGAAAGCCTGTCAAACTTATGGAGAAGCAAATTTGCCATCACCATTGATATAGATCTTGGCCATCTATTCAAGCTATTCTTTAAGGGCTTCAATCATGTGATATGGCTCCCTTTATAGAGAAAGTGACACTTTGACTACGCTTTGCAAATTCAGCTATGAGTCCGGGCCGCCGTATAGGGTTGCTACAAAGATCTTCAATTCTTTCATTAAGCCCCTGTCTTGCCGCCAGAGTTTCATCATGGGAGGTTGTTTGAATCCTTCCTATGAATTTTATAACCCAAACATGTTTGCCAGCAATTGGGCTGTGGGCAACTGCCCCCAAGACTGTTTTTCTCAACCATCATAAGGCCCGGAGAGAGAATAGAAGATGAAATGGAGGCCAAAAGGGTTTTTGAGCTTGGATGGGATCTGCTGTAATTCATGCCCTTACCTTTGGGATTAATAGAAGCTGCTCATCCTTTGTTTCCCACTCTTGAATTTGATTCCGACAATGAGGTAGCTTTCTTCATACTCACAATTACCTTTTTTCCCCGACTTTGTTTTTAAATTTCAGTATTGTAATTGTTTTTTTGCGTGATCCCGAGCCTACTCCTCCTTCACAAGTAGTCCAATATTACCAAGCCGGACCCATCCCCGCCTTTAGGTTTTAATGCTCCATCCCCGGCAACCCTCATGAAAACACCAAAGAGCTCGGGTGCAGCTTCTTCGAAAGGAGAAGGCAAGAGGAAAGCTATTCGGATCAAGCAAGAGATGTTAATGTGCCCAGAAGAACAAGATCCAAGAAGGCTAAGCTCTCTCCCAAGGTATACTCTTGGTCGGCTTTTGTTCGAACCATGATGGGGCTTATTTTACTTATTATATATTTTCTTTTCAGCCACAGTGTCGCCTTCAAAATCAGCCAATGTGTTGAGAATCACCGAAACATCTTCTCGTGCTCCTGAAGATGTTGAAACCCAAGAGGAGGATGCAGAAATTCAAGAGTCCACCGCCATACAGTGATTACCTTCTTAATCGATTGTTCCCCTTTTTTGCACCAAATGAACTGATTTTGCCACTTGATACTCGTAGCGCATCATTCCCCGGATAAAATGGCGTAAGAATCTCCTCCTCATGCTTCTATTGATAGTGCAGAAATTCACAAGGCTATTGGTCATATTGGTAATAATGTTTTCTACATATTTCCTCTTCTTCCTTCTCGCCAAGGTTTATCTACTCGCACTTTGCATCTCATTACTTATTTTCAGATGATATCTTGATGACATAGCGTAAGGATCTTCCCCTCATCGGGCTTCAAGTTCATCTTCTCTCGAGCATTCAGCTAAGCCCTCAATCAAGCCAGACAGGAATCAACCTGAAGAAGCTTCTGCACAAAAGGTAATACTTTATTTTATTGATCTCTCAAATAATTCTGATCAATCGGCTAATGGTTCTCCTTCTTAAAGGATGAGGCTAAGCCGATCGCCGCCTACTCTTTCACCATTGAAGAGTACATTAATGAGGGTGGTGAAGAGGCTACTTCTCAAAGAGGTTATCAAGAGAAACAAGCTCGGCTAAAGGAGATATCCCTCTTATCGGGCCAAAGATATAAATGCTCTTGTTCAAGATGCACCGATAAGAGAACTGGTTGAGCTTATTGACCAAGACATCCCTCCAACTCTCAAGGTCTCTCTAGAATCGCAACTCATCTTGATGATCACCTTGGCAAGGTCGAGAGAGCAAACAGAACATAGCCTCTAGAGCCGCTCTCGCAAAATGATAATCGATGAAAAAGCATCAAGTTAAAGAACCGCACTCTCGGATCCAGTCCGCTAAGCAGTTTTGGTAACTCGAACCTGAACGGTAGCCATGGAGGAGGAAAAGGCCAGGTTGGAAGCTTAATTGGCTCAATTGAATGTGAGAATCCAATCTCACAAAGATAAAATTGCCACCTTGCCGAACTCTATAGATGCAGCCAAGACAAAGATATCATCTGTCATCAAGGAGCATCGCCAGATCAAAACTAGGCTTACCGTAATCCGAGTTCGAGGACGATGACAAGAAGGTGCTAGAAGAAGTCAGCCGAATTAGGGATGATATCATAGATGCAATCAAACTGTTCTTAAATGAGTAAAACATTCGCTTGTAACACACTCGTGATTTTTAAACAATTGTATTCCTTGTTGTGCTTTGGTCTTTTCCATTCTTGTCCGACCGATGACATAGCTGAATGTTCTTAAGCTTCCCGAATAGACATACGGCCATCATTCTCGATTTCCCGATCGTAAGATTAGTCGATTCCTCTCGAACCGTCATTTTCGATTTAGCCGAGCTTTGGCCCATCCCAGAACGGCCCAAAAGAGAAGTAAACCCTACTTTGTCGTTTGGTATACTCGAGTCGTGCGCCACGAACTCCATTTTGGCCTATAAATAAAGCCCTCCTCCGGCTTCCACCCAAAGACGCCGGTTAGCATTCATCATCATCTTCTCATTTTCTCGCCGAAATCCTCAAGAAGAAAACCCCACCTCCAAATCACCAATGTCGAGTGCCGGTGACCATGGAAAACGCCCCGCTGAGGGAGAGGCCGGAGGGAGCAGGCCGCGACGTCGGCAACGCCATGGGTAAGATTAATCTACCGCCTTTGCGTGTTCTTGCTCACTGCTCATCTCCCCTAACCTTGGTTTTCTTTATCCGCTTAGGGCGAGGGTCATCATCAACCGCCTCACCTTCTTCCCCGATGGTGGTGACTCAACCGGAACCTCGCACCAGCCGGTCCCCGCTCCGGCTCCTCGAGTTCGCCGAGCTCTTCCGAGTCCGACAACTCATACAACGCCAACCCTTGAGTCCGGCGGAATCGGGGGGGCGAGGACCCTTTGTACATTCATGAGGAGGCGCCCGGTTCCGCAAGGAAAGGGATGAAGCCCCTGACCGAGCCGGGCGACGTCTCCAAGCAGTTCGGCATCGCGCAAGTCGAATGGGAGGATCAGCGCAAGCGCTTCAAGCGACGCCATCACCGGTTCTGTATCCTCACATAGATTTCTTTTTCTCCCAATCCTCTTCGCTGTACTCGATTAACTTTTCATCTTTCAAAGACTCTCTCGGAGAACGATCGGTTGAAGGCAGCAGCCGAATCCTAAGCGGCCGACAAGGTGAATGCCCAGGGAGAAACTCCCGAGGCACGCCCGATGCCATGGATGGCCGTGTCGATCAAAGCCGTCATCCAAGGTGTCCACCTTGGCGTGTCCCTCGGCCTCCGGCAAATGATGTCCTCTCGCACCAATGAGGACTATTCTGTTCAGGCCGTTGGATTTGCGAAGGTCATCCTCACGAGGTGGAGGACATCGAGGAGCAACTGAGCTCTACGGGGACCATGCTACGCCCTTGCCGAATCCACCAATCCCCAATCTGTTCTTAATAAGTTGTTCCAGGAGTAGTTTGTAACTAGGGATTGATCTCGTGAATAATGAAATCATCTTCCGAGAATGTGTCTTGTTTATGATCTTGTGTTGATCGCCCAAATGAATGTCTTCGATGTCCTCTCCGATTCGAAGCGCTTCTTGAGTGATTTTCCCGAATGCAAAGTGACATCACTTTAGTCGATTAGATCTTAGTCTTACGCCACAAACGATTTGACGAGTCACCGAGCAAAGATCGTTCAGATCTCATCTTTCTCTTTTCCCGATAAACCAACCAAAGTCGAATGTTGAGGTCAACATAAGATCATTCGGTTATATTTTGAACTCAAGGCGACACGAATCGTATCGGCTATTTATCAACTTCATATTTTTTCACTAAAGGCGATGTTATCTCATCGGGCCGTTTGATTCAAATTCTCTTTACGAACCAACTTCGATATCGGGGTAATATTTTTTTAGATATCGTCCGTTGATAGCTCGTAAATTCTTCCCCAAACAAAGTCTTCAAAATATATGCATTGCCAGCACGCGTCTTTTTCTACCCGAAAGGGCCCTTCCCAATTTGGAGACCACTTGCCGAATGCCCTCGTCTTTCGATCCAATCGGCAAAGATAGTTTTCCAAACCAGGTCACCTTCCAAGAATTGCTTTTCTCTAACTTTCTTGTTATAACACCGGGCAACACGTATTTTATTCTTCTCAATATTTTCCAATGCCTTGAGACGAATAAAATGTAAATCTTCCAATTCATCTATCATCAAATTTGTATAATCTTCTTTTTCCAAATCTTTTTGCAACATAACTCTTCTTGAACCCGATTGCAATTCCCATGGTAAGACAGCATGATGCCCGTAAACCAATTCATAAGGAGATGTTTGAGTTGACCCATGACAAGCCATCCGATAAGCCCACAATGCTTCATTGAGAACCGAATGCCATCTCTTCGGTTTCTCATCAATTTTCTTTTGAATGATCTTGATCATAATCTTGTTGGATGCCTCTCGCTTGCCCATTGGCTTGTGCATAATAAGGAGAAGAATTATACAGCTTTGATCCCCATGTCTTCGGCAAAAAGTCGCAAAATTCAAGAAGTAAACCGGGTTCCTTGATCGCTTGTTATAGTTTGAGGGATCCCAAACCTATAAATTATATGCTCTTTAACAAAACTGATCATATTTTCTGATGTAACTTTCTTCAAAGGAATAGCTTCGACCCACTTGGTAAAATAATCCGTGGCCAAGAGCACAAACTTATGTCCTTTGCTAGAAGGAGGATGTATCTCGACCAATTAAATCTATGCCCCATCCTCTAAATGGCCAAGGTTTGATTATTGGGTTCATAACAGATGCCGGAGCCTTTTGAACATTGCCAAATTTTTTTGACAATCATGACACCCTTTATAATAATCAAAGCAATCTTCCAAAGATAGTTGGCCAAAAATAACCAGTTCTCCGAATTATCCATTTCATTCGGTAAGTCGATTGATGTGCACCACATAATCCTTCATGCACTTCATACATCACCTTTCTGGCCTCTTCTTGGTTTAGACACTTGAGCAATACTCCATCTATAGATTTGTAATACAAGTGATCATTGAGAAGGACGAACTTAAGGGCTTTGTACCGAGCTTTCGGGTAACTTTCTCGCGATGGATCCTTCAGATATTTGATGATTTCATGCCTCCAATCGCCAACCACCTGCTCAAAGATCCGGAATATTCTCTCCTATAGCGAAGACTTCTTGATTTTCACGATATCCGTAAGCGCTTTGGGCCAACCTATTTGCTTCTTCATTATGCCCCCTAGGGATATGATGCAAGGTTGCTACTCGAAAGCTTTTTAAAAGTTCCCCGGCATTCCTCATAGTATTTTCTTAGCGCGTCATTCTTACACTCATATTGGCCAATCAACTGGTTGATCACCAGCTCGTAGTCTCCAAAGATTTCAACAAATGACGGCTTTTATCTCTACAAGAAGCCGAAGCCCTCTAAGCAATGCTTCATACTCCGCTTGATTGTTAGTCACATGAAATTCAATGGGAATAGCATACTCAAAAGTTATTCCCCTCGTGGAGAAACTAATAGAATACCAGCGCCCCACCTTTGCTTTGCAGGATGAACCATCGAAAAATAAAGTCCAAGGTACAATGCCTACTATAATCGGGTGCTAAGGTCATGATGTTGCGTAATAAAATCAGCAATAATTTGACCCTTCACCGCTTTTTGCCGATTCGTATTTTAAATCAAATTCCGACAAAGCCAAAATCCATTTGCCAATTCTTCCATTTAAAATTGGCATTGACAACATATGTTTGATTACATCATGACTTGAAATAATCACGCATTCGGCTTTTAACAAATAATGCCGAAGCTTGGTACATGAGTAATACACACACAAGCATAGTTTTTCCATAGCCGAATATCTTGTCTCTGGGTCTAACAGCTTTCGGCTAAGATAAGCTATGACTCGCTCCTTCCCTTCATACTCTTGTATGAGGGCCGATCCTATCGTTAGGGTATCGGCCGCCACGTACAACTTGAAAGGCTTGTTAAGTTGTGGAGGTACCAAAACTGGTGGTGCCTTCATGTATTCTTTAATTTCATCAAAAGCCTTTTGTTGCACGTCACCCCATACAAATTCTTGATTCCTCTTGAGCTTTAATAATGGAGAAAAGGGCAAGATTCTCTCTGATAAATTGGAAATGAACCTTCTTACGAAATTGATCTTACCGAGCAGGGACTGTAATTCTACGAGATTAGTTGGGGGAACAACTTTATCTATTGCCTCCATGCTCTTTTTTCCAACTTCAATTCCTCCTTTATGAATAAGGAATCCCAAGAACTCACCAGCTGACACTCCGAAAGCACATTTGTTTGGATTCATCTTCAAACCATGTTTTCTAGTGCATTCCAAAGTTCTTCTTAGATCAGCCAAATGTCTCTCATAGTCTTTAGATTTGACTACTACGTCATCAATGTAGATCTCCACAATTTTGCCGATCAACTCATGAAATATGTAATTCATGGCTCTTTGATAAGTTGCACCGGCATTCTTCAATCCAAACGTCATTACAATCCATTCAAATAAACCAATGTGGCCAGGCATCTAAAAGCCATTTTGAAATATCTTCTATTGCCATGAAGATCTGATTATAGCCAGCATTACCATCCATAAAACTAATGACTTCATACCCGGCTGCTGCGTCTACTAACAAATCGGCAATTGGCATCGGATACCCATCCATTGGAGTGGCCTTGTTAAGATCTCTGAAGTCTATACAAACTCTCATCTTCCCATTCTTCTTGTAAACAGAACTATATTCGAGATCCAATCTGCATACACACGGCCGAATGAAGTTTGCTTCCAATAGCCTTTCAATCTCCTTCTTCACATCGGCCAAGTACCTCTTCTTTATAGATCTTCCTCGGAGGTTGTTTATAGGGTCGATACCCGACTTAATAGGTAATCGATGCTCAACAATAGAACGATCTAGTCCGGCATCTCTCAGTATAATCCCAAGCAAAGCAATCTTTAAACTCCTTCGGAAGATTTACTAATTGCTCTCTCTACATTCGGACTCAAATTTGCACTAATGTACATCGGCCTTGATTTGGAATCATCGCCAACATTTATCTCTTCTAATTTGTCGGCCGACATAAAACCGTGTCCCAACTTTCCTTTGTTGCCATCGATTGGGTTACCCATCAAAAATTGTTGTTCGAGCCGATTTGCTTGGATCGGCCGTTGATCCTTGTTGAATACATTAACAGGACCTTCTTTCCATACTTTGCCGGAGAAACAATCAACACCATCATATTCCCAATAAGCGGCTCGAAGCAGCCACACTTACCGAATCATCGGCATGTATGATCTCCACGTCATCCCCTATCCATTGAATAAGGATTTGGTGCATAGTTGAAGGAATATAGCAATTAGCATGAATCCAGTCTCTCCCAAGAAGCAAACTCAGATGCCCCTTGCCGTCAATGACGAAGAACGTAGTGATCGGGGTTTTAGACCCAATCATCAACTCAACATGCACAGCTCCTCGAGTGTCGGAAGGATTGCCAAAAAAAGTCTCTAAGGATCATGTCGGTTTTAAGCAAAATCTTCATCCGTCATCCCGAGCTTTCTAAATGTGGAATATGGCATTATATTGATAGCAGCTCCTCCATCAACAAACATCTTGGTCGAGGGCTTCCCATTGACGTATCCTTTCACGTAAAGCGGTTTCAAGTGACGATGTTTGGCCGGCTTGTCAAAAGTTGCTTGTCGTGTTAGTATAAGGCCGAGCCATTAGATCCTGAAACTCACTTTCATCGAAATCGAGTAAGTCTCCTCTTGTACTTCTTGATTGTCGGGAGCTATGAATTCTGATGGGAGGAAGAAAGCCATGCATGCATCACCCGAAGGACCCTTCTCATCGGATTTCTTCTTTGGGCGCCATTCCTTCTTCTCTTCTCGGCGGCTGCTCCTCCAGCTCTTTATTTCTCAACCGCTGCACTCTTCTCTTCTGACTTTTCCTCAACCCCGGAGGGCACCATTGCCCTTTACTCGCCATCTATATCCATGAGTATTTCCTTCCTCTTCGTGCTCTTCAGGATGAATCCAATGCTGATCCGCGAATCTCTTCCTCCGATGACCAAAGTCATTTAATTTTATACGCCGATCGTCCTCAGGAAATTGAGCTCCAAGTCTTTCATGGACTGGTCGGCGGTTGACTCGTGATTGCCTGTAGCCATAATACTGATCTCTGCATTCTGGGCAATTGTTTCTAGCAGGCAGCTTCAAGCCTTCATTCCAACAATGCTTAAAGAATGAACAACCCCAATGAGACTGTTCTAGTTCCCTCATGTGTTCTTCTTGTTCTCGGTGGTACATCTCTTCTTCATATCTCCACCGTTCTTCTAAGAACTTTTGTTCTTCATAATATTCTTGCTCTTGCTGCCTCGCCATTTATTCAAAAAGATTCGTGATGTTACCCTTGGCCTAGACGTTTCACCTCTTTCGGTTCGGCTATTTTTGAACCAAACTTTCTCTTTCAATTCTTCAGCAAGTCATCGGCGGTTGGGGTCTACAAAGCATTACCATTTTTCTCGAGCTCTCTCGATGTCAACACTTTCATCTTTCCCTTGCTTTTAGGGTCATCTGCAGAAACCATCCCGATAGAGAAAGAAATCATGTTCTGAGGGAAAGGTTTGCCATCAATCTTCATTTTGCCATCAAATTTCAGATGCCCCTCCTGAATTGCTTTCTGAATTCGAACTCTAAATACTCGGCAATCATTGATGGAGTGAGAATTAGTGTTATGATAACCACAATATCTCTTATCTTTCACTCCTTCAGGGCGTAGCATGGGATGTCCCTCTGGTAGCTTGATGCGTCCTTCCCTCACCAACAGATCAAAAAGTTTATCTGATTTGGACACATCAAAATCATAAGTTCCTTTCTGTTGTTTCAGCCACCGCTGACATACTTGGGTAGGCTCTTTGTCCCAAGTCAACTTCACCGCAGACTATTTCATCTTCATCCTTGTACTCGGTTGCTTCTTCCAGAAAACTCGATACATCTCACTAGCAACATTACCCTTCCGATAGCGGTTATCCCTTCAAAACCCCGAGCCTGATTACTCATGAAAGCTAATCTCCGAGCGAAGTTGACCGAGATCATCAAATTCCATGCCGAACAGCTTCTCCCCTCGACATTCGGCAAAGATCCCCGCTATTGCTATTCCGTGCAACTGATCGTCTGTAAATTCAGCGAGAAGCAAAGACTCTTAGTTTCTCTGAATCTGCGAAGATATTCTTGTGGTGTCTCATTAGCTTTCTGCCTTAAACTGGTAAGGTCTACCAGCTTCTTTTTCGATAGTTCCAGTGAAGAAATAAGCATGAAACTTCTGTTCAAGTTACGCCCGGTACCAATAGAATCACCGGTAGAGAAGTAAACCGTGTGAAAGCCGGGCCCGTGAGAGACAATGGAAAATACCGAATCCTCCAAGCTTAAATGCGTGGATGCCTCCCCAAGTCGTATCGGTATCGGCTAATATGCTCTGTGGTACTTGTATCATCCCCGCCTTAAAAATTTGGTTAAGTCCGTTGGTGGCTTCACCCTTGCCGTAGTGCAACCCCGTTATACCATTCTCGGGTACGCAGACTTGTATGAATAGGATTGATTCTTTGGCTTTAGGCCGAACTGATGTTGCATCATATCAGCCATCCTCTGCATGATTACGTCAATGTCCGTCTTCGGAGTTCCACGTGCCTGTCCTCCGATGGTATTCTGTTGCACTTCTATATCCCGGGATTCGGTAGAGCATCTAGAGCAAGATAGTCAGTGAACTCGTGATATCCATCCCCATACATGTTTCTTTGTAACCTTTGTTTGATGCCGAGATATCTTGTATGCAGATTGCGGTACTCTTTTCAGTAGTGCCAAACGTCACTTGGCCATAAGTAGGAGGTGGTTGCTTTTCATGAGTCTCTACTTCATCTTTGTTAATCCCAGATGTTCCTTCATCTTCGGTTTGCTTCTCTCGATACTTTGGAATATTGAAAAGCACTGGTCCACGAATTGGTCCCACACCCTCTTCAAAATACTTATCAGCCTGTTGGCCGAAAGTATTAGCCATGATTACTCGGAAAGTATTTAGAAAGGCCGTGTTGTGGTTCCCGATGGTATCGCCAAGGCTTTATGGACCAAATCGATACCTTTTGAGCTTCTTCCTCTTGAGCAATCGGTTTGATGTGCAAGAAGAACCCTTGGCAATGATCGCTTCAAAAAAAACCTTGTTGCTCTTATTTTTGGAGAAAGACATTAAGCATTTATGCTTGTATTGCTCGCATGCTTGCTCCACTGTTGCTCTCAATTGGTCTCGGCAATTCATCCAAATCACGTCCGAACATGATTGTTATTGACGTCCGACATCTTGAATCGAGAGATCGTCCCACCGGGCGTGCCAAAAAAGTGTGTTGGCACAAAATCTGCACCTGCGCCAAGCACACAAAGCAAGCCGAAAAGCGTGACTTCAATCGGACAAATTACGGTTTGGAGATCCGGAAGCGTGCCGGTCGGTTTGACTGGCCCGACAAGGGACAAGGAAATCTGTTAAATACAAAATCGGAACGTGTCGGATGAGACCGCATAGCAGTTCCGTATATACGGCCCTGAAGCCACTTACGACGACATACAGCTATAGAAGCTGTCTGCCAATCATGCATGCGATTCATTCGGCTACTATGAGGGTAAAACACGTAATGCACTGATTGCCGAACATGCATGTATGAGAAGACATGTTTGAACAAGTGAAAGTTAACTACGAATTGAAGCATAACCAAGCTCGGCAATACAGCCGACTCAAGGTCCATGAAGAAGGAACATACAAATTATCACGACTAAACTAATCAAAGACCTGCATCTGCCGCACGATACCCGATCCTATCAAAGTCTAAGCGTTTCTAACATGCAAGAACCCGCAACATGTAACAATCTAGATTGATCTAATTCGGCTACATAAGCATACGATCTATTTATCATGATAAGTAAAGAGCATTAGAGAGCAAATAGATCTATAAAATAAGAAGCCAAAACCGATCAAATCTAGATTGGGCAAAAGAGTGTTACAAATAAATAAAATATTAAAGTCATGCAATACGTGATAACTTAATGAATCTACTTGATCTTGCCAAATCTAATAGAGCCGATAACTAATCCTTGAACCAGATCCTAGCCTGCCGCACGACTCACGATCTAACCAAGAATCGATAACTATCTTGCCTCACTAAGCTATCAAGCGGGCGCTTTGCCGCACGGCCATCTAGTCGAGATAGACAAAGCATAAGCAAAGACTTCTTGATCATCAAGTAGACGCCTGCCGCACGGCCATCCCATCGAGACGAACAAGACTACTTGCATCAAGATCTAAATCCACCGCATGATACTAGACATGATAGCAAGGTTGCCGGAACTTACGGAGGTCGACGGATCGATTGGCTCCTCTCGAAGAACTCGACGACACGACAAAAGGGACTCGAAACGTGGCACGGGGCCGGTTGTATTGATTTGATTGTGTATCCTTTACAATGGTCGAGGGTCTATATTTATACCTTGGACATAACATGAATCCTAATAGATTACGACGTACACAATATGTTAAAGGTAACTCAAAAGTATGGCGAGACTCTTGCTATAATTCTCCTCGGAGTCCTTGATCATCGCTTTTCTCCTTCTATTCGGCTTCTTGCTTGCCACCTTTCGCTTCCCGAATGGAGTTGCTGTCTTCCAAGATAGCCGACCGCACCAATGCTTGCCGAATCACCCAGAGTCAATCGCACATACGCTTGCCGAATAGCTCAAAGTTAGCCGACCGCACGCTCATTTGCCGAACGCGTTGGATTTCTGCTTCCTCATAGATTTTACCGAATCGGCCCACCTGTCATTGGTCTTTACCAAAATCCAGTGTTAACAAGGGTACCTTCTTCTCCACCGAGTTGTCAGTGATGGTGTGGAACACACACCCCAGTGGGAAGAAGCTAGAGACTATGCACACTCCTACCATTCAGCGTAGGGATGTGTATGAGAGTATGGAGGATGCAGCTGAGGCAGCCTGCACCCACTACCGCGGTCGTCGGTTTGGAGATATGCAGGGAGACAAGTACAAGTTCCTTCCTCGCCAGGATTTTGAAGCAGGTGAGTGGGTGGTCCAGGATCCTGAGGGTGAGGAAGCCACCTTGAAGGCTACTGTAGAGCACATGAATGCCTTGAAGTATGCTAATGAGAAGATGTACATTGATCTGCGCGAGGATCAGAAGATCATCCGGCGTCTACAGCAGACTGTGGACGACATGAGGGTCCAGCAGGGAATGCCACGCATCTACACGACCTTGCGTCCGAAGGTCACCATCGCCGACTCAGCCCCGTAGAGTTTGGGTGGCCCTAGTGTTCATAGTTTACCGTTAGTGCGAGTCTCTTAGTCCTTTATGAGTTGTGAACTTTTAATGCTTTGTTGGTTGTAATTGTGAACCTTCATGATTTGGATCTTCGGTTGAATGTTGGGATTGTGTGGGCCTGTCCACACATCTCATAGTTATGGATTTTAAAACTTAGAGCATGCTTAATATATTTGGTTCAGTTTGGTTCTATTTCTGTTATGCTGAAATCTGGAGCAGTCTGTGAAAATGTGATGCTATCTCCTATTCTGTATGTCCAAAAATTCTGAAAATTTTATGCTGGGAAGTAGACTTCTGTAGCTTTCCAAAAAGTCCAGAATCACTGTTTTATCAATTCTGGTCTGTGAGATATTAAATGAGAAAGATCAGTTTGCTGCACAGTTTATGTTCCAGAACAGTCTGGGTAGTGTGCTGTTTTCAGGTAATTTAATGTCTGATTCAGAGAAAGTGTATGATACGAAAGTTTTAGAGAATTTTATAAGCTTTCCAACCATATACACCATGTCTGAAAGGGATATATGGAAGATGAGATATGATGAGTTTTCTGAACTGCTACTGCTGAAACTCGCCAGAAATCTGCAGTCTTTTGTTTTACCATTTTACAAGAGAAGTTTCAATGGAATTATATTAAGTGTGTTTGTGTGTTTTTGGACACCAGATGGATGCTGATGGTCAAGGCAGAGGCCGCAGTCGTGGTCGTGGACGTGGCCGTGGACGTGGTGTTCCCGTGAATCCGCCGCCACCGCCCCCAGCTATGACCGTGGAACAGCTGATGGCAATGCAAGGGCAGCTGATGCAAGCCATGCTTCAGCGCATGGATAATGAACCAGCCGGAGGACCACCGCCTGTCCATGTGAGGGACAAGCGCGGAGAGTTCATGAAAGGCCGTCCACCAGTGTTCAACCATGCTGCTGACCCGCTGGAAGCGGATGACTGGCTAAGAGCTGTGGAGAAACAACTTAACATAGCTCAGTGCAATGACCTGGAGAAAGTATTGTACGCTTCAGGACAACTTCAGGGAGCAGCCCAAGACTGGTGGGAGTCCTACCAAAGATGCTCGACCCAAGGACCTCCCTCCCCCGTTACCTGGCAGAATTCGGAGACAACTTCAGGTCCTACCACATTCCAAAGCGGGTGAGGTGGAGTTGAAGCAAGAGGAGTTCAGATCTCTCGAAGCAAGGCTCCATGACAAAGGGCGTAATATAGAGACAAGTTTGCTCAGCTGTCGCGTTATGCTCCGAACGATGTTGCTGAAGACAGTGAGAAGCAGCGTCGCTTCCTGAAGGGTTTGTATGATGGTCTTCAGTTGCAGTTGATGTCCAACACCTACCCTAATTTCCAAGCCTTGGTGAACCGTGCAATTGTGATCGACAACAAGCGCAAGGAGATTGAGGCCAAGAAGCGTAAATTCCAAGGTCAGTCATCAGGGAGCAACAATCGTTCTCGTGCCAATTCACAGCAGGGGTATCAGCAGAAGTACCAAGGACCACCTAATCAGTGGAATCGTGGACCCTACCAGCAGCAATCCCAAAGATCGCTAGCGCCCACGCCCAAAGCGGCGTCCACACGAACCAGCGGCGGGGTGGTCGGCCCGGTGGCGAGACAGGGAAATCCAAACAATGTCCCTATGAAGACTAATGCCCCAAACACTGCCAACACCTGTTTCAACTGTGGAAAAGAGGGGCACATGTCCTACAACCGTCCCGAGAAGAAGAACCAAAGAAGCACCCCGAGTTCCGGGCAACAACCCAGGACCGTACAACAACCCGGAGGAACATTCCTCGAAAGCCACCACACTATGGGAGAGTGAACCACGTGTCTCATCGAGACAAAGGGCAGAGGCTCCGGGGAGTTATGCTTGGTACGTTTGGCGTCAACTCGGTCCCCGCTTGTTCTTTTTTTTTTCTGGTGCTTCACATACCTTTATTGCACACATGTTCATTAAACAACATAGCATACCACTCGCACTTAAAGACACATTATTAGTTAATTCACCTGGTGGGGGAATGCAAGCAACACTCTATTGCCCCAAGGTTCAACTCTCTTTAAGGGGGGTAGAGTTCCATGTGAAACCCACTGTGTTAAGAACTTCTGGAATCGATCTTATCCTAGGCATGCATTGGATGAAGAACCACAATGCAATTATTCAGTGCAAGGAAAAGGTTGTGACTCTGACAACACCCAAGGGGGACAGAATCAATGTTGGCATTGCAATGCAAGAGCAAATGCATTCCATCGTGAATCACCGAGTGACGAGACCAAGCGGGAGGATCCAGTTGTGGGTGAATTTCCAGATGTGTTTCCTGATGATTTGCAAGGTATGCCACCTGACCGCGACATCGAATTTATTATTGAGCTTTTACCTGGTACTGCACCTATAGCTAAAAGGCCATATAGAATGGGAGTAAATGAGTTAGAAGAACTTAAGAAACAAATAAAGGAATTGCAAGAGAAGGGTTTCATTCGTCCCTAGTTCATCACCCTGGGGGGCACCAGTTATCTTTGTTAGTAAGAAAGATGGAACCCAGAGAATGTGTGTAGATTATCGGTCATTGAATGAAGTTACCATCAAGAATAAATACCCTTTGCCTAGAATAGATGACTTGTTTGACCAATTGAGAGGAGCTTGTGTGTTCTCAAAGATTGATCTTCGGTCTGGCTATCATCAACTAAAGATCCGTGCATCTGACATACCTAAGACAGCTTTTACTACAAGGTATGGATTGTATGAGTACACAAATCATGTCATTTGGATTGACCAACGCACCTGCATATACTTCATGTATATGATGAATAAGGTGTTCATAGAATACTTAGACAAGTTTGTAGTGGTCTTTATAGATGACATATTGATTTATTCTAAGAATGAAGAAGAGCATGCTGAACATTTGAGATTAGTACTACAGAAACTTAGAGAGCATAAGTTGTATGCCAAGAGGAGTAAATGTGAATTTTGGTTGAAGGAAGTATCCTTTCTTGGTCACATTGTGTCTAATGGAGGAATAGCGGTTGATCCAGGGAAGGTAGCGATGTGTTGAATTGGAAGCCACCTACCGATGTTAGTGAGATCCATAGTTTTCTTGGATTAGCTGGCTACTATCGGAGATTCATAGAAGGATTCTCCAAGCTAGCAAAACCTATGACTGTTCTGCTAGAGAAGAATGCTAAGTTTATTTGGTCTAATAAGTGTCAGGCTAGCTTTGATGAGTTGAAGAAGCGTTTAACTATAGCTCCAGTGTTGACTTTGCCAGATCTGAGCAAGAATTTCTCGATATATTGTGATGCATCTAGATTGGGTCTTGGTTGTGTGCTTATGCAAGAAGGAAAAGTAGTGGCATATGCATCCAGACAGTTGAGGAAGCATGAGCTTAATTATCCTACACATGACCTAGAGCTAGCAGTTGTGGTACATGCTTTAAAGATTTGGAGACACTACCTGATTGGACATAAGAGTGACATATACACCGATCATAAGAGTTTGAAATACATCTTTACTCAGTCGATCTGAATTTGAGACAACGCCGTTGGTTGGAATTAATTAAAGACTATGACTTGGAAGTGCACTATCATCCTGGTAAAGCTAATGTTGTAGCCGATGCACTTAGTAGAAAGAGTTATGTCAATGAGGTACATGTTACTCCTATGGCCGGACAGTTATGTGAGGAAATAGTGCATCTTAACTTGGGATTTGCCGTTAATACAAAGGGGAGATGATTCTAGAACCTACACTAGAGAAGGAGATTCGTAAAAAGACAGCTTGAAGATGAGAAATTGAAGGAGATAGCTGACAACATAGTGATTGGTAAAGCACCAGGCTTTCGGCTGGATGATGATGGAACCTTGTGGTTTGGTAAAAGGCTATGTGTGCCAAAAAAACAAGGCTATTAGAGAGGCAATCTTACGTGAAGCTCATGAGTCGGCGTATTCTATTCATCCCGGAAGTACCAAGATGTACTTAGATCTTAAAGAGAAGTATTGGTGGTATGGATTAAAGAGGGATGTAGCTGAGCACGTTGCTCTATGTGATACATGTCGAGAGTGAAGGCTGAACATCGAGACCCAAGGGATTACTACAACCAATGAAGATACCCGAATGGAAATGGGATGAAGTAGGTATGGATTTCATAGTTGGATTACCTCGCACCCGGAGAGGATATGATTCTATATGGGTAATAGTGGATCGACTAACTAAGGTTGCCCACTTCCTACCTGTTAAGACCACCTATACTAGTGCAAAGTTAGCTGAATTGTATATGGAGAGAATAGTGAGTCTGCATGGTGTTCCTAAGAAAATTATGTCTGATCGTGGTACGCAATTCACGTCTCACTATTGGCAGAAATTACATGAATCCTTGGGAACAAAGCTGAATTTTAGTACGGCATATCACCCACAGACAGATGGGCGGACCGAAAGAACAAATCGATACTAGAAGATATGCCGAGAGCTTGTGCTTTGCAAAGATGGTACCGATTAGGATAAGAGTTTGCCATATGCTGAATTTTCATACAACAACAGTCATCAAAAGAGTCTCAAAATGGCACCATTTGAAGCATTGTATGGAAGGAAGTGTAGAACACCTCTATTTTGGAATCAGACAGGAGAGACACAAGTGTTTGGACCTGACGTGCTTAAGAATGCAGAAGAACAAGTCAGACTGATAAGAAACAACTTGAGAGTTGCACAGTCTCGTCAAAAGAGCTATGCAGACACTAGAAGAAGAGAGCTAGTCTTTCAAACAGGTGATTATGTTTATCTTAAAGTGTCACCTATGAAAGGAGTAAAGAGGTTCAACATGAAAGGAAAACTAGCACCGCGTTATGTTGGTCCGTTTAAAGTGTTAGAAAGAAGAGGTGAAGTGGCTTATCAATTAGAATTGCCTGAAAGTTTGTCAGAGGTGCATGATGTCTTTCATGTTTCTCAACTTAAGAAATGTTTGCGAGTGCCTGAAGAGCAGATACCTTTGGAGGAACTCAGTATTAAAGAGAACCTTACTTATAGGGAGTATCCAATCAAGATTTTGGAAACAAAGAGAAAAGTCACTCGGAGTCGTGTCATACGGATGTGCAAAGTACAAAGTGGAATCGTTATTCAGAGGCCGAGGCAACATGGGAAAGAGAAGATGATTTGAGATCTGAGTACCCACGCTTGTTTGAGGAGCCAACGGTGGAATCTCGAGGACGAGATTCATCTTAAGGGGGGGTAGGTTTGTAACACCCAAAAATTTGCATCTTTGAAATTAGTTTAAATTTGAATTTATTATGCAAAAGTGTGAGCATTCAAATATAGGGATTAATAATTTTGTGAAATTAAAATGAAATATAAGTTTAACACATGTTGATGCATTCATGCTGCTGCATAATTTTTGGTTGTGTGATTTGCCAAGTTCAAATGGATTCAAACATATTTTGAAATTGATTTTCAAAATGGATTTCAAAAATGGAAAAATGGAAAGATTTCCTCCCTCTCCCTCCCTTCATTTCGGCTGTTGGCCTAGCTGGCTTGCCGCCCCGGCCAAATGAAGCCCGCGCCCTACTCCTTCTTCCCTTTCTCTCTATGACGGATTGGCCCCACCTGCCGGGCGCCCTTCTTCTCCAACCGCTGGCCGCACTGCACGCTGCACACACGCGCACGCCGCAACCACCCACGCCGCGATTGGCAACCGCACCCCGCTCCCCCACGATCTTCGTGCCGCTACAAAACGCGAGCGCCGCCGCCCGCTCTCCCTTTTCGCTGCTCTACGCTCTCGTTGCACGCCGCCTTTGCCTTTGTTCGTGCAAGCGAGCGCCCGCTCGAGCAATGGAAGCCGCCCGCCCGTCGCGTTAAATCGTCAAGGGCCGCATCGCCACCGTAAGCCCGGCGCCGAGCTTCGCGCCCGATCTTGCGAAAACCAACGGACCCATCCTTCTCTCCGTTTTTAAGCTTGCCATCATTGCTAACCGTCGCCGAACTTGCGAGCCGCCGTAAGCCTTTGTCGGCCGTACTCTCCGTTCGTCCCGTCTCCGGCCGCAGCGAGCACCGTGGTGAGATCCCCATCCCTCCCTCGTCCTTCCCATGCCGTTTCCGCTCGGAATCTTGGCCTCTAGGGCTGTTGCCGCGCTCGCCAGCGAGCTGCGTCGGCCACCATTCGTGGCGCACCCACACGCAGGGTCTCCCTGGTCGTGCTAGACACGGGAACGAGTTCGCCTCGTTCTCCTCTTCCACCCAGAGCAGTCGGTTCGTCGAACGGAGCATCCTAGCGCCGGGAACGCGAACTCCGGCGAGCTCCTCGTCGTCAGCCATGGAGGGCCGCTGTGCAAGCCTCCTGTTCCGGCCGGCCCCCCCCTCTCTCTCTTCAATTCTTTCTCGGCCGTCGATCCGAGATCGGATGGCCAAGAACACACCATACCCCTTCGCTGGCTTTCTTAATTAAGAACCCCTCCACTTTCTCTAATTTGCAACGCAGTCCCTGGCCGGAATTCCAAAATTCTGAATTTTGTTTATTTATTTCGAAATTAAGTTCTAGTTATTTACAGAATTGCCACTGCACTATTTTGCTTATAAAATGGTCATTTTAACTCCGATTCGACCCGTTCAAGTTGCGTTAGGTTCGTAGTGAAATTCTCTACGCGTTAGTACCTCTGTTAGATAGGTTAGATGCTGTTAATTTTGAGGATTAGGCTAAGTTAATTAGAGAGCGTAGAGGACTTGATTAGGCTATATTTTTTTACGTTTTAATTCCGATTTTCGTGATCTTCGCGTTGGCATGTTCGTAGCGATACGTAGAATGGTTTTACAAACTTTTTAATTTGTTTTGTCACTGTTGGTGTACTGTTCTAATATAGAGTTTGTTGCTTATGTATGAATGCAATGGTGGATGCGTGTGGATTTTGCGGTGTATCGTGTTTAGATGGTGAGCAGTTGGGTGGTGAGCAGGACTTCTACTTCGACGACCAGCAGGATCCACAGGAGTTCGTTGAGCAAGGCTAGTATATCACGGGATCATCCTTGTTGTCCTATTCACCTTAAACACCATAATCATATGCATGTGTCTACCTTGACAACCGTAGAGATTATAAAGTAGAGTTGATTTCCTGTTCCTTGACACCGGTGGGATGTGATGCATTATTTAGAAATGCTAGTGCTCTATGGTTACCATGATCTCGTAACTGACTGATGACTTATGCCTAAGCTATAAAACCTGCTTTTATTATTATGCTCACAGGGGACTAGTACACTGTGGTCTATGTGATAGCTTCCTCTCCGTAAGGACTTATCTATGGGGAGACAATCCGGGATTTACAAGACAACCATGAGGGCTATATGGCTCGGCTTTAGTTAAGTATGAGGACCTTTTCTAACTTGTTAGTGGTTACCCGAAAAGGGCGCTAATTCGAGGGTGTAACCGGGTTGGGTGTAGTGCGGCCTCTGTCCCTATGTGTGCAGGTCGGTGCGTGTCTTTGAACCATATGGAAGGGGGGCTCTACATTCGTAGGCCACTCTCTAGCGGCCCTAACTTGTTAGACGAACCTTTGAAAGGCTTCATAGTGAACCCTACCGACCCTCCTCGGAAGTGGGTCAAGAGGTTGGCCGCCTCGGGCAAAGGGTTAAATCACGACTCATGGTGAAAGTGTACAACCTCTGCAGAGTGTGTTAAAAACTGATATATCAGCCGTGCTCACGGTCACGAGCGGCCTTGTACCCTCATAGAATAAATGATGATGTATTCTGTTAATGACTGTTTATGCTAATCATTAATTATGCTTACCTGATCATGTGTAACTTTGGAAAAAGGGTATATCTTGATGCTTCACCACTGCTAAAACTGACAATGATAAAAGCTAAATGCTGTGAAACCCGTGTCAGCCTTTTGAGCCTCATTAACCCTGTGTTATGCTTGCTAAGTACGAGGAGTACTTACGCTTGTTTTATTCTCAATTTTGGAAAATCCCGGATGGGTAACAGATGGCTACAATGAGTTCTTCCCTGAAGACTACTAGGTGTGCCGTCAAACCAGATCAACCGTTCCCCGTGGAGTGAGAGCTCACGGAGAATAGCTATCTTTATGTTATTTATGTATCGGACTCATTATATGTAATGACTTTATAATCGTGATGTATGAGACACCGTGATGATACTTATATAAAATTTGTGACTCGTGTGTGTGATTGATCTCTAGGCACACATGAGTTTATGCATTCAGTTTCTTCCTTGAAATTGGGTGTGACAATTTGTTGGGTATGTTGGCTGTCCTTCTCGGGCTCATGTCGGGTGATGTTTTGCTGCGTTTTTTGCATATGCTTTGGTGCACATTTCTTGTGTTACTCCGACATGTGCTCCTCAAAATAATAAATCACCAAAACTCGTAGAATCCATTAGTTATAAGCCCCGCCACTAAGCTTTGGTGATCATATCCTTTGATTTTATGCAAGAGTTGGTGATTATATTTATGCATTAAGGACCGCCAACAAGTTCCCCACACTTGCTCTTTGCTCGTCCCCCCGAGTAAAGGTTAAAGATAAAAGTAATCATAGGTATAACATTTTAAGATATACAACTAAAATAAGAAATTATTCCAAAACATTTCTTAAACATGTGGGATATGTGGCACTAGCTAGCATATATCCTTCAGTGGTTGAAAAGTGGAATAGCTCTTGAAGCAAAAGTATTCTTTCCTAATTCTAATGTTAGCAACTTGGAGTTTTTAGTTTTTCACAAGAAAAGCATAGTTCACTTATACTCCTCAAATAGTACTCTTAAATCACTCAATAGTGTATGATTCCTTACCAAGGCATAACTTTATGGTTTCCTTTCTCTTCCTACAACTAAAGCTTTTATGGAGCTTAGGTAGGGATAAAATGATGTGTTGCATATATTGTAAAGTCAAAACAAGGATTCAAGGAGAGAAGTGTCATACACTTAGATCAAGTTGTGCATGTGTGTGGAAATATGTAAAGTCAAAACAAGGATTCACACCTTCCCCACACTTGGACTTTTGTGTAAAAGACAAGTGTAGAGTCAGGGTCTCCTTATGAATGTGTTCCATCACCCAAGAGCATCATGCTAGTTTGAGGATGATGTTGCTCCATGTCATCAGGCGCCATATGACCTGTGCTCTTCTTGACCTTAACCTAAAATGGTTAGTGGCAAGAATACCCGAAGGTGCATATTAACTCAAAAACGTATCCTTGCTTTTATTTGAAAAGGAAGTTTTTTTTGTTTTCAAGATAATTCGGGGTATCTCCCGGCAGTGCTTGTTTTAGGACAAAAGCTCATCCTTGGGAAACCTTTTGAAATGAATCCAATGTTGATGATGTGCTTTCCCCTCCAACACCAACCTTTGTGGCCTAATTAATAAATAAAACTCATGCCAAGATACCATGAAATTTGCAAAATTTATGATAAACAAATTCATCTACAACAACCCTTTTGAAGATTTTATGTATAAGGGGCAAAATGGGGTTGTAGATCATGCTATTGACTACGAAGTCAGAAATCTTTTTGGAAGATTTTTCATATGAGCATGGAATGAAAGGGAAATTTAGAAAGTAACTTTCATGCTCATCTACGCAATCTTTTGATCTAGGGGAAGCACTTTCTTTCACATGACCGTTC
Organism: Chrysopogon serrulatus; assembly: GCA_015844335.1. Lineage (NCBI taxonomy): Eukaryota > Viridiplantae > Streptophyta > Magnoliopsida > Poales > Poaceae > Chrysopogon > Chrysopogon serrulatus. The sequence goes on along the minus strand of JADLZL010006205.1, from coordinate 724,588 downwards.
AGATCTTCCACAAAACTTGGATAAGTCATGGTTATTGTGGAGATTGACATAAGCTCCTCCCTAAGATCAAGAACTAAATTGGATGAGACATTGGGTGTGGACATAGAGAGAGTGTGGTTAGAAATGTCCTCTATATGAACCGAATCTCCCTCTATGTGTTGGGAGTGTTTCTGATGTCTCATATTGGAATTTGAGGTGTATGATGTTGATTTAGTAGGTTCCAAGTTGTTTCCATGATCAACATTAAGAAAAGGGTTAGCCTCAAATTCAAAGGGGTGTGTAAAAGGATGGTATTCATCATCCGTAGAAGTGTGACATGTCCCCTTAATGGGAGATTCCCCAACAACCAGATTATGAGAAGGATTTGAATGAATTTCAAAATCGGTTGTGAGTGCCTCCTCCCTCTTGTTGGTCGGGGGCTTGACTCCATTGTTTCTTCAGGAAGCTCATCATATATACTAGTGTAGGGAGTGTTTTCAAGGATTTTATCTAAAATAGCTTTCCCTTCACTAATGGACATGTCTTAAATGAGCCCCCAGAAGATAAGTCAAGTTGGAGAGCAGCTTCCTTGTTAAGACCAAGATGGAAATGGTAAAGAAGGACATGGTCGGGCAAGGAAAGTTCTGGGCCGGTATTAACAAGGCTTAAGAACCTGGCCCAGGCTGCTCCTAGAGTCTCCTCCTCCTTTTATTGAAAGGTGAGTAGTTCTATTCGAAGGGCAGCAACTCAAGAAATAGGGAAGAAAGCATGACAAAATTTGTCTCAAAGTTCATCCCAATTTCCATTAACGCCTCCTACGGTATGAGAATACCATTGTTTTGCTTTACCCAAAAGGGAGAATGGAAACAATTTCCATTTAATGGTATCTTGTGTCATGCCAGATAAAATTAGGCAAGAACACAAGTGCTCGAATTCCCGAAGGTGTGTATAAGGATTTTCATCCTGCTGCCCAGAGAAGGGTTGCGCCCGAACCATGGCTATGAAAGCAGGGCGAAGCTCATAGCCATTTGTAAGGATTGGATATGATGATGGTGGAGGTTCCAATGAATCGCCCTTTGGAACCAAGAATTCAATGGTAGGAGTGGAATCCATGTGGTAGGGATGGTGGTGGTAGTATGGTGCATATGATGGTGGTAAAAAAGAAAAAGGATACACAGATGACTTGGTTTGATTCTAGAACAGCTACCATTCCTCGGCAACGGCGCCCGAGCTTGTTGGTATTTGTTAACGCAAAATGGATAAATCCATAGCGCACGGATATCACCGTAGCTTTCACCCTGAGTATTCCTAGGTATCGATTTCTATGGGGAACGAGAAGTGAACTAGAAAGGATGAAGGTCGTCCAATGAATAACTATTTTTGGTGGGTAGAGAGGGTTTCCTAAGGTTCTTCCAAGATAAGCTAGATGACCAAGATTCAGGCTCACTAAACTTCACTTACTTTGGAGCAGCAGTACCTTTCCAACTCTCGAAGAGACTGAGAAGCGGTAGTCGGGGAAAGGCTGCCAAAAGCTCTACGGAAACACCAACCCGAACGTGGTGGATTACAAAGGCCTGGTCGGAGCTATCACCTCCGGGGCTACCACAACTATCCGTGGGGTTAGGCGCAAACTCAGGTAACTCGCTAGCCCAGACACCATGTCTACGCTAACGGCTACTACTCTAGTCTGATATCTTAATTAGACTAAAGCACTCGGTCGAGCGGAGATCCCATAAATAAAGTAAAGGAATAACTGAATTTAATCAAATAGAAAGCTTAGAATTACCAAAAAAAGAACCTGGATAGTCCTCAGACGAGTCGTCTCCATAGAGGTACAAAAGTCGAGGAGGGGCCGACACCTCCGGCCCTCCTACGCTCCTACTCGGGACACCGAGTACAAGACGAAGAGGAAGCCGACAGCTCCGGATTCCTCCTCCACTCTCTTCCCTCACCTCTCTTCCCTTTTCTATACTACAACTAGGTGAGCACCACCTAGAGGGACACTACAACTAAGAATATGAAGAATGGAGCTCAAGTGTAGAGGTGTGTCTTGAGGAAGAGGGGAGGCCTCCTCTTTATAGGTGGAGAGGAGGAGGTTCAATGGAAGATTTCCCCCTCTTGAATGACCCAAACCGACCTCCAAACCGACGTGACGGTGCATTGATTGACGCAATAACCTCCAGAACCGCCTTGGGTACGTCGGTGCCGACCTCCACGCAAAAATTAGGCCTGAACGGAGCCACAAACGGTGCGGGCGCACCCTGGTGCGGCCGCACCCTTTTCGGCCTCGTTCGGCCCGTTTCTTTGCCCAATAGGCCTCTAGTGATGCCTAGGATCCATCCCCATAGGGTAAAGCCCTTTTAGAGTCCATTTGATTTGTGTTTGGTCCTATTTATTCTCCCGTTTCGGGCCTTGATTTGTTGGGTATGTGGGCTGTCCTTCTCGGGCTCATGTCAGGTGATGTTTTGCTACGTTTTGCATATGCTTTGGTGCATATCTCTTGTGTTACTCCGACATGTCCTCCTGTAAATAATAAATCACCAAAACTCATGGAATCCATTAGTTATAAGCCCTGCCACTAAGCTTTGGTGATCATATCCTTTGATTTTATGCAAGAGTTCACGATTATATTTATGCATTAAGGACCGCCAACAAAGGGTATATATAAAACAATTTTATTTCTGTCTCCGGGTTCCTGATGTATGTTTTCAAGAGGTGAAAGGGCATAAACATAACTTTATTTCTGTCTCAGGGTTCCCAATGTAAGTTTGATCTGGGTTTGGCAAGTGAATTATGCCTAACTATTGGAGAGAGACTCTTTTTCACTTGCCATATATTTTAGAGAGTTGCCAAATCACAAGAGATTTGCCACGTAAATTTTGTCAAACTCTTGGAGATGCTCTTAGATCCACTATTTTGGTGGATGTAAATTTGGAGAATCTAGACCATTTAGCAAATATTTTGGTGAAGTAGAGCTATCCCTGTTGAATTTGGTGAATCCAAATCTCAATCAAACAGACACCTAATATGCACCAAATAGAATTAGGACATGGTCCCTGAATCTCTCATGTAGAGGAAAAGATAGATTTTAATCCGGTGAGATCTAATTCAAAAAAAAATCTGATGGGATCTCATCGGGCAGCCACAAGTGCACACCACCGTCCCAAGATCTTAGTTCTCGCACGACAAATGCCTTGGAGCGTTCTTATCCTTGCCACTCCACGTAACACACTTGTGTCTATATATTTAAAGTATTTGTCATTCCCATTTTATAATCGACAAATTTCAAAAAAATATATTTGAAATGCCAAATAATCTCAAATGAAAATGCTATCCACTATAAAGTTCAATACCTTTTCAACTTCTACAACAATGATTTTGGTCATTTCTCCATCTAATGATGTTTGAAAATTTTGAATTTCAAATATAAGAAGTTCAAATGTAGTTGTCTTTGGATAGACGATTCAAAAAGAAAAGGTTGAAAACTACAAAGTTTTATAACTTTTTGAGATCTACAACTTTGGTTTTAGTATTTCTCCATTTGAGGTTGTTTTGAAAATTTTAATCTCAAACGTGAAATTTTCAAACATAGTTTTATTTTGATACATGACTTCAAATGAAAATATTAGCAACTAGAAAGTTGTATAAGATCCAAAAATTTTGTTTCTGTTGTTTCTCCTCCTAAGGCCATTTAAAATTTTCGAATTTAAAATGTAAGGAATTGAAATGTAATTTTCTATCCATAAATGATTTCAAACGAAAAAATTGCATCTATAGAATTATATAAGTTTTTGAGTCTACAAATTTAATTTTAGAAATCTTTTATTTTCCAATGTATGAAAAAGTTGGTAACTATAAGGTTGTATAACTTTTTGACATCTATGATTTTCATTTAGGCTTTTGCTCCATGATAGGTAGTTTCAAAATTTGAATACAAAACTGAGAACTTCAAACATAAGTTCATGAAATAGATGATTTCAATTGAAAAAGTTGACAACTACAACTTCTATTACTTTTGAGATGTACAACTTTTTATTTTAGTTGTTTCTTTGTCTGCGTTCGTTTGAAAATTTTAGATTTGAATATGTAGATTTACTATTCAAGACATATATTTAAAGGTTATTCTAGATTCAACCACCTCTAGAAATCGATTCATAGCGTGGCTTGAAGTTCTGGACATATCACTACAAATAGGGCCATTTGTAGAGCCAGGTGAAAAATATCAGCTGCCCCTACATTGCATTTCTTGGTGTCACTAATTTCAAGAACTATTTTCAGAGGCAATTTTTTATTAAGCCACTACTAATATAGGCAGCGTTCGTACAAACAAATTTTTTACTAATAAAATCCACCGTTCACGCGGAATTGATGTGCCACATAGGTGGTGGTGAATCCCGATTTACTCAACACTAGGGAAGCAACATTCTCATGGCTGTCATGATGATATATCAGTTATTCTTTAAACAAAACAAATTTCAACCTTATTCTATGGAGTCCTACTATCATGCCCCATGCTTAGACTAATAATAGTGTTCAAAGATAACAATTATATTTCAAGGTATAAAGAGTACTAAATTTGTTTAGGTAGGTCATGGTGTGACTTTTGCTGTATTTTACTCAAAATAGTATTAGTGAAAAGATAAGGGTTGCACGACCCATGCATTATAAGAGGTCTGCATGTCCCGCGCTCCGTTGGTCCAAACGCAAGACAAGCTGGACTACTTAGCACAGATCTATTTGTGGCAATTGAACAAGTGTTCGTCAACAAACTAGCTAGGCAGAGATTTTTGTGGTTTGTCGCACGTCCATGCCTAATTTTGTTAGCTACGCCGCCCTTAAATACACAGCAAGCTGCTGCAATCTGCAACAACAATCACCACACATATTCCTCCCTCCCTCCCACCCGCTCAGTCGATCAGGAGATAAGGTAAGTTTCTCCTACCAAGTTGTTAGGTTACCAATGGCCTCGTCGTCCTCCTTCTTGCTCGCCGTGGCAGCACTGGCAGCATTGTTCACCGTGGCATCATGCGAAAAGGTGACATTGAAAATCGGCGAAGGCACTACCTCCACATACTGCCACTTGGTCCTTGTCGCCAACCTCCCCATCCATGAGCTAGCGATCGAGAAAAAGGTTTGCCAACGATTTTATGGTCGACATGAAGGAGTCACCAGCCAAGACCTTTACAATGGACTTCAAGAAAACACTCAAGGGGCCCCTCTCCGTTCGTTTTTTCTGTTGCCCCCGGTGACTATCGCAACTTTCGGATGATTTTTTCGAACTTCGGTTTGAAGCCCGGCACAGTTATCAACACTAAAATTGACTTTAAGTAATCAGCACATCTGCTCTTGCATCGAGTGGAAATTGTTAACCACTATATATTTTGTAAGAGAGATCGAGGCTATAAATAAGAAGGCCAATAGTTTGTTTACTATGGTTATTTTTAGTAAACAACACGTAATAAAAGTATACTAGGTTCTCCTCCAGCATATTGTTGTGGAACTATGTATACGCCAAGCAATTTACAACATTATTTTTGTATGGAATAAGATATTCAGTCAACCTTTTGTCAAGACCGGGTGTACCTTTGATATTCCTAGGGTGTACCTTTGATATTTCTAAAGTTGCAATACATGATGTGTCAAAATTAGTGAAGCTCTTTTTATGTTATTTAGCAAGTCTGAAATGTCATGAAAATCATATTTACACTTGTGATCTTTTCTTTAACACAATTTGTTCGATCACTATAAAAGTATTACCCTAATCCAACCACTAGTATTCACAAATACAAATTTAATCACAATAGGAGGCTCTATTGCAACATGGACTGTAAGTTGTGTATGATCTTGGCAGAGCCGATGGGCCTTGGGTAGTGAATACATAGGGCAAAGACAGGTATGGCAAATTTAGTAAGATCAAACAGAATAGAGACTGTCAAATTGTGTCATTTATGCCAAACCTATAGCCAATTTGTAAGCAATTTACTATTACAAAATGTAAATCACGACATGGGATTTGCCATGGATTAGCACAACCATGGATCTGAGATCCAATATGGAAACTATTTGGGAAATATAGCAAATTGCACGTATGGCAGACGGCGGGCATGGCCAAGGCTACGCCGCTCACAACCACAAAAGCTCCGAAGCTCACGGCTAGGCCAAGGCCTGGAGGTGGCCCACTCGTGCCGTCCCATGCCTCGACCACATACATGCTAGGCACCTTTGTGGCGACTACAAAGCCGGGCGGGCAAGACCATGTCGATGAGATCGGGAAACGTGGGAGGTCCCGACGGCCTGACTAGAGCTGTGTGGGCGTGGGAAACCCTGCGTCCACGCCGAATCCAGGCGGGCTTAGCCCCACTGGCACCTTGTGCGGTCTCGCCAGAACTAGGCAGACAAGGTCTCATTGGCGAGCTGTGCGTGCATAGACGGCCCCCATTGCCTAGCCGTCGGCTACGTCACAGGCACGTCGGGTTGGTAGGTCGTCACCACATAGCCAGTGGGAACATGGATGCTTGAAAGTGTTGGAAGAGCCATGGCGTGGCATAACCTTTTTCCATGTACGAGACAGAAACCTAGGAAGAAAGGACAGAAACAGAAAATAACAAAGGGTACATTATAACTAGTGATAGTGGTGGGCAATTTCTCCAAACTCAACAAAACTTGAATTGGAGGAGCAATCCTTGAGGAGGTCCAACCCTTAGAGCATCTCCAACAGTTCCCCATCTTAGGTTACCATTCTTAATTTTTTTGGCAAAAACGGAAAAAACCTTCTCCAAAAGCTCCCCATCCTTGGTTGCCATTTATCCCAAGTTGTGAAAAAGAGCCTCCGCATGCATATATGCGCACTTGACTCTGCGTGCGCGTTCGACTGCATTAGAAGAGGTGGAAGGGTATATATAAAACAATTTTATTTCTGCCTCCGGGTTCTAGATGTATGTTTTCAAGAGGTGGAAGGGCATAAACATAATTTTATTTCTGTCCCAGGGTTACCGATGTAAGTTTGATCTGGGTTTGGCAAGTGAATTATGCCTAACTATTGGAGAGAGACTCTTTTTTCACTTGCCATATATTTTAGAGAGTTTCCAAATCACAAGAGATTTGCCAAGTAAATTTTGTTAAACTCTTGGAGATGCTCTTAGATCCACTATTTTGGTGGATGTAAATTTGGAGAATCTAGACCGTTTAGCAAATATTTTGGTGGAGTAGAGCTATCCTCGTTGAATTTGGTGAATCCAAATCTCAATCAAACAGACACCTAATATGCACCAAATAGAATTAGCACATGGTCCCTGAATCTCTCATGTAGAGGAAAAGATAGATTTTAATCCGGTGAGATCTAATTCAAAAAAAATCTGACGGGATCTCATTGGGGCAGCCACAAGTGCACACCACCGTCCAAGATCTTAGTTCTGCACGACAAATGCCTTGGAGCGTTCTTATCCTTGCCACTCCACGTAATACACTTGTGTCTATATATTTAAAGTATTCATCATTCCCATTTTATAATCGTCCGAATTTCAAAAAATATATTTGGAATGCCAAATAATCTCAAATGAAAATGCTATCCACTATAAAGTTTTATAACTTTTCAAGTTCTACAACAATGATTTTGGTCATTTCTCCATCTAATGATGTTTAAAAATTTTGAATTTCAAATATAAGAAGTTCAAATGTAGTTGTCTTTGGATAGATGATTCAAAAGAAAAGGTTGAAAACTACAAAGTTTTATAACTTTTTTGAGATCTACAACTTTGGCTTTAGTATTTCTCCATTTGAGGTTGTTTTGAAAATTTTAATCTCAAACGTGAAATTTTCAAACATAGTTTTATTTTGATAGATGACTTCAAATGAAAATATTAGCAACTAGAAAGTTGTATAAGATCCAAAAATTTTGTTTCTGTCGTTTCTCCTCCTAAGGCCATTTAAAATTTTTGAATTTAAAATGTAAGGAATTGAAATGTAATTTTCTATCCATAAATGATTTCAAATGAAAAAAATTGCATCTACAGAATTGTATAAGTTTTTGAGATCTACAAATTTAATTTTAGAAATCTTTTATTTTCCAATGTATGAAAAAAGTTGGTAACTATAAGGTTGTATAACTTTTTGACATCTGTGATTTTCATTTTGGCTTTTGCTCCATGATAGGTAGTTTCAAAATTTGAATACAAAAGTGAGAACTTCAAACATAAGTTCATGAAATAGATGATTTCAATTGAAAACATTGACAACTACAAGTTCTATTACTTTTGAGATGTACAACTTTTATTTTAGTTGTTTCTTCATCTCTGCTTCGTTTGAAAAATTTAGATTTGAATATGCAGATTTACTATTCAAGACATATATTTAAAGGTTATTCTAGATTCAACCACCTCTAGAAATCGATTCAGAAGCGTGGCTAGACGTTCTGGAAATATCACTACAAATAGGGCCATTTGTAGAGCCAGGTGAAAAATATCAGCTGCCCCTACATTGCATTTCTTGGTGTCACTAATTTCAAGAACTATTTTCAGAGGCAATTTTTGATTAAGCCACTACTAATATAGGCAGCGTCTGTACAAACGAATTTTTTACTAATAAAATCCACCGTTCACGCGGAATTGATATGCCACACAGGTGGTGGTGAATCCAGATTTACTCAACACTTGGGAAGCAACATTCTCATGGCTGTCATGATGATATATCATCTATTCTTTAAACAAAACATATTTCAACCTAATTCTTTGGAGTCCTACTATCATTCCCCATGCTTAGACTAATATAATAGTGTTCAAAGATAACAATTATATTTCAAGGTATAAAGAGTACTAAATTTGTTTAGGTAGGTCATGGTGTGACTTTTGCTGTATTTTACTCAAAATAGTATTAGTGAAAAGATAAGGGCTGCACGACCCATGCATTATAAGAGGTCTGCATGTCCCGCGCTGCGTTGGTCCAAAAGCAAAACAAGCTGGACTACTTAGCACAGATCTATTTGGGGCAATTTAACAAGTGTTCGTCAACAAACTAGCTGGGCAGAGATTTTTGTGGCTTGTCGCACGTCCATGCCTAATTTTGTTGCCTACGCCGCCCTTAAATACACAGCAAGCTGCTGCAATCTGCAACAACAATCACCACACATAATCCACCCTCCCTCCCACCCGCTCGGTCGATCGGGAGATAAGGTAAGTTTCTCCTACCAGGTTGTTGGGTTACCAATGGCCTCGTCGTCCTCCTTCTTGCTCGCCATGGCAGCACTGGCAGCATTGTTCGCCGTGGCATCATGCGAAAAGGTGACATTGAAAATCGGCGAAGGCACTACCTCCACATACAGCCACTTGGTCCTTGTCGCCAACCTCCCCATCCATGAGCTAGCGATCAGAGAAAGGTTTGCCAACGATTTTATGGCTGACATGAAGGAGTCACCAGCCAAGACCTTTACAATGGACTTCAAGAAAACACTCAAGGGGCCCCTCTCCGTTCGTTTTTTCTGTTGCCCCCGGTGACTATCGCAACTTTCGGATGATTTTTTTTTCGAACTTCGGTTTGAAGCCTGGCACAGTTATCAACACTAAAATTGACTTTAAGTAATCAGCACATCTGCTCTTGCATCGAGTGGAAATTGTTAACCACTATATATTTTGTAAGAGAGATCGAGGCTATAAATAAGAAGGCCAATAGTTTGTTTACTATGGTTATTTTTAGTAAACAACACAGAATAAAGTATACTAGGTTCTCCTCCAGCATATTGTTGTGGAACTATGTATACGCGCAATTTACAACATTATTTTTGTATGGAATAAGATATTCAGTCAACCTTTTGTCAAGACTGGGGTGTACCTTTGATATTTCTAGGGTGTACCTTTGATATTTCTAAAGTTGCAATACATGATGTGTCAAAATTAGTGAAGCTCTTTTTATGTTATTTAGCAAGTCTGAAATGTCATGAAAATCATATTTACACTTGCAATCTTTTCATTAACACAATTTGCTCGTTCACTATAAAAGTATTACCCTAATCCAACCACTAGTATTCACTGCATCACGAATTTAATCACAATAGGAGGCTCTATTGCAACATGGACTGTAAGTTGTGTATGATCTTGGTAGGGCCGATGGGACTTGGGTAGTGAATACATAGGGCAAAGACAGGTATGGCAAATTTAGTAAGATCAAACAGAATAAAGACTGTCAAATTGTGTCATTTATGCCAAACCTATAGCCTATTTGTAAGCGATTTACCATTACAAAATGTAAATCTCGATATGGGATTTGCCATGGATTAGCACCACCGTGGATCTGAGATCCAATATGGGAACTATTTGGGAAATATAGGAAATTGCACGCATGGCACACTACTACAAAAAATCTTTTACAAGGCACTTTGAAATAGACCTCGGAGGCGGTTGGCCCCAAAAACCGCCTCGGTTAATGTCTGTGATTAACCGAGGCGGTTGTTTTTCATTAACCGAGGCGGTTACAATAAACCGCCTCGCAAAATAGATTTACGGAGGCGGTTATACTTAAAATAACCGTCTCGGAAAATATTCTATTTTTCGAGGCGGTTATTTTAACGCAACCGCCTCTTAAAATCTATTTACGGAGGCGGTTACATTATAAGGCCCGCCTCGAATAATACCGGCCCATATCGGAGCCCAGACAGCCCATCTCAGCCCAATCTCTTGTTCAGCATTATATACACGACTTGGGCATTTTAGGGTTTCACTCCAAACTCTCTCTCTCTCTCTCTCTCTCTCAGCCACACCTGCTCGACCCTCTCTCCATCAGGCCCGCCGCCCCCGCCCATCCCCATCTCCAACGCGGCCGGCTAGGGCGACGCGCCCCTCAGCTCTCCCCATCCCGGCCCGCCGCTCCTCTCCCCCCTCCCCTTCTCCCTCTTCTCTCCCGGTGGCGTGGGTCCTCGGGTGCGTGAAGGCCGTGGGTGGCGCGTCCTCGGGCCGGGGCGGCTTTGGCGGTGGGCTTGCGGGCCCAGCCCAGGCTGGGGCGGCTCCGACGGCGGGTGGGCGGCGAGCACGCCCGGGGTTCTCCGGCCGGGCGGCTCGAGCGGGCTCACTGGGGCGGCGCGCCCTCGGGGTCTACTCCCAGCGGCGCCGCATACGATCTCCGGCGGCTCGACGGCAGCGGCGTGGCGGCCTGATCCGGCGGGCGGCGGCTCCGGATCCGGCGGGCGGGCGGATCAAAGCGGCCGGGCCCCCCCTCCCGTGCGGCGGCTCCCCGGCGGGCGCCGCTGCCTTCAGCGCGGGTGCGGCGCGTCCCCCGGCGGTCGGCCGCTCCCTCCTCCCTCGGGCGGCATGGCCCCGAGCGCAGCTCCCTCCTCCGTCTCCCGTGGCTCCCCAACGCTGGTGGGGATGGCGGATCCGTGGCCGTGAGTCCGATCCGGCAGCCGGCGGCGGGGCGGGCGACCCGTGGATGGGCTCGGCGGGCCCATGGATGGGCTCGGGCGGGCTTGACCACGGGTTTTTTTTTTTTTTTTTTTTTTTTCTGACGATTAACCGAGGCGGTTATGGAACCGCCTCAGAAAAAGGTCCCATTTACCGTGACCTTGTGTCCGAGGCGGTTGCAAAAACCGCCTCGGTTAATTACTTTTAACCGCCTCGGTTAATATTTTGTGTAGTAGTGGCAAACGGCGGGCATGGCCAAGGCTACGCCGCTCAGAACCACAAAAGCTCCAAAGCTCACGGCTAGGACGAGGCTGGGAAGTGGCCCACTCGTGCCGTCCCATGCCTCGACCACATACAAGCTAGGCACCTTTGTGGCGACTACAAAGCCAGGCGGGCAAGACCACGTCGGTGAGATCAGGAAATGTGGGAGGTCCCGACGGCCTGACTAGAGCTGTCTGGGCGTGGGAAGCCCTGCGTCCTCGCCAAATCTGGGCGGGCTTAGCCTCACTGGCACCTTGTGTGGTCTCGCCAGAACTAGGCAGATAAGGTCTCATCGATGAGCTGTGCGTGCATAGACGGCCCCCATTGCCTAGCCGTCGGCTACGTCATAGGCACGACGACTTGGTAGGTCGTCACCACATAGCCAGTGGGAACATGGATGCTTCAAAGTGTTGGAAGATCCATGGCATGGCATAACCTTTTTCCATGTACGAGATAGAAACCTAGGAAGAAAGGAGAGAAACAGAAAATATCTAAGGGTACATTATGACAAGTGATAGTGGTGGGCAATTTCTCCTAACTCAACCAAACAAGAATTGGAGGGGCAATCCTTGAGGAGGTCCAACCCTTAGAGCATCTCCAACAGTTCCCCATCTTAGGTTACCATTCTTAATTTTTTAGCAAAAACAGAAAAAACCTTCTCCAAAAGCTCCCCATCCTTGGTTGCCATTTATCCCAAGTTGTGAAAAAAGCCTCCGCACGCTTATATGCGCGCCTGACTCTGCGTGCGCGTTCGACTGCATTAGAAGAGATGGAAGGGTATATACAAAACAATTTTATTTTTGTCTCCGGGTTCCTGATGTATGTTTTCAAGAGGTGGAAGGGCATAAACATAATTTTATTTCTGTCTCAGGGTTCCCGATATAAGTTTGATCTGGGTTTGGCATGTGAATTATGCCTAACTATTGGAGAGAGACTCTTTTTTCACTTGCCATATATTTTAGAGAGTTGCCAAATAACAAGAGATTTGCCAAGTAAATTTTGTCAAACTCTTGGAGATGCTCTTAGATCCACTATTTTGGTGGATGTAAATTTGGAGAATCTAGACCGTTTAGCAAATATTTTGGTGGAGTAGAGTTATCCTTGTTGAATTTGGTGAATCCAAATCTCAATCAAACAGACACCTAATATGCACCAAATAGAATTAGGACATGGTCCCTGAATCTCTCATGTTGAGGAAAATATAGATTTTAATCCGGTGAGATCTAATTCAAAAAAATCTGACGGGATCTCATCGGGGCAGCCACAAGTGCACACCACTGTCCAAGATCTTAGTTCTGCATGACAAATGCCTTGGAGCGTTGTTATCCTTGCCACTCCACGTAACACACTTGTGTCTATATATTTAAAATATTCGTCATTCCCATTTTATAATCGTCGAATTTCAAAAAATATATTTGGAATGCCAAATAATCTCAATTGAAAATGCTATCCACTTTAAAGTTTTATAACTTTTCAAGTTCTACAACAATGATTTTGGTCATTTCTCCATCTAATGATGTTTGAAAATTTTGAATTTCAAATATAAGAAGTTCAAATGTAGTTGTCTTTGGATAGATGATTCAAAAGAAAAGGTTGAAAACTACAAAGTTTTATAACTTTTTGAGATCTACAACTTTGATTTAGTATTTCTCCAATTGAGGTTGTTTCAAAAATTTTAATCTCAAACATGAAATTTTCAGACCTAGTTTTATTTGGATAGATGACTTCAAATGAAAATATTAGCAACTAGAAAGTTGTATAAGATCCAAAAATTTTGTTTCTGTCGTTTCTCCTCCAAAGGCCATTTAAATTTTATGAATTTAAAATGTAAGGAATTGAAATGTAATTTTCTATCCTTCTCCTCTTGAGGCCATTTAAAATTTTTGAATTTAAAATGTAAGGAATTAAAATGTAATTTTCTATCCATAAATGATTTCAAACAAAAAATTGCATCTACAGAATTATATAAGTTTTTGAGATCTACAAATTTAATTTTAGAAATCTTTTATTTTCCAATGTATGAAAAAGTTGGTAACTATAAGGTTGTATAACTTTTTGACATCTGTGATTTTCATTTTGGCTTTTGCTCCATGATAGGTAGTTTCAAAATTTGAATACAAAAGTGAGAACTTCAAACATAAGTTCATGAAATAGATGATTTCAATTGAAAAAGTTGACAACAACAAGTTCTATTACTTTTGGGATGTACATCTTTTATTTTAGTTGTTTCTTCATCTACGTTCGTTTGAAAAATTTAGATTTGAATATGTAGATTTACTATTCAAGACATATATTTAAAGGTTATTCTAGATTCAACCACCTCTAGAAATTGATTCGTAGCATGGCTAGACGTTCGGAAATATCACTACAAATAGGGCCATTTGTAGAGCCAGGTGAAAAATATCAGCTGCCCCTACATTGCATTTCTTGGTGTCACTAATTTCAAGAACTATTTTCAGAGGCAATTTTGATTAAGCCACTACTAATATAGGCAGCGTCTGTACAAATGAATTTTTTAGTAATAAAATCCACCGTTCACGCGGAATTGATATGCCACACAGGTGGTGGTGAATCCAGATTTCAACACTAGGGAAGCAACATTCTCATGGCTGTCATGATGATATATCATTTATTCTTTAAACAAAACATATTTCAACCTTATTCTATGGAGTCCTACTATCATGCCCCATGCTTAGACTAATAATAGTGTTCAAAGATAACAATTATATTTCAAGGTATAAAGAGTACTAAATTTGTTTAGGTAGGTCATGGTGTGACTTTTGCCGTATTTTACGCAGAATAGTATGCACCACCCATGCATTATAAGAGGTCTGCATGTCCCGCGCTCCGTTGGTCCAAAAGCAAGAGAAGCTGGACTACTTAGCACAGATCTATTTGTGGCAATTGAACAAGTGTTCGTCAACAAACTAGCTGGGTAGAGATTTTTGTGGCTTGTCGCACGTCCATGCCTAATTTTGTTGCCTACGCCGCCCTTAAATACACAGCAAGCTGCTGCAATCTGCAACAACAATCACCACACATATTCCTCCCTCCCTCCCACCCGCTCAGTCAATCGGGGAGATAAGGTAAGTTTCTCCTACCAAGTTGTTAGGTTACCAATGGCCTCGTCGTCCCCCTTCTTGCTCGCCGTGGCAGCACTGGCAGCATTGTTCACCGTGGCATCATGCGAAAAGGTGACATTGAAAATCGGCGAAGGCACTACCTCCACATACAGCCACTTGGTCCTTGTCGCCAACCTCCCCATCCATGAGCTAGCGATCAGAGAAAGGTTTGCCAACGATTTATGGCTGACATGAAGGAGTCACCAGCCAAGACCTTTACAATGGACTTCAAGAAAACACTCAAGGGGCCCCTCTCCGTTCGTTTTTCTGTTGCCCCTGGTAACTATCGCAACTCGGATGATTTTTTCGAACTCGGTTTGAAGCCTGGCACAGTTATCAACACTAAAATTGACTTTAAGTAATCAGCACATCTGCTCTTGCATTTAGTGGAAATTGTTAACCACTATATATTTTGTAAGAGAGATCGAGGCTATAAATAAGAAGGCCAATAGTTTGTTTACTATGGTTATTTTTAGTAAACAACACAGAATAAAGTATACTAGGTTCTCCTCCAGCATATTGTTGTGGAACTATGTATACGCGCAATTTACAACATTATTTTTGTATGGAATAAGATATTCAGTCAACCTTTTGTCAAGACTGGGGTGTACCTTTGATATTTCTAGGGTGTACCTTTGATATTTCTAAAGTTGCAATACATGATGTGTCAAAATTATTGAAGCTCTTTTTATGTTATTTAGCAAGTCTGAAATGTCATGAAAATCATATTTACACTTGCGATCTTTTCTTTAACACAATTTGTTCGATCACTATAAAAGTATTAGCCTAATCCAACCACTAGTATTCACAGCGTCACAAATTTAATCACAATAGGAGGCTCTATTGCAACATGGACTGTAAGTTGTGTATGTTCTTGGTAGAGCCGATGGGCCTCTGGTAGTGAATACATAGGGCAAAGACAGGTATGGCAAATTTAGTAAGATCAAACAGAATAGAGACTGTCAAATTGTGTCATTTATGCCAAACCTATAGCCTATTTTTAAGCGATTTACCATTACAAAATGTAAATCTCGATGTGGGATTTGCCATGGATTAGCACCACCGTGGATCTGAGATCCAATATGGAAACTATTTGGGAAATATAGCAAATTGCACGCATGGCATACGGCGGGCATGGCCAACGCTACGCCGCTCACAACCACAAAAGCTCCGAAGCACCACCGTGGATCTTGATATGGGCAGCCACAAGTGCACACCACCGTCCAAGATGTTTGTTGTGCACGACAACTGCCCTTTGAGCGTTCTTCTCCTTGCCACTCCATGTAAATCACATGTGTCTATATATTTAGAGTATTCGTCATTCCCATTTTATAATCATCAAATTTTAAAATATATATATATTTGGAATCCTAAACAATCTCAAATGAAAATGCTATCAACTATAAAGTTTTATAACTTTTCAAGTTCTAGAAAAATGATTTTGGTCATTTCTCGATTTTATGTTGTTTGAAAAGTTTGAATTTTGGATAGATGATTTCAAAGAAAAAGTTGAAAACGACAAAGTTTTATAACTTTTGAGATCTACAACTTTGGTTTTAGTATTTCTCCATTTGAGGTTGTTTGGAAAATTTTAATCTCAAACGTGAAATTTTCAAACATAGTTTTTTTGGATAGATGACTTCAAATGCAAATATTAGCAACTAGAAAGTTGTATAAGATCTAAAAATTCTGTTTCTGTCGTTTTTCTGCTCCAGAGGCCATTTAAAAATTTTGAATTTAAAATATAAGGAAGTGAAATGTAATTTTCTATCCATAAATGCTTTCAAATGAAAAAAAATGCATCTACAAAATTGTATAAGTTTTTGAGACCCACAAATTTAATTTTAGTTGTTTCTTCTGTCCTAGGTCATTTGCAATCTTTTAATTTCCAATGTATGAAAAAGTTGGTAACTATAAGGTTGTATTACTTTTCGACATCTATAATTTTAATTTTGGGATTGTCTCCTTCATAGGTGGAACACCCCAAAATTTGCTCCTTCTGAAATTAGGTTAAAATGATTTAATTTTGAATTGTTGTGCTCATGAGAATATAGGAAAATAATATTTTTCACTAAATTAAAATTTAACATTAGGTTTAGACACATGAATGATGACACTCATGCTGCTGCATATTTATATTTTTGTATTGTGTGTTTTGATTCAAGTTCGAAGGGATTCGAATCTCATTTGAAAATAAGTTTTAGAAAATCTATTTGGAAAATCAATTCAGAAAAAGAAAAGAAGGAATTCCTTCTCCCTGCCTTCTCCGTTCCGGCCTGCTAGGTCCAGGCTGCACCGGCCTTTCCCTCCCTTCCTCCTCTTGCCAAGCAGGCCAAGCCCGAGCCGTGGGGCCCACGAGCGGGCAGCGGCCCAGCTGCGCCTCTTCCTCCCCTCCCTGTCGGCGCCGCCGCAGTAAGCCACGGGACGGGCTTCGTTTCAACTTCGCGAAGCCGCAGAGCCCGTTCCCTCTTCCTTTTTCGTTTTGGTTTGCCGTCTAACCGTCACCGAACTCTTGCAGAGGGTTCGTCGTCGCTGTTCCAAGTCGCAGCTCGCCGTCAGCCGTCGCCGGCCTTGTACAAGCTCACCAGCGAGCTCCTTGCTGCCGGCAATGGCAGCCGCCGTGCTGCTCATCTTCCCCAGCCGGCTGCCCTTTCTTTTCTCCCTCTCCGATCGATTCTAAGCCGTCCATCTCAGATCCAATGATCCAGAATCAAACATACCCCTTCGCTGTCTCTGTTGCAAAAGAAACCCCCTCTTCTTTATATATATAACCCGCCGTCGCTGCCCTTTTCTGATTTTCTGATTTTCTTTATTTCTAAATCTGAAAATCGAAACCAAGTATTACAAAACTGCGCTCTAATAAGGAGAATTTTGGCAAAATGTATAAATGCTTGTAGTAGCTGATGCTGTTTTAGAACTGCAGAAGCGAAACAACAGAGATACACAAATAAGTGAGATCACTCGGCAGCTTCCGGCCTTGTTGCTGACGTGCATGTAGTGTAGTCTTTTTTTAATTTCTTCAGTGCCACCACAACATCACTCATCGACAATCTTTGGTCAGGCCTCTCACTGGAACAGAGCAGACCCAACTCAAAAATTGCTGCCAGGAAGGGGCTCAGATCACAGGCAAAAGAAGATGCGTCTCGCAAGAGCTGAACGTCTAGAATATTGATAATCTCTGATGGAAGCGATTGATGAACCCACAGCCTAATGGTCAGATCTCCAACGAACAGGGAATCTGTGGGTCTTTTACCAGTGAATACTTCAAGCAGCATGATTCTAAAGCCGAACACATCGCTCTTGCGTGATGCCATCCCAAAAGATCCATACTGTGGTTAAGAATTCAGAAAACAAAATGACAGAACCGTCAATCAACCATCATAATGAATTGTATTTACCATAAGGGCCGGGTTATAGCTATACTATACAACTGGTAGTACCTGGTGCCATGTACCCAAGGGTTCAGGCATACTAGCCGTGATCATGGAGCTGTGATCATGCACAAGCAATTTCGCGATGCCAAAGTCTGCCACGTGTGGAGTCATGTCACTGTCAAATAGTACATTGCTAGGCTTCAAGTCACAATGCAGGACCACCTCATAATGCTCATGGTGCAGATGTTCCATTGCGATTGACACATCTAGCATGATATCCATCCTCTTTAGGAATCCAAAATGTCTTCATCTTCAGAGTGCAGGAGTATATCCAAGCTACCATTTTGTCCATGCATAGCTAGCTGAAGTTCAATTAGACTTAGCTTTGCAAATTCAGATACCCTATCTTGTGCAAGTACTAGACAAGGTTACTGCACAGAACAGATTAAGGTGTAAAGCTCTACAGATGATTTTGTCCATGCATAGCTAGCTAAGAACAGAGGAAGGAAAATACATAAATAAAGTACAAGCAGCTTCAGATCATACAAGGATTGGAACTAATAAATAAATTATCAGCCATTGAAACATTGGAGCAGCACATACTGTTGTCTTGTTTCTGCAAAAATAGATAGAGACCAACCACGCAAGCAGTGACTGAACTGAACTTTACAGAAAATATTACACAAACTAGCTACTGATTCCAGCAAAAGATTGTGAAGTATTTATGGTCCTGGTTTCAAGTAATTTTCCTTGTCATTACATACAGACAAGGACTCTGAAGTTGAAAGATCATATAGCTATGCACTAAGTACAGAAAACACTGGTGCACATATGGATCGGGCTCAACATTTAACACAATATATTACATAAACTAGCTACTGATTCCAGCAAAAGATTGTGATGTATTTCTGGTCCTGGTAATTTTAAGCAATTTTCCTTGTCATTACATACAGAGTCAGATATGAATTAATTATTATGCTATATTTAAACTCTATGCTGTAACATTTACAGTATTTGCCTCAGCACTCATGAACATAAAAAGAATATTATTTTAAAAAAAATCTACACTACATCCTCTAGTCCTGTAGTATTTAAATAGAAGTGCCTACCTCACTTTCAGTTGAAGTTTCTTTATTCTTCTACGATAATGAGGGATTTTTGTGTGCACAAGTAACTTGGGCAAAAAAGCAAAGAAATTACACCAAATACTCTAAATTTAAGGAGTGACAGTATACATTAGCTAGAGATTGCAACTCCTCGTGGTTTCTGTGTAAATTTCTATTCTTAAGCTGGGCAAATTAACTAACTAGATAGATAATTACTAGATTACACAATTATCAGATCACTAGATGAAAATAAGAAATGGTTGACAAAGCAACCAGTAGTGTCCCATTGATCACTTTAAGATTTCTAGTGACAGAATCAGTGTAAGTTTCTATTCTGAAGCTGTACAGATTTATTGCTTAAGAAACATTTTCTAATGGGACATAGACATGGTGGCATGGTGGAATTTTAAAGAGTATTATACTAACAGAACAGGAAACTAGACTATGCTTAAAACAGACAAAAAAATAGTTCGGGAGCCATTGAGCTTCGGTTGTTCCCTAACGCATTGGTTCGAGGGTCAGGTATAGAAAGGAATAAATTGCACTTCGTCTCTAATCTCTGAAAGTCATAAATTGCACTTCTTGATATCTGCCAAGCAAGAATCACCGTTACTACAACAGTGACCAACCTTTATTATTCATGTCATCATCATACATAAAAGAGGCACAATTTGAAGGACCTTAGATAACTATAACCCCACATAAATTAAATTAAATTAAATATAATAGCAAGAGGCGTAAATCTATATCATGACCCTTTCAACATTCTATTTACAATGCCACTCATCATAGTAAAAAATACACTAGTATGGGAAATAAGTTGTGGAAGCAAGAACCTACAGGCAGATTGAGTGCCTGGCAACAAATCATCACTAGATCTGCACCATAGAGATTGAAATCAAAGCCAAATCGATTGGGTTTGGGTTAGGGAGGTAGGGCCTGATGCGCAGCCGCCGCCTTGGAGCCAGGCCACAGCCCGATGTGCGCACCGCCGCCTTGAAGGTGGGCCACCGCCGTCATGGGGCCGCCGCCGCCTTGAAGGTGGGCCACACACCGCCGCCGGAGGTGCGCGCGTCATCACCTCGGGCGCGTGCCGCTGCTTGGGACCAGGGGGAATGGGGTGGGATAGCGTAGCAGAGGGGCGCACCGCCGATCTGAACTGCATCGATCCGAAGGGGCACGCCACCACTGAACCGGTCGACATGTTGGCCACGTGATTTAAGTCCCGCGTCTGTCAAAACTAAATTTTCTATCAGTGCAACCCGGACACATAGAAAAACTAAGCATTTTTCGTCAGTTGTATAAAACCCGACAGGAAAATTCATTTACTCTGTCGGTTTAGCTATTTTTCCTGCTGGTTATTATTGAGAACCGACAGAAAAAATTGTATGTCGGTTGTGAAAAAACCAACAAGAAATTTTCAGTTTCCAATAGTGAAAAGAAAGGTGTTTGCCCTAATGCGAGGTGGCCGCAATACCCCCTCCATCCTAAAAAATTGTCGCATATGCTTTCCAAAAAATAACTGTCGGCAATTTTAAAAAATAATAAATATCAATGATTAGTATCATAATTTCTGATCTTTGGATCTAGCAGTTTTTTAATAAATTTATTTGGAGATATAAATATTACACGTATTTTCTACAAATCAAATCAATTTGTGATATGCATACCAACAGCAACGGTCTTTAGACGTCTGGGATGTGGGTCGCCTTGCCCTTGCCGCACGGGCACGGGCACGGCACAGTTGGCTCACCAAGATTAAGCATTGACCGCAGCGGACAGCTGAAAAGGGTACTGAGCCACCGACAACCAGTTGTCTCTGAAATTCAATCATTATTCATTGCATACAATAAATTTCCGATCAGCTAGTACAACCTGTAGTATACGCCAAGACGTCTTAAGCCATGTCGTCAGCTCAATCAAAGGCAGCAGTGACTCCTGTACAGTCACCATGAATTATTGTTAGCAAGCAGCCAAGCAGGGGAGAGACCCTGTGAACCGAGTCAAGGTCTTGTTAGCCGTCAGTCTAGGAGGAGGCTAGTAGTTTCTCGGATCTAGTACTCCGATGCACTAAGGGTCTGTTTGGTTGCCTGGCTTTGAGCTTGTTTGGTTGCCTACAGAGGGCCTGTGGCCTGGCTTGGGGGAGCCAGCCGTACTGGACTAGTCTAGCCCTGAAAAAACGCATCGGACTTCCGTTTTTCCAGAGCCAGGCCCTGGCTAGCACTCGGTTGAGATCGCATTACCGCACCGCTCTGTTCCGCAGCGCAGCACCGGGCGTTGGCACGGCGGCAGAGTCGTCCTTGTCATGGTGGTGGCGCTAGTGGACGCGGCGAGGAGCACAGGGCAAGGCTGGGGCACCAAGGTGGAGCCACGGGTTGGCGGCGCGGGGCTGGAGAAGGACCTCGCCGCGGTGGTGGCATCGGGTCGCGAGCCCGGCGTGACTGCCACGAAGAGGCACGTGGTATAACTCCATGGACGGAGCTGCTCCCAGCAAAGGCACGGTGGTGCTCTTGGGAGACGCAGCCTTGAGCGGAGCAGAGACGTCGGATTCGCATCGTCTTGCTGCAGTGTCGCAGCATCGAAGCGTGGATCCGCATGGTGGAGACGAGGTCGAGGCCGAGCGGGGCTGCCGTGGTCCTGGCCGGTTGGCATCGACATCGGACATGGCACAGCCGTGGCCCATAACGGCATCCATGGTGGTCCTGCTGGGATTTGTCCAGGTTGCGCTTGAGCAGGAGGCCGAGGAGGTGCAGGCGTGTGTCCTACTTGGTGGTGTGTGCTACTAAGCAGGAGGTGCATGCGTGTGGAGTTGGAGGACGAGGAGGATTCGACTCAGACCACCTGTTCGACAGAATGATTAAGAGAGAGGTAAACTTACCAATAGAAAAGAGGTGATTCTATACCAAACAAACCAACCAACCAAACAAGTCATTTATTAGCCAAGCTTAGATATTATAGACAACCAAACAAATAGGGGGTGGCTTACTGGAGACAGGCTAAAGCTGCACTGGCTAGAAAGCTAGCCAGCTTAGAAATAAACCAGAAAACCAAACACACCCTAAAAGTCAGTGAATGCATACAGCTTTACCGGGTGAGTGCATCTTCACGAAGCAAGGAGGACAACAGTTCCTAGAAAAACGCATTTGGTGGAGCCTTCATAGCTACACACAGCTACGATTTATTGTTAGCAAGCAGACATAAATACCCGATCTAACTAAATGGAGAGCTCATAGTTGTTGGGTACCATAGCAAAGCTCCGTACAGAAATCTTATTGTTGCTAGACCCTTGATGTCAATTCTTCAGAAGAAACAAATCTTCTACATCAAGCTTCATTCATCTGTGCCTGTGCTACCAGTCCCTAGTCTACCATGAGATCTCTCTTCTGCAGCAGCCATGCTTATATGGATTGCGAATGGATCTTTTTGAGGTATAGAATCGGAGGGTCCAAAGCTGAAGAATGACAAGGTGTTACGTAGCTCCGATTTCTGACGGCAACCGCTTGCAGCGTGCTTGCATGAGGTGCTCATAGGGATTTAGTTCTCATAGGTGGTTTTCTGGTGCCTTGCACGGATCGATCCCCAACTGTCACTTATTATTCTTATTGGCTATCTAGATGACTAAGGAAAAATTCAAGATCGCCGTACCAATCTATCCACCTAAGCTCCATGAGGTTCACCAGAAGTTCTTTAGATTTTTATCTGCCGAAGGGCGCTTGGCTTCCATCTCATTCTGCTCACAATTTTGCAAAGCCGAAGTGCAACAACTATGTCTGCGCTCAACCTTGCAAAATGCCCAGCGTTTCATCTATAGTAGGCACAATGATTAAATCTCCAGTATACAGTACACAAACATTAACACGCTCGTCAATGGACAAAGGAGAACAAGTGTTTGCTGCAGCTGGTGCAGTTCTGCTAGTGCAAAAGCGAAAGAACAGAACAGAGATATACAGTTCCGGGAGATCACTGGGCAGCTTCAGGCCTTGTTGCTGGCATGGAGCTGATATAATCATTTTTTACATTCTTGAGTGCCACTACAACATCGCTCATCGATAATCTTCGGTGTGGTGCATCACTTGAGCAGAGTAAACCCAACTCAAATATTGGTGTGGGCTTCAGATCGCAGTCAGCAGAGGAAGGACCTTGCAGGAGCTTATCATCCAGAACATGGATAATCTCTGTCCGGAATGCTTGCCGAACCCACTCCCTGATGCTTAGATCTTCTATGAACATGGGATCGGTGGGTCTCTTTCCGGTGAAGACTTCAAGAAGCATGATTCCAAAGCTGAACACATCGCTCTTGCGGGATGCCTTCCCAAAGGATCCATACTTTGCTCAACAATTCAGAATACCAAATATTAGACCAATTGATTAATCAGAAGGAATAATGTACACGACTCAAGGCTATAGCTATATAGTGTGTACAAGCTAGCGACAGTACCTGGTGCCATGTAACCAAGTGTTCCAGGCATATTTGCAGTGACCATGGAGCTATCGTCACCCAATAGCAATTTTGCTTTGCCAAAGTCTGCCACGTGTGCTGTCATGTCGCTGTCAAATAGCACGTTACTAGGCTTCAAGTCACAGTGCAGAACAACCTGGAAATGTTGATGGTGCAGATACTCCATCGCCATTGACACATCTAGCATGATCTGCAGCCTCTTAAGGAATCCCAAGCATGTACTCTATCACGGGTGCCTTGAAGTCAAGGTTGGAGCATGTGCTTAGTATCCTTATCAGGTTTCGGTGCCGAGCCATGCGAAGCACATTGCACTCGGCATCAAAGTTTTTAATGGACTGTTCTAGTTGCATGTCTAGAACTTTTATTGCCATTACCAAACCGTTGCTTAGTTGTCCTTTGAAAACCTTTGCAAAACTTCCAGTTCCCAGAAGGTTGTAAATGCAAAAGTTATCGGTGGCAGAAATGAGTTTATGGTAGGCAACTAATCTATTTCGTACAGCATTGCCTGGATTAATGACAATAGCTTGATCGTCATCCCTCTTGCTCTTAGCTTTCCTTCTAATAGTTAGGTAGACAGAAAGAACAATGGAGGCAAATGCAACGATGCCAAATGGAAGAAGGAAAATTAGATGGTCTCTTTTATTCAAGTGAGAGTTTTCAAGACATGGAGGAAACCCAAGATGGGACCATCCACAGAGCCCTGCATTTCCAATCAAAGATTTTGACGTGATGTTTGAAAAAATACCACCCTCAGGTATCTTCCCTTCTAGCTTATTGAAGGATAGGTTCAAGGATATCAAGGCCGTGAAATTGGCAAGGAACATGGGAATGGTACCAGATATATTATTGAAGGAGAGGTCCAAATATGCTAAGCTAGTAAGCTTTTGAAATGAATCTGGGAATTGCCCAATAAATGAGTTATGCGACAGATATAGGAAGTTGAGCATTATAATTTTTCCAAATGATTCTGGGATGGTTCCATGGAAATAGTTGCAGGAGAGGTCAACGAAATACACTTGTTTTAGCCCACCGACAACAGTTGGAAGTGGACCAAAAAAGAAATTGTTAGAAAGATCTAAATAAATAAGTTTATCTAGGTCAAAGAAGCTTGCTGGTATAGTTGAGTTTAAGTGGTTACTAGATAAGCTAATAAGTTCTAGCACACTAAGGTTGCCAATGCTATCGGGTATAGGGCCAATGAATTTGTTTCCTTGAAAAAAGATCTTTTGTAAGCTCCTAAGCATGCCGATTTTTGTCGGTATAGGGCCAGACAAGTTATTGTTAGTGATGTCAAGCTCGACAAGCTCTTGCATCAATGTGATAGACTTTGGGATATCCCCTGTAAATAGATTGTTATCAAGCAATAGTGTTTCAAGGTGGCTTAAGTTTGACAGTGTTGATGGAAGCTTACCAGTTAACCTGTTATTAGATGCCTCAAACCAAAGTAACTCTTTTGATAGGTTTCCGATATGATTTGGAATCCCCCCTATAAAATTACTTTTAAGCAATCCAAGACGCTGGAGTTTCCTACAATTAGAAAGGGAGGATAGGAACCTAAGATTCCCATCTAAATTATTGTATCCTACATCAAACAATTTCAAATCTCGAATGTTCCCAAGTGTTTGAGGTACTGAGCCAGAGAAATGATTGTCCTCCAGAAGTAACCAAAATAAATCTGAGAAGTTCCCTAGAAAACTTGGGATCGGACCTGTTAGCTGATTCATTCCCAGATCCAATCCACTAAGATGGGTGAGATCGGTGAGAACAGCTGGGATAGGGCCAAACATGTTGTTTTTGACAACGAAAGAACGATGAGACGTGGTAGCTGAGCCAACCATGGTGGAATGACGTCGACAAAATTATTTGTTAGCAAAGAAAGAGCTTCTAGGTATTTGCATGCTGCAAGTCCAGATGGAATAGGACCCCTAAAATTGTTAATTTCGAGATTAAACTCCTTCAATAGTGGATGACTAAAACTTTGATTGTTCGGAATAGAACCTGCAAAGTTATTCTTACGTACCCAGAGAGAGCCACTTCAGCCTAGACATGCTGTAGATGGTTGGGGGGTACTGTACCAGACAGGTTATTGACATCCAAGTACAAGAGTTCCAGCATTGGTAAGGAACCCAGGTTCTGTGAAATCGGGCCAGATAAGCTGTTGGTAGTCAAGCTTAGCTAGCCTAGGGATTGGGTATTATTGAATAGGCCTGGAGGTATGTTCCCAGTTAGCTCATTCTTGGCAAGAGAAACCAACTCAAGGCGGTGCATATTTTGTAGTAGTCCTGGCGGGATGACCCCTGACAGGTTATTGTAATTTAGGTGAAGAGCCCCTCAAGCCTTGTTAGGTTTCCTATGGTCCTAGGAATGGTACCAGAGAGGCTATTTCGAGCAAGAGTTAGAACCTTTAGTCGATGCAGCATACCAAATTTGGCAGGGATGGAGCCTGCGAGGCTTGTGTTTGTGAGGTTGAGGAAGGAAAGGAACGAAAGATTACCAAGGTGTGGGCTGAGCTCTCCTTGGAGCACAACACCCTGCAACGATAGAGCCGTGACGCGCTGCCGCCGATGGCTGCACGAGACACCAAACCATCGACAGGAGGACACGTTGGATGTCCAGCTCCTGGCAAGGACGCCAGTGGGATCAGAGAGCTGGGCTTGGAATGCTAGCAGCAGGGCAAGGTCGTTTCTGCTGCCATCGGTAAGGTTGGCGGCACCCGGGATTGCAGAAGGAGGGGCGGGAGCACTTGGCAAGAGAGAAGAGAGTATGGGGATAGCCAATAATATTACAGCGGCCATTGGATCTGAGTCTGCCTGCTCGTGACTGCGTGGCACTGTACGTTGTGAATTCAGATGCAATCGTGTAGTAGGATTATTTATTGGGAGATTGGATACTATATTTTTTTTTCGAGTGGATACTACATATGCTGCTGCGGTTGTGTGCACCACAACTTTTTGTAGTAAATAGGCTGTCTTCCTCACCTTTGCCTCGTCTTGACGATAGGGAAACCGCGAGCCAGCCTATATTTAATTGTTTCCTTTAACGTGCCACACCGACACGGCAACAACTCCTGGTCAAGTAGCCCAGCGCACCAGAAGCCATTAACGCCGGGCAACGGCCACCAGCCTTGTCGCCTTCCACTCCGCTCCCTCCGCCCGGCGACGGTCAACGGTCACCGGCCTCGTCGCCCTCCGCTCCGCTCCCTCAACCCGGCGTGGCAGAGGCCATTAACGCCGTGCAGCAGTCACCGGCCCCGCCCGTTGCGTCGCTCGTCCAAGCATCTGAGAAGGGCGCCCAGTCCAGATCCACGCCACTACCGTCTTCGACGACTGAGGAAACAGAGGAAGGAGAGCTCCTCGATTGGGGCGATGAGGAGGACATGGAAGGCTTTGAAGCATACCCGGCCGCCATTGATGACGAAGACAGCGCTCCAACGCCGGATCTGCAGCTCTCCATTGGCTGCGGGAGAGTCCAGACCTCCTTTGGCACGACACCCCCCTCGGGGCCTGTTCCAGCTGCAACCCCTAAAGGAGAGCCACTGCCCAAGCTGAGCTCGGTCCTGGTCGTGCCTACTGCCTTCCGGGAGAGCTGCAAGGAATTGATGGCCCAGAGCTCTGGAGCTATTGCAGCCCAGGAAGCACTAGTTTCACCAGCATGGCAAAAAGCGAAGAAGAAGCATTGGTGGAGGAAGGATGCTGCACTGCAAACGACGGATCCTAGGAAGACGAAGACTGTGGCACCGGATGCCTCTCAGGGTGCTGCCCAGGCGGCCCGGGATGCTGCCTCAGAGTTGCCCATTGCCGGGACCCGGTCTGCTGCCTCATGTGTGGGGGTCCGGCCACTTCGCCCGCTCCTGCACAACTCGACACCGACAGCCCATTTCGGTCCCTCTCCGATCCAGACTAACCTCCCCCCCTGAAAGCATCCACAGCTGGATTGTCTTCCCTCCGTTGTGTCCTACCAACTATCCTTCACCACCAGTCAAGCCTGCAGTGATGGCAAGTTGGAAGGCGGCCGATGACCTCACTGCGGCGCTGTCCGCGGTCACCACGGAGGCGAAGCAGGTAAAGGCATGGCTCTCCAAGGCGCAGGCCGAGCTAGAGGCCGCCAACGCTGAGTCCGACCGCTCTGAGGCCTGCTCCAGGACGCCGAGGCGGAGCTGAGGTCGGCCGCTGAGCAGGTCGGCGCGATCACCTCTGTCTGGAAGGACGCAGCTGCCGGGTGGTGCGCCAGGGAGAGGGCGCTGCTGGCACGCGCACTGGCCGCGGAGGAGGAGGTCGCCATCACGCAGGGGGAGAGCGCCGACCTCGCCGTGGAGGGCCGGCTCGGCGACCACAACTCCGCCGCCGCGCCGCTTTGCAGCAAGCGGTCGAGGAGGCCAACGTGGCTGCCAAGGCGCTCAGGGCCACCATTGGCGACGGCGGCGGCCTGCAGGAGGCTGTCGCGGAGAAAGAGTGTGCCTAGAGCTTGATCACATGGCTGCTGACATCTCCGACTTGGCGTGTTTGTTGGACATTGATGTTCCACAGGCCGTCCCCAAAAGTGGCCTAGGCCCTGGCAACGTCTCGGACATGGATGACCCGACCACCTGGGACACCACGATTCGGGAGGTCATCGACATCCACACGACTGAGGCAGCAACAGCGGAGATGGAGACCGAGGAAGTCGGTAACTGTGCTGACTTCTGTGCAGGGATGTTCAAACCCATCCCCGCTCCAGTTCTGGAGAGGCCGATGTCACCTCGTCCAACCATTAGCAGAGGTAGAAAGAGAACACCAGTAGCCTCCACCCGCTCGAGCACACGACTGGCAGCCCGGCCATCTACGATCCCGGTTGCAGATCGTGCTCAGCACAAGCTAATGCGTGAGCTCTCCTTCATCAACAAGAAGTCAGCAGCACCAGACGCACCAGACACAACAATCACAGCCTACGTCGACATATACGGGAGCAGCCTCCCCGATGAGGCGGTTAAGGCCATCATCAGGCGGCAACACGTTTGGAGAACAAGAAGCTGTCTAGGGCATTGGCAGCCATTGCAGCTGAGTCCGGGAGCAGTAGAGATGGAGGTCCCTTAGGCTTGCAGATGTAGAGGGAGCAGTAGCATTTCCTTTGACATGTTGCAGCTCTGGGTTATAGCAGGTTGTGGCTGGATGACAACGGTGAAACTTATGAAGTTCCGGGCGGCCGATTCTACTCGAGGAGTTCATCAAGGAGTTCAAAAATTCTTCTTATGGGCTAATGTCGGAGGATGGGTCATGAGGCCCCTATTAGTTACAAATAATGTAGCGAGTAATTAGTTCTCGTACTCAAAACCCCCTGTAGCGGTCCGCTGCATTGGGTTGCACATCTCGCGCATTTAGTTGTGAACTCTATTTCTTTCTTATTAATATATGCCGGGCAAACGGATCTTTCAAAAAAAAAAAAAAAGACAACTCCTGGTCAAGTCAGAGTCTTGATGCCGGCGAATGTCAAAACACAAATGACCTGTTCCTGCCGTTTGTAGAAAACAAGTGAACCAGACTTTATAATTGATGTGTTCTTTCACAGCCCCTAGTAAGAATGAGAAAAAGGTGTTACAAAAAGGCAAAGGCCATTCTTAATTACATGAAAATACATCTTCTATCTCTGGGTAACCAAGACAAATTCTCTGAATATTTTCAACCATCGAGATGGCTGCATAAGGTTCACTACCACTACTTCAGTTCGTCATCTACAGGACGACACTTGCATCTCATTCAGCTAACACTTCTACAAACGGGAAGTAGAAATTAGTACTCCTTGGACTGCGTGCAGCAACTCTGTCCACCATGAACGTTACAAAACTAAATCTTGCAAACTTTACGACCAAGGTTTCAGCTACAGATACACACCTATATTAAATCTCCATTTCACAGTACCCACACTTCGTTCTCTCAAACTCAACAAATGTACTAACAGAAATCATAACAGGACACAGACACAGATCATAACGTTGTAAGGAAAATTTTGGCAAAATGTATAAATGTTTGTGGCAGCTGATGCTGTTTTAGAACTGCAGAAGCGAAACAACATAACAGAGATACACGAATAAGTGAGATTAGAACTGCAGAAGCGAAACAACATAACAGAGATACACGAATAAGTGAGATCACTGGGCAGCTTCCGGCCTTGTTGCTGACGTGCATATTGTGTAGTCTTTTTTTTAATTTCTTCAGTGCTACCACAACATCCCTCATCGACAATCTTTGGTCAGGCCTCTCACTTGAGCAGAGCAGACCCAACTCAAAAATTGCTGCCAGGAAGGGGCTCAGATCACAGGCAAAAGATGATGCGTCTCGCAAGAGCTGAACATCTAGAATATTGATAATCTCTGATGGAAAGGATTGATGAACCCACTGCCTAATGCTCAGATCTCCATCAAACATGGGATCTGTGGGTCTTTCAGTGAATACTTCAAGTAGCATGATTCCAAAGCTGAACACATCGCTCTTGCGTGATGCCATCCCAAAAGATCCATACTCTGGTTAAGAATTCAGAAAACAAAATGAAAGCACGGTTAATCAACCATCATAATGAATTGTATTTACCATAAGGGCCGGGTTAGAGCTATATTATACAACTGGTAGTACCTGGTGCCATGTACCCAAGTGTTCCAGGCATACTAGCCATGATCATGGAGCTGTCATCATCCAAAAGTAATTTCGCGATGCCAAAGTCTGCCACGTGTGCAGTCATGTCGCTGTCAAATAGCACATTGCTAGGCTTCAAGTCACAATGCAGGACCACCTCATAATGCTCGCGGTGCAGATGTTCCATTGCGATAGACACATCTAGCATGATATCCATCCTCTTTAGGAATCCCAAATGTCTTCCATCTTCAGAGTGCAGGAGCATATCCAAGCTACCGTTTGGCATGTACTCGAGCACCAGTGCTCTAAAGTCCATGTTTGAGCAAACATTCAAGATCTTTACCAGGTTCCGATGTCGAGCAGCTCGAAGCACTCGGCACTCGGCATCGAAGCTTCTAATGGCCTGTTCTAGATGCATGTTTAGAACTTTTACAGCAACAACCAAACCATTTCTCAATTGTCCCTTATAAACTTTTCCAAAGCTCCCAGTCCCCAGAAGATTGTTAACATTAAACCTATTAGTGGCAAAACTGAGCTCATTGTAGGAAGCCGACCCATGCCTTATAACATCATCTCGATCTGTGATAGATGTTTGATCCTCTCCATTGGTTTTATGCTTCTTTCTAATAATTAGTAAGCCACAAAGAACAATAGAACCAAAGGTTATGGTGACAGCAGACAGCAAAAGTCTTAGGAACTGTTTGTTATGTGATTGATGATTCTCAAGACATGGAGAAAATCCGATTCGGGGAGCACCACATAGCCCAGCATTTCCAATCAAAGACTGGGAAGTGATGTTTGAGAAAATGCCTCCATCTGGGATTTTGCCCTCAAGCTTATTGAAGGAAAGATTTAAGGTTATCAAGTCTGTGAAATTTGCAAGGAACATGGGAATCGTACCAGATAAACTGTTGGAGGAGAGATCCAATACTTCTAAGCTTGTCACCTCTTTAAATGAGTAAGGGATCATGCCGTCAAATGAATTGTGTTCTAAATATAGGTAAGTCATCATTCTAAGGTTGCCAAATGATTCTGGAATGCTTCCACCCAAAAAGTTGAACGAGAGAATAACATAGTTCACTTGTTTCAGCCCAGCAAAATCACTCGGTAGTGGACCAGCCAAGCAATTGTTATGAAGATTTAGTCCGATAAGTTTATCAAGGTGGAACAAGCTAGCTGGTATTGTTGAATTAAACTGGTTATTTAATAACCAGATGTATTCTAGCATGCTAAGATTTCCTATACTAGCTGGTATAGGGCCAGTGAATTTATTTCCACAGAGATTCCGCTTTTGTAAGCTCTTCAGGTTCTGTGCTGGGATAGGGCCAGACATGTCATTGTCTGCGACATCAAACCATGCCATATTTTGCATCTGTGTGATGGATTCTGGGATTACACCCGTGAGTAGGTTGTTGCGAAGAGAAATCCATTCTAGACTAGTCAAGTTCGACAGTGTTGATGGAAGTCCACCTGTTAGCTTGTTATAAGCTGCTTGAAGATAAAGAAGTTCTGTAGACAAGTTTCCCACATGGGCAGGGAGTCGTCCAGTGAATGAATTATCATATAGGTAAAGGACGTGGAGGTGTATGCAGTTGGAAAGGGATGACAGGAAGTCAAGACTACCTGTCAAATTATTCATATGCAGTTTAAGCAAGTTCAGACCTCGAATGCTCCTCCCCAATCCAACTGGTACTGGGCCAGATAGTGAATTTTCTGACAATTGTAGGAAGGACAGTTTTGATAAATTCCCAAGAGAAGATGGAACCGGACCAGTTAGCAAATTGGCTCCGAGATTAAGATACGAGAGTTCTTGCATGAGGCCCAATTCTCTTGGAATCCCCCCTGTGAGGTTGGAGAAAGAAAGGTCAAGCTTAGTAAGACGGGTTAGATTGCAAAGAACAGCCGGGATAGAGCCAGTAATTTGATTAGTATCCAAGAAGAGAACGCTAAGTTGTGGTAGTTGAGCCAACCATATTGGCACAACATCAACAAATCTGTTGTAAGATAAAGAGATCACTTGTAGGTATTGGCATGCAGCAAGCCCTGACGGAATCCGACCCACAAAGTTATTTTGATAAAGGCAAAATGTTTGTAGCATAGGAAGATTGAAACTTTTGTTGTTTGCAATTAGTCCAGTTAAATTGTTAGATCCGAGGTAGATTACTTGCAGCTGAGACAAGTTGTAGACAGCTGTGGGTACAGTACCGGTGAGCTGGTTGTATTGGAGGGACAAGAACTCAAGCATGGGTAGGGAAGCAACACCCTGTGGTATTGGACCTGATAAGCTATTGTTTCCAAGGTTGATGCGGTCAAGGTAAGGCGTGTTATTAAACAGATATACTGGTATATTGCCGCTCAACTCATTCGTTGCTAGAGAAAATTTCTCCAGGTTGCTCATATTCTGTAGCAGCCCTGGTGGAATCTGTCCTGAAAGACTGTTGTTACCTAGCTGAAGATACTTGAGCCTTATGAGGCTTCCTAGGGTGGGAGGAATGGTACCGGACAGATGGTTGGATGTGAGGACGAGATATTTAAGACGGTGAAGCCTTGAAAGATCTACAGGGATGACACCAGTGAGTCCGGTGTTTGTGAGGTTGAGCGTGTTGAGGAAAGAGAGGTTACCAAGCTGGGGGTTGAGCTCTCCTTGGAGGGGCACGTCAGGTAACCGTAGAGCTGTGACGCGCTGCCGGCGATGGCCACACGAGACACCAACCCAGCAACAGAAGGACAAATTGCTTGTCCAGCTTCTGAGCAAGTTGCCAAGAGGATCAGCGAGGTGAGCTTTGAAAGCTAGAAGCGAGGCGAGGTCGTTGTGGCTGCCATTGCTGGGAATTGGACTACATGGAATCAGAGTAGGACGAGCACAAACCAGAGCAACCTCTATGGTAGAGAATACCAGAAGGGCAAACAATGCTAGCGCCATCGAGTTGCTTGCAGAAGCCATTGGAGCTAGCTAGCACGCCATTGAACTATATGCAGGATGTATGCCTAAGGAATGGTAGACGTTTCTTATACTCCTATCCTGATAGCAACTTATGCAGTACAGAGACCAGCTAGGTGTGTGGTGTGGTGTGCGTAGAGCCTTTGACATCAGCGTCCTGTCCCTCCTTGCCGTCTACCATAGGCAACTGTAACAACTTGTATCAAAACCCCAAGAAAGACGTGCAGCCATGACTAGTGTTAAAGGATGCAGGATATCGGCCAGGCTTTGTGTTAGTTGTTGTAGAGTTTGTTCGGATAGATAGCTGACTTGTATAGCAAGTAGTTCGGTTGTAATCTGTTGTCATCATCTTGTTATCATCTTGCCTTGTAATCTAAGATTGTAAGCCATGCTGGGGGCTATTCCCAGCCTATATAACACGAAGCCGTGAGCCTGAGAAGGCATCACGTTATCCTAATCTTTACATGGTAGTTAGAGCATCGCGGTTCTGTGCCCCCTGTTCTCGATGGCCTCTTCCTCCGTGCCGCCTGCTGCTCACTCGATCTGTTATCCCCCAACTGAGAAGTTGGGGCGCAACAACTTCGAGATGTGGAAGGTGTAGGTCCTTTTGGCGATCAATGGTGTGCGGATGACGCACACGATCAATCCCACCTTCGTGCCGCCACCGAAGGAAATCCCCAAGTCCGACGACAAGCCAATGGAGAAGATCCCCAACCCGAAGTATGCCGCCTGGTTCGCCAAGGATCAGCAGTGCTTAATTTTCTCCTTTCTTCATTGTCTCGGGAGATCATGTCTCAGGTCACCACCAACACGTCGGCCGCCGGAGCCTAGGTGGCGATTGAGAGCATGTTCTCTGCTCAGTCGCGTGCGCGTGTTATCAACACGCGGATGGCGCTTGCGACGACCCAGAAGGGGACTTCTACCGTGGCCGAGTACTTTACTCGGATGAAGACACTTGTGGATGAGATGGCGTCCGCAGGCAAGAAGCTCGATGACGAGGAGATCACCTCGTACATAATAGCGGGTCTCGACATCGACTTTAACCCGCTGGTATCTGCTACTACTGGAAACACGAGATTCCCTGACGGCGCAATTACCGTCAGGGAAAACAAAAATACCGCCAGGCAATTCAAAAATGGATTTCCCTGACGGTATACCGCCAGGGAATAACCGTCAGGGCTGGCGTGACAGGGAAATAGGCATTAGCCTGACGGTACACAGTCATGGTAATTAATTCTGATTTTCCTGACGGTGCTAAACGACAGGACATTTAAAAACCGTTAGGGTTAACTGAATATTTCTGTCGGTGTAAACCGACAAAAAAGCGATACGTTACCGACACGCCAATTAATTATCCTGATGGTTGATCACCGTCAAGATAAAGGATAATTACCTTGAAGGTTCAATAACCATCAAAAAATATACTTTTCCCTGTTCAACCACCAGGGAAAATTAAGACCACATCAGAATGATAGAAATGCATTTTCTATACAATTAAAAATATATTCCACATTTGCACAGATTAATATACATGAGCAGTCCAGCATGAATTCAATACAGTTATATATATATATATATATATATATTAGTCGACATGAATTCAATTTGTACAAAGATGTCGTAGTGTCTGTATCAACATATCGAATACATAAAGACGTCATTTAGCACACATCTACCCAAAGCAACTTCTCCAAATATTAGGCATCAACATAACAAACTCTTACACAACCCCAGTGTTGACACTCAAAAATGTCCAGATCTTGTAAAGTTGTCAAAAGTGAAAACGGACTTCATCATTGCGTTCCTCTCGTCGAGATAGTCAAAAAACATATATGGAACGTTCAATTTGCGATCCGGATGCAAGAGTTGTGCACCCTGGAAGATTGCACGAAGTACTACTGGTACTACCGGTCCGTGAAAATCGGTACTATTGGTGGCTGTTGCTGTTGCGCAAAAATGAACTACCGGTACTACCGGTCCAAGACCGGTACTGCCAGTGGGTGATGGAGATTGGCGTAGTTTGGCGCAAAAATGAACTACCGGTACTACCAGTCTTCCACCGGTACTACCGCTAGAGACCGGTACTATCGGTGAGCCTAACCGGTACCACCGGTAGTGCTGGTCCCGAACCGATTTGTTTCTAAATCTGTTTTGGGAAATCTTTGGACATGGGAAACTTGGAGATTGGGCCTTGGAGATGTTTCCTACTGGGATAAGACCACCCCCTCCTATATAAACAAGGAGATCATGTCCGATTGAGATCCCATCTATCCAATCGTTAAAAACACATCCACTACAACTTTTACCATCCCTTCCTCTTTTTTTTCTCCTCGTTCTTCATCGGCGCTGCATGGATGGTGGATCGACGATGGCGAAGCTCTAGAGCGGTCAGGCCGGCTAGGGCAGCCCATAGCCGCTGCACGCTCCGACGGGGTCTCTCCCGAGCGTGTGGGGTTTCGGGTCTCAAGAGACCTCGCCGGCGTGTCTTGCGTATCGCGCTCTCGGCGAGGCTCCTCCGGCGACGTGTCTTGCGTATCGCGCTCATCGCTGGAGGTACAAGGTCCAGGTGTGGATATCCTTTAGGCGCCGACCGATCTCAAGATCGGTTTGGCCCTACATCGAGTGTGCTAGCTCCTTAGCGAGTGTGGTGACCTAATTCAGCGTCAACACACTTTTTGGCGACTCCGCTGGGGAAGATTGGTTCGGCTATCTCATATAGCCGATCTCTCTGACCTAGCCTACCCATTGATTTTAATCTATCTTTTTTGTGCTCGCCATTACCGTTGCATCTAGCCCAAAAGGCAGATTGCATCTGGTTGTGACCCCTTGTTATCTTGCTTGCTATTTTACAACGAGTTACACTTGTTTTTTAGAAATTTCAGCAAGGTGGTCAAATTCTAAATCATGGAGTACCAAGGTGTTGCATCACAATATTACTACAATTACCCCGAGGTACAGCTTGCAAATACGTCTTATAATTCTAATAATTATTTTGCAAGTTCTATGAACTCTCATGTTGGTGTTGCTAGTCATGATAATAGTAGACATGCTGCATAGGCTAATTGTTATGTTGTTAATGGTTCTCATTATGTTCAAGAGCCGATGTTAACTATGAATTCTTTGAGTCTGAATACATCTAGCAACATACAACATGTAAGTTCTTATTCATCGGCTATAAGTCCACAATATATAGTTCAACCACATGACATGCCGATGAACAAGACAATTGGCTATAACAATGATAATTACCTAGCCAATTGCTCTCAAAATTTAGCACCATATACCGATGCTTCTATTCATAATTCAGCTTTAAATGTTACTTCATACTCAAGCCGAATTAATGAAAATTCATTAAGGTATTTAAGTGCAAGTGCTCATAATTCGGCTTCACATGTTACTAGTAACCATAGTCGAATCAACACAAGTTCAGTGTCTTATGCAGAAATCAATGCTCACGATTCGGCTTTATATGCTACTTCTAGCTCTAGCCAAATTTTTAAAGTGGAATTCCAGCAAGACATTTGAGTGCAAAAACTCATGATTCGGCTTCACAAGTTGCTAATAATTATAGCCGAATTAATAAAAATTCAGCAATAGGTGTCCATGCAAACTATCATGATTCGGCTTTATATGTTGCTCTCAAATCTAGCCGAATCGATGAAGATTTAGCCCATGCTAGAAATCCATATGGCTCCTCTAAATGGAAGGTGCCCGTGTATCATAAACTATATCCGTCATGTTATGATTACCTAAGAGATCTTGATGGTTGGTGGGTACCTGACTTTTATGAATTTAGTGGTGAAGATGGTAAAACTGCTATGGAACATATTAATATATATCTCTCACAGTTGGGTGATTTCGGTAAA
Organism: Chrysopogon serrulatus; assembly: GCA_015844335.1. Classification (NCBI taxonomy): domain Eukaryota; kingdom Viridiplantae; phylum Streptophyta; class Magnoliopsida; order Poales; family Poaceae; genus Chrysopogon; species Chrysopogon serrulatus. The sequence goes on along the minus strand of JADLZL010006205.1, from coordinate 687,491 downwards.
GAAGACTACATAAGAATAAGAAATTTTTCTTTATCCCTCACCGGTATTGCCTTTGCGTGGTTTACATCTTTGCCTCGATGTACTATTTGTTCATGGTCTGAATTAGAGGAGCAATTCTATTAATACTTTGGAAAGTCCAATGCAAAAAAACCGATCACTACGAAGTCATGTGCTAAAAGTGGATTATTAGTAGACATGAAACCAAGTCTTGCTACAGAGAAACGTGAAAAGCACAAAAAGCTAGCTAGACTTGACTTTTTAGGAGCTAAAAGGGTCGTGTACTTATCAAGTGATTATCACATCATTGATGAAGATCAAGCCCCTACAAGCAAGAAGGGAGAGCTGCCTGCTTGTTCCAAATTGGCTAAGTCGACTACCCAGTCGGCTAGGCCGACTGCCTTTGCAGCCAGCTCTAAATCGGTTAGGCCGACTCCTCAGTCAGCTAGACCGATTGCTTTTGGTGCTCGCCTCGAGTCGGCTAGGCCGACTCCACCTGTTGCTAGTGCCCAAGTCGGCCTAGCCGATTTCCAATCGGCTAAGCCGACTTCTTCGGTTTCTACACCACTAATGCATCTTTGGATGATTCGGCATCTATTGTTGGTCGTTTCTTTGAGATGAAAAACAACATCATTCCAATTAAAGGCGTATATCTCTCTGACATGATCAACAAGGTACAAGGTACGAGTATTTTGCTTAAATTCTAATCTGGTCATATTATTTCAATTTCTGCATCTATTAGAGATATGCTTATAAATAGTTGTAAAAGACCGATTAGGAATAGCATTATATTTCGTGAAGATAAGATAAATTCAGATTCTATCGGCCAACACATTATACCATATGGTAAGGCCGATGGTACTAATTTATCAAAGCAAAAGCTTCCAAGAAGTGTCTACAAAGGTGTTACCGAATGGATTGATGTCAAATCTGATCCCTTCATTTGTCTGGCTTTAAAACCGACTCCACAAAAGAATCGGTTGAAGAAATCAAAGTACACCTTTGACTTCACTTTTTGTGATCATGTCTTTGATATCTTGCTAAAGAATAATTTTATTAGAATCATTGATCACAATGCTTTGCCATCAGTTCAAAACTTAGAAGAGCTTACATATATTGCAAGTGGCATAATTTCTATGATCATAATACTTGCAATCGCAATATGTTTCGTCGTGCGGTCCAATCGGCCATTGATAAAGGCCGATTGAGATTTTCTGAAGCTCAACAAGTGGACCAATTGGATTCAATTGGTCTTGATGGTGAACAGCTTTTGAATCGGCTTGTATTTGCTGATTCACTCAAAGCTCAAAGCTCAAGTGCCCATGAGAGAGATGTAGAGCCCTCAATGAAGACAAGGTTGCTATCCAAGAAGTGCAAATGGAATGTGTTTCAGAGGATGGCAATATCGCTATAGATTCAAAAGACACTGGGGGGCAGGTGAAATCTCTCCAGCTAGAGCAAAAGCCGATTGATCCAATTAAGCAAGGAGAATCGGCTTAGGATCCTTCTTTGGGGCATGTTTATCAGGACGGGAAGAAGAAGGATGATCATAAGGCTAATGGAGGCAAAGCTCATGACAGGCAAAAAGATAGAAGACCGAAGCTTAGCTTCGAAGAGCTTCTAGCTAAATATAAGAAGATAGGTGAAGCAAATATGGCCAATCGATCAAAGAAGGTTCAGCCATCAAGATTGCCTCCAAAACGCAAGTCTCAAGAGAAGAATTGGCAAGGAGATAGATCTCACGCAGCAGCATATTCTCCTTTTGAGTAGCCAATTCCCATGCCTCATAAATCACAACCTGCATATTTTCATCCTTATTTATCTTGCGGCTGGTTTGATAAAGAGGCATATATTCCATCATATTTTAGGTCACAATATGTACATTATGTAGCTCCTAGATACTCAGAGAGATCATCACATTGTAAAGACCGTTTTGGTCAAAATCGGTCTAGAGCTCAACCAAAGAAGAAAGAGGTAAAGCAAGTTTACCGTGTGAAGTATGATGGCCGAAAGAACATCAGATCTGAGTTCAACTATTGAAAAGCCGATTACATTGTTGAAGAATCAGGCTATTGATGGCAAAGATATGGGAGAATTTTCTATTGATATTCTAGATGCCAAATCTGAACAAGGAAAGGTGAGAGTGTCTAAAAATAAGAAAGAATTGCCGTTGTCCAAAATTGAAACAAAACCGAGATGTTCAACCGGTTTACTAAAATGGCAAGAAAAGAAGTTACAAAAACTTAGTGCAGAGAAGTTAGAAGAAAGAGGCTTAGCATGGATTCCTAAAGGAAGAATTCAAAGTCAAAAGGATGGTGCTCAAGCAAGAGGCGCGATGAAGATGAAAGAGAGAAAAAGATTCAAGAAACAATTGCGAAGTTTGAGATTTGCACCAAATCATCAAAATCTTTGGTCTTTGCATCATCCGTCTTCTTTGCCTATGTTTATGTGGAATTCATCTCATGGTATGTATAGTCATTCCTCAGTTCCTTATTTTGATCCTTGGTATAGGTCCCTATATTATGGAGGGTTGCCTCATTATTTTGCTAATCGATGACCTTCTAGTCAAAGGCTCAAATACTTATTTCAGTTATGCATACTCATGTGGATGAACTCATATGGCCGATACCTTGCTATCGCCCTTAGCATAAAACATAGCCGATGAATGCTTACAATCATCGTGCTACTAGGAAAGCTCCCATGATATCTACTTTGAAGGCATGATATATGTATCTTACTTTATGGATATGACAATATGATTGATCGGCTTGCAAAAAGGACCAAGGTGTTGGCATAATCATTATTTCTCATAATCATGCTATTTGAGACATCAAGCCGATTAGATTTTCATTGTACTAACAATCAAGCCGAATATGAAGCTCTCTTATTTGGCTTGATAATGCTGTCTTCCATAGATGCAAAATATGTTATGGCTTATGGTGACTCCTTACTGATGGTACAACAAATTGTTGATGAGTTTCAATGCTTAGAAGGATCACTAAATGAACATAATGACAAGTGCCTTGATATTATTGCTACATTTGCCGAATTTCAAATTCGGCATATTCCGAGACATGCAAATTATATGGCCAACATGTTAGCTCAACAAGCATCAGGCTTTGATGTTAGTGGACCTAATTTTTATATTCAAGAAAGACCGATGCATCAGGATTTGGAATTTTTCTGTGTGGGTACACTGGAACCGGCTAAGCCGATTCTAGCAATCGGCCAGGCGGCCCAGCCCCGACCAAACCGATCGGGTCGGTCGGACTAGCCAACTTTCTTGGAGTTGGCTCGGATATTCGCTCGATCAATATCTGAATCGGACTAATATGATTCCTAATGTGACTGATTCAGAAGATTGGAGGACTCCCTTGTTGGTGGTCAAGCTGAATCTAGTAATAAGACTTTGATCAAGCTCATTAAGAAGAAGATTGAGGATAATCTAAGAAGGTGGCATGAAGTTTTGTCTGAAGCTCTATGGGCCCATCGCATATCAAGGCATGGTGCTACAAAGGTTACTCCTTTTGAGTTAGTATATGGTCAAGAGGCCGTGTTACCCGTTGAAGTGAACTTGGATGCGTATAGGCTTGCTAAACAAGATGATCTATCTACTGTTATGTATCATGATTTGATGATGGACAATATCGATGAGGTAACGGATAAAAGACAAAGCTCGGGTTGCCAAAGCATACAATAAGGTGAGAGGCAAATCTTTCTAAGTTGGAGAGTTGGTTTGGAAGACTATACTACCAATTGGATCGAAAATCAATAAGTTTGGCAAATGGTCACCAAGCTGGGAAGGTCCTTATAAAGTGATCAAAGTGATGTTTGGAAATTCATATATGCTAGAGACATTGCAAGGTGAAAGTCTCCCGAGAGCAATAAATGGAAGATACTTAAAAAAGTACTTTCCAAGTGTTTGGCAAGAAGCCAAAGTGTTTTCCAAACAATGGCCGATACATGTATCGCCCTTAGAACAAAAATGGCCGATGTATACATCGTCCTTAGTCGCTGGGTAGCCGATGAGATGGGTATCATTGCTATTTGGCTTTGAATTGTGTTTTCAGGTTCATGTGTCATTCACCTGAAAACAGGAGGGCATATGTTGACACTCAAAAATGTCCAGATCTTGTAAAGTTGTCAAAAGTGAAAACGGACTTCACCATTGCGTTCCTCTCGTCGAGATAGTCAAAAAACATATACGGAACGTTCAATTTGGGATCCGGATGCAAGAGTTGTGCACCCTGAAAGATTGCACGAAGTACTACCGGTACTACCGGTCCGTGAAGATCGGTACTACTAGTGGCTGATGCTGTTGCGCAAAAATAAACTACCGGTACTACCGGTGGGTGATGGAGATTGGTGTATTTTGGCGCAAAAATGAACTACCGGTACTACCGGTCTTCCACCAGTACTACCGCTAGAGACCGGTACTACCGGTGGAGCCTGACCGGTACCACCGGTAGTGCTCGTCCCGAACCGATTTGTTCCTAAATCGGTTTTGGGTAATCTTTGGACGAGGGAAACTTGGAGATTGGGCCTTGTAGATGTTTCCTACTGGGATAAGATCACCCCATCCTATATAAACAAGGAGATTATGGCCGATTGAGATCCCATCTATCCAATCGTTAAAAACACATCTACTACAACTTTTACCCTCCCTTCCTCTCTTTTTTCTCCTCGTTCTTCGTCGGCGCTGCATGGATGGTGGATCGACGACGGCGAAGCTCTAGAGCGGTCAGGCCGGCTAGGGCAGCCCATAGCCGCTGCACGCTCCGAAGGGGTCCCTCCCGAGCGTGTGGGGTTTCAGGTCTCAAGAGACCTCGCCGGCGTGTCTTGCGTATCGCGCTCCCGGCGAGGCTCCTCCGGCGACGTGTCTTGCGTATCGCGCTCATCGCTGGAGGCACAAGGTCCAGGTGTGGATATCCTTTAGGCGCCGACCGATCTCAAAATTGGTTTGGCCCTACATCGAGCGTGCTGGCTCCTTATCGAGTGTGGTGACCTAATTCAGCGTCAACACCCAGAACCACCAGTACTCGCTAACATTTTTGTTACCAGCACCAATACTTGACAAAGCACTAGCAAAAACCTTGCCATTGTCACTGCAGCCCCCACATCTCCCTTGGCTCGAGTGGCGGATTGACAATGCACACAGCTTTCTGAATTCATTTGGTCATTGCAAGCTTGATATCAAATGAATTTTTGTCATTCCAGCCCATGTTGGAAATCTGCCAAGACAGTAAGGAATTTTAGGGCCATAGAATAAGTCACTATCCATAATGTCAAAGCTTGAGGCGTGATACTACACCAGTTTCTTTTAGTCATCTATCCCAGTTTTAGTTTAAGCTTATGAGTAACAATTTTAGACAATATTACAGCAAGGGTCATAATCCTACACTTCTTTCCTTCACGAGTGTTCTCTAGTCCATTGAAAATAGAAGTTAATTCTAGCAGTAAGCCCGCAGCAAATTGCATGGTTCGTAATGAAACAAGGAACAACAAAGAGCAACCTGCACTGAAGCAGTACCCACCAGAAATAGCAAGGCACATAGAGGAAGGGTAGCAGAAGTCTAGGAAACAAAAACAGAACCTGCAGAGAATAGGAACAGCTTAGAAACATGTATCATTTACTGGTAACTATTGTTGATCATCAAGTTTTTCTCAGGAAACTAACTAAAAGGTGACACGAAACATGATCAACATTAATGGATGATAAAGAAAGTTTTTCTTTGACATGGCCACTAGAAAACATAAGGGCTATCCTGGTAGATATCAAAACACTGGAAATATAGCAGCAAGATTGTCTTGTGCACATAGCCTGATGCTAAATACTTAACCCTTCCAACTATGGAGAAATATCACATGGGTGCAGTCTGCAGTGCATATAATATAACAAACAGGTCCTGAGTGAGTCATCAAAAGATGGATGCTCTGTAACAGCTTATTAAAAAAGAGTAGCTCATACATCTTATCTATAGATATACGAAACGTCTGACTTTATTGTAATCGTTATTTAGTACGGTTAAAACTACAATGTGGATACTATCTAGTCTTGGTTTTATTCTTCAAAGTTAAGCAAAATCTTGTCTAAAAATGTGTCAAGGCAAATCTTAACTCCTACACTGGAACAAGCCACTGTCAATTCATGAACATGCAAAAGTATAATGAGCATACCTATTTCTCCTAAGAGATTGCTCTGATAACAGCTTGTAAACCAATGTTGTCTTTCACTCACTACCATAAAGCTGAGATTTCATGAGAGTGAAAATACTCTCATGAAATATGGTTTTACCCTCATGAAAATGATTCGTGAGAGTGAACCGTCTGGCATTAGTCCTCACGGTATTGAAGCCAGGAAAACACAATTTTCATGAGGGTTGACTCTCACGACTTATTTTCATGGGAAAAGTTCCTGAAGGCCACCTCCACGAAAATCATGGTGTCGTCAGGTTTGGAGGGATGTTTCCATGGTGGTATTTCGTGGAGGTCACTGTCATGAAATTAATTCGTGAGAGTCTCAAACCTCACAGGAAAAAAGTATTTCATGAGAGGGAGACATCACCATGAAAATAGGTTTGAACCATCACAAAATATAATTTTCATGAGAGGAAATCGCCACCACGAAAACATGTTCAACCCTCATGAAATATGGCTTTATTGGGAGTCCAATACCCCCAGGAAAACAGGTTCAACCTCTCATGAAATATGGTTTTCCTGGGAGTCCAGAACTGCTGCCAGGATTTATATTTCATGAGTAAAACCTCTAGGAACATTTCAATCCAAATCCCAAATGCAGCCATTTCAATCCATGCATATATATTCAACTAATTTCAGTCCAGACATATCACAAAGTGTCCAACACTTGCACTCCAAGCATATTACAAAGTCTCCAACACAAATACATTGATAGAGTGCAATACTGTCTCATAAGTCATAGCCAACTAACATAAGTTCTCAAGCTCTAGCAGCCAGCACATACATATATAGCTCAATGTCAACTAGTACAACACCAAAAGGTTGTTTCAACCTAGGGTCGCTGGTTAGTAAAATAAGCCTAGGTTAGCAAAATAAGCCTAGCATCCATTACTTGGATCAAAAGAGCTCAAAATAGTGTTCAGATTTTACTCCCTTCAAGTGCGTCAATCATCCTCGATATCATCACTGTCATCCTCTGCACTGATGTTGTCCTCTCCATTACCACTATTCATATCAGCATCTTCGCTGCCACTAATGTCATCACTAACATCATCTTCCTCAAAGTCATCACAGCTATTGTTGTCATCGCCATAGCTGTTGCTATCATTCATCTCATCATAGTAGTCATCATCATCAACATCAGTGTCCACAATATCAGCACTAACAAGTACTTCAAGTGGATTAGTGCTGACATGTGACGGTCCAGAAACCTAAAAAAGATCATGGTCTTAGACTTAAAGTAAAAAGGATGGTTGCCACATTTATTTAGCTAAAATAACAGGTGGTTGCCACATTTATTTACCTAATGTACTACTGCCTTTTGCTAACTGGTTTTTGAGGTATAAAGGTTTAACAGGTACTAAAAAAACTAGAACAGCTAGTGGTTCACATTTATTTATCTAAAATAACAAGTGTAAAGGAGAGCAGTAGCCCAATTTCAAGCATCCCTGCACAGGAGACCAGTAGCCCAACCACAAACTACTTCTCTCAGTTCCATTCCATAGTGTATATACATCTAGGTGTAGTAGTTCGATAACTATAAGGTCAGGCTCAACTCTACATGGCTAATGACATTCCTACAGTACATGGAGAGAATAGCAAAACAATTTACCTGATGACGATGGGCTTCGATATTTGCTAGATGGTTCATCAGATCAGCAGGTGGAGACTTATTAAGATCCTCAAATAGTCTCTAAAATTTCATGTGCAAAAACATCAGATCAATGCATATATATTTATTAAGTTGTAACATGGAGAGGGATGACTATTACCAGCATCAGCTCACGATTAACACTATTTTCCTCAGCGAGAATCTCATTATTCTCATTCAACTTCTTATTTGCTTCATTCAGAGCATCATTCCTCTCTTTCAATTGCTCATTATCATGTAGTACAGCTTGATAAGCAGCTGTGTTGCTTGAGCAAAGACGATTGGATTTAGCAGTTGCTGAGTGTTTGCTTATCCACAAAACCATCAGCTATTGGCACGCGGCCATGGGCCATTCCCCGTTCCATGAAATAAAATGCTTGTACATCTAATTCTTTTGAATTTTCATCAAGTTGTGTTCTTGTAATGTATTCATCCTAAAAATACCAAAGCAAAATATATATGAAATTAGCAAGGCTGTAACCATATAAAAATACAATCAGCAAGGTTGTAAGTGTGTAAATATAAACTGAGATAGAAAAATGAGTGAAATACATACAAGACGGGTTTGTGCTCTCCTGCTGGTAATAGGAGCGCTTTTTCCACCTTTGTCCACATTTTTGAATCCAGACTTCATTACAGCATATGTGTTCAAAGTGCTAGCCTTCGGAGGGCCAAACTTATATTCCGATAGGACAATGAAATAAAGTTACATGATGTCTAAAACCTAAGCCAGCTAGCTCTATATGAAATCATGAGTGTGTAACATTCACATTTGGACATAAGCAATCTTGGTACTATAAACAAAAGAGAATAGGTTAAGAATTTCATACCAAAAATTGTTGTGTCTCTCCCCATGGCCTCGGTCCCCCTCTGTTCTGAGCAACATCTGCAGACTTTAAGCGTGAAGCTTGAGCAGCCTTCCTCTTTGTCTTGTACTCTTCAGATGTCCAATACTTAGATAGAAAGACCCAAGCATCATTAGTGCACCACCATAGCTTGTTGGCTATGTATTGTTCTTCTGTAAGATCTATAGCACGTGCTTGATTGTCATCACAGTCCTCATGACTCTTTACAGCATCCAAATGAGCCTGATATATCAAATCAGAAACTCTTTTCACTAGATAAGTCTCCAAATTGCTATCGGCTTTTCTCACATCAGCTCGGGTTACCTTGAATAATGTCTACATATATTGCAAAGGAAATGTCAGTTGTTAGCTATTTCCACTAAAATAGAAGGGGCAATCAGTATGTATGATGGCTAGTTTAATTACCCAGAATTCACACTTGTGTAGTCTAGCATATGTTATTCCATGGATATCCTTTTTGTAGTAATAATCATGCCATGACATTGCTGCCCTTTTTTCAACAATCCTACCTTGTTCATCACGGACATCGACCATACCAGGGTAGAACTGTTTGATAAGAGCTCCAACCTGTGAAACATACTTGTAGTTCTTAGGGTTGTAGTTCACGTAGGTGAATTGCCTGCAACAAAGAATATAATGTCAACACTAGAGATAGCATTAATACTAGAAAGAGGCTATCAGCAGCAAAAGATCACAAAAATTGTGCACTTGCTGCCCATAGGCTTCAGCATAACCTTCCCACTAGGTGGAGGCACTCTCAATTGTGTCCCATTTTTTCCCTCTCCCTCTTGCTTTTTTTGTAGGTTGGTCCATAACTTGTAAAGTGCCACTTCCACCATCATTTGAGTCATCAAAACCACCATTGCTCATTTGTATGTTACTGTGATCATCACCAACTCTTTGAGAGTTACCAGTGGCAACATCAGCATTGGTCCCTTGGGAATTCCCACCAGCATTGGTCCCTTGGGAGTTCCCACCAGCACTGATCCTTCGGGAGTTCCCACCATCAACATTGGTCCCTTGCGAGTTCACACTAGCATTGGTCCTTGCGGAGTTCACACCATCAGCATTGGTCCTTTGCGAGTTCGCACTTGTGGCTGCACATGCCCTTTTCTCGCAAGCCCTCTATGTCGAAGTCTATGCATGACCTGCATAATAAAACTTAGATTAAAGGGCACATATTAAACAACACCTATACCAATAAAAACCTAAATGCTAGATGAAAAGGCATGTAACACTTTCTTTGGTTTCAGATAAATAAAACACATCAGTTCTAATAAGCATTCAGCAAGCAACACATCAGTGCATTCAGTAGTACAACTAGTTTTTTAATAGAAAATTGGAATCTAAAAATCATTTGGGTCATTAGGTGCATATTCAAGCAGATCATCTTGGTCATCATCTCTATCTTCATCCACCTCTAGATCATCATCTATATCTTCATCCAAGTCTAGATCTTCATCTTCAGCTTCAATATTCGCTTGGGATAGAAATTTAAGATCATTTGGATCTGTTATCTCATCGGAGACAATTAGAACTATATTGTCCAAGTCAGCCCCTAAATCAATGACAAATGAGCCTGGCAGCCCATCCTCTTGATAGAAAAGCTCTTTTGTTGGCCCATTAGGAGCATCGGAATCATCATTTGTACCATTTGAAGGAATGTAGTACCATGGATAGACATTATAGACAACCCACCAATCTGATAGATCTGATTTGCATGCATAAGGCAGATAATATACTAGTTTAACTTGACTCCCCATTACAAATGGTTCAAACACTAACTTGACTCCCCATTACAAATGGTTCAAACACTGCAAGCCTAGAAGAATGCTTAATCTCCACCAATCCTAAATTTTCAGTACGTTTTGTTCCATCGGGTGTAGGATCAAACTAGCAACAATCAAACAACACCATCTCTAGCTGTAGGCTTCCTTCCCATTTTATTTTTATAATGTCATTGATAATACCATAATATTCTAATTCATTGTCGTTCTCATCAACATAGGAAACACAAACTCCACTATTAACTGTTGTTAATCTGGATTTTGTTTTCTCATACTCTTCCGAACGAAACCTATACCCATTCACATCATAACCCCCATAGCTGGTCACCATTCTGCGAAAACCAAAGGATATTTGATGCAACACAATATCAATGGTAGGATTCCTCAAGCACTGCAGGTCCACAATAGTATTGTTGTGTCAGTTTTAGAAGTGCAAAAATTGATACACAAAGATAAAGTGAATTAGGAGCATTCAGCAACATTACTTCTTCTTTGAACCAATCAAAGAAGTTAGGACCATGCTGCCCACAGCTATTTTTCCACCCTTTCAACCTTAACTTGCGGAGCTGGTCAGGCCTTGCTCTAGTGTGACTCTTCCAATGTTCCTTATCAAATTTCCTAAGGGGCCAAATTAAGTTAGCTAGTGTGAACAGACTAGATATAAAATATACTAGGAGTCCAGGTTGAACATCTACATACTCGAAGAATTCATCTATCTCTGACATGTTTGTCAAAACGTATAAAAAAGCAGCCTCATACTTCTCTATTGGTAGCTCATGAACACCCCAAGGTCTCATACAACGCCCCGGGTATCGAAAAATTTCAATGTTGCATGAACTTTTGAAGGAACCAGCACCATCATCATAACGAGGCATCTTGTTTCTAATCGACCGAGCTTGTGACCTAAAAAAGAGAGTGAGGAAATTTGTTGCCTCCTCAACTAATTGAGCTTCAACAATGCAGCCCTCAACACGTGGTTTATTTCATACTTTGGCTTTCAGTTTTTGGATTTTCCTATAGGAACCAAATAAAGCATTAAGAGAAGGTTGATTTTACAAAAGATGACAGTATAGAATATTAGTTATGAATTTACCTCTCATATGGATAATTCTAACGGGATTGGACAGGGCCTCCTAGTCGAGCTTCTCGGGGAAGATGGATTATAAGATGTTGCATAGGATTTTGCATAGGATTGAAGAAACCAGGAGGAAATATCTTCTTCAATTTGCAAACAAGAACAACAACTTGCTGTTCTAATGACTTTATGTATTCTTTCTCAAATCTTTGGCACACAACTGCCGATATAAAAAACTAAGCTCAGCCAAACACAACCATATGTCATGCAGAAGGAATCCACGGAATGGAGCAGGGAGTAAGCACTCCATGTATATGTGGTAATCATGGCTCTTTAGGCCCAAAATCTTCCTTTGAAACAAGTTAACCTCTCTTCTAATATTGGCTGCATAGCCATCAAGGAACTTAATTTCTTGAAACCATTTAAGAATTTTTATTCTGTCATCCTTATTAATGCAAAATGGGGCAAGTGGCCTGTCCCACTTGCCATTTGCTTTGAACTTCAAATTTTGTGATGGACGATTGCAAATATCGGCTAAATCTTTCCTTGCCTTGACATTATCCTTAGTCTTGTCAGGTAAATCAAAGCAAGTATTCCATATAGCTTCAGCTACATTTCTCTCATTGTGCATCACATCAATGTTGTGTGGCAGCAACAACTTATGACAATAAGGAAGTTGCCAAAGGCCACAAACATGGGTCCAATTGTGCAATTTACCATAGGTTTTTGTGTCACCTACGAATTTGCTCATTTGGGCATATCTTTCTTCCCCATTCAAAATCCTTGGAGGCTCATCAAGAACCACAGTGTCCTTACGAAATGCATTAGATTGAAATCTATATGGATGGTCTATAGGTAAGAAACGCCTATGGCAATCAAACCAGCAAGCCTTGTGACCATAACAAAGTGTAAATGCCGTAGTATCACACAAACACACTGGACATGCAAACCTACCATGTGTACTCCATCCAGCAAAGTTCCCGTAAGCAGGGAAATCATGGACTGACCATAGATAGGCTGCTCGCATCTTAAAAGTTTGCATGAGTGAAGCATCCCAAGTGTCTACCCCCTCCCATAAAACTAAAGGCTGCATTAGAATGCCTAGTTTCTTTCCAGGATGTTTAGGGCCAGGGATCACAAGGGCAAGAAATATGTACTCAGATTTCATGATTGTGCATGGTGGGAAATTCAATGGGGTAACAAACACTGGCGAACAGGAGTAAGGAGCTGCCATTAAACCAAAGGGGGTAAAACCATCTGTTGCAAAGGCAAGACGCACATTTCTAGGGTCACTTTTGAAGTTTGGAAAATCTTTATCAAATTGTTGCCATATTTCTCCATCACAAGGATGCACCATTTTACCGGATTTGGACGGGTAGTGAGACCGCAACAGCTATGCCGTGTCCTGATGCAAATATAACCTCCGTAACCTATCAGTGATTGGAAGGTAACGTAGCACTTTATGTGGCACTTTTCTATTACCGTCTTCATAGCGGGACATGCCAAAAACATCACATTTGTCTTTACTTGCATTATCTTTATAGTAAAGCATACAGTTGTTATAACAAACATCAATTTTGACACATGCCATACCAAGACCTTCAAATAGCTTCTTTGACTGATAGAAGTACTTGGGCAACTTAGATTTAGGAGGCAATAGTTCATGGATTAATTCTAAGTTTGCCTCAAAGTGTGCAATTGACATATTGTATTGTGCTTTCAGTGCCAACAGGCGTGCCATACCAGATAGGGATGAGTGTGTTGTGCTCTCATGGACTAATTGATCAGCGCCTTCTACCATCCTATAAAAAGCTTTAGCATAGGCAGGTGGCTCCTCATCAACTGGAGGTGGATGGCCACCAACTAGGGTAGCCAACATTTCATCCATGCGGTCAGTTTCACAAACATCCTCATCATGTCCACCCTCAACATAGGTCATATCCACTACCTCACCATGTGCTGTCCATATTCTGTAGTAATCCTTAAAGCCAACTCTACACAAATGCATCTCTACTGTAATCCTTTTCTGCCTAACACAGTTGCGACAAATCACACAAGGACACTTGATGGTGCCATCTTCAACTAAATTAGGCATAGAGAAAACACGATCCAAAAACTAGTTGGTGTTTTCTATCCAATCACTAGGTGAATGTCTGTGCGTTGCAACGGGAATGATAGATTTGCACTCGATTTTTCCACATGACCAACTTATTAATTACAAAATTCGTGCAAATATCAAACTTGTCACACCATAACGCCATATTCCTGTTAACATGGCAAGCAGAACATCTAAATGACGCATACATGCTACAACAGTATTTTTTTTAAAAAAGCAAAAGATATATTGTGGTATACATTCCACTTTATTAAACAAGGATTATATAAGCCTACATGAACAACCTTAATGTCAAAGTACTAATTGTCAGCTGAGAGCAATAAAAGATTTCAGATTACATTCCATCTATCAGAATTAACTAAACACTAAACCAGAGAAGGTAAACACATTCCACCACCAATCCATGCATAGGTGAGGCAGCTTGTCCTGACGCAGATGCCCTCTGAACATCAGCTGGTAAACACATGAAAGAAAAGAAGGAAAAGTCAGGGAAGCAGAAACTGATTGAACTGAACAGAGAATCGAAGGTAAACTGTAACAGGATAAGGAGGCCTTGCTCTATTCTTTTGGATTTGGGAGCGAACTGGCTATCCTTGCAGCCTGTAGAAAGGCAAGAGAAGATTCAATAAAAACACAGTAAATGAAAAACATCTTGATGCCACTCAACACTTACACTGAAAAACATGTCAAGTGTTGCTGCTGACCAACATCTGTCACATATATGATCCATTCTGCCCCTCAACGTTGAGCTGATAGGTTACTGAACTCCAAGAACAGATCAGCAGAGGCACATCTAGTCAAGGGACCCTATTAGCAGTTAAAAAGACTATCGATTTCAGGCACAAGACCATGGAGCTTTTGTTTTCAAACGTAGTTTGATGTTGGAAGATCCCCATGAAGTTTCTTTGACTCTATTTCAGCTACGAAAACACGGAATTACAGAACACTGAAACACAATGGTTTTCAGGTTTAAACATATTGGACCAAATTCAAACAAAGAGCGAGAACAGAATAAGCTGTGTGGCATGATGGAATTTGTGGTACTTTCACCTAGTCAAAAGAATGAAGGCAGCTTTGTTCTGCTGCAAGGCACAGTTCAAGTCTTGACTCTGAACAAAATCCTGGAAAAACAAAACATATTAGCATAAATGCAAGATTTTAAGGACACATTAATCTTCAGTGTTGAATCAAAGAAATATGTAGACATTCAAGGACACATTACTCTACTATAAGTAAACATTGCCAGGCAAGTAATTAAATCACATAACCAATACTGCCAGACAAGTATTTGCCTGAGATCAAAATGAGGAGCGAGGCAGACAAACAACACCCATTTGTAGTTTTGTTTCATTACTGTAACCTTTACTTCTAACAAGATGTACTCTGAGCGATCCAGCGGCAACAAACCACACCCACTTGAGCCCCATTTGAGCAAAGCTTTTTCTTCACACAATGGAGGAGCAAGCTGGCCGACATCATAGATCATTACTATCTTACCATCATTCAGAAACATCACTGAGATGGATATGGTCCGGTTGATAGCTAATCTGCACAAACCAAAAATGGTATAGCCAACAATATTGAAGACAAATTAATGATATGGTATGAAAGCAACAAATTCTAAAAATTAATGATATGATTTGGTGATCATCATAAAAAATGAATGATCCATTCTCATGGAAGAACTAACTTGAACAGAAGATTGAGGAACTCATCTAAGATTGTGTCTACTGTAGTAAATACTTTCATATACTAACATCATGGGCATGCCATTTCACTGAACATCCGTGAGACATGCAGCTTGGATGAACCAGAGCTTCATACAGTCATCCTCCCCTTTTGTCTCAGTTAATTAGAGCACACCACCTATCTCTTCTTTCTATCTGCATCTTCTCCATGTGTCAAGTACAATAATTTTTTTGGCTAAACTGCATAGATTGAAGCTAAACTATTTAGATAATTTTTTGCTAAACTATTTGTTCCAAAACTTGAATCAGCATAAGAATTATTCACTTTCATTAGGCATTTACATTGACCTCAACTAAAAAAATAAATTTACATCCTCAATCTGAACACAAATTATTACTTATAAATAAAAAAGCAAACCAAATTCAGCAAGCACCGGCAGCCTCCTAGATCATGGGGTCGAGCCTATCATCCTCCTCGCTTTTGCCTAGGGTGTCGGCGGCGGGGGATGTGGGGCCGTGGGGGCGGGAGAGGAATGCAGTAGCAGGACCTGAGCATCTGCATCAGGCGGCGATGGCTGTCGGCTGCCGCGGAGAGGGATTGCTGATAGGGGATGGGCTCGGTGCTGGGACTTTCTCACCTAGCGGCCTCCTTGCTGGGCGCGCTGACGGCGAGCACCTCCACCTCAAACATTCTGGTCCTTGCCGGATCCGCTGAGGGCAAGTGCTTACTCTTGCGTTGCGAAGTGCACACTCATGCTCGTTTCTCTGATCTGATGTTGCAGGGGTGTACGGATTTCAATCGGCAGAGCGTACTAACCTTGCTGGCCCTTGTGCGTGGTAAGCATCTCCTCCATGCGTCCGTCATGGCAGTCACCGCCAGCTTCGCCGTTGACCTGCTCCATGCACAGCCCCTAGTGCCCTTGTAGGCTTCAACCGCTGCCGCAGGGGCAGGGTGACGGCGACGGTCGCCGTCTTCCGCACTCCACAGGCGTTGCGGCGTTGCAGCGGAATGTCGGTATGATGGCCTCCATGGGGTAGGGGCCGGATGTGAACGGCAGGAGGAGAGAGCGGGGGCGTGCCGTGGATGGAGCGAGCGGCGGGGTCGAGGTTCTCGCGTGCTCGGGCGAGTCACGGGACAAGCGGTGTGGAAAGTGGCCCCACTTGTCGGTGGGGTAAAAATCACGGGGGAGCCAAGGAGTGGGGTTGTTTCGCTTCACCGGGGGACGATTGTTCTGTAAATATTTTAGGTGTAGAGATTAGAGGGGGCTTGTGTACAAGACCAACCATTGTACACCCACTCGCGTTCTGCCATTGTTTTTGTTCTGTGTATTTTTTTTTTTGAAAAAACAGATTTTAGATACATAGAAAATCACATCGATCAACCAAATACTAGCACTATTTTCTACAGATTTACCAAACTATTAAATACAAATTTACTAATATCAAATAGCTTCATTTACCCAATAAAACAGCACACAGCAAGTTAATAATATACAAATATCAAGTAACTTCAATTCTGCTTAAGCACACATGTAACAGCCCACGAATATTAATCATGATTTCTTTCAATGATTAAATCTTCATGGGTCAAGATAGTTTTTAAGACAAAGAATAAGGCTTTATTACCTCTTCTGGAGTTGATTTAGCTACTGCAGTGGTCCGTGCCCCTTCAACCTTGGCGTCAAAGTCGATGGAGTCCTCTTCGTTCTGCAAGCTTGGCTAGGCTTCGGTGCTGCCTTCTCCTAACTTCAATTCTGCTAACAAGCACACATGGAACAGCCCACAAATATTAATCATTCGGTACCTTGTCCAGCAGGTGCTCGGATCGTTATTAGTATACAGAAGATGTATAAAAATATGTTGGATGATGAAAAGATATAGGGATAAAATAAAATAACTTTTACATTGTGCATAAAATCCAGACCTCAGATCTGAGCAAACAACAACCAACGATTATGCAATAGAACTTTATCTTGATGATTGACTTTTTTTTTACTTTTGCTTGAAAGAAATAGGGATAAATGCTGGGCTGCTCTATGGACTATGGCTCACTGCCCTGTCTCCTGAGTCTATCGAACCTGCTAGCCACTGCAGGCAGCCAAGCCGCTGCAGGCAGCAAAGTATTCTGCATTGGGATTGTTAATCTGCATAGCTGATTCAACTGAAGCGTAGTCTCAGGCAAATGGATAAAATTATTCAACCTCAATTTTTAATTCTGCCATGGCCTAAATAAGATTGTGTGTAACATAAACAGCTGCCCCAACTCGTCGACCTAGGGCTACAGTAGACCTAGGCGATTCGCGGGCGACCGGGGAGGAACCGGCGGTCCGCCCGGCGATTTGTCGGCCCCTCCCCTCCGGTGGCCCATGGGGCGCCGGAGGTGGAGGGGGCCGGGCCTCGCCGGGCGGACCTTAGCGGGCCTTGGAGAAGAAGGTGTCCCGCGACGGCGACGAGATGGTGACGGCGCCCGGCGCATCGGAATAAGGTACTCCGGACGTCTTCCCATCTCGGCGGCGGCGTCGGTGGTCCAGTGAGATTTGGGTCTAGGTCTAGGTTAGGGTGTAGGATAAGGATGCAGAGGCGACTGAGGGATTGGAGGCAAGATGGAGCGTGTTGGATCGAAGTCTCTGCTGGTGGCATAGGTCGTCGGCGAGATTTGGTCCACGGCGGAGCGGTCTCGGCCCCACCGCGACGACGGATTCGACGGCGCCGTCATCGTCGATTCAAGCTGGATAGTGAGCCTGACGGACGGGTGCTCAACGAATTCTTCGCCACCGCGAGATTCAGCATCTGCTGCAGTCCACCTCCACGCCGGCGGTTTCCTCCGGCTGCAGGTGCTCCAGTTTTGGCGGCGAGGGTGAGCTTCGGCAATTCCGGTCGGCGTCGGTCGGTGCTGGGCACCGACTTCAATGAGGAAAAGGACCTATGTGCATTTTCTAGATTTCTGGAGGTCCTTCTAGCAAATAGTTTGGACAGGTGTCCTCTGTATCTTTATACGGTGTACTTGTATTTGTTCTGTACTGTTTTCCATACTTAATACAGATATACTTCTCAAAAAAAAAAAGATTGTGCACAGCCATGCCGCACTCTAACAAAAGAAACTTAAAAACAGAGGTGTGGCCTGCATATATGAAGCTGCAATTACTGAAAGATGAGGCATACTTGTATATACATTCATTTAGAAGGCCACACGCACACATTCAGTAAATAGGAATATTCAGTGAAAAGGCATCAGGATTAAAAGGACTAAGCCTATCGCTCCTGGTTGAGCTTTTCATATGACTGATCATTTATTATAAAAATATCTATTAAGGCTAGTAGAATGCAATCCATTGGTGCCACTTTCAAGCCAGTGAAAGTGAGTACCAAATATCCTGCACAATTAACTTGCAAAGTGGTAATTCTGCTCTAAATTCAGGTTGCATGAAACATATGCTTAGAACCTGCTAGCAAACTATCAAATAATAAACGACCTTAGATTGAATTGGTACAGCCTACTGGATTCAAAATTCAGCTTTTATGAACTGTGAACAGGATTGGATCTCAGAGTCTTGAACATTGTTGCTGATTTAGATAGCAGTGTACAGAGAAAAAACTACAGATCAAGCTATTTGACAAAATCTAGACACAAGCAGCCACAAAATTTAGATAGCAGTGTGCAGAACTGGAATGTACATACCTTCGCCCCTGCTGCTCCACCTTCTGCTCCACAGGGTCACCAGATCCACAGAGAAAGATGTCATCCCAGGCCACGTACGAAGGGACTCCAGCCCTGCAGGATCACAGCCAAGGGCGAAGGACACCAACAGCGAGATTGGGGCCTAGGGCGGCAACGCCATTTGCGACGGTCGGAGTAGGGCAGGGCAGCGCTGGTCTGGGGCAAGGGTGGCGGATTCGTCAGGCCCTGGTGATGGAGAGCAGGGGCGTGGTGGATCGAGAGCAGCGGCGCGCCATGGGGGCGGGCGGCGGATGGAGTACAAGGGGCAGCGGCGGATGGAGTACCAGGGGCGGGCAGTGGATTGTCGAGCAGCAGGAACGCCGTGACGGACAGAAGAGTTTTGGGGGCGGTGGCAGATAGGGACCTTAGGAGTGGGACTTTTTGGCTTTGTGTTCGCGGCGGGCTGTGTTGTATTATGGGCCAGAGGGAAAAAAGAGCGCGGGCCGTTCTCCCCTTAGGCGCGAACACAAAATA
This sequence comes from Chrysopogon serrulatus, assembly GCA_015844335.1. Taxonomy (NCBI): domain Eukaryota; kingdom Viridiplantae; phylum Streptophyta; class Magnoliopsida; order Poales; family Poaceae; genus Chrysopogon; species Chrysopogon serrulatus. Next base: position 667,921 of record JADLZL010006205.1, on the reverse strand, counting down.
AAGAAGCCACGGCTTACTCTACGTAGGCGCGAATGCCAAACAAAAGCCCGCGGCTTACTCATCTTAGGAGCGAATGTGAATTTGGGCAAATATAGTGGTGCGCTAGTGCTTGTAGCACATATTTCGTGGCAAGGACAACTATTTCCATGAGAGTACATGTCACGAAATAACAAATTTTCATGGCGGTGAGCAGAGTACCCTCATGAAAACAGGTTTTCACAACGGGATTCACAGCACCTCCACGGAAAAGATTAATTTCATGAGTGTGTGTTTTAAACTCTCATGAAAAATTACTCCCCTCATGAAATCTCGGTTTTCTGGTAGTGACTCTTCTATTTTTTTAGCCTACTTCAGAAGTCTGACAGGCTTAACAACTGCACCAACCTGAAGGCAACATTCAGATTTTATCACATAGGCATCCCAAGGACCAAATCAGAATCACTAAACACACAATACCGATTGAGCTGAGAAAGGCCCATCCACACATTGCGTATTGCAATTTACATAGTATCTTAAATCTCAAGCAAAACAATTCAAAAAAACTTGACATCATATTATCTGGCAATTTTCTCTATTTTTCTAGGAGGAATGGAGGATTGAAACCAACTGAAACTTAGAATTAGAAATTAGTAGAGAATACGTACCACCCAGAGAGGGTGCTCGGTGCTCATGATGCCCTGCTCGATTTCTTTTGGCCGCTGGGGACGCAGCCTCGCGAGGCCAAGCAGCCTTGCTGGTCAATCATATGTCGGGGTGCCGGGAGCGGCCGCGCGAGGCCAGGCCGTTGGCCGCCGGGTGCCGGTGCGCCGCTGACCGCACTGCATGCTACTGGGCTGGGCGCAGCAGAGCAAGACTGGGGTGGCATCCGGATGGCGACAGCGGAGCGCAGGACGCAACAGAGCAGGGCGGCGTCAGCGGCCTGCGGGGCCGCGCAGGCAGCACCAGAGGCTCCTCCGACATCACGGGCCCATCCAGATCTGGCGCCACTGCATCCGTTGGACTTCCACAGCTCCTTGGCATCGGCATAGGGCAAAGCGACGACGGCGGGTGGCTCGACGGGGGTGCAGTGGTGCGGGAACCGCGCGCTTGGCGGCGCTGGGTGAGGGCGCGGCGCGGCTGCCGCGCGCACTTTGTGGTGCCGTCGGGGAGGAGGGAGTGGAGACGGGAGAGCGGCGGCGGGGGCGCTGAGCGAGAAAGAAGTGGGGATGGAGGAGTTTATATAGTCTAGGGTTTTTAAGTGGGCCGATTTGGGCTGGCCAGCGGTGGGATAGGGATGCACGGCCAGGCCCAGACCGTTTGGTCTTAAATATTTAACGAGTTTTATTTACTACAAGTAGTTAGATAAATTTAATTTCTACACTATTCGATTCGACACACTCTTGTGAAGTAAACATTCTAATCCAATTATATTTATATATATACTCAAAATAATTTTCAGATAAAAAATAGTACATATATGTCTATTTGTACAAGTTTCAAAAAAAAATGGAACCGATTTACTATTTTCTATACTTTAAATAAATATTTATGTGATTTTGAAAAATAACTACAACTTAAACTACACGTCCTATCTAATAATGTCCAAAAATTATAAAAAAAATATATGTAAAAAGAGCCGTTCTATTTGAGCTCACATACTCAAAATCGATGAAAAATTAAGTGTTTTGCTAAACATTATTCAAACTACTATTTTGGTGACTCCAGAAAAAAAAATCAATAATATCATAAAGTGGTTGAACAAATCTAATAATTGGCATGGAGGCATAATGTGGGTATATAAGCTTGCCATAAAATTTTTAAATCATTTGAATAAAGTGAGACTATATATTGCTCACAAATGGATAAATCTCTCACATAGTTTCATATAACTATGTGAGAGATGTAGCATTTGTGAGCAATGCATGGCACCTCTTTTTCAAAAAAAAATTTGAAACTTTTATTGAAACATTGTACAACATAAACATGTTATCATGCAAGTTTGCAGGATTTTGTAACAAAGTTTTGAATTATTGCAATTATTTTATGTGCCTAGTACTCTATGTTTTCACAACTCCTATGCATTTTGAAGTCGTATGTGCCTCGAACATTTTTCTCAACCTTGTACGTGCCATAGGTTAAGGAAAGACTAAGTTTCAAATTTTCCGTAGATGGTTTGCTATTTTCTCGTAGTTTAAATTAATTTCTATATGAAGGTGCGAATTAATTACGAGGTTGAACTAAGACTACCTTGGAAACTTTCCAAAATGGGACTAGATTTTTTACTAGATATCACATGGCCCAACGAACCAGATTTGGTAGGAGTGGACGAAACATTATATTGTTTTGAAGGATTAAGTCAACCTCCTTTCTCTAGTTTAGCATAAAATAAATGCAATAATGCAAAAATTAATCGAAAAAATCTAACACTTCATTTGGGGTCATAATTTTGGTTTTCATGCTTGCACAAAAAAAAAATCAAAGCATTTCGTGCATTTTTCGTGGAACCCCGACTACTACTCCTATGTTTTCATAACTCCTATGCATTTTGAAGTCGTATGCCTCAAACTTTTCTCAACCTTTTATGTGCCTCAGATTAAGGCTAGATTAAGTTTCAAATTTTTTGAAGATGGTTTGTGTTGACATTTCTAACGTCGCTACTAGAAATAGAGGTAAATCCCTATCTCCGCAAATCGGCGCCAAAAAAATGCTTGTTGGTATTTCTTATGCACAACTAAAATATAAAGGATTCCGCAAGCGCCTGTAAAAACTATTGTAGCATTTTACCGGGAGTATTCCGTATCGTTATTTATATTTTACCACTGGGAAACAATGGAATAAGACATTGATAGTTCACCATCATGTATCTACTAACTTAATACACCAACTAGACTAAAGTAGGGGGTAAATGATAGATGTAGGAATTATGTATATATGACACACACAATAATGAGAATTCTATGATAAGTACATAGATAGCTAAAGTGAGAGGACAACGGGAGAGTTCAAGGTTCCTAAATACTTTTCTATTACCAAGGTTCTATAATAACCGATTTATGATAGATAAAGCAATCACACAATAACACTTTGGAGCAACAAGATTACCTAACCAACTCTCGAATAAGACCGGGAAGAAGGTAGTCGGGTAAGGTCGCCAAAAGCTCTACGAAACACCAACTCCGACGTGGTGGAATACGAAGACCAATAAAGTGTCACCTCCGATGGCTACCACAACTAACCGTAAGAATCGGGGGCGCAAACTCGGGTAAACACTAGCCTAGACACCACGTCTACGCTAACGATTACTACTCTAGTCACGTACGCTAACTAGAGCACCGCGGAGATCCCATGCTAAAGTATAACAACTATACTAAACATAATATAAAGGCATAAAGTAAATAGAGAAGATAAATATATTGAAGCATAAGTCTTACAAGAATAGATACAAAGATATACCAGAACTCTGACGACTCCTGCGAAGACTCCTCCGAACCCCGGGCGTAGCGCCGCTCTCCCTAACTCTCAACTAGAACTACATTGGAAAGTCTAGCCCTAATTCTCTAGAGATGAGAGGTCATCCATTCGAGGGACGCCTCTACATCTCCATAATAATGTGGTGCCCTTAGGGAGGGGGGTCTACCTCTTTATTTATAGTCTAGAAAAGCCTCCACCTCTTCTAGACAGCGACGTGGGACTAATTCGACTTCGGCAATAGTGGAGATGCAAACCCTAAGGCGGTAAGAGGTCGTCTCGTCGAAGTGGGCCACGAATGGGCTCCGGAGGGGGCCGGCCGGACCCGGGGTGGGGCCGGGCGGCCCCACCCTCAGAAAGCAGTGGGGCCCCACCTTCGGTTGATCGCCTTCCCGTGTCTTCTAGAGTCTTCTAGTGTTGGTTTTGGTGTAGAATTGATATCTTTTTTGACTCTAAACTCCGAATATAGCAAATGATATGTCCGTTTCGATCGTCTCGACGAGCCCGTCGCAATGGTGTAGTCCAATTCATCATTTGAGATACTTTTTATTCTGTGTAAAATTAGATATACCTGCAAAAACGATCAAGAACAACACAACTCGTGGAACTCGTTAGAATCGAACCCTACAACTATGCTTTATGGTTAATATCATGTTATATTGAGCAATAGTTGATGGTATAAAATAGGCGTTAAGGACCGTCAACAAGTTCCCCCAAGCTTACCCTTTGCTAGTCCCTTAGCAAAGCCTAACTACTAAACTTAGATCGGGAGTTGCTACAATGCTTTCACCTCTCAAAAGTACACATGCTTTCAAACTAAAATTCTCCTTTGAATTATAGACAAAACTGCTCTAACTTTGAAACTTACCCATTTTACCATTAGCTATGGAGCTTTTCAACTTTTTGCGTGGGTCTTGAGTAATTGAAAGATAGAACAATCAAGTCAAGCACTATGTCTCAAATTCTTCACTAAACTAATATTCTAGAGTTTTTACGAAGTTTTCAAAATAAAACTCAAACTTAATTGTATGACACCCTCAAATCTCTTATTGTATGTGATATTTGTGGATCTCACTGAGGCATTTATGTTGTCATGCCCTCCTACAACTAATTATTATAGTGGAGCTCATAGGAGTGGCACTAAACAAGAACGAGCATACTTGCAATTCATATATTGTAAAGTCAAACAATGCATCCAAAGAGAGTCAAGTCATACAATCAAACCAAGATGTGCATGTGTATGGAGTATGGTGGATAGGTGTATATATGGTATTTAGTGGCTAATCCTAATTCTACTTTTGCTCCTTGAAATAAATCTCTCTCTTGAACTTAGAACTTTGCATAGGAAAACATGGGCTATCTTTATTCTTCTTTTTTTTCTTTTCTTTTTTTTAATACTTTTTATTTTGCATAGCCACATGCATCCTTTAAATACAATAAATGATTGGAGAGATAACAATAAGAACGTAGAGCATTAAACAAGGGGTTGTCCTATAGGGTATTTTTTTTTGGTTGTTTACTCCCAAAGTAGGAGAAAAACATTTTTAAGGTGGATCCGGATAAAAGTGAAAAATATTTGCGCTTACTCCCGTAGTAGGAGCAATGCATATGTAGGCAGAGTGTGTAAGTGATCTTGATTAAAAAGCATGACAAGGCTCTCATAAGGTATACAACAAAGGTTGATCAACTCAATGCAGAGCAAGCGGCATGAATGAGCAAAGGTTTTCCTAATCTAAATGTATATCATGTATGGCTTTGGTAGGAATTCAAACTTTGTCATACAAGAGCTCATCATGTAAGATTTTTAGAGTTTTCAAAAGATAAATCTCCAGAACTTAGTATCGTTAGGAATAAGATAAATAGTAGCTCAGTCTTTCTCATATCATATCCCTCAATCACCTAGACTTAGCTTAAGCATATGCCTCCACAAGTTTCAGGTTCAGAGTAAATTCTTATATCAAAACAGTTATATCTAAAACTCGAAGAATTTAAGGTTAAAAACTAGGCACGTGAAAGGAATTACGACAGAGCAACTATTCATCATCTCCAAGACAAAGTTTTATTGTTCTTTAGTTTTTATTTGACTCTTAATAAACTAGACAGAATCTATGATCACACTCTAAATAGCTAAAGTATCTTTATTTGATTTTAATAATTATCCATCTTTTTATTTCTTTTAGACTAATAGACTCACAAAAGACTCTATAGACGTGGACCTTCATGTGCCCACATAATTTTGGTATTTTATGACTATAAGATAGACTCGATAATCGTATAGGTATACTTACCTGATAACTAGAGGATGCTCTCCCCAAGCCGGATGTTGTCGTAGTTGAGCATTAAAGCCGAAAGTGGTCCTCATAGAGGAGCTCATGTTTGTAAGAGCAAGTGTTGCCAGGAATACTTCAATCTCATCACTCAAGAAGTTACTTCCTTCACATAGAGGTCAGCTATGTGTCGGAGAGATGTGCTTCAAGTGATGAAGATAAAGATTCCTGAGTGAGCTAGCTCTTGGAGTCATCCTCACGGAGAGGGTTCGATGTTTTGAATCCTCCGAACTGGACTCCTCCTTGCAGTAGTTCATTGATCGAGTACTTCGGTTTGCTTCTAAAGATGAGGATTGAGGTCGTGTCTCCACTAGTGGCTTTTCCAATGGTGGTGCCAACTTCTTCCTTTCTTTTGTTAGCATCTCAAAGCCAATCTTATGTGCATCCTTGTTACTAGTTTAGAACTCCCACTTGTAGAATTTAGGGAATCTCCCCACACTTTGCTTGATGTGTGTTCTACTCATAAAGACAAGGTAGAGATCAAGTGCATGGGCTCTATTGGTGGAAAAACACCAACAGAACAAAAAATTTATTTATTCTCTAACCTTAGGCACAATAAGATTGATGTCTATTTACATTATGCATTTATATCTTGGGTGTGAATATCAAAAGTATAAATATGGCATTTGAGCTTATGAGATAAAGGAGTGGAGTTACTTAACCTATAGAAGGATTGTTCATCTTTATAAATTATCAAGATTAACAAGATGACTATCATCTTCCAAAATAAGATATATCATATTTGAGCTCATTTGGTTAAGATTGAGATCAAGAGAATAGTGCTATGATGTGTACTCTAAGATCAAGAGAAAATGATGACCACTTATCTTTAATATGTTACCTTTATTACTTTGGAGCATGATGGCACCATGTGGTAAAAGGTAGATGAATTTCAATGGTCTTTTCCTTCCTTGCATTTTGAGTTGATCATTAGCATCTTGTTTCCTATGTTACACTTCTTTCTCACTCCTTTAGACTTTTGGTTCTCTCATTATTTCTTCTCTGCAAGGGATTAGTAGACAACACATACCCAAAGGAATATACTATCTATTTTAAAGCATGGATAGTGTCTGCTAAATAGTTAAAGATTAATCTATAGTTTGTTTTTTTAAATGACTCACCATTACTTCAAATTTTTCCAACAAGGTTAAGGCAAAGATATAATTTTGAAGAATAATTCTAACCTTGATTTGATTTTATGAAATCTCCTAATATGATTTAAATATTTTTATACAAGAGAGGATCGATAGTCTATATACACAACCAAATTCTTTTAAAAATATGCTTTGATGTTAGAATGTTTAAGTGATATTTTAAAGCATACTTATAATAGAGTAAGAAAGTTTAAAAGACTAAAGATATTTATTCAAATAGAACCAAGAATATGTAGGTGAACCCAACGAGTATTTTGTTTGTTTTGAGTTTTAGAAAATTAAGCATAACATGAGGTAAGGATAACTAAGACAATGAGCAACATGGTATAAGATGTTGAATGAAGTTTAAAGTTGCATGAGGCTTGGATAATTGCACCTTATGTCTTGCGAGTGATTGGTCCACTATCATGGTGAAGTGTAGAAGGTGTTGAAGTGTTCTTTCATCTATTCTTTCGTCTTAGTCCTTTCAATACACTTGTCCTCCTTTCTTTTCGTTTTGAACCATGATCAGACATTTATTCTTTCTTTCCTGCATAAATATTAGTGGACATATACCCGAAGGATTGCAACAAGTTTGGAATGTGGTTTATGGTCCATAATTCATGCGAATTTCATCTATGCTAATGAAAGAATGGACTTCTAGGAATACTTTAGCATAGATTTCTTCTAACACATTTTGTTAGTAGCTGTACTTTTATATGGTTCAAGGCAAAGGTAACTTGCGACAAAAGATTAAGTGAATAAACTTTGATACTTACAACTCTTCTATGGAGAATGAGCTGTGTCTTCCTTTTGTGCAAAGTTATTGAACTTCATCATATGCCTTGATTCATCTCTGATGTGAGTTCATCTCTTGACTTACCCGAATTAAATTTGAGAGTTTTCTATAAGGGTTAGTCCAATAAAATATCCAATATCTACTATAATAATTTCTAGTTCAATAACCAAACCAAACTCCATGTCTAGTTTGATTAAGGTAGGCTATTTAACCTAAGCACCACGCTTAATTTAAAGGCCTATAAAAGTATGTGCAGTACTTCCAAACCAAAGCATACTATAGTAAACAAAGATAGCATGAAAGCACTTAGAGGTTTACTCAAATAGAGATAAAAGCATGATCATGTATGGTAAGAATATATATATATATATTTTTTAAGTAGAGATGAAAGTGATACGCATATGTGCAAGGAACCGAACATGCTTTGTGGATTTGATATGAGATGGGGTAGATGCATGGATTATTCAAAGTAAACATGCAAAGGGAATGCAACAGATAACTACTCATTAAATTTAAAGCCTATGAGCAAGACTTTCTCACCATTCTTAATCATAACTACCATGACTCACAGTGAGTTGTGCAAATGGCTTTATTTGCCACATATGATGAACTTTGACGTCTTGTGACGATGATTTTTTTCTCCAATCTACACATGGTTAGTGAAATATATATAAACATTTATACATACCTGTGAGATGGCAGGGCTTCATTGTTGATGGATCATGTATGTTTAGGCACCCTGAGTTCTTTAGTATCTCCTATGTCTTGTTCTTATGGAATTTCGCCAGAAGATTGAAACAGTTGATATTCTGCTTATTCCACAACTCAACAAAACAAAGGGTAATCCTACTAAAGCTAGCGACATACTAGATTAGCAGATATCAAGATCATTATCAAAATCTTTACGCCAATTGTTTCCCCGGCAACGGCGCCAAAAATGCTTGTTGACATTTCTAACGTCGCTACTAGAAATAGAGGTAAATCCCTATCCCCGACAACGGCGCCAAAAATGCTTGTTGGTATTTCTTATGCACAACTAAAATATAAAGGATTCCACAAGCGCCTGTAAAAACTATTGTAGCATTTTACCGGGAGTATTCCAGGTATCGTTATTTATATTTTACCACTGGGAAACAATGGAATAAGACATTGATAGTTCACCATCATGTATCTACTAACTTAATACACCAACTAGACTAAAGTAGGGGGTGAATGATAGATGTAGGAATTATGTATATATGACACACACACAGGAGAATTCTATGATAAGTAAATAGATAGCTAAAGTGAGAGGACAACGGAAGAGTTCAAGGTTCCTAAATACTTTTCTATTACCAAGGTTCTATAATAACTGATTTATGATAGATAAAGCAATCACACAATAACACTTTGGAGCAACAGTACCTATCCAACTCTCGAATAAGACTGGGAAGAAGGTAGCTGGGTAAGGCTGCCAAAAGCTCTACGAAACACCAACTCCGACGTGGTGGAATACGAAGACCAACAAAGCTGTCACCTCTGATGGCTACCACAACTAACCGTAAGAATCGGGCGTAAACTCAGGTAAACACTAGCCTAGACACCACATCTACGCTAACGATTACTACTCTAGTCACGTACGCTAACTAGAGCACCTAATACAGGCGGAGATCCCATGCTAAAGTATAACAACTATACCAAACATAATATAAAGGCACAAAGTAAATAGAGAAGATAAATATATTGAAGCATAAGTCTTACAAGAATAGATACAAAGATATACCGTAACTCGACGACTCTGCGAAGACTCCTCCGAACCCCCCGGCGTAAGCGCCGCTCTCCCCTAACTCTCAACTAGAACTACATTGGAAAGTCTAGCCCTAATTCTCTAGAGATGAGAGGTCATCCATTCGAGGGACGCCTCTACATCTCCATAATAATGTGGTGCCCTTAGGGAGGGGGTCTACCTCTTTATTTATAGTCTAGAAAAGCCTCCACCTCTTCTAGACAGGCGATGTGGGACTAATTCGACTTCGGCAATAGTGGAGATGCAAACCCTAAGGCGGTAAGGGGCCGTCCATCGAAGTGGGCTACGAATGGGCTCCGGAGGCGCCCGCCCCCCGGGGGGGGGCGGCCCCACCCCTGTAGCAGTGGGCCCCACCTTCGGTTGTTCGCCTTCCCGTGTCTTCTAGAGTCTTCTAGTGTTAGTTTTGGTGTAGAATTGATATCTTTTGACTCTGAACTCCGAATATAGCAAATGATATATCCGTTTCGATCGTCTCAACGAGCCCGTCGCAATGGTGTAGTCCAATTCATCATTTGAGATACTTTTATTCTGTGTAAAATTAGATATACCTACAAAACGATCAAGAACAACACAACTCGTGGAACTCGTTAGAATCGAACCCTACAACTATGCTTTATGGTTAATATCATGTTATATTGAGCAATAGTTGATGGTATAAAATAGGCGTTAAGGACCGTCAACAGTTTGCTATTTTGTTTAGTTTAATTTAATTTCTACATGAAGGTATGAATTAATTAGAGGTTGAACTAAGGATACCTTGGAAACTATCCAAAATGCAACTAGATTTTTATATACTAGGTATCACATGGCCCAATGAACCAATTTTGGGAGGAGTGGATGAAAAATTATATTGTTTTGAAGGATTAAGTCAACCTTCTTTCTCTAGTTTAGCACAAAATAAATGCAATAATGACAAAAATTAATCAAAAAATCTAAGACCTCGTTTGGGGCCATAATTTTGGTCAGGATGCTTGCACAAAAAATTCCAATGTATTTTGATGGAGCCAAAATGTACATCATGTCGGTTATGGGCACTCATAGATTAATTAGGATTTCCCTTGACGGTTATTCACTTTCCTTGTGTGGTTTCTATAAACCGTCAAGATATATTCATTTTCCCTGTGTGTTTTAAAAAAACCGTCAAGGTAATTCTATTTACCCTGACGGGTTTTGCAATAACCATAAAAAAATCAAAACTGTCAGGGAATTTCAAGTTTCCAGTAGTATGCCATTGCTGCAAGGGTGGAACCCATCACCCTTGCCGAGCTCTTCACCCAGATGACAAGCTTCGAGCAGCGCATGGATCTGCTCCAGGGCTCGGGCTCAGGCTCGGGTTCATCGGCAAACGTGGCCTCGTGTGGAGGAGGCCGTGGTGGAGGCAATGGAGGCAACGCTAGCCGAGGTCGTGGTCGCGGGGGTTTTAACGCCCCTAGTGGCCATGGTCGTGGCAGCGGTCAGGGCAGCCAAGGCCCCAACTTTGAAGCCGGTGTCTTCTGCCAGATCTGTGGCAAGGAGGGTCACTAGGCTGTTTAGCGATTCAACTCCGGCTACAACGGCCCCCAAGAGAAGAACAAGTCGGCTTCCACTGCGACAACTTCGTACGGTGTAGATACCAATTGGTATGTTGACACCGGAGCGACTGACCACATCACTAGTGAGTTGGAGAAGCTCACGGTGAGGGACAAATACCATGGCAATGAGCAGGTGCACACAGCTAGTGGTTCAGGTTGAAAATCAGCCATGTTGGTCATAGTTTGTTTCATATCCCTGATCGCAGTCTTGTTATTGATAAAATTCTTCATGTCCCACAAGCAAATAAGAGTCTTGCATCTGTTCACCGCCTTGCCGCTGACAATAACATTTATCTTGAATTTTATCCTGATTGTTTCATCATTAAGGATCGGGACACGGAGAAGGTCCTGCATCAAGGCCGATGTAAAGGCGGCCTTTATCCCCTGGCATCCACCACTACACTCAATAAAGCCATCCATTCCGCCATCAAGGTTTTAGAGTCTCGATGGCATGCGCGTCTAGGGCATCCTTCATCTTCTGTAGTTCAGCAGATTCTTCATAAACATCAGTTAGCTTTTGTTCCTGAGTTTAATAAAGGGACTGTTTGTGATGCTTGTCAACAAGGCAAGAGTCACCAATTGCCATACCCCAAGTCGTCTAGTTTATCCTCTAGCCCTCTAAAGTTAATATTCTCTGATGTTTCGGGACCAGCTCCCGTGTCTATTGGCAGAAACAATTTTTATGTTAGTTTCGTTGATGATTTCAGTAAGTTTACTTGGATATATCTGCTAAAACACAAGTCTGAAGTGTTTAAATGGTGGAATGCCTTTTCAATAAGAAAATCATTGCTGTCCAAACCGATTGGGGTGGAGAGTATCAAAAACTCAATTTCTTCTTTCAGCGTGTAGGCATCGTTCATCAGGTCTCTTGTCCACATGCCCATCAACAAAATGGCGCCGCTAAACACAAACACCGCCATATTGTTGAAACTGTATTAACTTTGCTGGCTCAAGCATCTATGCCTCTAAAATTTTGGGATGAGGCATTTCCTACAACAACTTTTCTTATTAATCGTATGCCTAGTTAAGTGATCAATGATCAAACACCTCTTGAGTGCTTATTTAGCCAACAACCTGATTACTCCACCCTCCGGACATTTGGTTGTGCTTGCTGGCCGAACTTGCGCCCATATAACAATAGAAAACTCCAATATAGATCCAAGCAATGCACTTTCCTTGGTTACAGTCATATGCATAAAGGCTTTAAGTGTCTTGACACTGCTTCGGACATGTTTACATCTCTAGAGATGTTGTGTTTGATGAATCGATCTATCCCTTTGCCAATCTTCACTCTAATGTCGGCGCCCGCCTTCGTTCTGAAATTTCACTTCTTCCCTAGCATCTCCTTCCATCCAATGATCATGGGGATGAAACAAATTATGATTCTACATGTGCTAACCCCACTAACATCTCTGTGGAAGAAGTTTTGCCTTTAGGAAATTCGCTAGGAGCTGCAAATCCAGGCTCAAATGGTGGTCATACGGAGTTTTCTGCCCTTGCTCTCGGCCCGGGGGACGAGCACTTTGATCCCATGATGACGCCAGCAAGCGCAGCAGCAGCCACGGGATCATCCTCCCATTCCGTCTTTGGATTCGCCTCTGCACCGACAATGCCCGCGCCCTCCCCTCCAGCGTCTCCTCCTAGCGGCGTGTCTCCATCGCATGGCGGGCGGTGCAGAGGCGGTGAGGGACTGTGGGATCTTCTACACCGCCACCTTCGCCACCGTCCGCGCCACACGGATCGCCTGCGCCACATGATAGGCCTGCGGGATCTTCTACACCGCCGCCTGGTTCTCTCCCCGTCCCACTCTCCGCTGCCTCGCCGGCGCCGTTGCCATTGCCGCAACCGGAACGCCATAAAACAAGGTTACAGCATGGCATACGAAAACCAAAGGTGTATACTGATGGTACCGTCAGGTATGGACAGTCAGCAGTTGTGTCTGAAGATCCCACAAATCTTCATGATGCCTTGTCTTATCCAAATTGGAAAAAGGCTATGGATAGTGAGTATTCTGCATTGATGAATAATAAAACATGGCATCTTGTTCCTTCTCAGCAAGGGCAAAATGTGATAGTTTGCAAATGGGTTTATAAAGTTAAAAGGAAAGCTGATGGCACTATAGATAGATATAAAGCTCGCTTGGTTGCTAAAGACTTTAAGCAAAGATATGGTATAGATTATGAGGACACTTTTAGTCCTGTGATAAAGGCTGCTACAATTCGTCTTATACTGTCTTTGGCAATCTCATAAGGCTGGCATTTACATCAACTAGATGTTCAGAATGCTTTCTTGCATGGTATATTAGAAGAGGATGTTTTCATGCGTCAGCCACCAGGATATACAAATAAGCAAACACCACAGTACTTATGCAAGCTTGATAAAGCCCTGTATGGTCTCAAATAAGCTCCTCGTGCGTCGTATGCTCGGTTGAGTCAGAAGTTGCAGTCACTTGGCTTTACTCCGTCTAAGTCAGATACCTCTTTGTTCTTCTATAAAGCTAGAAAATATACAATCTACATGCTTGTGTATGTTGATGATATAATTATTGCTAGTTCCTCACAAGAATCTGTGACTGCTTTGCTCCGTGATCTTGAGAAGGAGTTTGCTATTAAGGATCTTGGTGAATTGCACTATTTTCTTGGTATTGAAGTAAAAAATGCACATGGAGAACTTCTTCTCACCCAACAGAGGTATGTCACTGATTTGTTGGGAAGAGTAAACATGAGTTCCTGTAATCCTGTTAGCACACCCCTGTCAATATCAGAAAAGCTCTCCGTGTTACAAGTGGTCATCCGCTAGGGATTGAGGATTCTACAAGGTACAGAAGTATAGTTGGTGCCTTGCAATATTTGACATTAACTCGTCCTGATATTTCCTTCTCAGTTAATAAAGTTTGTCAGTTTCTCCACTGTCCTACCACTATACACTGGGAAGCAGTGAAGCGTATTCGAAGATATCTGAAAGGAACTTTGAGCTTGGGACTACGAATAGGTAAGTCCAAGACTGTGCTAGTCAGCGCCTTTTCAGACGCTGACTGGGCAGGATGCTCAGACGATCGACGATCCATAGCAGGGTTTGCTGTTTATTTGGGAGCTAATCTGATTTCTTGAAGTGCAAGGAAACAGGCTACAGTTTCCAGATCGAGTACAGAAGCTAAGTACAAGTCCATGGCTAATGCTACTGCCATGGTAATGTGGGTAAGGAAACTTCTTGATGAACTGGGGGTTTCGCATCCTATGGCTTCTTGTCTTTGGTGTGACAATTTAGGAGCTACCTATTTGTCAGCCAATCCAGTGTTTCATGCCAGGACTAAGCACATTGAAATTGATTTTCATTTTGTGAGAGAGCAAGTAGCTACAAAGCAACTTGATATTCGATTTATCAATTCTGGAGATCAAATTGCAGATGGTTTCACTCAAGCACTGCCAGTGCATAAGTTGAAAGAATTCAGAAACAATCTCAATCTCGTCAGTGAGTTGTGATTGAGGGAGGGTGTTAAAGGATGCAGGATATCGGCCAGGCTTCGTGTTAGTTGTTGTAGAGTTTGTTAGGATAGATAGCTGACTTGTGCAGCAAGTAGTTCGGTTGTAATCTGTTGTTATCATCTTGTTATCATCTTGCCTTGTAATCGAAGATTGTAAGCCACGCTGGGGGCTATTCCCAGCCTATATAACATGAAGCCGTGAGCCTGAGAAGGCATCACGTTACCCTAATCTTTACAACTAGTACGCCCACTAATACAAACCTATAGGTTACATCCAGATGTAGGATTGGCATGGATCTTCACAAAGTCTTAGTCAAAGTCTTGCAAGCAGGCCAAACCAAATCCATTTCATCTATTCCATCTGTTACCACACCACCAATAAAGGTCATATTTGGGAGAGCTCCAACAAGTCCAAATCTATGTTTTCAAGGTAAACACTCTAGATTCATGCAAGTCCACCTAAAAATCCAATCACATTATTGCTAGGGTAGGAGAGGGATCGGAGGGAGCGAGAGCCAAGCAAGAGGGCGGAGGCTAGACGGAGCCAAACACTCTAGATCCAAGGAAGAGGGAGCGAGAGCCAAGCAAGATGCGCGGCCATCAGTACCACGTGTGGCCTATAAGCGAGTTTATGAGCAAGCCTATCTGCTATCCAGATTAATTTGTGACTTGGTGACATCTGACTTGGCCTGTGGTGCTTGTGCTGAGCATCGTACGTGTAAACAAGCTAGGAAAGATCCAGGCTTGGCAGTTCGATGTAATGCTCCAAAGCCTCGGGCAGGCGACGACGGCCTGGAAGCCACGGCCATGCCTAGGCCGCGATCCAGCTGCATCGGTTATCCCCCTATCCCCTGCCTACAACAAATTGAATTTCTGGCTCGACGGCACGGGTACTTTGGTATACATTGAAGCTTGGGTTTTTCTTGTGATTGTGCTATCCGGCTTATTAGCTTTCTCTCACACCAAATCAGCCGTTTCATATTATCAGCCAACTTATAAGTCCTGCCGAACACGGTAGATAAGCCGCTGACTGCTTTTTTGCTCAAAGACACGGAGCCTCGGACCATCTTGCATGCATCCATGATTGGGCGCCAACTCGATTGCGGACAGAGCCAGGCTGGCTGGCTGCCCACAGTCAGCCGACAGCTAGACTCCGCCACCCCGCCGCTCGCTGTCAGCTAGCAATTGATTTGTAGGGTTGCTGGATCTAGAACTGGCTCTACAAATAGGGCCATTTATAGAGCCGAGTGAAAATAATAGCCGCCCATACATTCTATTTTTCTGGCTCCAGTTCTCTCTCTCTCCTCTCCTGTCCTCTCCTGACAGCAGTTTAACTGTTGGAGCAGCAGAACTGCTCCTGGAGCTGATCTCTAGAAGCCATACCAAACAGCCCCTTCAGCAGACGTGGGCTGGGTCCGTGTCCTGCATGTGGCTGCATGCCTGCGCCGCCGGCCAGCAGTCCTTCCGTAGCTGCCCCAGTTGCTTAAGAGCCCCTGCTTGCATACAGCCTCTGATCAGCAGCATGCATCTAGCTTCATCTTTTTAGAACAGTTATATATGTGCATGGATGCTTGAGCTCATCAAAATTCACATGCACGTACATAAATGTACTTGCAAACCTTACTAGCTTAGCTTCTTCAATTTCATTATATTTAAATCAAGTCATAAGTCATAACCGGCCAGGCGGCCGCGGGCATGTACATGCCCTAGCTAGAACAAGGTAATAAGCTAGAACAAGGTAATGTGCAGTACAATCCTGGACGCCGCTTGCAAGGCTAATTAGCTAGCCATTTTAAATTGCTTCTTCGGTCTAGTACAGGAATTTAAATTGACAAAAATCCATGAAACAATGATTAACAACAGGGCATTGCAGTTAGAGGGCGGCAATCTGCTTGTGGCTGCTAAGTTCTACCTGTGATTTGGTATAATCCACTTTGATCTTCTTGAGTGCTACCGTGACGTCTCTCATTGACATCCTGTTGACAGGTGAGTCACTTGAGCAGATCAAACCCAACTCAAATATCGATGCAAGGAAGTCTTTCAGATTGCAGGCAGAGGAAGAAGGGCCCTGCAGTAACTGGTCGTCCAGAACAGAGGTAAGTTGAGTCGGAAAAGCTTGATGAACCCACTGCCTAATGCTCAGATCTGCACCGAACATAGGATCTGTGGGTCTTTTTCCAGTGAAGACTTCAAGAAGCATGATTCCATAGCTGAAAACATCACTCTTGCGTGATGCCCTTCCATGCAATCCATACTCTGCTCAAGAGAAGCACCACAAATAATTCAAGCAAGATAAGTTAGCATTGCAAATATAACAATCTAAACAAATCAAAGTCACAGTGGAGTGTCTGTGGTCGTACCTGGGGCCATATACCCAAGTGTTCCCAGCATGCTTGCTGTGATCATGGAGCTGTCACGACCATATAGCAACTTTGCCATTCCAAAGTCTGCTACATGAGCTGTCATGTCATCATCAAGTAGCACATTGCTAGGCTTTAAGTCGCAATGCAAGATCACCTCATGATGATCATGGTGTAGATACTCCATTGCCATTGACACATCCAATATGATGTCCATCCTCTTGAGAAACCCCAACTGCTTTTTGCCTTCAGAGTGTAAAAGCTTCTCCAAGCTACCATTGGGCATGTACTGAAGAACTAGTGCCTTGAAATGCTGGTCGGAGCAGGTGTTCAGTATCCTTATCAGGTTCCGGTGCCGAGCCATGTGAAGCACTGAGCACTCAGCATCAAAGCTTCTAATGGCCTTCTCATTCTGCATATCTAGAACTTTTACTGCCAACGCCATACCTGTACTTAGCTGACCCTTATAAACTTTTCCAAAGCTCCCAGTCCCCAACAAGTTGTTCATGTTAAAATTATCAGTGGCACGAAGAAGATCATGGTATGACAGGGACCCATATGACATAATATTGCCATGATTAATGACAGAGTTTTCAACCTCTTTTTTCTTCTTATTTTCCTTTCCGATCGTGCAGTAAACAAAGAGAATGATACAAGAAAATGCTATGGTGATTGTGGGGAGTAGAAATCTTAGGAGGTGTCTTTTATTTGAGTGAGGCTTGTCGTTACATGGAGGAAATCCTAGATGGGGTGCCCCACATAGCCGAGCATTTCCAATCAAACATTGCAACGAGACGTTAGAGAAAACACCTTCATCGGGTATCTTGCCTTCTATATTATTAAAGGAGAGATTTAAGGATTTCAAGAAGGTGAAATTTGCTAGGAACATGGGAATGGTACCAGATAGATTGTTGAAGGAGAGATCCAACCACTCTAGGCTAGTCAGCTCTTGAAATGACTCCGGAATTGAGTCCTCAAATGAGTTGTGTGATAGATTTAAGTAAGATAGCATGCTTAGTTTCCCAAATGATTCTGGGATGCTGCTGACCAACAAGTTTGAGGAGAAATCTATTGCATATACCTGTTTTAACCTACCAACATCAGTCGGTAGAGGACCAGAAAATGAATTGTAAGAAAGGTATAAGTTGATAATTTTATCGAGGTGGAACAAACTTGCTGGTATAGCTGAACTTAATTGATTATTGTACAAAAATATATTTTCTAGCATGCTAAGGTTGCCAATGCTATCAGGTATAGGACCAGTTAATCTATTTCCATAGAATGAAATGTCTTGTAAGTTCTTGAGGCTACCAATTTGTCTCGGGATAGAGCCTGCTATGTCATTGTTTGCGACATCCAGCGCAATGAGAGTTTGTATCCTTGTGACAGATTCTGGGATTGCTCCCGTAAGCTGATTGTTACGCACAACAAACCATTCAAGACTGCTTAAGTTTGACAATGATGAAGGAAGGCCACCTGTTAGCTTGTTATATCTGGCATCGAACTGAAGCAATTGTACAGACAAGTTTCCCAAAAGATAAGGAATTTGTCCAGTGAAAAAATTGTAATGTAGGTTAAGGATCTGGAGTTGCGTACAGCTGCAAAGGGATGCCAAGAAACCAAAATTTCCATTTAAATTATTCCGTTGAAGATAAAGCTTCTTCAGAGTTATGAGGCTGCCAAGTGTTTCTGGTACTGAGCCAGACAAAGAGTTGAGAGCGAAGTCTAGGAGTCGTAGTTTGGATAAATTTCCGACAGATTCTGGGATTGGACCAGTTAGACAATTAGATCCGAGATACAAACCTGAGAGTTCTCTTATGAGGCCTAATTCTTTTGGAATCTCGCCTGTCAAGTTGCAATAACTGAGGTCAAGGATTGTAAGACTGGTGAGATTGCCTAGTACAGCTGGAATTGAACCAACAAGCTGGTTCCCTCCAATAGAAAGATAGGTGAGATGTTGCAGTTGTGCTGTCCACGTTGGTATGACATCGACAAAGGAGTTGAATGTCAAGCTAACCAATTGCAAGTAGTGACATGCTGCAAGCCCAAGTGGAATCCAGCCCTCAAAATCGTTATTACGGAGGGAGATCCACCATAACGATGGTAGCCTGAAACTTTGATTGGTCGGGATAGGTCCTGTAAGACTATTATCTGTGAAATCAATGACTTGCAGCAAAGACATATTGAAGACGGCTGGTGGTACTGTGCCGGATAGCTGATTGTGGCCCAGCTCTAAGTACTGAAGCATGGGAAGGGCACCAACACTCTGGGGTATTGGACCAGATAACCTATTATTTGTAAAGTAGATGTGCGTCAGCCAAGGCGTCTTATTGAACAAATATGGTGGTATGCGACCACTCAGCTCATTCCCTGATAAATGGATGTTCTGAAGGCTCCGCAGGTTCAGCAGTAGATCCTGCGGGATCTGTTGCGAGAGGTTGTTCAAACTTAGATCAAGAAACTGAAGTCTTGTGAGGTTTCCTATGGTAGGAGGAATGGGACCTGACAGGTAGTTCTTAGCGAGGACGAGATCTCTAAGCCGGTACAGCCTACAAAGGCCGTTAGGAATTTCCCCAGCAAGGCCTGTGTTCGTGAGGTTGAGCAGGTAGAGGAAAGTGAGGTTACCGAGGTGCGGGCTGAGCTCTCCATGGAGGGGCACGTCCGGCAGAGAAAGCACTGTGACGCGTTGCCGGCGGCGGCTGCACGAGATGCCGAACCAGTGACAGAAAGAGATGTTGGTTGTCCAGCTGCTTGCAAGGATCCCTTGAGGATCGGAGATCTGGTGTTTGAAAGCCAGCAGTGCCGTAAGGTCTGTGTCACTACGGTTGCTCGTTGGAGACGGAGCTCGAACAGGAGAAGCAGCAGCAGCAGAGATTGGGGGTAATTGTAGTAGTAGGTCTAACAGTAAGATGGCAAGTATTACTTGTGTGAGCCATGCAGTAGCCATTGAGTCGAGAATCTGTTGAGTTGTCTCGTCTGTGCGTAATGGGCCTCCCTTCAGTTTGAGTTGTCACGCAGGAGAAGCTTATTTATGCGCAAGCCAGTTTGGAGTGCTCGGTGCAGCTGTCTGTGCTCTGTACTTATCGGTAGACTTTAGGCCTCTCTAAAGCGAGATGAGCCTAAACTTCACTTGGGTCGTCTTGACTTTGCCGCACCAATTCATGATATGGAGGGGCACGTGTGTGACTTTATATACATTTTTTGACGTGACTAGCTAATCTCTAAATGTCGGTTTCAGGTTGTACTGGCATGTTTACACAGTCAGCCATCTTGCATCATCTAGACATTGACTGAAGTGGACAGTAATAGGAAACTGTCAACTGGTTGTTGCGGTAATTCAAGCGTCATTCATTACATATATTGTAATTCCAATCGGATACTACAACCCGTAGCACACGCAAAGCCGTCTTAAACCATGTCAGATCAGCAGCAAAATCAAAGCCAGTGATTCCCCATCCATGTTCCCTCCTGATGGTTCAGTTCAGTTGACGCAGATGTTAGTAACTGGGCTAGTGCAAACGAACCTGGTCCATCGAGTGGGCCACGAAACTACAAAAATCTCATTGCTACACACTTGATGTCAATTCTCCACAAGAAAAAAAATCTTCTACACCCTCCATTATAATTTATAAGATGCTTTGATATTTTTAGATACCTTGCTTTTACTATATATATATTTAGATATAATGTATATCTAAATACATGGTAAAAAAACTACGAGTCTATAAAAGCCAACCTGGTCCACCGATTGGGCCACGAAACTACAAAAATCTCATTGCTACACACTTGATGTCAATTCTCCACAAGAAAAAAAAACTTCTACACCCTCCATTATAATTTATAAGATGCTTTGATATTTTTAGATACCTTGCTTTTTTTGCTATATATTTAGATATAATGTATATCTAAATACATGGTAAAAACTACGAGTCTATAAAAGCCAAGGGAATGAGTCTCTATATTTTTCTTCCAAAAAAAATGAGTGTCTACACCCTCCGTTATAATTTATAAGACGCTTTTGTATTTTTAGATTCCTTGTTTTTACTATTCATTTTGACATATTCTATATGTAAATGGATGGCAAAAGCTACGAGTCTATAAATGTGCATGGATACTTCAGGTCCTCACAATTCACAAGCACATACGTGAATGTACAAGCTAAGCTACTCTACTAGCTACTAGATTAGCTTCTTCAATTCATTATATTTAAATGGAGTCATAAGTAATAACCGGCCGGGCAGCCGCAAGCATGCTGTACATGGCCAAACTATTTTACGTGGCGGTTGGTTTTATGACCACCACGATAAATAAAAGAATACTGCTTTATAAAATTATTTCTGTACTAATGTATACATGGCTAAGCTTCAAGAAGCTAATAAGCTAATTGTTCAGTACAGTCCTGGATGCGCATGCAAGACTAATTAGCTAGCCAATTTATTTTGCTTCTTCGGTCTATTACAGGAATTTAAATTGACAAAAATCCATAAACAATGATTAACAAAATGGTAATTATTAACAGTCAGAGGGTGGCAATCTGCGACATTCCAGACGGCAAAGGAAAGGTGCTTGCCCTAACGCGAGGTGGCCGCAATAATACTTTAGACGTCTGGAATGTGGGTCGCCTTGCCCTTGCCACACGGGCACGAGCACGGCACAGTTGGCTCACCAAGATTCCTGTCCTATCAAATCTTTGTCACATGGATAAAGTATTAAATATAGATTAAAAAATAATTAATTACAAAGATTATGACTTTTTTATAAGATGAATCTTTCAAGTCTAATTAGTTCATGATTTAATAATGTGGTGCGATAGTAAACAAATGCTAGTGACAGATTAATTATACTTAAAAATTTTGTCTCGTTGTATACTGATTAGTTCTGTAATTTGGTTTTTTTTAGTAGTATGCAAATACTCTATCTAACATTCCATAGAACATCCGATGAGACACAGGCAAAACTTTTGCCACTGCATCCAAACAGCATTGACCGAAGTGGACAGAAAAAGGGCACTGATGAGCCTCCGACAACTAGTTGTTGCTGAAATTCAATCATCTTTCATTGCATACATTGGATTTCCGATCAGCTAGTACAACCTGTAGTACACGCCAGGCGTCTTAAACCGTGGCGTCAGTTCAATCAAAGGCAGCAGTGACTCCTCTACATTCACCATGAATTATTGTTGGCAAGCAGCTAGCCACAGCCCACAGGGGAGACCCTGTGAACCGAGTCAAGGTCTTGTCAGTCTAGGAGGAGGCTAGTTTCTCTGATCTAGTACTCTCATGCACTTAAACTCGGTGAATTCATACAGCTTTACCGCATCAGTGCATCTTCACGAAGGATGGAAGACAACACTTCTTAGAAAGACGCATTTGGTGGAGGTGGAGCCCTCAGCTCGTAGCTGCACACAGCTACGATTTATTGTTAGCAAGCAGACGAGCGAGCAGAGGGCGACCCCGTGAGCCGAGGGTCAGTCGTCGTCTCCTGTCTGGACGGACGAGGAGCCTGATGTTAGTACTGTCGTCGTCGTGCACACCTACCTCTTGACTCTTGCATTGTGTATGGTACAGCACAGGCTTGAATTCCTCCATGTCCATCTTGACCCATTACCAGGCCTCTGGTCTTTCCACCGTCTCCCCAGATCACGCTGAGATGGTTACATTCAGTGGATGTAGATGTTAGCAACTGAACCAGTGCAAACGATTCTGCGCTTGGCTACCGACCAAACAGTCTTCAGAGTCGGCCAGGAAATGGTACGATATCCTCTTACCTAAAACATATCTAATACGTTGATTTTGGTGGATTTTCTGTAATTAATACCCGATCTAACTAAATGGAGAGCTCATAGTTGTTGGGTATCATAGCAAGGCTCCATATACAAATCTTATTGCTATACCGTTGATGTCAATTCTTCAGAAGAAACTAATCCTCTACATCAAGGTGGATGGGGTGAAATTAGCCATTTCCGTCAGGCCGAGATTATTCGGAATTGTCAAAATTCGTTCGGTACTGTGCAGTTGTGCCAGCTAAATGAGTCCTAAGAAATTCAAGCTTCATTCATCTGTGCCTGTGCTACCAGTCCCTAGTCTACCATGAGATCCCTCTTCTGCAGCAGCCATGCCTATATGGATTGCGAATGGATCTTTTTGACGTATAGAATCGGAGGGTCCAAAGCTGAAAGACCCTATAAAGATATCTCACAAACGAAGTCGAGTTTGGACAAGATATTTTACAAGGTTACGTAGCATCATATCATCTACATGTGTGATTTTTTAATGAGTTTAAACGATTTTTTTATCGTGGTCTACACAAGTTTTCATAGGAAGTTAGTTTGCACTATATATGTTCCCTACTTACTGAGCCTAAGATATATCACACAATATCTCACAAGTAACGTGTGAATGCATAAAATAATTATAGAACATTAAACTTATATTATATGAACATCCAAAAACTTATATGTAAAACATCACATGTATTCTACACAAACATTATATATGTATCTTATAAAATATAGAAAATAAAAAGATTAGAAAAATGATAAGACAAATGAAAGAAAGCTCATGTAACCTTGGAAATAAAATAAAAATAAAAAATAGAATAACCAGAATTAAAACATAACCTTATTATTTGAACAACCTAAAATATATCATAGAACATCTCGCAATATATCGGAGAATACCTCGCAAGTATAATGTTAATACTTAAAGATAATAATAAAATATCTCTACATACTTAAAGATAATAATAAAATATCTCTATTATACTACTTGAACATCGGTGAACATATCATAGAACATCAGTTGTATATTACACGAACATAATATGTATCTCATAAAAATATAGTAAATAAAAAGAGTAAAAACTATATAATAAAAAAATAATAAAAATTCAATTGAAGTTAAATAAGTGTAAATAAAAAATAAAATTATGAAGGAAATGAAACGAACAAATATTCAAAAAGAATTTTGAAAGGAAAAAGATAAAAAAGCAAATAAAAAACAAACAAAAGCACCATCTAAATGTTTTGCGGTAAATACAAAATATATTTATTATTAAACCATATAGAATCATTTAAGTCTGAACAAACAAATCACTTAGATATTACTTGAATCTGAAATATATCACACAAACAAATATTTAAAAGTATTTTGAAAAAAAAAATGCAACAAAAAAAAATAAATAAAAAAAAAAAGCACCATCTAAGTGTTTTGTGACAAATACAAAAATATATTCATTACTAAAACCATATCAAACCATTTAATTCGAAAAACAAATCACTTAGATATTACTTGAACATGAAATATATCACACAAGATCTCACAAATATCATGTGAACAATACTTACAAGTAATTATGGAATATTAAACTTATATTATATAAACTTCTGTAAACATATCGTTGAACATCACATGTATAATACATGAACATCATATGTATCTTATAAAAATATAGAAATTAAAAGAGTAGGAAAAAGGATAAGACAAATGAAAGAAAGGACACGCAACCTTGGAAATAAAATGAGAATACCAAATAAAGAATAAATAAAATACATCTAGAATATCACATATATACTACATGAACATTATATATATATCTAGAATATCACATATATACTATATGAACATCATATATATTTCATAAATATAAATAAGTAGAATTAAAATAAATTTTAATATTAAACAAAGATAATTGTAGAACATCTAAACTATATTATCTGAACATCCTAAAAATATATCATAGAACATTACATGTATATAACGTGAGCATCGCACGTATATTCTACTTAACATCGTAAAATATATCTAAAATATCACATGTATACTACATGAACATAATATATATCTCATAAATGTAAACAAATGAAACTAAAAATAAAATATAATATAGAACAAAGATAATTATAGAACATCTAAACTATACTATCTCGAACATCCAAAAAATACATCATAGAATATCATATACATATAACGTGAACATCATACATATATGATATGAACATCACAAAATACATGCAGAACATCACATATATACTACATGAACATAACATATATCTCATAAAATATACAAGATATAAAGAGAAAAATAAAATTAATTAATTAATTAAAGTAAGACAATCAATAAGAAAAAAAAAAAAAAAATATCACGTGATAATATTTGCAAGAACCCAATACATATTCGCTAGAAAACATATCAGATTATATCAACACTATATGAACAATAAATAATTATACAGAGAACACCTCATGGATATAATTTTTATATAAAAAATAAAAGAAAACTATAACTAAATATCCAAAAAGTATATAATAGAACATCATATGTATCTAAAAAAATATAGAAAAGAAATAGAACATAAAAAACAAATAATAATCACAATAAAATGATGAACATGAAAAAATGAAAAATTAGAAAGGATAAAATAAATTATAAAAGACAAATAATGTAAAGAAAAGAAAATGAGAAAAAACCAAAAAAAAGATAGAAAAGCGGTCCTCGGCAATCTCTCTTAGAGCATCTCCAAGAGTTTGCCAAAATTCACTTGCCAAATCTTGTGATTTGGCAACTGCAACTCTCTAAAATATATGGCAAGTGAAAAAAAGAGGCTCTCTCCAATAGTTTGCCATAATTCACTTGCCAAACAACAGATCAAACTTACACCAGAACCCCGAGACGCGAAACAAAATTATGTTTATAGCCTTCCACCTCTTGAAAACTTACATCGGGAACCCCGGGCGTAAACAAAATTGTTTTTTACCCTTCCACCTCTTCTAATACGGTCGGATGCGTAGTCGAGTCGAGCGCATGCTGTGAGAGGCTATAAATGGCAACATGAGATGGGAAACTGTTGGAGAAGGTTTTTTTTTCTGTTTTTGCCAAAAAACTAAGAATGACAATCTAAAATGAGGAACTATTGGAGATGCTCTTAAGAGTATCATACCCTCCCTCTATAGTCAATGTAAAACATGCAAAAATATGAAATAAATAAAAAACATAAGTAAGAAAAAATAAAAGAAAGATAAAATCAAAAAAATAAAGAAGAAGAAAACCATAAGTGCATGGATAGTGCGTTGGAGTTAAAAGGCAAACAAAAGGATAAAAAAAATATGAGAAATAAAAAAGATAAACATAAGAATGAAAATATATAAGAAACAGGAAAATGAAAAACATACCTGAAAGCCACCTCATCAGAGTAAAAAAACAATGAAAGAAAAAACTTACACATTTTTTTGAGCATAACTACACATCTTTATTCACTGTCTGAAGTATAGAAGTTACAAACGCCATCAGGCGGATTCAAAAACCATACATGACGACCATAATCAGCATTAATTGAGCTGCGAGCGATATTATGCGCATCTGAATTGGACTCCCTTCTTTCATGGGCAAAAACAACCCGAGCAAACGATGCTGCCCGGTCTTGAACTTCAGTGATCACCTGGCCGTAGGAGCCCTTGAAACCCTGTACCAGATTCTTGACAACGCTTTGGTTATCACAAGCCATCTTCACCTCCTGTGCTTGGATATCAAGTGCTAGCGTTAACCCTTCACGGCACGCAATGGCTTCTATGCATTTAGGATCCGTTATTCCCCTTACAACCAAGGCCGATGCTCCCAGGAATGGCCCGGAGTCATCCCTTGCAATGGCGGCAGCTAAACTTTTATGCTCATTCTAGGACAGCGCGACGTCTACATTGATCTTGATCATCCCCACTGGAGGAGGAATCCATCTCGGCCCCCGTCTCAGTGCCTGACTAACTGACTTAGACTTAGGCTGCTCCAGGCCCAGGTCCTCCATGAATCTATTCACGAAGCCATGTGTTGACATTGGACTCTGGAATTCATTGTCGTGGATAGCCTTGCGACGTGCGTACCAGATAGCCCAGAGTACCACTGCAACTCTTGTCGAATCCGCGCGTCATGGACTTGAAATTCTCAGCAAGCCAAGTGTGAGCGTCCGTCTGATCACCAGCACTGATATGGTGTAGTATATGATCTTGCTAGCACTGATATGGTGTAGTATATGATCTTGCTCCAGCGCCCAGACGCAGCGAGCCACATTGCACTCAATCAAGGAGTGCCTCCATGAATCATGAGTCCCACAAAAGAAGCACGCGCTCGATGGCGCCATGTTGCGCCGTTACGGACTTCACCCGTCGGCAGGGAGGCGCGCGCCAAGCGCCACAGAAAAACACTAATCTTGGACGGGACTCTGACATCCTAGATAGTCTTCCATTCTGCCTTGGTTGTTTGCCGGTCAGACCGTCCCGCTATACTCCTCAGATCCTCCAGAGCTTGATCTCGTCTTTGTACAATCATTCGGTATGCTGATCTGACTGTAAATACTCCCCTCCTATCCAGGTGCCATGCCCAGAAGTCAGGTAGCCTCTTAGTACAAACCGGAATATTTGCAATGGTTTCAATACCAGCTGGACTGAAGAATTGATTCAGCTCATCCCAGTCCCACGTTGCCTCCCCGCTGTTTATGATCTCTGAAACCAATAGGCTGATGTAGATTACCTGAAGGCAGCCAATTAGTCGTCCAGATTGGCGTCTCCTCTCCAGTCCCGATCCTTCTAATAAGGCCATGCTTGAGAACCTCTCTTCCATCAATAATAGCGCCATATCCGAGATGGGTGGTGTAACATTCCGCAAATTCCTATGTAATAAAAATCTTTACTTTTTAAAATTTTTGTGTAGTTATGTGTTGCATGTAGAATCCGACCACATCTTTTGCGAAATGTTCTATTCTTCCATCCATCCGAATCAATTTATAAAAATAAATAAATAAAATATAATTAGCATCACATGACAAAGCTCCTAATTAAATTGTGCATCGCATGTTGTATAGGTGCATGTGTGATTTGGATTTTATTTTGCTTGTGCTTGGAGGTTTTCCTTTGCCTAGAATACCTAGATCAAAATAGGAATTTCTCTTTCCCTTTTTCCTTCTATAATTCAACGTGCACTTATCCTCCCTAAATATATATGCTGATCATCCTGTCTATGTGCACCACCGGCACGACACACCAAGATACATGCTCCTATATCCTTTCCCTTAGCTACGTGACACACTTGTATAGTCATGCATGCTCCTGTGCCTAGTTAGTTGTTGCTTGAGCCACGTTATTAGGCAAGCCACGAAACTAGCGTGGATGTTCTTGTGCCTTTCGCTAGCAGCTAGCACAGCAAGCCCAGCTCGCCTACCCTTCTTGGCCCAGCCCAGCACGCACGAGGGAGAGTAGCTGCCTGCTCCGCCGCTCGATCCCTTCGCTGCGAAGGAGCCGCCGCCGCTCCCTGCTCACGTGCGCAGCGCCGGCACCTGCTCTCTCGGATCCTCACACCTGCATGCCCCTGTGTGTGGGCCCACTACCTGCCAGTGGCCCATCGGCCAGCCACACCCACCTCCCCGCGTACACTGCACGCTCATAGGGACGCCGTCCGCCTGGTTCCAGCTGGAAGCCGCGAACGCCGTTTCCTCCGTCGCTCCTCCGTTTCCTTCGTCTCTCAGAACGAACCGTCGCCATCCCCTTTCTCCGTCTCGGCACCGTCATCTCCTTTCTCCGTACGAACCCGCTTCGCGGTTTTCCGTCCGGGAGAAGCCGCGTGTCGCTGTTTTCCCTCGGATGCCGCCGCGACGCACCGTGCCCACACCAGCACGGGCCCGCTCCAGGCCGCGCCCGCGCCTCGACTGCCAGCTACAGCCCGGCCGCTCCCTTCTCGAACGTTCCAGGCACCGCTACCTGCCCCGTACTGTGGATGCCGGCCGCATGTCCCTGTGACGCGAGCGCCGAGGATCGCCGCCGTCCATAGGCCGCTCCAGCCCCTCGCGAACCCTAGCCGCGACCTATAAAGACCAAGCACAGTAACCTCGCCTCCCTTCCCTTCCCAGTTTTCTGTCCCAGCCGCCGCCACAAGTTTCCCCTTCCTCATCTTCTCCACCGTTTCCTCTCCTTGCCGAACCCTCCAGCACACCGCACAGCCGCGCCGCGGCGTTCGCGGTGGCCGCGGTGGTGCTGCACGCCGCCACCACCGCGGAGCCCAGGACCTACTCCCTCGCCGCAACACACGGGAACGTGGCGGGCACCTGGCCGCGGTGCCTGCCGGCCTGCACCTGGCCAGTCTCGTCTCTCCGCGACGCGGAGACGGTACCTCGTCCAGAGCCCCACCTCGTCCGCGACCATCCTGCATCGCGCAAACGCCGGGGAGCCACGCCACCTCGACCGTTCGCGCCACTCAGAACCGCCGACCGGTGAGCCTCTACCCTAGCCAAAGACGCATCCTTTTTGCCGTCCCCGCCGCGCTGTGCATCACCATGCCACTCTAACCTGCCCTCGCAGCACCGCCCGCTGAAGCACAACGACGCCAGCGCCGGACCAGTCGCCGGCCAGCTGTACGACGTCGCAGCCCGGAGCAGCACCCCTCCGGCACACCTCGATCCAGCTCGGTCTCCACAAGCCGCTGGTGAGCCTCTCCAGTGGCCAAGCCTCCCTCTTTTTCCTCCACGTCCCTATCCAGTCCGGATCCTAGCCAACCAAGCCATCAAGCTGCTGCTGTACCTTGCCATGCTAGATCGACGTCGGCAATCGTTCTCCTGTGACGCCGGGCGAACGGATCACCAAGAGCCCAGAACGCCACGACGAGAACTCCGGTGCGCCCCTACCCTTGTCAAATAAAGCTTAGACCTTTACCCCACTACCGTGACGTTCACGCCATGGTTTGGCCTTCGTGCCGCGTTCCGTGACCCACAGAGACTCTGCGCGACCCCTCTCGGTCTCCTCGGCGTCGAGCCATCGACAAGCCGGAACACCTGGACCTACTGGGAGTACCCACGACCGCGACGCAGTCCGGGCTCGTCGCGACGCGAAGCTGCACGGAGACGGACACGTTCGCCTGCACCCATCATCATCTGTGAACCGCCGGTGAGCTCCACAAAACCTCACCCTTAGGCCTCCCTGCTGCCATCCATGCCTGTCCGGCCATCGAGCCGCTGCCCCAGCCGCCCACGGCCGTGCTCTGCGTGCGCCCTCAGAGCACAGCCACACCGCACAGTGGGGGCGTCGACGCGTTTCCACTGGGCACACGCACCGCATCCTCGCACTAGCGCACCCTCACCGGTTCGCCGACGCCGGTTACCACGACTGCGGACACATGCACGGCGCACACGAGCTCGCCGCGTCCTGTCTCGCATGGCACAACGGCGCCGCGCCGCTCGCCACTACCGTGACCGTGACCTCGCCATGCCCAGGAACACGCTCGGACAAGTCATCACCACTGGCCGTCGCTACCGCGTCGCGCCGTAGCCATGCCCATGCCACCTCCATCCGTACGCACATGGATCCTCCGAAACAGACCCAAAGACCTCACCGTTCCCTCGCCGTGGCCACGTTGCCAGGCACGGTTGCGAGCGCCAGCTCGCCAACCAAGCTCTCACCATGCCGTCCTTGCCTTCAACCACCTCTTGCACCTTGAGGAAGAGCGGCAGTTTGCAAATGCACAGCACAGTGCAACACACGCACGGCCACCGCCGTGGCCTCGCCACCATTCGTGCGAGCTCACCTTGCGCTGGCTCATGACCATGGCAAGCCCCCTGCGGGCACCCACGTCTTGCATAGCACCTTCTCTGACCCAGAGTTGACCAAGCCATGCGCTCGCCCACGCCCTGCAGCAGCTCAGCGCTTGTGGCGCACACGCACAGCTTGCCCAGGCTTGGCGTCAAGCACCTGGCCGGCATGACCCTGGCTCCGATCTTCCCTGTTCCTCTTCAGTAGCCCTATATACCGCCCCTGTCATGGCCCAGCCCAGTAGGAGGCCCGGTCTCTCAAGCCGCCGGTAGGCTAGCCCAGGTGGCCTTTAAGCTATCCAAGCCCAACTCGGAAGCTGATCGGCCGAACTCAGCTTTTGGGAAGCCCATCCAATTCCTGCCCTCCTATTTTTTCCCTTTTCTGGTTTTCAGAAAATCCATCCAACTTCTAAAATTCACAGAAAATCCATTTCTACTCCAAAAATTATGAAACCAGTTTCATAATTTTTCTAAAATCCTATCCTACCTCCTAGTGCAGTTCTTATGATCTTTTAGGCTAGTTTTATTCGTAGTTTTTATTGCTTCTTATTTGCTCATCGTTCTTGGCTTTTATTTTTGTATAGTGACGAGTCAAGCTTGGATGGACCCGACAACGCACTCGGAGGAGATGGACACTGATGGTGGATGACCTCGACTTCCAGAGATGCATACACTACTACCTCGACATCGCAGGTGTCATGGCAGCGCATTTACTTAGAGAATCCTATTAGACATTGCAAAATAGAATTGCTAGCGCTTTATATTTATTCATTTGCTAGAATAGGAATTGCATGCTATTGCCTGAGCCTTGATTGCCTTGTTTGAAACCACTTCACCCTGATTACCCAGCTCCGCGCTCGCCACTTATATTTATACCTGTCTGCTTGCTTGCATTTTACTCCATCATAATTACATATATGCCTTTGATATGTGATGTGTGATGGTTTGGTGATATGTGTATGGTGGTTGGGGTTTGGCCGTGAGGCACCCCCCATGGGGTATATGCTGGTTGGATACGCGACGGGAGCGGTGAATCCCGAGTGGGTGGTGGTGATATGAGGAGTTCTGGAGATATTCCTTGCCCTCGACCTGATTCTTTGGAGATACTGGCTAGAGTGAGAGGTTGCCGTGGTGTACGGAGTGCACCAAGGATAGTTCCTGTGGCGGGAACACAGAGTCCTGAAGGGACGATGGTCCTCGAGGGACATTGGGGATGAGGAGTTTGTGGATAGATCACCTCTGAGGGGTGAGTCTAGTGTTGTGAGGCACACGGTTTGATGGAAGGTGCTTGCTCTAGCCATCTTAAGGACTGAGTAGGTTGCAACCATAAATCACAGGTTCTTTTCATACACACCACATGCCTAGGTGGGTATGGTCCGTTGCCCATATTAGTGCAGGTGACCACCAGTCTCTGTGGGAGATAGTAGGCACGCGGTCTGTGACCCCTGTGCAATTAGTGTCAGGAGGGTGGAGGTTACTTCGCATAACCTCGATGACACGACCCTAGCTTATGTAGTGACGTTTATATATCTTCACTCCAGCTGGTAGACAGGTCTGGTGTCCATCGGCCTAGTTTGTGGTGGTGGTGTTCATTGTCGATGGTGACTCATCAATGGTGTTCATGTGGGGTAACAATGTACTCTCTGCAGAGGTTAAAATCTATACGTATAGCCGCGGTCTCGGTTATGATCACTTACCTGTGTGCAGGGTTCAGCTCACTAGCTTCTCTTGTGCTTTGCTTTCTCTCCCCTGAAGATAGGTCTGGCTTTAGGCCGCTGAGACGAGGGGCGTGCGGAGGCCGCCTCGTCGCTTAGGCTGAGAGATTGAGGGTGTTGTGAGGGATGTATGAGTGGTGAGGTATGAGATGAGATGAGATTGGTGATGAGACATGTTGATGATGATGGTATGTGAAAGTGAGATTATGGGTTGGGAATTATAGAAGATTTACATTATACTATTGATGCTTTTTCGCATGCGCTAGGATGCAACCAATAGCCAAACTATTAGGATCACCAGATCCCTTTATTTTCTATTTCCACCAAAGCTCATTCGGTGCTGACCATGGCCTGCACATATTTGGTGGTGTGCAGATTTCTTTGCTTGCATTGGTGTTGAGATTAGTAGTTGGTTTGCGGTCTACTCTCAAGGATGCCTGTGGATTGGAAGATCATCAAGCTTCGCTGCTACGAGTAGATTATTGGTGTTTTGTTTGTTTTAGCCGGCCAGTGGGCTTGTAATTAGATTATGTATTAGGTTTATTTTTGTACTCTGTGTTGTATGACTTTGTAATCAGTTGAAAAGTGGATGCCCATGATAGCCGAGATATCCTGGGACTATCATAGAGGGGCAAAAGAGTCGGTATTTCAAGTTTGGAAATCCCGGTTCGCTTCAGGTGGAAACCCAACTCTGCATTTAGGAATTCAACCTTAGGGAAATATACTGCCTTAAGAATTCTAGTACTTAAAGACAACGGTTCCTTAAGAACACGCTAGGCTTGTTTCACTAACAGTGTGAGACTGGACAACTCCATATCGCGGAATCCCAGTCCTCCCATCATTTTTGACTTTACCATGGAATCCCATGCCACCCAAGCTGTCTTCCTCTTGCCCTCCTTGCAACCCCACCAGAACTTCCTCAACAGACAAGTCAGGTGTTCACAAAGACCCCTGGGAATTCTGAAGCACAACATAAAATAAGTAGGGATAGCTTGTGCAATAGATTTAATCAATACTTCTTTGCCTCCAGCCGAAAGGTACTGAGCAAGCCACCCGTCTACTCTACTCCACATTCTATCTTTGATATATTTGAAGGCACCCATGGTAGCTGACCCGACATCAGTCGGCATACCTAGGTATCTGTCACTGAGAGCCTCATTCTGAACATCCAGCACATCCTTGATCACATTCTGGATTGGTTGTGTAACACCTTTCACAAAATGAATCGACGACTTTGCTGTATTGATTAGCTGACCCGAAGCATCACAATATGAGGGCAGAACCTCCTTGATGATCAACACATTCTCCTCGTTCGCTCTAAAAAATAGCAGGCTGTCATCTGCAAAGAGTAAATGACTCACCACCGGTGAAGATGGAGCCACTTTAATTCCCTTGAGTTCTGATGACTGATTTCTAGATTTCAAGAGGCCTGAAAGGCCATCTGCTGCAAGAAGAAACAAGTAAGGAGAAAAAGGATCACCCTGCCTTAAACCCCTCGACGGTCTGAAGCTATGAAGCTTATCACCATTGAACAAGACAGAAAACAAAATTGAAGTAACCAGTCTCATGACAGAGTTCACCCAGGTTTGATGAAAACCAAGCTTGGACATAATCGCCGAGAGATAGCACCATTCAACGCGGTCATACGCTTTCTTCATGTCCAGCTTTAGTGCACAGCATCTCTCCATCATTGGTTTCTTCTGCTTCATAAAGTGTAGACATTCATAGGCAGAAATAATATTATCTGTAATAAGCCTACCCGGAACGAAGGCCAATTGCTCCTCCAAAATAATCTCCGGTAGAATAATCTTCAGTCGATTTGCCAATACTTTTGAAGCTATTTTATATAGCACATTGCATAAACTAATTGGGTGAAATTGACCGATCTCCTCGGGGCTAGCCACTTTTGGGATCAGCATAATAAGAGTCTCATTGATACAGGTTGCCTCCTCTTCACCTCTCAATAATCTAAGAACCATTGCAGAAACCTCTTCTTTACAAAGATCCCAGTGTCTCTGAAAGAAGTGAGCCAGAAACCCATTAGGCCCCGGGGCCTTCGTGGGCAACATCTGAAATAGAGCTTGTTTCACCTCCTCCTCGACAAAGGGTGCAGTCAGGCCTCTATTCATCTCATCACTGACTTTCCTCGGAACAACAGACAGCACCGATCCATATCGACTGTGCCCTCAGATGTATATAAATTCTCATAGAACTGAGAGACAATCGCTTTCAACTCAGCCTCATCTTCCGTGAACTGCCCAGCAGCATTCTTGAGACGTGTGCTTGTTTCTTTGATGCCTGTTACTTACTCTGAGATGGAAAAACCGAGTATTCTTATCCCCGGCTGCCAGCCACATAATGCGAGAACGTTGCCGCCACATCACCTCCTCCCTGTGATTCAACTCCTGAATCCGTTCAGTAATTTTAATCTCCGCATGAGTCGGACACACGCGGTGAGGATCACGCTGCATGTTGTCGAGCTTCGCATTGAGCTCCCTAAGCTCTGCCTTGACATGACCAAATGAAACATGATCCCATCTGGTCAAGTGATTGGACACCTGAAAGCTCTAGTTTGGTTTTAGCTAATTGATGAAACCTAGGACTAACCCCATTACTAAGTGTGTAGCATTAGAGAAAGGGGAGGTCTAAGCCAAGTGGTGGAGTGGAGATCAAAGTGATGGTGGAGACCAAAGATGATCAAGTGCCATCCTTGGAGATAAAGGAAGATGAGGAGTGGAATGGAAAGCTAGAGGCAAAGGTATATGCTAGGGCATTTCCATTTCACCGGCCGTAGGTGAATAGAGAAGTTGACGGCCGGGTTTAGGATCGATAATCGTACTATTAAGAGGGGCGATGTCGTGCAATATCGGTTATCTAAGTGCCACTAGGTGTTCGATTACTTTGTATGTACATTAGAACCTAGTGAGCTAACAATCTCTTGCAAAATTCATTTGAAAATGCTATCACATGAGCACAAGTGGAGAGACTGTCGGTGTTTAGCCACCGATAGCCTGCCATGGGGTTTCCGCAGCAGTTGATTCGGATCTCGTCGAATACTAGAGCTCGGCGGTTCACGCAAGAGACACTCGGTTTATCCTGGTTCGAGCCCTCGTCGTCGAGTAAAAGCTCTACTCTAGTCGGCCTTGGCCTTTTGTGTTGGATTGATATGTGATCGTGTGTTGTTGTCGCTTGTTTTTTACAAAGAGGGTGCTCTGGCCCCTTTTTATGAGAGAAAAGAGCCAGAGCTTTGGTTCTAATCCTAGTCGGACTTAGTAGAGAGAGTTCTGTTCCTATTACAGAAGTTACTTTCTATTCACCTTAACTAGGACAGGACGTCTTCTACTCGGAATCGGTCCTTCTGTCTCTGTCTTGTGGGTCCCTCCTGACGGGAATCATGTTGGTAGGGAACCGTCTTGGTCCCGCATCGACAAGCCCCCGAGCATTTCGAAGTTGAACTCGGGAGACGACTTGTATCTTGAGTGATGCTTTGAAGTGATCTTTCTCGGATTCTCTCCTCCTTTTCGTTGTGCACCGTAGGTGCACTCATTGAGTGTAGCCCCCGAGCCTCTTGCTATTTATTTATAAGTAGTTGGAGGGTCTTGGAAAATTTAGAAAAAAGTTGAGGGTGTATACCCTGCAGCCCCCGAGCCTTTGTCCGAGTTCTTTTCCTTAAAAGTAGTCAGATGATGGCTTCTGGTTATCGTGCGCCCATAGGTCCACTCAATGAGTGTAGCCCCCGAGCCTCTTGCTTTTTTGGGACAAAGAGCTGGAGGATCTTGAATAGCATGATGTCTTTAAAATTGTAGCCCCTGAGCATGAGTTCTTTTTCTTAAAAGTAGTCGGATGATGGCTTCTGGTTATCGTGCGCCCATAGGTGCACTCAATGAGTGTAGCCCCCGAGCCTCTTACTTTTTTGGGACAAAGAGCTGGAGGATCTTGAATAGCACGATGGCTTTAAAATTATAGCCCCCGAGCCTTTGTCTGGGTTCTTCTTTGTAGGTTTTGTACGAGGGCCCGTGACTCTTTTTTGGTGGTTTGCTCTTTCATTGTAGCTTTTATGTCTTCCTCTTTATGGCTGAGCGTTGGCAGCTGGTGCAGTAAAGGCTATATGCTTTTACTGTAATGGGATATTCTCTTGATATGCTCCCTTACTGCACTATTTACTGTCCTCTTTTAAGTATTGTCAGTGTCTTTCTGTCTTGGTGAACTTAGTCCATGTACGCCGATCTTGCCCTATAAATAGGTCTTTTTTCTTCCTGGTCTTTTAGGGTCTTGAAGCTTGTTGCCTTCTGTTCTTGTGAGAATGACTGTTTGTGAGATGGATCAGCCCCCGGGCTTCTTTCTTTTCCTTTCAATACGGTCTTTTTAGTGGGTAGAAGAATTCTTGAGATAGAGATTAGGGGCAGACTAATCCCGGAGTAGCATTGTGATTGGAGGCTCGTTCTGGTAGGTAGAAGAAGTCTTGAATTGTGCCTTGTGCTGGGCCATTTTGCAGTCTCAGTTCTTCTTTTCCACTCTGCCAGATATATGCTCTACATTGGAGGGTTACCAAGCCGCACTGTCCTCTAGCTATGCGGTGCAAAGCTGTGACCGCCCAACGCAGAGCTGGAGCCCTCTTGTTCAGATGGGGTCCGATTCAACTTGTGGCTGGAGAGGCCCGATGTGATGCTTGAGAAGTCAGTGCTACTTTTGGTAATCTTGGATGCATTGTGTTGGTGTATCTAGGTTGCTTTGGATCTGCTCGGCCAAGACTATCTCAGAGGTAGTCTGGGTCGGCAACGGCTATCACCTTGGTTGTCTGGGGGTTCTGCGTAGTTGTTTTCTATGGCAGAATTCCACTGGTTCCTTGTAGCTGTTGCTTTAGTTTTATTCTTAATTCGATGGGTCTTGTAAGACTTGTATCCTTATATCTTGATGAGTGCATGAATTATTATCTGAATCTGAGTTGTTTGAAACTGTATCTATTGGTTGTCTGCCTTCGAGCCGACTTGTTTTTTTTTGATAACAACTAGTTGTCTGTTTCCAAGCTTGACTTGTTTTTGATAAGCCTGGTTGTCAGCTTCCAAGCCGACTTGTTTTTGGTACCATGGGCTTTGGTTGTGCTGGGTTCCTTTGTCATCTTTGTAACGGTTTAGAATGTTACCGTTGGCCAGTGACGGGATAGAGACCATTATCCCAGATTTTATTGGGCCTTTCCGTTATTACGCTATGTATCCGTTGGCCTTTTACCGTTGTTCTGTTGAATGGGCCCTAAGCCAGGCCTTTTTACCTCCTTATAAATTGGTGGTTTTGGGTAACTGTTCTTCTCCTTTGCTTCGTCTCCTCATCTTAAAACCCTAGAAAAAATCCCCAATCTTGGTTGCTTGCCCTTGCCTCCTGCTCCTTCCATTGCTCTTGTTGTTTTGGCCGTTGCATGGGAAAGAAGAAGACTGTGAACAAGAAGCCTGTTGCTGACAAGCCTGTTCTTGAGGAGGAGGTTGACGAGCAGCTAAATCCTGGGTACGCCGCAATGAAGATGACGGCAAAATCGTTCCCTGCTCCGACTACCCGGGAGAGGCACCTGGTTGAGTTGGAGGAGTGGGGGATGATCCAGTCCAAGGTGCTGGCTGGGTGATCTGTGCCTGGTGAGCACCGTGTCCCTGTTCCTCACCCAGGCGAGATTGTTCTTTTTGTCTCCTTCGTCCGCGACGGTCTTTGCCTTCCAGCGTGTACTTTCCTCCATAATTTTCTTTGTTTTTTCTGTGTTTCCCTTCATGATCTCACTCCCAATGGGATCCTTCACCTTTCTGTTTTTGTTCATTTTTGTGAAACTTTTCTTGGCATCCCTCCTTCCTTGAATCTATTTCGCTACCTTTTCGGTCTTAAGCCGCAGCCTCGCTCAGATTGCATCCATGCCCTTGGTGGATGCGGGATCCAATTCCGGCAAGGGCGTAAGTCGAGTCATTTCTTTGAGTATGATCTTATCGAATCCATGAAGGATTGGCGTTCCGAGTGGTTTTATGCTGGCAATCTTGTTGGCGTTGCTGCCCCAGCTCTTTCAACCTTCTCCGGAGTTTCGCCTGCTTCTAATGATCGGTGGGAGAAAGAACAGCTTAATGCTGCCGAGTTGTCTCTGCTTCAGCCGCTTTTTGATAGGATTAGTTACTTGAAGCAGAATGGCTTGTCAGGCTTTGCTATAGTAGCTAGCTATCTTCGTCGCCGAGTACAGCCATTGAAGGCTCGGGAGCATTTTGGCTTCGAGTACTCTGGTGCCGAAGATCCATCTCGGATGGTGGCTACTACCGAGTTGTCAGAGGATGAGGTGTTTCTGTGCCTCAAGAGAATTTTGAAGGGTGCTGTGGTGGTCCCGACGACCAAGTTCGAGTACTCTGCTGGGAATCCTCTCCCTGCTGTAAGTCTTCTGTTATCTTTGTTCCTTTGAGCTTCTGAGTACTTTTGATTCTGACTTGTGCCTGTGTCCTTGTAGCCTTTTGGCAGGGATTTTAATGCTGATGCTTCTCTCTTCGTTGATGGAGAGATAGCTCCTCTTCCGGCTCCTCCTGCAGCTGGTCATGCAGTGGTTGAGGGTCGAGTTGTTTTGTCGGGGGTTTCTAAAAGGGAACGCCCTCTTCAGTATGCTCCTTATCAGCTAGTGCCGCTTCCCCGAGCTACTTGTTCGAGTGGAAAGAGGGCTGCGCCTGGTGATTCTTTTTCTGTGCAGCCGAAGCGGGCTCGTTCTTCTTCTACCCCTCAGCCTTCAGGTAACATTCTGATAGGTGAGAAGTTGCTTTGTTTTATCCTTTTTCTTTTTTCTTGGCGTTTGGTCTTGATTCCTCTTTTTTGGTAGATGGTGATGCCGTCCTCTTGTATGAGGATGAGACTGAAGATGTTGATGATTTCCCTCTTCTTCGTCGGTGAGTTTTTGATTACTTATGATTTTGGCATAGACTTTTCCTCTATTATTTGACTTTTGGTATTGTTTTCTGTAGCCCTCGGGGAACTTCTACTTCTGACTTGCAGTCCTTGCCTGGCCCAACTCTTTCTTCTGCCGAGTTGTTGGCAGGCCTGGATGAGGTTATGCCGCCTTCTCCTTCTCGGCCTCTTCTTGCTCTTCGGCGAGTTCTTCGGTATGGATGTCTTTCGTCTGAGTTCTTTTTCTTCTTCTGTTTTTGTCATCTTAATGATTTTTGTCTCTGTAGGCCGTCTTCTACAGTCTCTTCTACTCCAGCTTCTGATTCAGAGAAGACCGCGAGTGTAGATGTTGTGGGTCAGGTGCCTTCTATGCCTGATCCTCATCCAGCTGTGGAGTCGGCTCTGGTGGTGGCAGACGTGGTGCCATCCTCTTCTGCAGTTGCGACTTCTTCTCTTCCTGTTGCGGAAGTTATCGTCACTTCGGGGGAAGAGCAGCTACCTCTTGCTCAGCCCTTGACTTCTCGTCCTCTGGTTGGATGTTCTTCTCCTTTGTCTCCTCTTCTCGCTCCTTGGGATATGATTCGTGATATGAAGTTGGTGCAGGAGTTGGAGGCGGAGTTTGATCCGAGTTCTCGCTTGCGAGGACTTGAGTCTGAATGGGGCTCAGTTCAAGCCTCAATTCAGTCTTTTGCTCAGCGATTCCAGGTGAGTTCTCTTGTGCTTTATTTATCATTTTGGATATTCTTCTTTTCTGATTGCTTTGTTCCTTTTGCTTTGTAGAGTTTTGTCAGTGATTCTGACCTCTTTTTTGGCTCAACTGAGTCACAAAAGAAGTTGTTGGAAGAGCTGGCTTCTTTGAAGTCTGAGCTTGACGCTGAGCATGAAGGACGCCAGCAATCGGAGAGTGCCTTGCGGGCCCAGATTGTTTGAAGTCGAGCAGCAGAAGTCGGCTGTCGTAGAAGCTGAGAAGAATACTTCGAGGAAGCTTAATATTTTGAATAGTGATTTCCAGGGTAACTTTCTAACTGTCTTTATGCCTGTTTACTTGGTATTGTCTCTTGTTGACTTCTTTTGCCTTGTTTTTAAAGCTCTAAAGAAGAAGTACTCTAAGGAGACTGAGGCTTTGAAGCTTGAGGTAAAGACCTTCCGCAACGAGTCAGAAAAGGTAAAAGAAGATGCTGAAGAAGTCCTTGCCAGAGCCCAGTTGATTAGGCGTGACGCTGATTGGGATCTTTTGCAGGCCAAGTCGTCAGTGGAGGACTTGTCGGCCCGATTGAATGCTTCGGAGGAGAAGTGGGAAGTTCTCTGGAGCTCTGTTCAGAAACTAGCAGGAATGCTGAGGAAGCCTGAAGATGCCGACTTGTCCTAGGTTCAGTTTCTTCCTCGGCTGTCGACCCGGGTTGTCGGCTTGGTGAAGGATGGGATCCTGGTTGGTGTCCAAGGCGTCCTGGAGCATATTCGGTTGATTAATCCGGATGTGCCCCTAGACAGGATCTTGGAAGGTGCGACGACTCCCGAGGCCGAACAGGCTCTCACCCAAGCTGAAACTGTTGTCTTAGATT
Source organism: Chrysopogon serrulatus (assembly GCA_015844335.1). Taxonomy (NCBI): domain Eukaryota; kingdom Viridiplantae; phylum Streptophyta; class Magnoliopsida; order Poales; family Poaceae; genus Chrysopogon; species Chrysopogon serrulatus. The sequence continues at coordinate 627,285 of JADLZL010006205.1, read as the reverse complement.
TGGCTCGATAATTTGTTGAGCTTGTAGAATTTGATTCTGTAGTTGTAGGTGATAATCCTTCGCAGTAATACTTTTGTGCCTTGTTCGAGGCATTTTGTATGAACTCTTTGTCTCTTCGACTTGTTTCACAGATAGTGTTGAAAGTAGTGTTCTTGCTTTCTTCTAAAAGTTTTTTGAGTTCTTGTTTGGTGAATCAAGCTTGTTTTTTGCTTTCTTCTTCGTCTGTGGAGATGCTAGGATATTTCGGACCGTAGGTCCTCATCCGAGTTCTATAGTTTAGAAGTCGGGATAGGTCGAGCCATCTTTGCTCTCATCTAGTTCTAAAAAGAAGCTAGGATATTTCGGACCGTAGGCCCTCATCCGAGTTCTATTATCTAAAAGTCGGGATAGGTCGAGCTTATTTTTGCTCTCATCTAGTTCTGAAAAGAAGCTAGGACATTTCGGACCGTAGGCCCTCATCCGAGTTCTGTTATCTAGAAGTCGGGATAGGTCGAGCTTATCTTTGCTCTCATCTAGTTCTGAAAAGAAGCTAGGACATTTCGGACCATAGGCCCTCATCCGAGTTCTGTTATCTAGAAGTCGGGATAGGTCGAGCTATCTTTGCTCTCATCTAGTTCTGAAAAGAAGCTAGGACTTTTCGGACCGTAGGCCCTCATCCGAGTTCTGTTATCTAGAAGTCAGGATAGGTCAAGCTATCTTTACTCTCATCTAGTTCTGAAAAGAAGCTAGGACATTTTGGACCGTAGGCCCTCATCCGATTCTGTTATCTTAGAAGTCGGGATAGATCGAGCTATCTTTGCTCTCATCTAGTTCTAAAAAGAAGCTAGGATAAGTGTCTTCTGAATGGAGATTTTATTGATAATTTGAGGTACATTGACCTTAAATTTTATGCAAAGAATCATCGTAGTTGGGATATGTGCCATGAGTTCTTTACTGGTGCTCCGTCCTCGGTCATTAGCTCGTAAGAACCTGGTCCCGTTACTTTTGCTATTATGAAGGGTCCTTTCCAAGGACTGAGTAATTTATGCCTTCCATCTGGTTTCTGGATTTTTCGAAGGACTAGGTCTCCAACTTGTAGGCTTCTCGGCTGTATGCTTTTGTCATAATGTCTTCTTGATCCTTGCATGTATCTTGCTGATTGTAATGTTGCGTTGATTCTGACTTCTTCTAGACTGTCAATTTCTAGTCTTCTTGTTTCTTTCGCCTCTCCTTCATTGTATTGTTCAATCTTTAGAGATGTCCAGATTAAATCTACTCGGTAGTACAGCTTCGACCCGTAGACCAGAAAGAAAGGTGAGTAGCCAGTAGCTCTACGCTTATTTGAGTTCTTAATCTCCAGACTACTTTTGGTAGCTCGTCTATCCATTTTGATCCGTAATCTTTTAGATCTTCATATAGTCTTGGTTTTAAACTGGCTAGTATGAGGCCGTTGGCCCTCTCGACTTGTCCGTTTGCTTGAGGATGAGCAACCGATGCGTAGTCTATGCCGAAACCGCAGCCTTGTGCCCAACTCTTGAATTCATTGGTCGTAAAAGGAGATCCTAGATCCGTGATTATCCTATTTGGTATTCCGAATCTGTGCATGATTTCTTGAATGAACTCTTGCGCTTTGGCTGAACTGTATTTTACCAAAGGTTTGTAATCTATCCATTTGGTGAATTTATCGATGGCCACGAAGAGGTATTCGAATCCCCCTTTAGATTTCTTGAGTGGTCCGACTTGATCAAGCCCCCAGCATGAAAACGGCCATGTAGGTGGTATGCAAATCAGATTATGAGCTGGAACATGTCCTTGTCTTGCGAACATCTGGCAATTTTTTGCAGTGTCGACTAATTCTTCGGCGTCTTTTAGCACTGTTGGCCAATAGAATCCTGATCAGAATGTTTTTCCGACTAGTGTTCTTGAGGATGCATGATTTCCGTAGCATCCTGAGTGCATTTCCTGTAATATTTCCTTTCCTTCTGATGTTGGAACACATTTTAATAGTACTCCTGATGATGCTGCTCTTTTGTAGAGACTGTTCCCTACTAGGGCGTAGTTTTTGCTTCTTCTGATAACCCGAGTTGCTTCTGTTTTATTGTTTGGTAGTTTCTTTTTTTAATGTAGTCTATGAATACTTGCATCCATGTTGTGTTGTCTGAGTTGATTGCCAAGACTTGCTCTTGTTCTGATTTGTTTTCAGGTGTTGCCTCGCTGATCTTTTTGATTGAAGGCTTAGTTAGCTCTTTGACAAAGACCCCAGCTGGCACTTTTGCTCTGTCTGAGCCAAGTTTGGCTAGTACGTCTGCTGCGACATTTGAGTCTCGTAGTATGTGATGAATTTCTAAGCCTTGGAAATTTTTCTTGAGTTTTTGTATTTCTGCACAATAAGAATCCATGTTCTCTTTGCTACAATCCCAGTCTTTGTTTACTTGATTAACAACTACTGCTGAGTCTCCACAGACGAGTAGTCTTTTGATTCCTAGCGATGTTGCGACTTGTAGTCTGTGAATGAGAGCTTCATATTCTGCTTCATTGTTGGTGGCTTGCCATAAAATTTGTAAAACGTATTTGAGTTGTTTTCCGTGTGGTGCGACGAGTAGTACTCCAGCTCACGCCCCTCTTAGTTTTAAAGATCCATCGAAGTACATTTTCCAATGGTCTAGGATGGCTTCTGGAGTGGGTTGTTGTATCTTAGTCCATTCCGCGATGAAGTCGGTCAGTGCCTGAGATTTGATTGCCTTTGTTGGAGTAAATTCTATTTTAAGTGCTCCGAGTTCCACTACCCATTCTGAGATTCTTCCTGTTGAGTCTCGATTTCTTAAGATATCGCTGAGCGGGAAATCTGTTACGACGATGATCTTGTGTGCATCAAAGTAGTGCCTGAGCTTCCTTGATGTAATCAGGATTGCGTAGAGTAGTTTTTGTACATGAGGATATCTGACTTTTGATACTGTGAGTACTTCACTGATGTAGTAGACTAGCCTTTGGACTTTATAGACGTGTCCTTGTTCTTCTCTCTCGACTACAATGGCCGTGCTTACTACTGAAGTAGTCGCCGTGTTGTAAAGCATGAGATCTTCTCCTTTTTTGGGTGGCACCAATACTGGAGATGTGCTGATGTATGCTTTTAGTTTGTCGAAGGCTTCTTGTGCTTCCTCATTCCAGGTGAATTTGTCTGTCTTTTTTAGTAGTTTAAAGAAAGGTAAGCCCTTTTCTCCGAGTCTTGAAATAAATCTGTTGAGAGCGGCCATGCAACCTGTCAACTTTTGTAGATCTTTTATATCTGCAGGTGGGCCCATATCGCTTATTGCTTTGATTTGTTTTGTGCTTGCTTCGATTCCTCTCTAGCTGACCGAAACCCGAGTAGTTGTCCTGATGATACGCCAAATACGCACTTGTTTGGGTTGAGTTTCCACTTCCATCTTTTGAGATTGTCAAAAGTTTGTTGTAGATTTTCTATTAGTGAATCCGGGTTCTTTGTTTTGACTACCACGTCATCCACATATGCTTCCGCGTTCTTTCCGATTTGGTCTCCCAAACAAGTCTGTATTGCTCTTTGATAGGTTGCTCCTGCATTCTTTAATCCGAAGGACATTGTTTTGTAACAATAGGCTCCGAATGGGGTGATGAAAGAAGTCTTGCTTTGGTCTTCTTCTTTTAGTGTGATTTGATGATAGCCTGAGTAGCAATCTAGAAAAGATAACAAGGCTGCTCCAGCTGTTGAATCCACTATTTGATCAATCCTTGGTAGTCCGAACGGGTCCTTTAGACAATGCTTGTTGAGATCGGTGTAGTCGACGCACATACGCCATTCATCTATGTTCTTTTTGTGTACCAGGACAGGGTTGGCTACCTAATCTGGATGTAAGATCTCTCTTATGAAGCCGTCTGCCAATAATTTGGCTATTTCTTTCTTTATTGCTTCTTTCTTGTCAGGTGAAAAAACATCGTAATGTTTGTTTGATTGGTATTGCTCCTTTGTTGACTTCTATTTTGTGCTCAGCCAACTCCCTTGGGACTCCCCGGCATATCACCGGTTTCTAGGCAAATATATCTTTGTTGTCCCTTAAGAAGTTGGTGAGCGCGAGTTCCTATTTGCTATTTTAGATGGATCGCCAGTTCCTAGATCAATCTTTTTGGTTCCTTCTCCTTCAGCTGTGGTGAGGGTGACTTGTTTTTTGGTGGGAATTTCCAATTCTTCTATTCTTACTTCAGCTGTTGCTGAGTTGATTTCTCCTTGAACTTTTGAAGATATCTGTATAGCTTGAACATCGCACTCATAGGCACATTTTAGGTCTCCTCTGAGGGAGAGTACTCCGTGTGGTCCTGGCATCTTTAGTAGTAAATAAGGATAATGTGGAACAACCAGGAATTTTGCCAACGCTGGTCTTCCCAATATTGCATGATAAGATGATTCAAAATCTGCAACTTCAAATTTGATGAGTTCCGTACGATAATTTGTCGGGGTTCCAAATGTTATTGGCAGAATTATTTGTCCGAGGGGCATTGCTGGCCTTCCGGGTACTATTCTCGTAGAAAGGTACACTTGTTGGTGTAATCATTTTTGAAAATTCGGGCCCCATTTTTCTTAAAGTATCTACAAAAAAGATGTTGAGCCCTGCTCCACCATCGATGAGTACTTTGGTTACTGTTATAGCTACGATTGTAGGTCCGAGTACTAGTAGGTATAGTCCCGCATTTCCGACGCTTGTCTATTGATCTTCTCGTGAGAACTGGATTGGATATTGAGACCAGTTTAGATATCGTGGAACGGCTGGTTCTGCTGCCATGATTGTTCTCCTTGCTAGTTTATCTTCTTGCTTGCTTCTTGATCCTGGGACTCCTGAGAATATTACTGCCACTGTCGCTCTTGGGTTTTAAAATCCGTTGTCCGCTAGTTTGTTGTCTTCTTCTTTCTTTTCTCTATTCTCTTCTTTTTCTTGTTTGTCTATCTTCATATATTTTTCTTGGAATATTTGACATTCACTCATTGGGTGGATTCCTGTTGGATGATAGATGCATTTTATTTTTTCGAGTTCTTCGAATTTTCTGGCTGGGTAGAATTTCTTTCTTTCGGTAGCGGCCACCGTATTGTCCGAATATCTCTTCTTATTGTGGTATTCTTGTCTGCTGTCCGAGTTGTTCCACCTTCCCGAGTTGTCTTGTCTCTCCATGTTGTTTCTTCTGTCTGAGTTGTTTCTTCTGTCTTGGTTGTTTTTGTTATCTGGGAATCTTTTCCGTGTCTTTTCTTCTGCTGTAATCATCTTTTCGACTGTTCTTTTGAACTCTTCATTTGTTCGTGGATTTTCTTTGCAAAAATCATGGAATATCCATCTTACTCTCAGGCTATATGAGAATGTTTCAATTACTTCTCTTTCGGTAACATCATGAACTTGTGCCCTCAGTTCTCCAAATCTTCTATAGAAATCCCTGAGACTTTCTCCTTGATTTTGTTTTAAACCTTTCAACATGGCTTGTGTTATTGGGTGTATGAGTATTCCTGTGAAATTTTCGCAGAATACTTTCTAAAGGCCTCCCCATGTTTTGATTGACCCTAGGCGTAACTTGTCGAACCATTGTAGTGGTAGTGTTTCGAGTGCCATTGGAAAGAATAATGCTTTGATATCGTCATCTCCTCCGGCTAGTTCTATTGATTAGGAGTAAATTCTGAGCCATTGCATTGGTTCTGTCTTGCCATCGTATTTCAAGTGGTTTGATGGTTTGAATTTGTGAGGTAACCTAACAGTGAGTAGCCTTCCCGCAAAGCAGGGGAATCTGTCGGGTACTTTTTCTGGTTTGTAGTCGGAGTCTGCCTGGCTATTGTATCTTGTAATAGATCTGGAAGGGCTTCGGGGAGGGGTTGGTAGCTTGTCATGATTTTCCCCTGTTCTCTCAGCCCAATCGTGATGCGGTTGAGTTCTTCTGCTTTGATTTGGGACAGACAACCTTTCGAATGTAGAAACTCTCCGACTTCTTTGGCTTGTCTGTTCAGATGGTGCACGACGAGGAGGCATTCGGTCGTCTTGTATCCTCTGCGCAGTTGTTTTGAGTAGGCTCCTGAGCCTGGCTTCTTCTTCACTTGGTCGCTGTATAGCGTCGATTTCGTCGATTAGTTCTTGTATCTTGTTGATGGGATCAAGTCTGGCCCTTGCCGTGGCTCGTCTTTCTTCGGCTTCTTTTTCAGCTCTTCTTTCATTGTACTCGGCTAGTTCTTCATATTTGCGCCACGCTTCTCTGCGTTCTTGTACTCGATTTCTCCTTCCTCCCTTCTTGTTTCTCCTTTCCCTGGCTGCCCTTTGACTATCAGTTTCTCTATCCCTGGTCACTGAATTAGGTGGGATATCAGCTTCCGATTCTTCAGAAGACCGGTAGTCGGGTCGAACTGGTGGTACCAGGGGTTGCCTGATCATGTAGACTTCTTTGTGTATACTGAGCGAGTAGTCAGATCCTTCCTCATCTAATGGCCTTCCGTATTGAAAGGCGAGAGGTATTGAGTACTTATCTTGCTCTAAAGTTATGTCGATAGATTCCATCGCGCTCTGGATGATGTTCTGATACGTCCGTGCAGTATTGCTGAGGCCGAAGTAGAAAGAACTCAGCGTGTTTTGAGTACATGGTTTTGGAACTTCTTCTTCCATCAGCTTGAGTTTTGAAAAAAATTCCAGATATCTCCGGCTCTGGTCCCGGAAGAAGTCGACCGTGGAGAGCTCTGTGATCGTCTGCCTTGCAGATCCAGCTTCCGAAGATGAAGGATGATCCTCTTGGAAAAAACATCATGTGTAGGTCCGCCGAGCCTTTGATGTTGAACTTCGCCGACAGCCGACCCCTTGCGCGCCCGGTATCGGTGTTTAGCCACCGGCCACCGCCGCCACGGGGTTCCTGCAGTAGTTGATTCGGATCTCGGAGAATACTAGAACTCGGCGGTTCACGCAAGAGACACTCGGTTTATCCTGGTTCGAACCCTCGTCGTCGAGTAAAAGCTCTACTCCAGTTGGCCTTGGCCTTTTGCGTTGGATTGATGTGTGATCGTGTGTTGTTGTTGCTTGTTTTTTATAAAGAGGGTGCTCTGGCCCCTTTTTATGAGAGAAAAGAGCCAGAGCTTTGGTTCTAATCCTAGTCGGACTTAGTAGAGAGAGTTCTGTTCACTAGGACGGGACATCTTCTACTCGGAATCGGTCCTTCTGTCTCTGTCTTGTGGGTCCATCCTGACGGGAATCATGTTGGTGGGGAACCGTCTTGGTCCCACATCGACAGAGACACTTTTGTGTTGGCACATGACAGCAAGGGTTGACGGGGTTTGGGTATAAACCCCTTTCGCCGAGCTTGTGTGGCGGGACTTGGAAGTTTTCGGATGAAGTGCAGTCACTCAGAAGTGACCGGACGCTGTCTCGGTAGGGACCGGACGCGTCTGGTCAAGTTTTGGCGTCCGGCGTTTTTCTGGGGTCACCGGACGGTGCCTGACCGGACGGTCCGGTGCCACGTCCGGTCGGCCTGTAGAAGTGAGGTGCTGTGAGCTGGTATGGACCGGACTCCGGGTGCGTCCAGTCAAGGGACATCGGACACGTCCGGTCATGATTTGACCTCTCTGGAACCACTCTAGGTGGTGACCGGACGCCACTGTTGGCGGGTCCGGTCATGGCGCAGGACGCGTCCGATCGGTGTCTGACAGCGCGCGAGTGAGTTCGACCGTTGGCGCGCAACGGCTACATTAAAACATCAGTGACACGTGGCTTGGTGAGAGTGACCGGACGCTGGGACCAGACGCGTCCGGTCGTCTCTTAACGCGCGTCTGGTTAGTGCGCAGACAGGCTGATTTGTGTGTAACGGTTGGGTGCTCTTGTGGGCGCCTATATAAGTAAATTGGCCGACTCTAGGGAGTCTCTCTTGGCACCTTGATATGCTTGACATCCTCTAGAGCTAAGCAAACCACCTCTCTCACTTTGCATGCTTCTTGATTGATATAGAGAGTGATTGGAAGAGCTTCTAGTGTATTTGCTTTGTGTTTGAGCATCTAGTGGCACTAGTGAGCGTTCTTGCTGCGATTGAGCTTATTACTCTTGGTGATTGCCGTCACCTAGACGGTTGGAGCAGCGAACCAGAGTTGAGCAAGGTTGAAGATTGTTCTTGGCCACTTTGGAAGTGATTATGAGGGGTGTTGATCCCACCCCGCGGGAGTTTACGAAAGGAATCCCTAGTGGAATCTCGTGTCATTGAGTTACCCTCACTTTGTGTGAGTTCTTGTGGCGCCCAGTGAGGGTTTGGCTTGTGACGCCGATTAGCCACCGAACTACCAAGTGTGTGGTCGACACAACGGGGAGTAGCGTGCCAGCAAGCACGTGAACCTCGGGATAAAAATTGTGTCTCTCGGTATTCTTGTGTGGATTGATCCTTCGAGATCAACTTGGTTTTCTCTATTGGATCATCTCTTCGGTTTCATTGTATTGACAAGATGGTGATTGGTCATCATCCCGAAGTCACAGTTTGCACTCCCTCAGTTCCTACCTTGCGGTTACTCTTGTACAAAGTAGCATATTTGGGTGTGTAGTATAGTTTGATTGCTAAGAACATTACTCTTAGTGTGCCTAGTGTATTAGGATTGCTAGAATTGGATAGGTTGGCTTGCAACCTCCTCTAGGCTAGCGCAACACTTGTGTCGCCATTTGTTTTACTAACCGGTTTATTTAGTGCTTTGTAGAAATTTTATTAGGCTATTCGTCCTCCTCTAGCCATTTAGGGCCTTTCAAGTGGTATCAGAGCCGAGGTCACCGTTGATTGAGGCTTAACATCCTACGGTGTGAAAATGGCTCAAATCAACCATATCAACCATGTGGGGAAGCCACCGCACTTCGATGAAACCGGTTATGATTATTGGAAGAGAAAGATGTGTGCACACTTGAAATCATTGAATAGAAAGGTTTGGGAGGTTGTAGACAAAGACTTTGCCGTGATTGATCCAACCGACCCAACCGCAAGAGAAGAAGAGAAGTTACAATTCAATGACATTGCAATCAACACATTCTATGAAGCTTTGGATTCAAAGGTGTTTGAGCAAATCAAGGACTTGAAGAGAGCTCATGATGTGTGGACTAGGTTGGAGAAAACATATGAGGGCACACAAGCCGTGAAGAGTGCCAAGCTATACATTCTCAAAGACAAGCTCTCAAGTTTTAAGATGCAAGAAGATGAGAGTGTGCCGAAGATGTTCCACCGTCTACAAGTGATTGTCAATGACTTGAAGAATTTGGGTGAGAAGGTGAAGAATGCAGACTTCTCTCACAAGTTCCTTAGAAGCTTGCCAACCAAGATTTGATTTTTTTGGTCACAATGTTGGTGAGAGAAGGATTGGACAACAAGACCCCTAACCAAGTACTAGGTGAGGTGATCACTCATAACACCTACCGTGTGGAACGGGAAGGGGGCTCCCAAGAGGAAGAGAAGAAGAAGACCGTGGCATTCATGGCCACTTCCTCCAAGTGCAAGGGCAAGATCAAGAAGCAAAGCTCAAGTGATGATGAAGCTAGCACGAGCTCAAGTGAGGTGGATGACGAAGCAATGGCTCTCTTAGTGCGCAAGTTTGGCAAATTTATGAAGAAGAAGGGCTATGGTGCTAGAAAGAGAAGAGATGCAACCAAGGCAAAGAGATGCTTTAGGTGCAAGAGCAAGGATCACTTTATTGCCAATTGTCCTCTCAATAGTGATGATGGTAGTGATGAAGAAAACAAGAAAAAGAAGAAAGACAAGAAGAAAAAGAAGAACAAGAATGAGAAGAAAGACAGGAAGCTTGAGTACAAGCAGTGCCGGCCCTGAGATTTTGGGGGCCCGAGGCAAGACCAAAAAATGGAGGCCCTTAGAACTTATGTACACATATTATCGATTGTATCAGTTTATATCCTAAGCTAAAAGTAATTAGCTAGCATACATTAGTGCAAGATCAGTTAGTTAGGTCCCTTGTAATGGACCCTATTAACTTGGGTTCAAGTTCTCGACTTGGCACGAGTGACCGTATTTTCTTAGAATTATTCTAGGATCTACCGGTGTTATGCTTTAAGTGGTAAGCGATATTTCTGACAACAACGAGGCGTCTATGGTGACTTTAGGAATCTTTGATCTGCCGGCTTAGTTCTTTGAAGGTGCTCATAGGGGTAGGATGTGTATGTGTGTTCTAGAAGATGAGTGTGTGTATTATGAACGTTTGCTTTGTACTGTGTAATTATAAAAAAACTACTCTCCTTGTAGAATTTTTAAAATACATTTAGTAACTAAAAACTAGCACAAAACATATTAACCCTACAAGACATATAATTATAGTGAGTAGTATGCCTATATCCGCATGGCAAAATAAATTGATGCATGCGTTGCTTCTGGGCTCGTGGCCTCCACACTCATCGTACAGCAATGCGCCAACGCAATTATGCATCGCCTGCACCTTTTACTCTCAGCGGTTCAGCCAAACTCTAAATACTAGTACTAATACTCTGCAGACCTACACCATATACATAGTAGTGACATACAGGGAGGGGGCCCTTATGGCTCAGGGGGCCAGGGCGGCCGCCCCGCTCGCCCGCCCTCAGGGCCGGGGCTGAGTACAAGAAGAAGAAGAAAGGACAATCTTATTGTGTCACATGGGATAGTGATGCCTCATCAAGTTATAGTGATGATGAGAGTGAAGAGGATAAGAAGTCAAGAAAGAAGATGCTTGCTAGTCTTGCTATCTCCAACAAGCCTTCACTCTTTGATGCTCCATCGACATGCTTAATGGCTAAGCCATCTAAGGTACAATCCGATGATGAGAGCGATAGTGAGAGTAATGATGATGATGAGGAGTACTCAAAGAAGGACCTCATTGGTATGTTACAAGATGCTCACTCTTATATTGAGGAAAAGAGAAAGGAGTGCAAAGAATTGCGCAAGAGCAAGAAAGCTCTTGAGCAATCCTTTGATGAGCTCAATGCTACTCATGAGAGACTAATAGAAGCCCATGTGAAGCTTGAGAAATCTCACACCAAGCTTGAAAAGGCTCACTCCTCCCTCCTTGATCAAGCTAAGATTGAGGATGTTGTAGATACATGCAACGTAGGAGTAACATGTGATATTCTTGATGAAGCTTTCTATACTCCTATTGTTGTTGGTCCCACTAACCCCTCTTGTAGCTCAAGCAATGCTACATCTACTATTAGTGACGGTTTCACTTGTGATGCCTCACTTATGGTGGAAAATAAGACCCTCAAGAGAGAGGTGAATGAGCTCACTCATGCCCTAGGCAAGGCCTATGGTGGAGATGCCCGCTTGCTAAAGTGCTTGGGTAGTCAACGGTTCTCTCTTAACAAAGAGGGATTAGGCTATACCCTCAAGAATGGCAAGGCGGACTTTGTTACTCACAAGACTAGTTTTGTGAGAGGCAATGGTCGGTTTTGCTCTAGTTGCAAGTAAGTTGGGCACATAGAGTAATATTGCAAGAACAAGAAGAATACTAACATACACTCTATTAGATTTGATTCTTGTTATTTGCTTACCAAGGGTGCTAATGGTGTGAAGGCTAAGTTCATTGGTGCTCCCATTGTTGGCCCAAAGAAGAAGGCAATTTGGGTGCCCAAAATCTTAGTGATTAACCTTGGAGGACCCAAGCAAGTTTGGGTACCTAAAAAGAAATGATTTGCTTTTATAGGTCAATTATAAAGCCAGAGGAAGGCATTGGGTGCTTGATAATGGGTGCACAACATATGACCGGGGATTCTAGAATGTTCAAATCAATCTCATCAAGTGGCAATGCGGTTGATAGTATTACTTTTGGTGATAATGGCAAAGGCAAGGTAAAAGGCTTGGGAAAGATTACAATTACAAATGATATGTCCATCCCCAATATGTTGCTAGTGGAATCTCTCAACTTTAATCTCTTGTCCGTGGCTCAATTGTGTGATCTTGGTTTCAAATGCATATTTGGTATTGATGATGTTGAGATAGTGAGTGTTGATGGAAGCAACTTGATATTCAAAGGCTTTAGATATGAGAATCTCTATCTAGTGGACTTCAATGCTAGTGAAGCTCAATTGACAACATGTTTGTTCTCCTAATCAAGTATGGGTTGGCTATAGCATAGAAGACTTGGACATGTTGGCATGAAGCAACTCAACCGGCTAATCAAGCATGATCTAGTTAGAGGATTGAAGGATATGGTGTTTGAAAAGGATAAGCTATGTAGTTTGTGTCAAATGGAAAAACAAGTTGGCAACACTCATCCCAATAAAGCATGATGAGTACAAGCAAAGCATTTGAATTATTGCACATGGATCTCTTTGGCCCAACCAAGTATGAGAGCATTAGTGGAAACAAATATAGATTTGTGATAGTGGATGACTATACAAGATATACTTAGGTGTTCTTTCTTGTTGACAAGAGTGAAGTGTTTGACACATTCAAGACATTTGTCAAGAGAAGTCAAAATGAATTTGAGACATCAATCAAGAAAGTGAGAAGTGACAATGGTAGTGAGTTCAAGAACACAAGAATTCTCGGCCAAGTACACACCTCAATCCAATGGGCTAGTTGAGAGGAAGAACCGGACTTTGATTGACATGGCAAGATCAATGTTGAGTGAATACAATGTGGATCATTCCTTTTAGGCCGAAGCAATCAATACCGCCAACTATTGTTCAAATAGGCTCTATTGTCATAGGCTCGTAGAGAAGGCACCATACGAGTTGTTGAATGGAAGAAAGCCCAATATTGCATACTTTAGAGTGTTTGGATGCAAACACTACATTCTTAAGAAGGGCACTTGATTGAGCAAGTTTGAGAAGAAATATGATGAAAGATTCCTACTCGGTTACTCTACTATAAGCAAAACATAGAGTTTGAAATCTCACTCATGGCATAGTTGAGAAAGTGCATGATGTTGAATTTGATGAAACCAAGGACTCTCAAGATGAGGAAGAAAATCTTGATGATGTGAGGGGCACTCAATTGATTCAAGCTATGAAGAAAATGGATGTTGGGGACATTAGGCCAACTCAAGTGCTGGATGTTGAAGATGAAAAAGATCAAGTGATTAGTTCACCTATAGTGCAAGCTAGGTGGTTCTCAAGTTCAAACTCAAGCTAGTGGTTCTCAAGTGCAAGATCAAGTGGTTAGTACATTATCTCAACCAAGTGATCAACCAAGCTCATGTGCTCAACCGCAAGTCCTTCAACCAACACATATAGCAAGAGATCATCCGCTAGATCAAGTGGTTGGTGACATTAGAAGTGGTGTGCAAACGCATCATTTTGTGAACACTATTCTTTTGTCTCATCTAAAGAACCGAAGAAGATAGAAGAAGCCTTGATGGATTGTGATTGGGTCAATGCTATGCATGAAGAGCTCAACAACTTTGAAAGAAATTAAGTTTGGGAACTAGTTGAGCGTCCAAAGAACTACAATGTCATTGGCACCAAGTGGGTATTTCGGAAAAAGCAAGATCAAGATGGCATAGTTGTGAGAAACAAAGCAAGATTGGTAGCACAAGGATACACTCAAGTTGAAGGCCTTGACTTTATAGAAACTTATGCACCGGTTGCAAGATTGGAGGTAATTAGAATCTTATTAGCCTATGCTTGTACCCACAACATCAAGCTATATCAAATGGATGTGAAGAGTGCTTTCTTTAATGGATTCATCAATGAGCTAGTGTATGTTAAGCAACCCCCGGGATTTGAAGATATCAAGAAGTCCAACCATATCTACAAGTTGAAGGCGCTCTATGGTTTGAAGCAAGCTCCAAGGGCATGGTATGAGAGATTGAGAGATTTCTTGATTTCTAAAGGATTTAAGATGGGGAAGGTTGATAACACTCTCTTCACCAAAAAGATTAGAAATGACTTGTTTGTGTTGCAAATCTATGTTGATGATATTATCTTTGGATCAGCCAACCAAGACTTTTGTGAAGAGTTTGGAGAAATGATGGCAAAAGAGTTTGAGATATCTATGATTGGAGAGCTTAGTTACTTTATTGGTCTACAAATCAACCAATTGAAGAAAGGGACATTTGTGAGTCAAAGCAAGTGTTGGCATTTCTTAGCGCATCACCAAGTTTGGAACCCTGGTGACAACGCCAGAAATGCAGTTGATATTCCTTAACATTACTACTGAGAATAGAGGTAAGTCTATCCCCGGTAATAAGTAAGAAATGCTTGGGGTGGTGTACCTCAGTTACCATATCACTAGATCAGCCATGGTACCGTGATACACCTCACCAGTTATTCCATTTACCGCTACTAGTGATATACCTCAGATGATAGTTTCAGAATAGCATGGCACGGGCACCGTGGCATACCAAACTATTCTTACCTCTATCAAGAGAGTTACATCCCTAATAACGCTAGGACTATAGCCTTAGCTGCTAGTACCTCGAAGATGCTATACGGCGTACTTTCAGCATTCCTTGATACTAGGGCTAAAACTATATTCCTAACTACAGTAAAGAGGTAACGGTGATCCCAGAAACCTTTTGTAGTTTTGGATGTTACTCCATAAGCGCACGGAATTACCGTTGTAGCATTTCAACCCGGAGAATTCCTAGGTGTCGTATTTATATTTCCCAAAGGAAGGCTAGTGTAGATTTTAGTATGAAACCATAATCAAGAATATTATACGTTGTATGAAAGGCAGACCAATGTTCATAACAGGGGTAAACAATACAGTTTTTATGATAGTGGACACACACGTACTAGTAGATATCTCTCAAGTGGGGAAAGATGGATGCAGCATAAAGAATAAAAGAATAAAGAATAAAAGAATATCCTACGGGAGCAATGGTCCTAATACAGCTAATGCCTAGATAGTGGATAGTCATACAAATACATGAATCAGAGATAGAGCTGCATTTGCGATGGATCAGGAGACCACCGGCCGCTAGTCTGCCAGCGAGATGGGTGGTTAATTTAGACTCCTACACCATAGACGAACGTGGGGGGATTACGAAGGGATGGACAGGGCTGTCACCACCTACCGCCTACCCCCTCATCCGTGGACTATGAAGTGCAATCACCGGCTACTCCATATCCGAGCACCACGCTCGCATATAAAATAGCTACCCAAGCCCCCCGGGTCTCTCACCCTACGGATGAACGAGTAAAGAACTTGGATGTTGTGCGATGAACCACCAACCCGCACACAACTCTATTCTTCATCATCTAAATGTATGAACGACTAAGAACAGAGCTTAGTATGCTACGAACATGATATGAACACTATGAACTAGCAAACATATCATTGACAGGGCATATGAACTAGAAGTCCTATGTTCTATGATCTAGCTACACAAACTAGTACCTAGTTCATCTACACAAACTAGTACCTAGTTCATCTAACAAGATCATAGTACTAGAACCATACTCTAATTCTAGAACATAGCTATATTGATAAAAAGAGAAGAAGAGCATAATGGAAAGAATAGTATTCATACCAAAAGTAGCCAAGATGTCTCCCCCTCTTACAAGTGAGCTTTGCTCCTCTACTACTACTAAGGAATAAGAGAAAAGTGGAGGGATACACTTGAGAGTACAAGTGAGAGGTGTAGTGTGTTGTGTCTTCAAATGGAGAGCTCCACCCCTAGCTTTATACTTGATCCAAGTCGGTATGGAGGAGGGGGAGTAAATGCCATGCAGAACCGCCTCCACAAACCGCCAGAGAAAGATGGGCTGGGCCGGCCTCCCTGGGGGTGCGCCCGCACCCTGGTGCGGCCGCACCAGGGGTGGGTCCCCTCGGGCCCAGCCTTGGCCCACTTGCTTCTTGGTGCTCCTGGGTTCATCTCCCGTGGGTTGTTGGCCCAGTTGAGCTTCTTGGCTTTGGACTTTGCTTATTTGATTGAAATACGTCTTGTCGGAAGGCGCATTCTCGTGACCTTTTCTCCCTTTTCTTGTATGTTTTCTGTAAATCAATAATTCTCCAATACAAGTGGAAATAGGTCAATAGTAAAGGTATATGTGAATATATCTATGATAATTCTCCCTTTTTGGATAATAGTTGGCGGTTAAAGTATGTCGATAATTACCGCCAACAGCAAGTACATCAAGGATATGTTGAAGAAGTTTAGAATGGAAGAAGCCAAGTCAATTGGGATACCGATGGGAACAAATGGTCATCTTGACTTGGATACAAGTGACAATATGGTAGATCAAAAGTTGTATCGGTCCATGATTGGAAGCCTACTCTATGTGACCGCTTCTAGACCCGATGTCATGTTTAGTGTGTGCATGTGTGCAAGGTTTCAAGCTTTACCAAGAAAAAGTCATTTGAAGGCAACCAAGAGAATATTGAGATATCTCAAGCACACACCAAATGTTGGATTGTGGTATTCCAAGGGGTCAAACTTTGAGTTGATTGGATATTCGAACTCCGACTATGCGGGATGCAAGGTGGATAGAAAGAGCACTAGTGGTACATGCCAATTATTGGGGAGATCACTTGTCTCATGGTCGTCCAAAAAACAAAATGGTGTTGCACTCTCTACCGCCGAAGCCGAGTACATTAGTGCGGAGAGTTGTTGTGCTCAATTACTATGGATGAAGGCTACATTGAAGGATTTTGGAATCAAATTTAAACAAGTGCCATTGCTATATGACAATGAAAGTGCCGTGAAGATCACCACCAATCCCGTTCAACATTCAAGGACAAAGCACATTGACCTAAGGTATCACTTCATTAGAGATCACCAACCAAAGGGGGACATTTCTATTGAAAGTGTTGGCACCGATGATCAACTTGCCAATATCTTTACCAAGCCACTTGATGAGGAGAGATTTTACACATTGAGAAATGAATTGAACATTCTTGACTTCTCCAATATGAGATGAATGCACCCCCAACTATATGACATGCCTCTCCTTCAACTAAAGCAAAGGTGAAATTGTTTGGCATATTGCATTCATCATTGATAAGGACATGATTAGAGCATGTAGACATCCTCTCTAGTACATATTATGTCACTATTGCTTCTATGTCTTGTATGATCTAGTGGCTAAATATGACTTGTTCATGAGAATGTGAACCTAGTGTTTGATCTAGTTAAATGAGGAAGAAAGGATCTAGTTCAACATTGACAAGATAACCGTTAAGAGATGTGTGAAGAAACTTGTCATTGGTTCAAACCGAGCTAGATTACTTATGCAAGTTTACTAGTTTGAACCACAAGAGAAGAAAGTTTATGGAAACAAATGATCCTCAACTTTAAGTGATCATCTCTCTACTCCAAGATCTCTCTATGATTTTAAGTCTATACCAAGCATGATCATATAACTTTATGGTCATTGATGATAAAGGGGGAGAGAATATAAGATAGCATACACCTAGGGGGAGAGAATGCACCTAGGAGGAGAAAATAAGGAGAGAAGATGAAGATTGAAGAATGGAAAGGGATCAAAATTTTGAAACACACAAGTAGGGGGAGCAAGCTTATGAACATGATTGATTGCATTTGTATATGCATATTCATATGATTGCTTGCATTGCACCTAGAGTTAATTCTTTCATAAGTGGTATCTCTTGCTTGTTTGGTGCTTGGTAATCAAGTACTTGATTGATGAATTGATTACTAGTATGCATAGGATCTAGTTAGAAGTAGCATTGTTCTAAAATGGTTTTCAAGTGGTATCTAGAAACTGTGCTTTTAATGTTGATCTCATGAGGTTTCTAGTTATTTAATATTTCTAGCTAGTTTTGGTGCTAAGGATGGTTCATGATGTGCACTCCGATGGTATCATGCTTCAAAGGTCCATTCTATACACCTTAGCATCAATTTGGTAGAAATGATTCTCCAAAACCAATTTATCTATCATGTGTGCAAAGCTTCTAAATCCAAACTCTTAGCACACATGTAGGGGGAGTCATAGCTACCAAATGGATTTTACATAACTTGTCCAATTCTTTTCAAAAAGCTCAAATTGCTTGGACAAGTGGTGTAAAGCCAAAATCGAATTTAATTCTCATCGTTGTGGAGGTTGCCATCAATTACCAAAAAGGGGGAGATTGAAAGTCCTAGTTTGGTTTTGGCTAATTGATGAAACCTAGGACTAATCCTATTACTAAGTGTGTAGCATTAGAGAAAGGGGAGGTCCTAGCCAAGTGGTGGAGTGGAAATCAAAGTGATGGTGGAGACCAAAGATGATCAAGTGCCACCCTTGGAGATGAAGGAAGATGAGGAGCGGAATGGAAAGCTAGAGGCAAAGGTATATGCTAGGGCATTTCCATTTCGCCGGCCGTAGGTGAATAGAGAAGTTGATGGCCAGGTTTAGGATCGATAACCGTACTATTAAGAGGGGCTATGTCGCGCAATATCGGTTATCTAAGTGCCACTATGTGTTCAATTACTTTGCATGTGCATTAGAACCTAGTGAGCTAACAATCTCTTGCAAAATTCATTTGAAAATGCTAACACACGAGCACAAGTGGAGAGACACTTTTGTGTTGGCACATAAGAGCAAGGGTTGATGGGGTTTGGGTATAAACCCCTCCCGCCGATGTCTTATGCCTCTCACTAACTTGTGCTTCACCATAAACACAAGTCAATCTCCACGGATCCATGTCTCCCTCCTTCACAATAGCGTCAATGTGATATTGTGAATAAGGTAAAATTTCAAGATTTATATTATTGTTCCAAAAGATTCCCAAACCGCCACTACGGCCTGTACTACTTACAGTAAACGAATTATCAAAACCTAGAGTTTTCTTCAGCTGTTCTACTCTTGCCTTATGTACTTGGGTCTCAAGGACACACAGTACAGAAAGGGCAACCCGCTTCACCAAATCGTGAAGCTCTTTCACCGTCGCAGCGTTGCCAATTCCACGATAGTTCCAGCTCAAGCAACTCATTGCGGTGGGTAGTGCTCCTCACAGGAGCCCGTCTTTTCATCAGTAGGTATCTTCTCCTTCTCCCCAGCACGCTTGGCATGCTTGGTCTCGCGGGGGGACCTGTAAGCCTGCTGTAAGGGTGGTACTTTGTTACCATTCACCATCACCAACTGACGGCAGGCATTTGGTGTTTCTATGTTTTGGGGTGGTACTACTGCAGCCTACGCCAGGCTTGTTGCGGTGTCTGCAAGCTCGTCATCGCTTTGATTGCCAACTTCAAAAGACTGGCGTTTTTTGGACCCATTGCTTCCACTCTCCGTCTTTGATTTTGCCTGCCACACCGGAGGACGGTCACCACGCCCTCTAGTCTGTCCACGCCCTCCAGCAAACCCTCGACCACCCCTACCAGCCTGCCCAGGATTCTCCTCCCTCCAATCAAACGTTCGGAGGCGAGGCGTACCTGGGTGCCAGGTTTCGGCGTTCGCCAGCATCGATGCCCCGAACTGCAACTCCCGTTCAGAATACTCTCTGGCGCCACATTCAAGGTGAACATGGCCCGTGAGACCGCAGTGAGCACAGAAGCGAGGCAGCTTTTTGTATTTCACCTGAAGCAAGATCCTAGTTTGACCTTCAGGGGTAAGCGTAACCACATGCACTAAGGGTTTATCAGCTTGCAGCTTAACCCTGGCGCGGTGAAAATCCCCAGAACGTGATGGAACGGCACGCATCTCCACCGCTTGGACTTCCCCCACCTTCGTAGCAAGCTGTTTGACAATTTCTTCGGTGCGGAACAGGTGAGATAGCTTGTGGATTTGAATCCACCCGAGCACCCTAGATGGGATCACCTTGGGAACAGTGGTCGATCCATCAAATTCCTCCAGCATCAATGCGTATCCCCTGAACAACCAGGGACCTTCCTCCATGATCTTCTTCCAGTCTCCCAAGCAAAAGGCTTGGATAATGAACAGGTTCTTGCTGATCGCCCTGAATGACACCTCCCGAGCTGGGTTCCATGCTGCGCGCATCGTTGAAAACAGCGATGCGGAACTAAACTCTTTGGATGTAAGAAGCTTCACCGCCGCCATCCACTTCACCGCCAGGAGACTCTCCCGGTCCTCCTTAGCCAGCACGACTTCGTCCTTTTCCGCTTCGCTCAACTTGAGCATGCCCAGCAACTCTTCCACGTCTAGATCACCCTTCATCGCTCCCTTTTCCGAACTCTCCGCCGCCATGTCCGGGAGACCCCGAACCCAAGCCGTCAAAGGGCAAACACGCCAAGGCCGGGCAGTTGGGCAAGCCAACCCCTTCGTCAGCCCGAGCGGAGCGCTCCCAATGACCGGAACAAGGTCGAGGTACGAAGTGTGCCTCGACGACAAAGATCGCCACCGAGTTCTCAAAACCCTAGAAAAACTAGGTCTTTCACTTGGACAAGAAAACTTACACGTACGTAACACCTGGACGGCTAAACGCAGACGGAATCCTGCGCTCATAGCGCTGCCTCTGGGCCATGCATGCTCGCTTCAGCGGATGGGCTGTGTTCATGGGCCACTTGCGCGTAGGTGGGGAGGGGTGCATGACTGCTGTCCGACTGGTCGGCAGCAAAGATTGACGTGGTTTTCCGGTGCCTTGCACGGATGGATCCAACTGTCATTTATTATTCTTATTGGCTTTCTAGATGACTATGGCAAATTCAAGATCTCCGTACCAATCTATCCACCTAAACTCCATGAGGTTCACCAGAAGTGCTTTAGATTTTTATCTGCAGAAGGGTGCTTGGCTTCCATCTCATTCAGCTCACAATTTTTCAAAACCGAAGTGCAACAACTATGTCTGCGCTCAACCATGCAAAATTAGAATCTTGAAAACTTTTACCACCATGATTTGAGATAAGGAAGCACACCCCGATTATATCCCATTTTTATATAGGCTTTATGCCCACCACTGTAAAAGGTTTGGGCGCTAGTGAAAATAAAATGCCCAGGTTTCATCTACAGTAGGCACAATGATTAAATCTCCAGTTCACAGTACACAAATATAATTCAAACTCAATAACTAAGAGAAAGCATGGACAGAACACACCCGTTAATGGACTAAGGAGAACAAGAGTTTGCTGCAGCTGGTGCTCTTCTGCTAGAGCAAAAGCGAAAGAACAGAACAGAGATATACAGTTAAGGGAGATCACTGGGTAGCTTCAGGCCTTGGTGCTGGCATGGATTTGATATAATCATTTTTTTACTTTCTTGAGTGCCACTACAACATCGCTCATCGATAATCTTTGGTGTGGTGCATCACTTGAGCAGAGCAAACCCAACTCAAAGATTGGTGGAATGAAGGGCTTCAGATCGCAGTCAGCAGAGGAAGGACCTTTCAGGAGCTTATCATCCAGAACATGGACTGACGGGAATGCTTGACGAACCCACTCCCTGATGCTTAGATCTCCTATGAACATGGGATCGGCGGGTCTTTTTCCGGTGAAGACTTCAAGAAGCATGAATCCAAAGCTGAACACATTGCTCTTGCAGGATACCTTCCAAAGGATCCATACTCTGCTGAACAATTCAGAATACCAAATATTAGACCAATTGATTAATCAGAAGGAATAATGTGCACGACTCGAGGCTATAGCTATATATTGTGTACAAGCTAGCGACAGTACCTGGTGCCATGCAACCAAGTGTTCCAGGCATATTTGCAGTGACCATGGAGCTGTCGTCACCCAATAGCAATTTTGCTATGCCAAAGTCTGCCACGTCTGCTGTCATGTCGCTGTCAAATAGCACGTTACTAGGCTTCAAGTCACAATGCAGGACAACCTAGAAATGTTGATGGTGCAGATACTCCATCGCCATTGACACATCTAGCATGATCTCCAGCCTCTTAAGGAATCCCAAGCTACTGGTACGACCTACAATGTAGGAGCTTGTCTAAGCTGCCATTGGGCATGTGCTTAGTATCCTTATCAGGTTTCGGTGGCCAGCCATGCGAAGCACATGGCACTCGGCATCAGAGCTTTTAATGGACTGTTCTAGGTGCATGTCTAGAACTTTTATTGCCACTACCGAACCGTTGCTTAGTTGTCCTTTGAAAACCTTTGCAAAACTTCCAGTTCCTAGAAGGTTGTAAATGCTAAAGTTATCGGTGGCAGAAATGAGTTCATGGTAGGCAACTAATCTATTTCGTACAGCATTGCCTGGATTAATGACAGTAGCTTGATCGTCATCCCTCTTGCTCTTAGCTTTCCTTCTAATAGTTAGGTAGACAGAAAGAACAATGGAGGCAAATGCAACGATGCCATGGAAGAAGGAAAATTAGATGGTCTCTTTTATTCAAGTGAGAATTTTCAAGACATGGAGAAAACCCAAGATGGGGACATCCACAGAGCCCAGCATTTTCAATCAAAGATTTTGACGTGATGTTTGAAAAAATACCACCCTCAGGTATTTCCCTTCTAGCTTATTGAAGGATAGGTTCAAGGATATCAAGGCCGTGAAATTGGAAAGGAACATGGGAATGGTACCAGAGATATTACTGAAGAAGAGGTCCAAATATGCTAAGCTAGTAAGCTTTTGAAATGAATCTGGGAATTGCCCAATAAATGAGTTATGCGATAGATTTACACTACTGGAAACTTGAAATTCCCTGACCAACGTCAGGCAAAACTGGAATTACCCTGTCGAGCTAGCCCTGACGGTATTTTTATTTTCCCTGACGGTAAGTACACCGTAAAAAATTTTATAGCGATATTTTTATTTTTTATGACCATACGTACATTTTCATGTATTTTCCCTGACGGTAGTGCACCGTGAGAGAATTTCAAGTTTTCAGTAGTGTTAGGAAGTTGAGCATTATAATTTTTCCAAATGATTCTGGGATGGTTCCATGGAAATAGTTGCAGGAGAGGTCAACGAAATACACTTGTTTTACCCCACCAAAAACAGTTGGAAGTGGACCAACAAAGAAATTGTTAGAAAGATCTAAATAAATAAGTTTATCCAGGTCAAAGAAGCTTGCTGGTATAGTTGAGTTTAAGTGGTATCCCCCCTATAAAATTACTTTTGAGCAATCCAAGACGCTAGAGTTTCCTACAATTAGAAAGGGAGGACAAGAAGTTAAGATTCCCATCTAAATTATTGTATCCTACATCAAACAATTTCAAATCTCGAATGTTCCCAAGTGTTTGAGGTACTGAGCCAGAGAAATGATTGTCCTCCAGAAGTAACCAAAATAAATCTGAGAAGTTCCCCAGAAAACTTGGGATCGGACCCGTTAGCTGATTCATTCCCAGATCCAATCCACTAAGATGGGTGAGATTGGTGAGAACAGCTGGGATAGGGCCAAACATGTTGTTTTTTGACAAGGAAAGATCGGTGAGACGTGGTAGCTGAGCCAACCATGATGGAATGACGTCGACAAAATTATTTGTTAGCAAAGAGAGAGCTTCTAGGTACTTGCATGCTGCAAGTCCAGATGGAATAGGACCTGTGATTAAACTCCTTCAATAGTGGAAGACTAAAACTGTGATTGTTCGGAGTAGAACCTGCAAAGTTATTCTTACCCAGAGAGAGCCACTTCAGCCTAGACATGTTGTAGATGGTTGGGGGGTATGTACTAGACAGATTATTGACATCCAAGTACAAGAGTTCCAGCATTGGTAAGGAACCCAGGTTCTGTGGAACCGGGCCAGATAAGCTGTTGGTAATCAAGCTTAGCTGGCCTAGGGATTGGGTATTATTGAATAGGCCTGGAGGTATGTTCCCAGTTAGCTCATTCTTGGCAAGAGAAACCAACTCAAGGCGGTGCATATTTTTGTAGTAGTCCTGGCGGGATGACCCCTGACAGGTTATTGTAATTTAGGTGAAGAGCCCCTCAAGCCTTGTTAGGTTTCCTATGGTCCTAGGAATGGTACCAGAGAGGCTATTTCGAGCAAGAGTTAGAACCTTTAGTCGACGCAGCATACCAAATTTGGCAGGGATGGAGCCTGCAAGGCTTGTGTTTGTGAGGTTGAGGAAGGAAAGGAACGAAAGATTACCAAGGTGTGGGCTGAGCTCTCCTTGGAGCACAACACCCTGCAACGATAGAGCCGTGACGCGCTGCCGCCGATGGCTGCACGAGACACCAAACCATCGACAGAAGGACACATTGGATGTCCAGCTCCTGGCAAGGACGCCGGTGGGATCAGAGAGCTGGGCTTGGAATGCTAGCAGCAGGGCAAGGTCGTTTCTGCTGCCATCGGTAAGGTTGGCGGCACCCGGGGTTGCCGAAGGAGGGGCGGGGGCACTTGGCAAGAGAGAAGAGAGTATGGGGATAGCCAATAATATTGCAGCGGCCATTGGATCTGAGTCTGCCTGCTCGTGACTGCGTGGCACTGTACGTTGTGAATTCAGATGCAATCGTGTAGTAGGATTATTTATTGGGAGATTGGATACTATATTTTTTTTTCGAGTGGATACTACATATGCTGCTGCGGTTGTGTGCACCACAACTTTTTGTAGTAAATAGGCTGTCTTTCTCACCTTTGCCTCGTCTTGACGATAGGGAAACTGCGAGCCAGCCTATATTTAATTGTTTCCTTTAACGTGCCACACCGACACGGCAACAACTCCTGGTCATTGCAGCCCAGGAAGCACTAGTTTCACCAGCACGGCAAAAAGCGAAGAAGAAGCATTGGTGGAGGAAGGATGCTGCACTGCAAACGACGGATCCTAGGAAGCCGAAGACTGTGGCACCGGATGCCTCTCAGGGTACTGCCCAGGCGGCCCGGGATGCTTTTAAGAGGAAGCTCGCTGGCCGCTGTTTCCGGTGCCTCAGCTCTGACCACAGAGTTGCCCATTGCCGGGACCCGGTCTGCTGCCTCATGTGTGGGGGGTCCGGCCACTTCGCCCGCTCCTGCACAGCTCGACGCCGACAGCCCATTTCGGTCTCTCTCTGATCCAGACTAACCTCCCCCCTGAAAGCATTCACAGCCGGATTATCTTCCCTCCGTTGTGTCCTACCAACTATCCTTCACCACCAGTCAAGCCTGCAGTGATGGCAAGTTGGAAGGCGGCCGATGACCTCACTGCGGTGCTGTCCGCTGTCACCACAGAGGCGAAGCAGGTAAAGGCGTGGCTCTCCAATGCGCAGGCCGAGCTGGAGGCCGCCAATGCTGAGTCCGACCGGCTCCAAGGCCTGCTCCAGGACGCCGAGGCGGAGCTGAGGTCGGCCGCTGAGCAGGTCGGCGCGATCACCTCTGTCTGGAAGGACGCAGCTGCCGGGTGGCGCGCCAGGGAGGGCGCTGCTGGCACGCCGCACTGGCCGCGGAGGAGGAGGTCGCCATCGCGCGCGGGGAGAGCGCCGACCTCGCCGTGGAGGGCCGAGCGCTCGGCGACCACAACTCCGCTGCTGCGCCCGCGCTCTGCAGCAAGCGGTCGAGGAGGCCAACGTGGCTGCCAAGGCGCTCAGGGCCACCATTGGCGACGACGGCGGCCTGCAGGAGGCTGTCGCGGAGAAAGAGCGTGCCTAGAGCTTGATCACATGGCTGCTGACATCTCCGACTTGGCATGTTTGTTGGACATTGATGTTCCACAGGCCGTACCCAACAGTGGCCTAGGCCCTGGCAACGTCTCGGACATGGATGACCCGACCACCTGGGACACCACGATTCGGGAGGTCATCGACATCCACACGACTGAGGCAGCAACAACGGAGATGGAGACCGAGGAAGTCGGCAACTGTGCTGACTTCTGTGCAGGGATGTTCAAACCCATCCCCGCTCCAGTTCTGGAAAGGCCGATGTCACCTCGTCCAACCATTAGCAGAGGTAGAAAGAGAGCACCAGTAGCCTCCAGCCGCTCGAGCACACGACTGGCAGCCCGGCCATCTACGATCCCGGTTGCAGATCTTGCTCAGCACAAGCTAATGCGTGAGCTCTCCTTCATCAACAAGAAGTCAGCAGCACCAGACGCACCAGACACAACAATCACAGCCTACGTCGACATATACGGGAGCAGCCTCCCCGATGAGGCGGTTAAGGCCATCAGAGCGGCAACACGTTTGGAGAACAAGAAGCTGTCTAGGGCATTGGCAGCCATTGCAGCTGAGTCCGGAGCAGTAGAGATGGAGGTCCCTTAGGCTTGCAGATGTAGAGGGAGCAGTAGCATTTCCTTTGACATGTTGCAGCTCTGGGTTATAGCAGGTTGTGGCTGGATGACAACGGTGAAACTTATGAAGTTCCGGGCGGCCGATTCTACTCGAGGAGTTTATCAAGGAGTTCAAAAATTCTTCTTATGGGCTAATGTCGGAGGATGGGTCATGAGGCCCCTATTAGTTACAAATAATGTAGCGAGTAATTAGTTCTCGTACTCAAAACCGCCCTGTAGCGGTCCGCTGCATCGGGTTGCACATCTCGCGCATTTAGTTGTGAACTCTATTTCTTTCTTATTAATATATGCCGGGCAACCGGATCTTTGAAAAAAAAAAAGACAACTCCTGGGCAAGTCAGAATCTTGATGCCGGCGAATGTCAAAACACAAATGACCTGTTCCTGCCGTTTGTAGAAAACAAGTGAACCAGACTTTATAATTGATGTGTTCTTTCACAGCCCCTAGTAAGAATGAGAAAAAGGTGTTGCAAAAAAGGCAAAGGCCATTCTTAATTACATGAAAATACATCTTCTATCTCTGGGTAACCAAGACAAATTCTCTGAATATTTTCAACCATCGAGATGGCTGCATAAGGTTCACTACCACTACTTCAGTTCGTCATCTACAGGACGACACTTGCATCTCATTCAGCTAACACTTTTACAAACGGGAAGTAGAAATTAGTACTCCTTGGACTGCGTGCAGCAACTCTGTCCGCCATGAACGTTACAAAACTAAATCTTGCAAACTTTACGACCAAGGTTTCAGCTACAGATACACACCTATATTAAATCTCCATTTCACAGTACCCACACTTCGTTCTCTCAAACTCAACAAATGTACTAACAGAAATCACAACAGGACACAGACACAGATCATAACGTTGTAAGGAAAATTTTGGCAAAATGTATAAATGTTTGTGGCAGCTGATGCTGTTTTAGAACTGCAGAAGCGAAACAACATAACAGAGATACACGAATAAGTGAGATTAGAACTGCAGAAGCGAAACAACATAACAGAGATACACGAATAAGTGAGATCACTGGGCAGCTTCCGGCCTTGTTGCTGACGTGCATATTGTGTAGTCTTTTTTTAATTTCTTCAGTGCTACCACAACATCCCTCATCGACAATCTTTGGTCAGGCCTCTCACTTGAGCAGAGCAGACCCAACTCAAAAATTGCTGCCAGGAAGGGGCTCAGATCACAGGCAAAAGATGATGCGTCTCGCAAGAGCTGAACATCTAGAATATTGATAATCTCTGATGGAAAGGATTGATGAACCCACTGCCTAATGCTCAGATCTCCATCAAACATGGGATCTGTGGGTCTTTTTCCAGTGAATACTTCAAGTAGCATGATTCCAAAGCTGAACACATCGCTCTTGCGTGATGCCATCCCAAAAGATCCATACTCTGGTTAAGAATTCAGAAAACAAAAAGAAAGCACGGTTAATCAACCATCATAATGAATTGTATTTACCATAAGGGCCGGGTTAGAGCTATATTATACAACTGGTAGTACCTGGTGCCATGTACCCAAGTGTTCCAGGCATACTAGCCATGATCATGGAGCTGTCATCATCCAAAAGTAATTTCGCGATGCCAAAGTCTGCCACGTGTGCAGTCATGTCGCTGTCAAATAGCACATTGCTAGGCTTCAAGTCACAATGCAGGACCACCTCATAATGCTCGCGGTGCAGATGTTCCATTGCGATAGACACATCTAGCATGATATCCATCCTCTTTAGGAATCCCAAATGTCTTCCATCTTCAGAGTGCAGGAGCATATCCAAGCTACCGTTTGGCATGTACTCGAGCACCAGTGCTCTAAAGTCCATGTTTGAGCAAACATTCAAGATCTTTACCAGGTTCCGATGTCGAGCAGCTCGAAGCACTCGGCACTCGGCATCGAAGCTTCTAATGGCCTGTTCTAGATGCATGTTTAGAACTTTTACAGCAACAACCAAACCATTTCTCAATTGTCCCTTATAAACTTTTCCAAAGCTCCCAGTCCCCAGAAGATTGTTAACATTAAACCTATTAGTGGCAAAACTGAGCTCATTGTAGGAAGCCGACCCATGCCTTATAACATCATCTCGATCTGTGATAGATGTTTGATCCTCTCCATTGGTTTTATGCTTCTTTCTAATAATTAGTAAGCCACAAAGAACAATAGAACCAAAGGTTATGGTGACAGCAGACAGCAAAAGTCTTAGGAACTGTTTGTTATGTGATTGATGATTCTCAAGACATGGAGAAAATCCGATTCGGGGAGCACCACATAGCCCAGCATTTCCAATCAAAGACTGGGAAGTGATGTTTGAGAAAATGCCTCCATCTGGGATTTTGCCCTCAAGCTTATTGAAGGAAAGATTTAAGGTTATCAAGTCTGTGAAATTTGCAAGGAACGTGGGAATCGTACCAGATAAACTGTTGGAGGAGAGATCCAATACTTCTAAGCTTGTCACCTCTTTAAATGAGTAAGGGATCACGCCGTCAAATGAATTGTGTTCTAAATATAGGTAAGTCATCATTCTAAGGTTGCCAAATGATTCTGGAATGCTTCCACCCAAAAAGTTGAACGAGAGAATAACATAGTTCACTTGTTTCAGCCCAGCAAAATCACTCGGTAGTGGACCAGCCAAGCAATTGTTTTGAAGATTTAGTCCGATAAGTTTATCAAGGTGGAACAAGCTAGCTGGTATTGTTGAATTAAAATGGTTATTTAATAACCAGATGTATTCTAGCATGCTAAGATTTCCTATACTAGCTGGTATAGGGCCAGTGAATTTGTTTCCACGGAGATTCAGCTTTTGTAAGCTCTTCAGGTTACCTATCTGTGCTGGGATAGGGCCAGACATGTCATTGTCTGCGACATCAAACCATGCCATATTTTGCATCTGTGTGATGGATTCTGGGATTACACCCGTGAGTAGGTTGTTGCGAAGAGAAATCCATTCTAGACTAGTCAAGTTCGACAGTGTTGATGGAAGTCCACCTGTTAGCTTGTTATAAGCTGCTTGAAGATAAAGAAGTTCTGTAGACAAGTTTCCCACATGGGCAGGGGAGTCGTCCAGTGAATGAATTATAATATAGGTAAAGGACGTGGAGGTGTATGCAGTTGGAAAGGGATGACAGGAAGTCAAGACTACCTGTCAAATTATTCATATGCAGTTTAAGCAAGTTCAGACCTCGAATGCTCCTCCCCAATCCAACTGGTACTGGGCCAGATAGTGAATTTTCTGACAATTGTAGGAAGGACAGTTTTGATAAATTCCCAAGAGAAGATGGAACCGGACCAGTTAGCAAATTGGCTCCGAGATTAAGATACGAGAGTTCTTGCATGAGGCCCAATTCTCTTGGAATCCCCCTGTGAGGGTGGAGAAAGAAAGGTCAAGCTTAGTAAGACGGGTTAGATTGCAAAAACAGCCGGGATAGAGCCAGTAATTTGATTAGTATCCAAGAAGAGAACGCTAAGTTGTGGTAGTTGAGCCAACCATATTGGCACAACATCAACAAATCTGTTGTAAGATAAAGAGATCACTTGTAGGTATTGGCATGCAGCAAGCCCTGACGGAATCCGACCCACAAAGTTATTTTGATAAAGGCAAAATGTTTGTAGCATAGGAAGATTGAAACTTTTGTTGTTTGCAATTAGTCCAGTTAAATTGTTAGATCCGAGGTAGATTACTTGCAGCTGAGACAAGTTGTAGACAGCTGTGGGTACAGTACCGGTGAGCTGGTTGTATTGGAGGGACAAGAACTCAAGCATGGGTAGGGAAGCAACACCCTGTGGTATTGGACCTGATAAGCTATTGTTTCCAAGGTTGATGCGGTCAAGGTAAGGCGTGTTATTAAACAGATATACTGGTATATTGCCGCTCAACTCATTCGTTGCTAGAGAAAATTTCTCCAGGTTGCTCATATTCTGTAGCAGCCCTGGTGGAATCTGTCCTGAGAGACTGTTGTTACCTAGCTGAAGATACTTGAGCCTTATGAGGCTTCCTAGGGTGGGAGGAATGGTACCGGACAGATGGTTGGACGTGAGGACGAGATATCTAAGATGGTGAAGCCTTGAAAGATCTACAGGGATGACACCAGTGAGTCCGGTGTTTGTGAGGTTGAGCGTGTTGAGGAAAGAGAGGTTACCAAGCTGGGGGTTTAGCTCTCCTTGGAGGGGCACGTCTGGTAACCGTAGAGCTGTGACGCGCTGCTGGCGACGGCCACACGAGACACCAACCCAACAACAGAAGGACACACTGCTTGTCCAGTTCCTGGACAAGATGCCATGAGGATCGGAGAGCTGAGCTTTGAAAGCCAGAAGCGTGGCTTGGTCATTGTCGCTGCCATTGCTGGGGATCTGATTACTCGGGCTCAGCGAAGCAGGCGCACGATGAGCAGAAACCAGTGCAATTTCTAGTGCACAGGACACCAAGAGGACAGACAATGCTAGCGCCACCGAGTTGCATACAGCAGCCATTGGAGCTAGAGGGAGCTAGCTAGCAACCCAGTGAACAATATGCAGCGAGTATGGCTTTAGAATGATAGACGTTTATTATACTCCTCCCGAGATGGCAACTTATGCTGTATATATAATAGGTCCGGCTGTCTCTGTCTGAAATAAATTCCTCACACTTTGGGTGTTGGATTTTGGGTATCCGAACAGGTGAGGGGAGCAAAGGGACCTTCGCTTGATGGCGAAGGAATTCACAGCTAAGAGTTGACTAGTGATAGTTGTTATCAATGTTTCATTACTGTAACTACCTAACCCTTTATATGGGTTCCCTGCTCCCCTCTTATAGTGCACGGAACCAACCTAAGTTTATTTACAGAGATGCTCTAGTGCCCTAAGAGCATATTCCCAGGATATTCTACTCACTTTACAGCCTCTGCAGGGGTAGAACGGGTATTCTTGATTGTCGTCGTGGGCCTCCTCCCTGGCTAATTGTTGTGATCGGGATCCCGAACAAGAAGGAATGGGGGCGGAGGTACCTCCGCTTCTCTCTTCATTAATACTCACCAACCAACCGTTACATGGGGTTGAGTGCCCTCCTTTTATAGAAGGGATCCTCCCCCCAAAAAGACTATTTTTATAGGCATGCTCTGAAACCCTAACAGTATATTCTAGGGATATCCTTATCTCATATTCCCTATCCAGGGGCGGCGATGTCTTTCCTCATCTTAGCTTCGTGGGCCGACACGTTTGGTGGCATCAGCCCATCTAACGCCGTGGGCCGCCTTGTCAAGCTCCACTCCTGCCTTCAGTTGCCTCCGCCTTGCGTCATTATGATAACCTTCGCTTGGATTGCCAGGACCTTCGCCTTCCGACGTAGGTTACCCGGGCGTGATCTCCACGTCTCTCCAGTCCTCCGCTATTCAACCTTCACCCTTGGCCGAAGGTCCTAGGAATCATCCTTGAAAACACAACATATCCTGCATAAAAATACGTTCTTGTCAGTCCCGGTTAGTAGCGAGCCTAGGCCTACGCAGACAAAGGCTCACTGGCCCAACAGTTTCCCCCTTGAGATTTTGGTCTGGCGCTAGCGGGCCAAAGGTCTCAACTTTGTTGCCGTGGAGGTCCTCCCCCTTTCATCCCTTGGCTCGCTGCATATGAACCACTGTCACAATTCGAGCTGTGCGCTAGTGGTTATCCCGAGATGATATGATCATTTGTCTTGGAAGTTGAAGGGGCACCATTTTGTCCAACGGTTAGAACCGTTCGTCTCCCGGCCGGCGGAGGTGGGTTGGTGGCTCCCTTGCCCTCACCCTTTGCCATACGTAGACGTTTCCCTGCCTTCGCTCTTGCGCCTGCTAGTGCTGTTAGAGGTGGCTTCACAACCCCGCGCTCCTCCGATCAGGCACTCTTTTTCCAGACCCTACTCCGAGCTCCTTGGGGTGAGGTCGGGTGGTTGGGCTCACCGATTTGAGGAGTGTATGCTCGCCAGCGTGGAGGCTCTCAAGCTCGAGGAGTCTCTCTCCGGTGTGGAGGCTTCTATGAGTGATCTTGTTCCCCTGAGTGATCATTAAGACATGGCGGACAAGAGGACCTATGAATTCTGCCGCTCTTTGATGACTCAAATGATGGTGGACCATTTTGAAAGCGAAGGCTACTTCAAGAAAAACAAGGCGAAGGTCCCCGGAGTCGAGACCATCCCCATACCCGCCAAGGATTACGGGGTGGTCTTCAAGGATTTCTTCACCTGCGGCCTCCACTTCATTCCTTCAGCCTTCCTCCGCGACGTTCTGGAGGAGTTCAATATTCAGATCCACCAGCTTACTCCAAACGGCGTGGCCGTCCTTAGCAACTTCCTGGGCGCGTCAATCCTATGGCACTGCTCCGGACATTGACTCCTTCTGCACCTATTATGATCTACAGAAGCAACCCAAGAGGCTCGAAGTTGGCCTTATTGCGCAGTATGGGAGCTGCGCCTTCTTTCCCAAGCGGAGGCAGGTGGAGCCACGGCTTGAGATTTCTTATTGTCAGAAGAACAAATGGGATAAAGACTGGATGCTTTACTGGTTCTACGTGAGGACCCCCGGCTACGTGTGTGAGGAGGACGATGGGAAGAAAGTTACTCGCTACCCTTTTCGTCCGTTATGACACCTTTGAATCCACGGGCCTCCGTCACTCATCCCATGAAGGTCATCCCCTCCCGAGCTTCATGCAACAAGGCCTTCGCCCTCACCTGTCGATATTCCGGAGGTCACGACTTGGTTTAGGAGATGGTCGCTGTGGACTACTAGCCGTTAGCCAAGGTTAAGCGCTCGTTCCGCCTCAAGAACATCGTGGTCCCAGTTTTTGGAGAAGCTGAAGGAGTTCCTTTCCCGCGCTTCGGCCTTTGCCTCCCCGCTGGCAAGACGGTGGAGGATTTCGTCCTTGATGTCGAGATGCATGCTCGAGAGATCCTAGGTGACATCATCGACAAGCTGTAAAGACGCTGGCAACATGCCCCGCTTCTTCGAGGAGATGGGCATAAAGCACGCCAATCATACGGTCCCCTCGAAGGTCATTCACTCTGCTAAGGAGAAGGAAGAGAAAGAGAAGGAGAAGAAGAAGGACAAGGATGTCCGCGACGAGAAGCCTGGTGGTCGGAAGAGGCGCGCTACTACCGCCACGCCACCCTAGGCTCACAAGAAGAAATCCTGCACATCCCCGACCTCCGATGCTGTACCTGCTACATCCGCCGAGGCTGCTGTTGATATCTGTTAACGCCCACTAAATAATCCACAAGTGCACGGATACCGTTGTAGCATTTATCTAGAGTATTCTAGTATCGTATCCACAAGAAAACGTGTGAGGTTAACTACGACAGCAAACTTAACATGGAGCAACAACGAGACCTTAAGAGGGTTGAGAGTATAGAGGAGATTACCAAGGTTCCCACATTCGAATCTCGATAAGCCATGTCTATACTATTCTATTTGGGAAATTGCATAGAAAGAGCACAAGCAAAACTATGACCTTCTTACCAATTATAACTCCTGCTTGGCCTACCGACGGGATAGTGGATTACATAAGATTTAACAAGGCTAGTCACCCTCACGAGCTACCACCAAATCCGGAAGATAGAGTACATCTACGAGTAACCCGAGATCTGTTTGGCATACTTCAGCCCTTTTATTTTACTGCTAAGAACACAATTGTAGTGACTGATGACAGATTGGATGCGCCCCTGATAGAACATCTGTGGTATGAGCTTCTTCACAACATTCGGCACTACTCTCCGAGCTGCATTGTCCTTGCCATATGGCCATCTGAACCACAACTGCAACAGAATAAGCCAACCATGTCAAAGCAAGAAAATTTAAGCTGATAACAAGATACATGATAATAAAATTGAAGGCACCAAACTTACCCAGAAACATTCCTCTACCTGCTCCAAGGCACTATCAAAATGCTCTCCCTCTTCCAATGTATCTTCAGCGAGGTCATACTACTGCCAATGCCATGCAGGCTCATCTTCCTTTATATTTGACGTTGCCAGAAAATGCTTCACAAATCAACACACCAAGGATACCATTAGGATGTCTAGCGTCCCCATTGCCTGCACATTAAAAGAATGCATAAGCTACACATAAATAGTCATTGCAAAAAAATATAAATTACACATGAGAAACCTTACATGTATCCTGCTGGAGTGAGGAGAATTTTTTTTTTCCTCCTCTCATGTTGGTATAGCTGGGAAGCCTGTTGGACCAAGTTGCCACAAATCTTCAGGTTCAATATCAATCTCATTGCCTTCCATCTCTGGATCATCCTCATTGTCCGTAGGATCAACAGAAGGTACATGTTGTGCAATGAGCTGACAGAGGATGATGTGGATCCCCCTCCCCCTCTACATCCCCCTCGACAGGAGCACCGCCATTCTATGGATTCCATCTAAAGCTTGCTGATGCAATGGAATCAACAAGTCACAATAGCATAATATTTCCTTTAACAATTATTAATAAGTTAGATAGTAAGTTGAGATTCAATAAAAATAAACCAGCTATATTCATAGAGCCTGTGGTTTTTTTCTAAAATTTATTTGCATATCAAAAATAAATAATTTTGGTTTCTGCTTCACGTAATATTTTTAGTTTCTGCACTTAAGGCGCAAAGAATAATCCGACTTCATGTGATATGCTAACAATACAATCTTCAGCTATGTAAAATAAAAAAATAGAAATAGCCTTTACTAGCTTTATTATTGGATAATGGTGGTGGTGAACCTTGTCGGCCACAATGGACATGACGTGATATGAAACGAATATTAAGCATCTTAGCTAAGTGCGTAGTATGTGTGCATATCGATGACTCGCGACTTGCGAGGTCCCTGCTAGTCTTTGAACGAAGGCATAAAGCTACCATGGTTTCTGAAAGCGCGGAACCGTGTGGACGTGACCACGCTGCCTTCTATTAGAACAACTTGTTGGCAAGTATAACAAACTTTTAATTTAGTGGTCCGGAATGTTTAAGCGTCTTATCAATAAGTGTTTTTCTCTACACAGCAATAGAATTGTGCGGTATGGTCATGTTATGTGAGCATAATATCTGTATACACTATCATTTTATATGGGCCCCTGGATCAGCCACCTCTAGGAATCGTTGATTTGTAGAGATGCAGAGCTTTTAGAAATTCGGTGATTTCTAGAGACGTTGAGGGAGTCAGCCGCCTATAAAGCTTTTCAATAGTAGTGATACACTATCACGATATTTATATGAACCCTAAATCATATTCTTAATTGTTTATTGGATGTAGATTTGAGTGGTTGATTTACTTTTTGTAGTAATGATCGAAGTGAGTAAATTTAAATGCACCATGGTCCGAAAACTTTTCCACATTCTCATATCGGTCCATGAACTTATAAAGTGATCATCTAGGTCTCTCAACTTTTGAAGATATTCATATGAAGTGTGAATTCTTCGGACCATGATTGAACTAAAATACTCTTATAATGTGTCGGTGCTAGAATTGGCGGTCCTAGCACCAACGAGTATATTTATGGTGCGTGCTCCTAACCTCGAAAGGTGTGCAAGATGAACACAAGGATTTATACTGGTTCAGGCAAGAGAAGGCCCTACGTCCAGTGGGGGGAGGAAGACTTGTATTATCTCGCACCGAAGTGCTTGTAGGTAGGGGTGTACAAGCTGTTGAGAGAGGGAGCTGGTCCTAAGTCTCGTGGGTGATTGAGGCAAGTGCCGATATCGTGCAGGTGAGAGCCTGCCCGCTTAGGGCCCCTGTCCCCCCCTTTTATAGCCGTAAGGGGAGGATAGGGTTTACAAAGGATGTCTGTGCACGTGAAGTAGCAACGGGCGCCTTCCCTCCCCGATCTGAGGCCTGGGAGCCTTCTATCCCCTTGCGCCGAGGCCCCGGAGTGGGCGTCGGCACTGTAGGGCATGGCCTGGCACTGTACGTCGTGGGCACAGCTTCGAGGAGTCGTGTCCTCAGACCTGGCGGTGGAGGGAACGGTTGTCCCTATGGAGATTGACGGAGCGGTCATGGGAGACATGCCCGACCCCTGTAGTGTGCTGTAGCTTTGACCCATCCCGGATCTGAGGCCCCGAGGGCCTCGGCCCTATTTGCCATACGCGAAGTGGTTGGCACAGGAAGGGGTGGTCGCCAAGGTAGTCGCCACCCATCCCAGGCTCAGAAAACCCAGGGAGACTGTTGTTTGACCGTCGCTCCGCCTGACCCGGCTCCTGTATGGAGGGTGACGTCAAGTGACGGCCTCTGTCGTGGCAGTCGACGCTCCGGAGCTCCAGTGATTCGACCTGGCACAGAAGTTAGGCAAAACAGTACCCCACAATAGTGGGCCTGGCCACCACTGTGGAGGATGACGAAGCCCTTGCCGCAGGGGCAAGCGGTGATATGACAACCCCTATCCCCTACCAGGAAAGGGCCTCGCTCTGATGTGGACTGTAGAGGGACAGGGGCAGGTATACGTCAAGTCCGAAGACCCTAGTTTGACCAGGGAATGTGGCGTGCATCGTCCGAGGCCCTGGCGTGGGGGCTCGGGCGGGTTGGATAGTGGAGGGCTCATCCGAGGCCTCAGCGTGGAGGCCTCGGGCGAGACGGGGAGAGTGGTGCTCGTCTGAGGCCTTGGCGGGGAGGCCTCGGGCGAGTCAGAGAGTTAGCGCTCATCCGAGGCCTCGGCGGGGAGGCCTCAGGCGAGGCGGAGAGTGGCGTGTCGGGCCTTAGTGGGCTGTGCCCTTTTGGTCCGATACCGTGGTTTGAACAAGTTTTGCGCTTTTGAGCCTGGTTATGTGGTCTGTTTTCGGGTACCCGTATTTCGATATCTGACAGTAGCCCCCGAACCTCCAAAGGAGTAGGTGCACTCGTTCGGAGGTTGTGGTTCCCATCTTTTAAAGGCTCCCACTGGGTACGTTGTTAGATGTTTCGGGCTCTCTTCCGCTGGGTGCGTACGAGCGCACCCGGCGGGTGTAGCACCCGAGGCCTCGGAGGAGTGTGGTCACTCCTTCGAGGGCTTATACATATGCGTCGAGGTCATGGATCTACTTGTTAGGGAGCTTTTGATCTCGGAGGCCGCGTTCTCCGGTGGGTGCGCGCGAGCGCACCCACCGGGTGTAGCCCCCGAGGCCTCGGAGGAGTGTGGGTACTCCTCCGAGGGCTTGCGCTTTTTTAGCGGAAGTGTTTCTATCGTCTGCCGAGCCCCTAGGCCCGTTGGCTCGTCCGGGGGTTTGGAGAGTTAGATGACTTGTCCCGGTTTTGGCCCTTGTGCTGGGGAAGCCCCCGAGCCCCGTTCTGGTGTGGGGCGGCCAAGCGGTACTTGGTCTCGAGTTTCATCTGTTACCTCGGCATCCCTTCCGCAGGGAGGAGGGTGGATTTTGCCGTGCTGTCGTCAACTGGTCGAACATGGCAAGATCCGATGAGCTGTTAACAGGTAAGTCCAAGTGGAATGCCTGTGCCCCGTTCGTTGGGGGTTGGCTGGGCCCGGAGGCGCGTTCCATTAGAGCCTACAAGGTGTGTATGAGGCGGGGCTCGGGTCCTGTCCGCAGGGCTAGGCTGTGTATGAGACCATCCGAGCCATCCATGACTCTGGTAGCCTAAGACGGCTGTCGAACCCACTGGTGGGCCAGCCTCCGAACCTCTGGACCGTAAATGGGCTGTCGCCCGGGCTCCTTCGCGGGGAAGGAAGCCTATAGTTAGCCCCGTCGTGGGGATGTGGGTGCACCTTTTGAGGGACCTTCTCGGAGCGTCCGGCGCTGCAGCACCGTCTACCGCGGGAGAAGCGGTGGGCCCCCACGTTCAGGGCTGTTGGCGTGCCGCGCGCGTGCCTGTGGGTCCCACGGGGGATGTGACGGTGGCGTGTGCCGCTTCGGTTGCCACTGTAGCCACGCACGGTGTCAGGGCTCCGGGCTCCACGCGCCGGGATCCTATGCGAAAGGCGAACCCTCTGACGTGCGTGTGATCTCCCGATCCCGTGTGGCTGCGGCCGCTCGCATGTGGGCGCCTGGGACTTCGTGTGAAAGGCACTCGAGTAGGAAAATCCGGGAGCGATACGCATTTAATGCAGCAAGGCGAACGAGCTGGGGCTTCATTGGGTATAAATACCTGGGTGCGGTGGCCGCTAGCCTTCCTCTCGCCCCCCTCCCCGCCATTGCACCTGCTCTTGCCTCCGCCTCCGCCGCAGCTAAGTGTAGCTCAAGCGCCGCTGAGAGAGGAGGAAGGAGAAAGCAGGAGAAAAGTCTTGCCTCACCGTCGTCCACCCAGCCCGTCGTGTCCATGGCGCCAAGGGTCGAGGTCATCGGCACGGAAGACTAGGAGGTGCGCTCAGTCACCGCAGGTGGATCTTTTGGCGTTGGTGGAGCAGGGGCTCCTCCGTCCTCGCTCTGACGTCGCGACGCCGGAGTGGATGATCCCACCGTCTGAGCATCGGTTCCCGGGTTCGGGATGCCGGTGGGTCGGTTCCTGTGGGCGCTCCTGGAGTACTACCACCTAGAGCTACACAATCTCAACCCCAACTCGATCACGCAGGCGGCGGTGTTCGTCGCCTTGTGCGAGGGGTACCTCGGAGTCGAGGCCCACTGGGACCTCTGGCTCTATTTCTTCGAGGCTTCCATCTTCCTGAAGTCCCTAGAGAGGAGGAAGAGGCTGGCGGTCCGAGCCGGGAGCTACACGCTGCAGTTTCGGGCTTGCACCTGGAACGCTTACATCCCGGTGAAGCTCACGTCCTCCAACCATGGCTGGCACGTGAAGTGGTTCTTCCCGGAGAAGATGACGCCGCTAAAGAAGGTGCTCGCTGCCTTGAAGCATCTGACCCAGGCGGGGTTAGACGCGTCGGTGGTGATCGCCTGCTTCCACAAGCAGCGGGTGCTACCCCTTATGTCAAGGCGGTACTCTCTGTACGACATGAGGGACAATACCGCCTGGCAAGGCACCAGGATGGCGCCTGGGGACCTCGATCATGCCGAGATCCTCGAGCGAACGGGGAAGGCGGCGACGGTGGACCCCGTCCTAGTGTACAAGGTGGTGATGCGGCCCGATAAGGGATACATCTCCGTGGTGAGCTTCGTACCTATGTTCGATGCCCGTCTCCCGTGTCCTTCTTTGGTCCTCACCTCGCCTTTCTCTCTACAGGGGCTTTCTGGGAAGCTGAGGTCGTCCAAGCCCCCTATCTCCGTGGAGAAGGCGGCGAACCGAGCCCTCGCGGAGACGAGGAGGAAGGAGAAGGAGAGCCGGAGGGAGTGGAATGTCCGCAAGCAGCGGGAGGAACAAGACCTGGCGAAGTGTCGGCGTAGTCAGGAGCAGGAGGGACTCCCGCGGGAGGCGACGCCGTCTGTGACCACCGGCGGCGACGACGATGACGACGACGATGCCGCCGCCAAGGACTTGTACGGCGATGACTTGTACGACTTCCTGGGGATGGAGGCACTAGGGGAGGCGTCCCATTCCTAGCCTTCTGGTGGTGCGCAGCAAGCGCAGGTGGCGGAGGAAGCCGCCGCGAAGGGTTCGTCCTTGGCTTCATTAGAGCTAAGGCTGTGTGCTGAGACCGAGACCACGACGCCCCTCCGAGGGGGAGGGGGAACGCCGAGGGAGAAGAAGGCCGCCGAGGCCACCTCCCACCTGAGCGAGGGAAGCGCGAGGACAGTTGAAGGCGTGACTTCGGTGAGAGAGGCGCAGTCCCTCCAAGGCCAATCCGCGCCAGCGAGTCTGAGCGGCGGTGGATCGGCCCCGCCCTCGGGGCAATCCGAGGCGGCAAGGAAGAGGTCTGAGGGCGGGGGTCAGACGCCCGTTGAGGGGGCGAGGATGACGGAGAGCCTGAGGCCCCTACCCTCAGGCGCGGCCCACCCCGAAGCTCAAGGTGCCGGTTGCCGAGTGTCTGCTCGGTTTTAGGACTTGTCTTTGTTGGTTATTTTCTTCCTTCTTTCCCACTGATGCTCCCTTCCCTGTCCTTGCAGCCAAAAGTGTAGGGCCGGCCCGACCCCGGCTCCGCTTTTCATGTGAAAGCGGCTGAAGTCGGGGGCGGGGAGTGCGAGCATCGGGGCTGCCCCATAGGTGGTGGTGCAGCCCACGAAGGAGGGGGATGTGGTCGAGGTGCCGCCGATCA
This sequence comes from Chrysopogon serrulatus, assembly GCA_015844335.1. Lineage (NCBI taxonomy): Eukaryota > Viridiplantae > Streptophyta > Magnoliopsida > Poales > Poaceae > Chrysopogon > Chrysopogon serrulatus. Next base: position 587,308 of record JADLZL010006205.1, on the reverse strand, counting down.
GGGAGGCGTCCTCGGCCAGTGATAAGGGAATGGTGGGGACATCTGCCACCGAGACTACGGTGGACGCGTTTATGGCGGAGCAGGCGCCGGCCCCATCTCCGCCCCGAGTCGTAGCAGACGAGGTGGTGGAGATCCCCTCTTTGGAGGAGACCACTGAGGCGCAGGGAAAAGAGGCGCTTATCGAGGATGCGACTTCCTCTGGCAGCGAGCGGGGCGGATTGCTGGCTGAGGTGTCCGTTGCGGTCGAGGGGTCGTCGAGCCAGGAGATTGTTCGCTTCGGCGAGATCAAGAAGGATCCGCCGCGACTGACCTGGTTGGACCGTCGGGACCCCGAGGGACGGCCAGTCTACGTGCTGGACGACGCCATGGAGCGGACCCAGTGGGAGCAGGCCGGGAAGTACCAGGAGCTAGCCGAGGGGTCTCTTCGGACGCTCTCGACGATCCTTTCCACAAAACTTCTCGGCGTACTGAGGGTAGGCCTACCTCCCGTGGTCTCCTTGGTGCGTAAGTGTTTTTCGAAGTGGTTGACCGGTTGGGCTTGGTTGCTGCAGGACCTGGCGCAGGCATCTCAGTAAAAGTCATAGTTCTTCCGGGCAGGGGCTGGTCTTGCTGAGGAGCTCCATCGTCAGAGGGAGCTGGCGGGCCGGCTGAGCGCCGAGCTGTCGATGAGGACCGCCGAGGTCGAAAACCTCCATCTCCTTGTTTTGGACCTGAAGACCGAGGCCTCTGCGGCATGTGAGGAGGCCACTCTTTTGAAGGAAATTGTGGCGAAGCACGTGTCGGACCTCGACCGGACCCAGGCCGAGAAGGAGATGAGAGCCGAAGTTGCTCGTTCGGCCAGCTCCATCGGGGCCTTGTCTGAGAGGCTGGTGACCATAGAGACTGATCACCAGCTTCTCATCGATGACGCTGCCTCGATGAGGGCGGAGCTCCTGCAGGCAGTGTCCGAAGCCGAGACCCTTCGCATCCAGCAGGAAGGTAAACGTTGTACCTATCCGTCGAGTCTTTGCTGCCTTGCCTCGGAGTTTGATTCTCGGACCGCCGCAGGCCTGAGGAAGAAGGTGTCCGAGCAGGAGGCGGACCTTATCACGTCACAGACGGCCTACACCTCGGCGCAAGGCGAGCTTGAAGCTTTGACAAAGAAAGTCATAGCCATTTGTGCCGAGGACGAGGCCGGCGAGGCCGCTGGGAGCAGCCCGCTGGGACGGCTGGCCGCGCTACCTAGGCGAGTGGACGCCCCGCCATTGGCGTGTCGCACACTCTTGCGATGGCCCTGTCCCACTATGCCCTCGATCTCCCTTGGATCTCCGAGGGGCTCATGGTTGCCAAAGAGGAAGTGGGCCGCGAGAGTGAGGTGTTTGCCGAGCTCATCCAGCAGGCCGAGGCGAGCGGGGCCCGTCCATGCTGGCCGGAATCTTCACGCCAGCCGTCATTCCTGCTCCCGTAGTAGAGGTCGTCGCCACCAACGCCACGGACGCCAATGCTCAAGATGGTGGGGGGCCGAACGCCCTTCAGTAGGTTCTGTAGCTCGGGCCAGAGTGCCCATGTAAAAACTATGTCAGTTTCTTTTTGAAGCACTCGTACTTATGGCCCATCGTGGCCCTGTGTTTTGTGATCATGTTTTCATTTGCTTTTCGTGCCTTTTTGATCTCGGTCTACACTTAGGCTAGAGTCTTGCAAGACTATTTTGAATTTAGAGGCCGTTCCTTAGTCAAGCGAGTAGAGGTACCGTAGCGCATGGGCGTAGGTGGCCTCGCAGCTCAGCTGGCCCTAGCTTCAGGATGACTTTCTTTAGTTGCTCTTTTCTAAGTGTTTGAGATCTTGGGTATGAAAATTTGCGAAAAACAATTGATGACAACGAGAAGTATTTTTTAGGGTGCTCTTCGGAGGGGTGTTCCCCCTTTCTAGCCCCGAGGGAGGCTCGGTTTTGGTAGATCAAAGCCGAGCCTCACTCAGCCCTTGCGGGAATGTGAATGTAATTGAGGTCCTTAGCCCCCGAGTGCCTTAGATATGTGTTTCTTTTGCGGGAAAAATGAACAAGTGCTTGTTGCTTTTATTTCTCTGCGAAAAACATAAGGTACAATTACACGTACAATGCTTGGAAATTTAGAGGTAGAAGCGACGTAGCTGTTGGATGTTCCAAGCGTTGTTGAGGATCTGGCCATCCTCATTAGCGAGCTTATAGGTGCCTAGCTTGAGGACCTCGGTAATGATGTAGGGCCCTTCCCACGGTGGCGTGAGCTTATGGCGGCCTCGATTGTCCTGGCGAAGACGTAGCACCAAGTCGCCCTCCTTGAGGTCTCGGGTTCGGACCCACTGATCGTGGTAGCGTCGAAGAGATTGCTGATATCTGGCCGAGTGTAGAAGGGCGGCGTCCCTGGCTTCCTCGAGCATATCCAGCGAGTCCTCCTGAGCCGTCTGGTTGCGCCGCTCATCGTAGACCTTGAGCCTCGGGGAGCCGAACTCCAAGTCGGTATGGAGGACGGCCTCGGCGCCGTATACCAGGAAGAAGGGTGTAAACCCTGTGGCTCGGCTGGTCGTCATCCTAAGGCTCCATAGGACCGAGGGAAGCTCCTCGAGCCACCTTTTGCCAAACTTCTCAAGCTTGTTGAAGATCCGAGGCTTGAGTCCCTGCAAAATCATACCATTGGCACGTTCTACCTGACTGTTCGTCTGGAGATGAGCGACGGTGGACCAGACAATGCATATCTGGTGCTTGTCGCAGAAGTCCCAGAACCTCTTCCCCATGAACTGGTTGCCATGGTCGGAGATGATGGAGTTCGGCACCCCGAAGCGATGGATGATGTCAGTGAAGAACCGCACTGCCTGCTCGGATCGGATGTTGGTAACGGGGCATGCTTCGATCCACTTGGAGAACTTGTCAATGGTGACCAGCAAGTGGGTGAAGCCCCCGGGCGCCTACTTGAGAGGTCCGATGAGGTCGAGTCCCCACACGGCGAATGGCCAAGTGATAGGATAGTCTAGAGCGCTTGGGCCGGCAAGTGCGTCTGGCGAGCGTAGTATTAGCAGCCTTCATAGGTACGCACCACATGGGTGGCATCAGTGACTGCGGTTGGCCAGTAAAAGCCCTACCGGAACGCACTGCCAACGAGGGAACGGGGAGCAGCGTGATGGCCACAGATGCCGGCGTGGATCTTGCGGAGCAGCTTCTGCCCTTCCTCGACAGAGATGCACCGTTGGAGGACTCCTGAGGGGCTTCGCTTGTAGAGCTCGTCCTCTACCACGACGAAGGACTTTGCTCTCCTCGCGATGCGCCGGCCTTGGTTAAAGTCTTCGGGTAGGATCCCCCGGATGATCCAGTCGAGGTACGGCTTCCTCCAATCTGGTTTAGAGTTGGCGTCGGGGCCTTCCTCATCGAGCTCCATGACCTCAGCGTCGGCTGCCGAGGGAGCCACTCCTTCGGACGGCACTGTAGCCCTCGAGGGGGGTCGGGCTTGTTGTCTGCCCAATGCCTTGGTCCTCGAAGCTGACGGACGGGCCGCAGGATCCTTAGTGAAGACGTCCGGGGGGACGGGGATCCTCCCAGCCGCAATTTTGGTGAGCTCGTCGGCGGCCTCATTGTACCTTTGGGCAACATGGTTGAGCTCGAGGCCGTCAAACTTGTCTTCCAGTCCGCGCACAGCCTTGCAATATCTGTCCATCTTTGGGTCATGGCAGCTCGAGTCCTTCATGACTTGGTCGATGACGAGTTGCGAGTCCTCTCGGACATCGAGGCGCTTGACACCGAGCTCGATGGCGATCTTCAAGCCGTTAAGGAGGCCCTCGTACTCTGCCATGTTGTTTGAAGCAGGGAAATGAAGTTAGACTACGTACCGCATGTGTACCCCGAGGGGTGAGACGAAAAGGAGGCCGGCGCCGGCACCGGTCTTCATCAAGGATCTATCGAAGTACATGGTCCAGCACTCCACCTGGACCCGAGGTGGCGGAAGCTGGGTGTCCGTCCGTTCTGCGAGGAAATTCTCTAGGACTTGGGACTTGATGGCCTTCCTTGACGCATAGGAGAGAGTTTCTCCCATGAGTTCGACGGACCACTTGGCGACCCTTCCTGAGACTTCCCGGTTCTGGAGTATCCCCCCAACGGGAAGGAGGACACCACCGTCACCGGGTAGGCTTCGAAGTGGTTCCGGAGCTTGCGTCGAGTTAGGACCACGGCGTAGAGCAGCTTTTGGATCTGCGGATAGTGGATCTTGGTCTCGGACAGCACCTCGCTGATGAAGTAAACCGGCCTTTGGATTGGCAGGGCGTGGCCTTCTTCCTGTCTCTCAACAATGATGGCTGCGCTGACCACCTGGGTCGTTGCAGCCGCGTACAAGAGGAGGGGCTCGCCCTCGGTTGGAGGGACTAGTATCAGGGCACTGGTAAGGGCAGCTTCGAGCTTGTCAAGAGCCTCCTATGCCTCGGTGGTCCAAGAAAAGCGCTCCGACTTCCTTAGGAGGTGGTACAGCGGCAGACTATTCTCACCGAGACGTGAGATGAAGCGGCTGAGGGCCGCAAGAGAGCCCATGACCTGTTGCACTCCCTTTAGATCCTTGATTGGCCCCATACTAGTCACCGCGGTTACCTTCTCTGGATTGGGTTTGATGCCGCGCTTGGAGACGATGAAGACCAGGAGCATGCCTCGGGGAACCCCAAAAATGCACTTCTAGGGATTAAGGTTGACGGTTTTGGCCTTGAGACACCGAAAGGCTATCTCAAGGTCCGCGATGAGGTCGTCAGCCTTCTTGGTCTTGATAACTATATCGTCCATGTAAGCCTCTATGGTTTTTCTGATATGTTCCCCAAAGACGCCAAGCATGCACCGCTGGTACATGGCTCCGGCATTTCTGAGTCCGAAGGGCATCGTTACGTAGCAATACATGCCAAAAGGTGTGATGAAGGAAGTCGCGAGTGGTCAAACTCCTTTATTTTGATTTGGTGGTAACCGGAATAAGCATCAAGAAAGGACAAGAGTTCACAACCAGAGGTGGAGTCAACTATCTGGTCAATGCGAGGTAAAGGAAAAGGGACCTTTGGACATGCTTTATTTAAACTAGTGTAATCTACGCACATCCTCCACTTCCCGTTTTTCTTCCTAACCAGCACAGGATTAGACAACCACTCGGGATGGAATACCTTCTTGATGAATCCGGCCGCCAGAAGCTTGTTCACCTCCTCACCGATGGCCCTGCGCTTCTCCTCATCGAATCGGCGCAAACGCTGCTTCACCGGCTTGGATCTGGCCCTGATATCAAGGGAGTGCTCGGCGACATCCCTCAGAATGCTTGGCATGTCTAAGGGACTCCATGTGAAGATGTCGATATTCGCACGGAGAAAGTCGATGAGCACTGCTTCCTATTTGGGGTCGAGGCAGGCGCAGATCTTCAGCGCCCTTCCTGAGGAGCAGCTTGGATCGAGTGGCACTTCCTTTACTCCGTCGGTCGGCTCAAAGGTGCCGGAGTGCTGCTTGGTGCCGAGCGCCTTGGACAGCACCATGGCCTCGGCGTACTCGATCGCCTTGACGTCACAGTTGAAGGTGTGCTCGTAGGAGGTGCCGACAGTGATGATGCCATTGGGGCTCGGCATCTTGAGGACGAGATAGGTGTAGTTGGGGACGGCCATGAACTTGGCGTACGCGGGACGTCCGAGGATACCATGATAGGTCCCTCGGAACTCAACCACATCGAACATGAGGACTTCCTTGCAAAAGTTGGATGGCGTCCCGAAGTAGACCGGGAGATCGATCTGCTCGAGGGGCCAAGCGCGCTTGCCCGGCACCACACCCTAAAACGGAGATCCGCTGGGGCAGAGCTGCAGGCGCTCGATCCCTAGCAGGTTAAGGGTCTCGTAGTAGAGGATGTTGAGGCTGCTACCGCCATCCATCAGCACCTTCGTGAGCCGCACGTTGCCGATGATGGGGTCGTTGATGAGCGGGTAGCGCCCTGGGTTCAGCACGTAGTGCGGATGGTCATCGAGGTTGAAGGTGATGGCGTCGGCGGACCACGACAGGTATTGTGGGGTGGCGGGGTGCACCGAGAAGACTTCACGGCGCTCACACTTGATCTGGCGTGGGGTGAGGTTCGCTGGCAGGCCTCCAATGATCAGGAAGACATTGTGGATCTCAGGGAATCCTTCCCCCTTGTCCTCTTCATCCATTTTCTTCTTGTCCTCGGGTGGGGGCAGCTTCTGTTAGAAACGGCAGGCCAAGTCACACTCCCCCATGGTGTGCTTGACGGGGAACTTGTGGAATGGATAGGGCTTCTTAAGCATGTTGTCCAAGGCCCCGGGCCTCGGGGGCCTCGGGGGGCCTTGCGATCGGCTGTAGTGACGAGGTCATCCTCTGAGTCCGCCTCCTTCTTGCCCTTTTTGCCCTTCCGCTTGTTCCTCTTGTTCTTTTAGGGTTGCGAGATGTGTCCCCCTCGGCGTCGCCCTCCTTCCGCTTTCCCTTGTCGTTGCTGCCGCGAAAGATCGCCCCCACCGCCACCTCGCCGGAGGTGAAGTTGGTGGCCACCTCAAACAGCTCGTTGGCGGTGGTCAGCATTCTCTGCCCTAGCTCGTGAACGAGCTCCTTGCAGGTCGTGCCATCAAGGAACGCACTGATGACAGCCGAGCCGGCGACGTTGGGCAGCTCAGAGCACTTCTTCGAGAAGCGCCGGATGATGTCCTGTAGTGACTCGTCGGTCTTCTGGCGGCAGCTGCGGAGATCCCACGAGTTCCCAGGGCGCACATATGTGCCCTGGAAATTTCCCACAAAGACCCTGACTAGGTCGGTCCAGTCATGGATCGTGCAGGCGGGAAGGTCCTCCAGCCAGGCTCGCACCGAGTCGCCCAAGTTAAGCGTAAGGTTGCGGACGATGAGCCTGTCATCGTCGGCACCGCCTAGTTGGCATGCCAGACGGTAGTCATTGAGCCAGACCTCGGGGTTTGTTTCTCCCGAGTACTTGGCGAGGTTGGCCGGCTGGCAGAACCGGAAAGGGAACCGAGCGTTGCGGATCTCCCGGCTGAATGCGCGAGGCCCCGGGGGATCAACATCTTCACGATCTTCATCGCTGTCGTGCCAGCCGCCTCGGCGTGGCTGGTGGTCACGCTCGGCCCATGCTCCGGCTTCCCTTGCAGCACTGTTGATGACGTTGTGCGCGTCGCCGTCGTTGGGGCTGCCACGGTTGTCTTGAATGCACTCGCGGACTGGCCTTCGCGACGGATCTTGATGGACTGAGGCTTCTCACTCGTGCCGAGGGTAGACCTCGGCCTCCTTGTTCCTCTGCGCCCAAAGCCGAGAGGCCGAGCTCTTGGCCTGCTGGACAGCTGCGGTCTCGATGTAGCCTCGCATCTCATCCCGAATCCATCGTCCCTCCGGGGTGGACGGCTTCGGCATCGCCCGGAGGAGAAGGGCTGCCGCAGCGATGTTCTGACTTGCGTGCTGGAAAACGGGGGATGCTCCCCTCACTCATCATTGATGATTCACTGGTTGACGTTGCGGGCATGATGTCGAGCGAGGGGGCTCGGGTTGCGCGCCGCGCGGCGCTCCTGCTCGAACGCGTCGTAGCGCAAGACAGTCGCGCTCGAGCTTCTCCCCGAGCTCCCTGATCTGCTCAATCATAGGGTGTCACAACCCCTTAGGAGTGGCCGCTGGATCGCCGGTCCTCAGGGGTCCAATGCACGCTGGAGTCTGCTGCTCCTGGCCCGCAGGTCGAGACGCACTAGGATCCTGAGGCGTAGCGCCTACCGGGGCCGGCCTAGCCGCGTTCCTAGGGTTACGGCCCTGGTCACCGCCGTAGTCCTCATTGCCGCCATCGTTGACGTCGTCGATCTCCACATGAAAACACTCACGGGTCAGGTCGTACATGTCGTTGGGCTCATTAGGATCAGGATACCCGAAGCTGAACGCGTACACGGGGATCAACCCACGAAGCTCGGTGGCCTCCAGGTAACGCTGCAGCGCGTGGGAGCTGTGGGACCTGGAGTAGTCCACACCAGCCCACCTAGTCCCTGACTCCTCGGAGTCAGGGTAGGATGAGGCGGGTGTGGATGTGACCAGATCACGGACGTAGCGGAGCTGATGCCCAAGGAGTTCGTCGTAAGCCCCCAAGTTGGTGGAGACCGATGAAGCGTATGTGGCGGAGGCGTTGGTGAGGCCGAACGGCAAAGGTGACGCAGCTGGCCGTGAAGATGAGAGAGACCTCCATCGCCCAAGTGCAACACGGCCAGATCCTCCTCGAGGTTCCTGGCAGCACGCTGCGCCTACCGAGCACGGCAGGCACGCGCATTGCTGCGCCTCCTGCGCCTGGCCTGTGACGGAGTTGCCGAACCCTCATCAGAGGACTCTGGGGCCCTAGGTGGAAGGAGCACCATGTTGTACTGGTAGCCAAGAGACATGAACTCGAGGCCCCCAAACCAGATCATGGTGCCCAGCTGCAGCGGCTGTGGAGGAAGGAAGGTGGGGCCGGAGTTGCGGTCGTCGGCCATTCTAGAGTTTTGGCGGGAAGAAGAGGTGAAAAACACGCATAGGCCCCTAACTGGCGCGCCAACTGTCAGTGCTAGAACTGGCGGTCCTAGCACCAATGAGTATATTTATGATGCGTGCTCCCAACTCCGGAAGGTGTGCAAGATGAACATTGTTGATATTTCTAACATCACTTCGCGTTAAGTTGTCATCCCTAACATGATGTCAAAAATGCTGAAAAATAATCTATACTTGTCTACCCTAAAAAAATAACGCTATAGAATATATCCGCAAGTGCACAGATAATTCTCCTGTTGTAGCATTTCACCTGGTAAGATTTCCAAGTATCGTTGATTTGTTTTAAACCAAAAGGAAAACTCATTTAATGCGTTGGATCTATCAAGAAGGGGATAGAAAGGAATTATGACTACGACTTTAAATGTGCAAACCTATAGTGATCAACCACGTTAGTGCTTTTAGCAGGGGTGAATCAAGATAAATAATAAAGATAAAGATAAACATGAAATAAAAGAACTTTCTAGAGACAGAGATTAAAGACTCAACTAATATGATTTGGTCAGACAGAAGATTTGGCTAAAGTAAAGAACTTCTAGATTATCCCTAAATAATAAGTCTACAGATCACACCAATATACACACTTTCATCTACAGTATAACCAACTCAGAAAATAGCATAACAAGCATCAACTAGGGAGGATATTGAGACATAAGTCACCTCCTTCGCGACCGCGCTCTACTAGCCTACATACGAGGGGTGGAATACAAAGGACTCAATAGGCCTCAGACGCCTACGATCTACCATACTACCCTAAGCACATCAGGATGCAATCGTAGGTATATATGATATCTAAGCACCACGCTTACATAATACATACCACCTAACCCACTCGAATATTGAATTAGGCGCTTTACGAACATATGACTATAATCATCATCAATCATAACTATATCAAGAATGTAACTAGAGCAAACTAAGAACTAAATAAGTAGCAATATAATAATTAAGAACAAAGTCATAAACAAGATACAAATTACCAATCTCTTGACTGCAGATCAGAAGCTCCGAGCGAAGCGCCCAACTCTACTTGAACCTTGCTAGCTAAACCTAATCTAGAACTTGAAGAACTGGAGCTCCAATTCTAATCTTTGGAAACCCTAGCTTCTAGTCTGATCTTGACAAATGAATTAAGGCAAAACCCTAATTGCTCCTGGGGGGTGCAGGCACATATTTATAGCCCGGTGGAGGAAACGATGACCGTTAGATCAAACCGACTTCACGTAGGGCCAAGATTGATCCACAAAGGCGGTTGAGGAACACTCCAGAAGCTCGTGGAAGACCGTGGAAGGGGGAGGCCGGCCGGCCTGGCCAGTTGCGCCGGCCAGTCCCACCAGGTGGGCTCCGTTTCTCCGCTTCGTTACGTGTCTTCCGATCCTTCCCCGAGTCCGATGATGATATTTTCCGTCATGTTAAGTTTTGTGTAAATCTTGCGATTAAATCCTCCAATTTCTCTTTTCTGAATAATCCTGCAAAAAATGTGAAATCACCAAAACTCGTGAAAATTATCGGGTTAAAACCCCTATGTTTTCTAGTGGTTATCTCTTTATGCATTTAGTTGACGGTTAAAAGTGATCGTTATCTACCGTCAACAAGGTCCCCCAAGCTAAACCTTTGCTAGTCTCTAGCAAAGCTAACTCTAAAATGATAGGAAAAATTAATACTCGTGGGTTTCTCATATTTATTTGATAACTTCCAATAAATACTCAAGCGTTCAAATTAAAATTCTTCTCCAGGCTGAAATTCATTAGCCTCATTTTCGAACTTACTCTTATTCTTTTCAACCATGGAGCTTAACATCTTTCACCTTGGGTCATGAGCAATTGGAAAACAGACATATCAAGTCAAGCACTATGTCTTAAACTCTTCTATTCAACCAATCTTCTAGAGTTTTTTTATGGATTTTCAGAAATAAAACTCAGAGATACTTTGCATGATACTCTCAAGTCTCTCATATATGTGGTATTTTTGGTCCCTCACCTAGGCAATGAAATGTATGTCTTTCTTAACCTAATTCTAAAGGTTTATCTAGAGCCCATAGGTATAGAAATAATTATGGATGACTTACTTGCAAAACATATATTATAAAATCAAACAATGGATCCAGAGAGAAACAAGTTATATGATCAAATCAAGATGTGCATGTGTGTGGAATATGATGGATATTTGGTGAAAACTAATAATCCTAATTCTACTATGCTCATCTTTATCTCTCTTTTGAAAATATTGCCGTGAATTGTGAGCTATCTTTTTTTTTTCTTTCTTTCTTTCCTTTTTCTCTTTTTTTTAACTTTTTCTTTTTTTTTTTTGGACACTTTGTCCATTTATTCTTTATTTATTTTGCATGGCTCACAAAACTTTCTTTTTGGCCTATAAAACTGAGAGATAACAACAAGATATTTGAGCATTTATTTGTTGGCTATCCTAATGGAATATTTTTGGTGTTTCCTCCCAGTGTAGGAGTAAAACATTTTTCTGACAAGAGTGGATCTGCATATTGTTGCGTCTACTCCAGTGTAGAGTAGTGCATATATAAGTGGAGTGCAAGTGAATCATGATTTTAAAAGCATGATAAGTCTCTCATTAGGGTCACAAAGGTTGATCAAACTCAATGAAATGACAAGCAGTATTATGTAGAAAGCTTCCTAGCCTAAATATTCAATATGGCTCGGTAGGAATTTAGCATTGCCATACAAGATCTCATCATATAGCATTTTGTATTTTTCAAAAAGTAAATCTCTAGAATTTTAGCATCTTTTTAGAGTAAGATAAACAGTAGCTTAGACCTTCTCTAATCATGTCCAACAATTACCTAGACTTAGGGTCAAGAATATGCTATCCATAGATATCAAGCTTCAGAATAAATTTTCATATAAGGACAACTTCATTCAATCTGTAGGAGAATCTTGATTTAAATACTAAGCATGTGAAGGAAATCATATTTGATATTTTTATTACTCCAAAAAGTCTAGCCTTCAAGTTCTACTAACAACTGGAAATTAAGCAAACCTTTTTACACACTCTATTTTTTGGGTTTTTATTTTTATCATGCATGAATTAAATTACAGAAATTTAAAGAAAGCAATAAAAACATTTTTTATTTGGTTTTTCCTGGTTTTGTATTTTTTTAATAGCTAAAAACAAGAAAGTAAATGCTAAAAATAAAGGATAAATATATACAAAGGTGAAGTGTGCTTACCTTGCGGGGGTCCTCCCCCAAGCTATCTCACTGCTCTGGTGGTAGTGGTGGATACTCGAGTCCTAGACTCTGAAGCAAAAGTACAAGGGCCTCCTGTCCCTGATCATGAGACTGTTGCAGTGTGTTCACCCTGTTATCCATCTGATATTGCCACGCCATTGTGTGATCTAGCGTGGTCTGAATCCTCTGCTGACCCTCCCCCAAGCTAGTCAGCTGCTGGCCAAACTGGTCAAAAGGAGGGGCTCCACCATATGTTGCTGGAGGTCGTCCATGCTGCTCTGGAGGCTGATAGTAGTCGTCCTCTGGTGGTACAGAAGTCTGTGCGTGGGCGTGTAGAGAAGGATGCTCATCCTCTCTCGCACTCAGTCTCCTGCGAAAAAGAGGTATTACCTTGTTCCCATTGTCCCCATCCTGAAGATGACTCCCCCTCTTGATAAGAGGTGTAACCCTCCCATGCAGAGTGATGTGTCCATGGCTGAGTAGTCTGGTGTGACGGCTGTGGTTGATCAAAACCCATGAAGGCAGTCTCTGTGATGTAGAATCTGCTCCTTGATAACTTGGTCTCTGTGTCCCAGCAAAGCGTGCTGAGGGACTTCTCCCAATAGTCGCCCTACACTGCCTCAAGTCAAAAATAAAATTCTCTACTTGTGTAGAGACCAAGTTCTCTATTTGGTAGCTCATACTCATTAACAAAATTCTTATAAACCATATAAATTTTCTTATCTTTTGTTTTGAGTATATGAGCTTGCTTAGAGAAATCATATCCAATTATTCTTTGAGGTACGGGAATATATGTGAGGATAACATTTTCTAGCATCCCTAACCTTGAAGCAATACGAGTAATCCAGGAAGTAAATGTAACACCACACTTTTTCATGGCCGACACATGAGTCCAATATTTTAGCATGTATTTAACAGGTGAAACACTTCTCTTTTTAATCATGGCATAAAGTAATTTCAGCTCCTCAATTCTAACAGTGCCTAATTCTTCCCTAGGAAAGAAAGTGACAGCCAGCCATTTATGCATAAACCTTAAAGTAGGGTGATGTATCTCCTCAGTGGTGGGTTTGTGACAAAACCTTTTTTCAGAAATACTCTCCTATACTTGTGTTCTGTCAAAATCTCTTAGAAAATCATCAATATCTACTGGGGCACCCGGATGAAAAACCTAGCATGGTATTAAGGTTCTTCCATGTGACAGTGAACTCTTGATTAAAAAGCCTAAATGACACTTCATCCAATCCTAGTTCTAAAGTACTCAAAAATTCTATGGTAAGCAGTTTACTACCTTCTTCAGTAATAGCACAAGCATTTTCCCATGCCATAAATCTAAAGACTAGCTCAAACTCAGTGTTTATACCGGTTGCTGCGAGTAGTGCATTATCAAACACCGGTGTATGGAAAAACTTCTTGTATTTAATGGAATTAAGTACTCCCTTCTCGGTTCTAGTGAGTAGAGTAATTTGAGAGTCGTCCGTAAGGATATACCTTGGTGGCTCACCTTGGGATGATGATTCATGGACAGCGGGTGTTGGTGTGTCTACCTCCATCTCGGAGTCGGCTCGTGAAGGTGCACATGATGAAGTTTGACTCCGGGTTGAGTGGAAGGAGAGTGCCCTTCCAAGGCTCTTTGCCGCACTCTTGAATCTCTTACTCATCTTCAAGAACAAAAGACAAGAACAAACAAGAACAACTGATGGAGAAGGGTTAGAGAAGATGAGAGATCACTTCCCTTGAATAAACCTTTGAGTAAAGCTCTAATCTTCTTCTCTTTTAATTTTTTCTAGATTTTCCTTGAGCAACTGGTGGGATTTTTGGTGAGTTGTGTTCTTCGTAATGAAGAACAGAGGGGAGCAGAGCTCTCTGGACTTGAGAATGGCAGTGGAATGAGTGGGAAAGGAGAAAAGCAGAGGAGAAGAGGGGGTGCCGGCCGGCATGGCTTGTGGGGCCGGCCGGCCCCACCCTTTGGCTGCTTGCTTCCTCCACTTTCTGGTGTCGACAATGAACAGGGTACTACCCTCTAGGATGCTCTTTCGGTGATGAATTGATTGGAAAACACCAGGAAGAGGAGTGAGTGAAAGTTGGTGCATGCATGTGAATGCTTTTCTCCTTTGGATGGTGGTGAATAATGGTAGGTGTGATGGGATATGAGATGATGGCTGTGGGTCCCACATGTCTCCCGTATTTATACCGTATAATGACACAAGAATAAAAACTAAATTACTTTTATAAATATATGGAAAATAAGAATTCTAATGACAGTGTTTTTGTATTTTTCTACTTCCAGAGTAAAAATCACTGACGGGGGTTTTACTCCCCATAAGCATTAATTACTCAGTGCTTATTCTAACTATTATACCATGATTGTTTTTATTTCTTTTTAATAATGCAAAAGCTAAGAAAGTAAATATGCAAAAATTTAAATTACTGATAACTACCGAGTTACCTCCCGGCGAAGGTTCGGAGTTTTAAGTCCACTGAATCGGACTTCTTTAATTTGATTATTCTTCATGCTTGATCTCCGGGTCTGGAGATGATGACCTTGATTCTTGTTTTTCATGACACTCCAATATTTGGCATTGCTTCGGTCGTGGCTTGAACACGAATCGTTCTTCTTTCCCATTAATAGTGAATTTAATTTCTCCAGCTCCAACATCAATGTGTGCATTTGCGGTGTTTAGGAATGGTCTCCCGAGGATGATTGGTGTCTTCATCACTTCCTGCATATCAAGAACTACAAAATCTATAGGAATGAAAAAGTCTCGGATTCTTACCGGAATGTTTTCCGCAATCCCTGTGGGATAACGAATTGATTGGTCGGCTAGTTGCAAGCACATCGAAGTGGGTGTAAGCGTAGAGTAGTTGAGCTTGTCAAAGACCTTCTTGGGCATAACACTAACGCTAGCTCCAAGATCACATAAGGCATTCTCAAAATTTTGATCTCCAGTTGAGAAATCAATAGTGGGACATCCTGGATCCTTCTTCTTGACAGGAAGAGAATTCAGAATCGCCGCACTACACTCTTACTCAGAAGCTTAATGACTTCCATAGAAGGTAGTGGTCTTTTGTTGTTGAGGATATCCCGTAAGTATTTTACTTATGTAGGCACCTGCATGGCATCTAGCAACGGAATATTGACATATAATTTTTGAATTACCTCTACAAACTTACTGAATTGTTCATCTGTTTTGGCCCTTCTATTTCTACGTGGAAACGGTAGGAGATTTGTGTCATGAAAGTCTTGGCGTAACTCTGGGTCTTGTGGTAAATCTTGTGGTATAACTTCTTCTGTATTATCTCTCTCTACTTCTTCTTCTACCTGCTCTAATTGTGGTGGCCTCCTTGCCCCTTTAGGGTAAGGTGGATCACGTGTTGACTTACCTCCTTTAGTAGATATTCCTTTTACCTGCTCAGGGTTAGCGGTAGCAGACAAAGTAGAAGCCAAATGGGCTATGTAATTCTATCTCCTTATTGAATGCTATTTGTTCTTTAACAGCAGAAGAAAAATTATCTAATTTAGAGTTTATTCCTTCTAAGATTGCATCATTGAAAGTAAGCTTTTTATGATTGTAGCCTATTCCAATATTAACTCTCTCAAGGGTGGTTGCTTTTGATTGTTTGAATTATAATTATTACCTTGATACTTACCTTGAGGTTGACTCCATCCTTGCTTCTGTGAAGTGGATTTGATAATAGTATTGATCTTCTCTGGGGAGTTATCAAATTCAACTCCTAAGTATTCTCCACAATGATTCTGAGCATCGAATGCGTCTTGAATGGCTTATCGATCTCTTTTGTAGTTAGCTCTTTGCTCTAGCCAATTCAATAGTACATCCATCTTGGTTGATAGTGCACACACTTCCTCTGAAACTTCTTCACTCTTATGATAAGTTTGGCTATTATATGTCCAACTTTGGTTTTCTGCTATCTTATCCATAAGACTTCTGGCCTTTCTAGGAGTGAGCGACATAAATGATCCTTCAGCAGTGACATCAAGTTGTTCACATGACTTTGGTATTAATCCATGATAAAATGTTTGCATGAGTAACCATTCTTCCATTGCATGATGTGGGCAATCTGAGATATAATCTTGAAAACGTTCTCAAGCTTCTGGAATTGGTTCACCTTTCTGCTGACAGAATTCTGGTATCTTTCCTCATAGTGCATTGGTCTTGCCGACTGGGAAAAACTTTTCTAGGAAAGCTTTTGAACATCCTTCCCATGTCTCAATCTGATCTTTAATTTGATAGAACCATTCCTTCGCCTTCCCTTCTAATAAGAACGGAAACAAATGAAGTAGCACGACGTCTTGAGATATGTTCTTGATGTTGATGGTGCTACAAATCTCCAGAAAATTCTGCAAATGAGCACTAGCATCTTCATCCTTCTTTCCACTGAATGTGATAGCTTGCACCATGTTGATGAGGCTTGGTTTAAGTTTATTATCATGTTCTCTAATATAGAGAGTTGGTCCAACGCCAATGTTCTCAGTGCTTGGCGCAGAGAATTCATGCAACGTCTTCTCAACCATAGCTTCTCAACTAGTGTCTAGCTTCTTTAGGGTCTTGGTTGCTCTTTATTGATGAGAGTTGATAGCACACAACCAATCCTGCACTTACCCTGCATAAAATAATAACAAAGACAAACAAGGGTAAGCCTGCTAAAAGCAAAAAGTGTTGATCTGCCTATAAGTATTTATGTCTATAGACATATTACTCTTCCTTTTGAAAAAATATTTTCTTTAAAAGATCGAATACCCCTAATGAAATAATCCTAGCAAATAAATGTTGATTTCCCCGGCAACGGCGCCAGAAATGCTTGTTGACATTTCTAACATCAATTCGCGTTAAGTTGTCATCCCTAACATGATGCCAAAAATGCTGGAAAATAATCTACACTTGTCTACCCTAAAAAAATAATGCTATAGAATATATCCGCAAGCGCACAGATAATTCTCCTGTAGTAGCATTTCACCTGGTAAGATTCCCAAGTATCGTTGATTTGTTTTAAGCCAAAAGGAA
This sequence comes from Chrysopogon serrulatus, assembly GCA_015844335.1. Lineage (NCBI taxonomy): Eukaryota > Viridiplantae > Streptophyta > Magnoliopsida > Poales > Poaceae > Chrysopogon > Chrysopogon serrulatus. Next base: position 570,573 of record JADLZL010006205.1, on the reverse strand, counting down.
AACTCATTTAATGCGTTGGACCTATCTAGAAGGGGATAGAAAGGAATTATGACTATGACTTTAAATGTGCAAACCTATAGTGATCAACCATGTTAGTGCTTTTAGCAGGGGGTGAGTCAAGATAAATAATAAAGATAAAGATAAACATGAAATAAAAAGGACTTTCTAGAGACGTAGATTAAAGACTCAATAATATGATTTGGTCGGGACAGGAGATTCGGCTAAAGTAAAGAACCTCTAGATTATTCCTAAATAATAAGTCTACAGATCACACCAATATACACACTTTCATCTATAGTATAACCAACTCAAAAAATAGCATAAGGAGCATCAAATAGGGAGGATATTGAGACAGAAGTCACCTCCTTCGCGACCGCTCTACTAGCCTACATGCGAGGGGTGGAATACAGAGTACTCAATAGGCCCATGCGCCTACGATCTACCACACTACCCGGCACATCGAGGGATGCAATCGTAGGTATATATGATATCTAAGCACCACGCTTACATAATACATACCACCTAACCCACTCGAGTATTGAATTAGGCGCTTTATGAACATATGACTATAATCATCTTCAATCATAACTACATCAAGAATGCAACTAGAGCAAACTAAAAACTTAATAAGTAGCAATATAATAATTAAGAACAAAGTCATAAACAAGATACAAATTACCAATCTCTTGATTTGCAGATCGGAAGCTCGAGCGCCGCCCAACTCTACTTGAACCTTGCTAGCTAAACCTAATCTAGAACTTGAAGAACTAGAGCTCTAATTCTAATCTCTCGAAACCCTAGCTTCTAGTCTGATCTTGACAAATGAATTGAGGCAAAACCCTAATTGCTCCTAGGGGGTGCAGGCACATATTTATAGCCCGGTGGAGGAAACGATGACCGTTAGATCAAACCGACTTCACGTAGGGCCAAGATTGATCCACAAAGGCGGTTGAGGAACACTCCAGAAGCTCATGGAAGACAGTGGAAGGGGGAGGCCAGCCGGCCTGGCCAGTGGGGCCGGTCGGCTCCACCAGGTAGGCTCCGCTTCTCCGCATCGTTCTGGTGTCTTCTGGATCCTTCCTGAGTCCGATGATGATATTTTTCGTCGCGGTTAAGTTTGGTGTAAACCTTGCAATTAAATTCTCTAATTTCTCTTTTCTGAAATAATCCTGTAGAAAATGTGAAATCACCAAAACTCATGGAAATTGTCAGTTAAAACCCCTATGTTTTCTAGTGGCGATCTCTTTATGCATTTAGTTGACGGTTAAAAGTGATCGTTATCTATCATAACAAACATAAGGGTTTATACTAGTTCGGGCAAGAGAAGGCCCTACGTCCAGTGGGGGAGGAAGACTTGTATTATCTCGCACCGAAGTGCTTGTAGGTAGGGGTGTACAAGCTGTTGAGAGAGAGAGCTGGTCCCAAGTCTCATGGGTGATTGAGGCAAGTGCCGATATCGTGCTGGTGAGAGCCTGCCGCTTAGGGCCCTTGTTTCCCCTTTTGTAGCCATAAGGAGAGGATAGAGTTTACAAAGGGTGTCTGTGCACGTGAAGTGGCAACGGGCGCCTTCCCTCCCCGATCCGAGGCCTCGGAGCCTTCTATCCCCTTGCGTCAAGGCCCCGGAGTGGGCGTCGGCACTGTAGGGCATGGCCTGGCACTGTACGTTGTGGGCATAGCTTCGAGGAGTCGTGTCCTCAGTCCTGGTGATGGAGGGAACGGCTGTCCCTGTGGAGATTGACGGAGAGGTCATGGGAGACGTGCCCAAGCCCTGTAGCGTGCTGTAGCTTTGACCCGTCCTGGATCCGAGGCCCCGAGGGCCTCGGCCCTGGTTGCCATACGCAGAGTGCTTGGCACAGGAAGGGGTGCTCGCTAAGGCAGTCGCCGCCCATTCCAGGCTCAGAAAATCCAGGGAGACTGTTGTTTGACCGTCGCTCCGCCTACCGGCTCCTGTACAGAGGGTGACGTCGAGTGACGGCCTCTGTCGTGGCAGTCGACGCCCCGGAGCTCCGGTGATTCGACCTGGCATAGAAGTTAGGCAAAACAGTACCCCACAATGGTGGGCCTGGCCACCACTGTGGAGGATGATGAAGCCCTTGGCGCAGGGGCAAGTGGTGATATGACAACCCCTATCCCCTGCCAGGAAAGGGCCTCGCTCTGATGAGGACTGTAGAGGGACGGGGGCAGGTATACGTCAAGTCCGAAGACCCTAGTTTGACCAGGGAATGTGGCGCGCATCGTCCGAGGCCCTGGCGTGGGGGCTCGGGCAGGTTGGATAGTGGAGGGCTTGTCCGAGGCCTCAGCGTGGAGGCCTCGGGCGAGGCGGGGAGAGCGGCGCTCGTCCGAGGCCTTGGCAGGGAGGCCTCAGGCGAGTCAAAGAGTTAGCACTTGTCCGAGGCCTCAGCGGGGAGGCCTCGGGTGAGGCAGAGAGTGGCGTGTCGGGCCTTAGTGGGCCATGCCCTTTTGGTCCAATACCGTGGTTTGGACTAGTTTTGCGTTTTTGGGCCTGGTTATGTGGTCTGTTTTCGGGTACCCGTATTTCAGTATCCGACATAATGAACCACTTGAGAAGTTTAAGAACCCAGATGATCCCTTTGAAAGTTTATAATCTATTTGAGAATGCGAAAAAAGTTGACGGACCCACAGTGTATTTTACCCTTTTCGGTAGTACTATTGTGAATGATGACTATAGTGGACTGACTTGATAGCCAAATGTTTGTGCTGTTTGTGGGAAATCAAGGATTTATCTCTTATAAGTTGCTAGTTATCTTGTCTTGTAAGAGTTAATATGAGACTATAAAACTATTTTTTGTTAATACTGCATCTAATTATTCTTTGTTAATACTGTATTTATGCTAAATATACTAGTTGATTCCACTGAACATGCTCCTTAGCCCCCAAGGTGTTCGTTGTTTGCTCCATGGCGGAGTACATTGAGCAACAGGGGAAGAGTCTTGCGGTGGTTGGTGAATCTGCCAATGGAGGTGGCGTAGGTGGAAGTGAAGCAGCTAAATCCAGTAAAGTTGTACAGGAGAGAACTCTGGTTTACATGGCGGAGGCCAGGGAGGTTGCTCGGCCAAGGTTCCTAGCGGTCGGTCTTTTCCTTTTAGTCCTCCTGGTGAACTCAAGGCAGTTGATCGACCATATGAAGAGAGTATGGAAGGTTAGAGTCACATTAGAGGAAAATCAGATAGAGGCAGAGGAAGGCAGGAAATTTGTCTTGGAATTTTCAGGAGAGGGAGATTGGAGGCATGTTCTAATTGGAGGTCTGTGGCAATACAAAGGTGATGGTTTCCTTTTTGAGGGGGCTAGCTTTGGGTGTTGATCCTTCGTCGTTGCTATTTACGCATGTGCCGATGTGGGTGCAGTTCAGAAACATTCCCTTCTACCTCCTCACAAAGAAGTTAGCTCATGATCTTGGTGAGTGCATTGGCACTACTATGAAGATTGACAATAATGCAAGAGACTGCATCAATGATAAATTCATCAGGACAAGAGTACAACTCCCACTGTACAAGGCTCTGCAGAAGGAGATTGCCCTTGTTGACAAGATCACTGGTGAGAAGGTTAAGGTAAAAGTTTGTTATGAAAGTGTGCCAAATTTCTGTTTATTTTGCGGATTTATTAGGCATATGGAAGCAAGGTGTGATATGCCAGCTGAAGGAAGGAAGATCAACTTTTCCCAGTACATGCGTGTTCAGCCAATTCACTTCGAGGATCCTCGGTGCTGGTTCCTGCTTGACAGATTATGGCGCGCATCCATTCCAGCAAGCTTAGAGGCTACAGACCAGAATATCAATGGTGTTGTGGAGCAGGTCCTAGAGAACGTGGCCAAGCTGTCAGTGGAGGAGAAGAGTGTGGTTGAACTACCTGAAGACCAGCTCAAGTTTCAGGAAGATAATACAACTCCAAAGAAGATGAGAGGATGGAAGCGCAGAAATCGTGAGGGCCAGGATGCGTTGGGGAGTCCTACAAACAACTCTCTGACTATAGTAGATGATGATCTGGAACCAGCAACAAAAAAACACATGCAGAATCAGGTGGGGGAAGGTGGAGCTTCAAAGGAAAGCAGGAAGAAGAGGAAGCAACCGGTCCTGGGGCTGCCGGTGAACTGTCGGGCGCAGAGGAGGGCGCCCAGTAGGAGCCATGAGTCCACAAGACTTGAGCTGGTGTGGTTGGGCCTGGCCACTACCAGTTCATCAGCATCGCCGAATGGGTCGGTGGGTTGGCTCCAATATGAATAAGTGTACTGTGGTCTTTGGGCGTGCTTGCTTGGTGACCTGCTGCTACCTGCTTGTTCTATTTCCTTTAGTAGAGTTAGATAGCAAGTCCTCTCATGATGTAAAGATCGTTGTACTTCATGAAATAAATTGGAGTCTCATCTTGGCCTATGTTTCATGGTTCTGTGCACATATGAGTTCTGCTGTGTTGGTTGTTTTGCTTCTCAATAAGCTGATGATCCCTACAGTGCTATCTATGATGCTCTCCAGGCTAATGGTATTGCCAAACAAAATGTGTGTTCTATATCTAGCCCTCTATGAAAGCCTCAGATTGTTGGAATTGGGTACTGCTATGGATAATCCTTGCTAGATAATTAATGATTCCTCAAAGGAGCCAGATGTTTTAGAACTTTTGTGGGCTTTGTGTGAGAATCTTGGCAGAGGAGGGTTGGGAAGGATGGAGTATAGCTCCTTTGTAAACCTGACGGGTGCTCATGTTGAGCCCCGTCAGGAGCAATGAAAATCTTATGCTAGAACTGCCGGGGGATTGGGGGCTCCCGTGCAGTTCAAGATCTTTTGTCCCTTGCGAGGACCAATAACCCCATGATGGTGTTCCTATCTAAGACTCATGTTCAAGAAGACAGAGTAAAAGGTTTGAGATGGAGATTAGGGTTGAAGGGATGCTTGGCAGTGGGAAGCAATGGATTAAGTGGTGGGATTGCTCTATTCTGGCATGAACATCTAGATGTAAGGCTTCTTTCTCTATCAGAAAGGCACATTGATCTGGAGGTCATACAGATGCTATCTCTCAGCCTGGGAGAGCCACATTTGTATATGGGGAACCACAGGTAGAGAATCGGCAAGGAATGTGGAATAGACATGCAAATCTTAAACCAAGGTCTCAGCTACCCTGGATAGTAATGGGGGATTTCAACAAAGCAATGTGGAAGTTTGAGCACTTCTCTGCTTGCTTACGCCCAGAAAGATAGATGTTAGCTTTTAAAGAGGTTTTATCCACATGTGAATTGCATGATCTAGGCTTTGTGGGGCTGCCATATACATATGACAATAACCAACAGGGAGACAGAAATGTTAAAGTGCGCCTGGACCGGGTGGTTGCTGGATAATTGGAGAGATTTATTTTCAGGAGCTCAGGTGAGTCACCTTACAACTGCAACTTCAGACCACTGTCCCCTACTGATGTCTTTGGTACAGGAAGAGAATCAGAGTAGAGGAAGAAATACACTCAGATATGAGATCATGTGGAAAAGAGATCCTTTTTTACCAGAGGTGATTGGGAAGGCCTGGGATAAGAGAGGAAACATAGACAATCTTGGGGATGTAAACACAGCACTAAATAGTGTCCTAAAGGATCTGAAAAAATGGAGCTCTGAAAATTTTGGGGCTATAACGAAACAAATTGAGGAACAACGTACACATCTAAAGAACATTCGTTCTCTAGGAAATAATGCAGACCCACATGCCCTGCGAGAATCTCTCAACAAGATGAATGAACTACTTTAGAGGGAGGAAATGATGTGGCTTCAGCGATCAAGAATTAACTGGTTGAGAGAGGGTGACCGTTATACAAAATTTTTCATCGCTGAGCCGTGTGGAGAGCAAGAAAAAACAATATAAAGCGTCTAAAGGATGAGAATGGTAGATGGATAAATAACAGGAATGACATGCATGATCTGGCTAATGAGTTTTTTGATAAACTGTCTGACCGTGATCCAGGAGTGGTTCCTAGTTTGGTTCTACAACATGTGCCGTGTATCATTACACTACTACACAAAATCTTTTAGGACGCACTTGAAAATGAGGCTCGGAGGCGGTTGGGCAGGCTGCCCGCCTCGGTTAATAGGTGCTGGCCGAGACCAGGGCTGCCGGCCAGCAACCGCCTCGATTAATGCATTAACCGAGGCGGTCAACATAACGCAACCGCCTCTGTTAATGACAATTAACCGAGGCGGTTCACTTAAAACAACCGCCTCCGTTAATTGATTAACAGAGGCAGTTGTGGTAACAGTGCTGCCTCCGTTAATATATCATTAACGGAGGCGGTTGAATTATGTTGACCGCCTCGGTTAATATCCGCTACATAAGCAGCAGCCCACCTTCTTCTTCCCCGCGGCTCCTCCTCCATTTTTTGGGTTTTGGACCTCAAAACCCAAAACTTGGCCATTTTAGAGGGGGGAGGTTTTGCCCTTGGATTTGGTGGATGAGAGCACCGCAAAAGGTTGAATCAAACTCTCTAACTCTCATTTTCCTCTCTTTTTGCTTGATTTTGGTTGTTCTTCTCTAGATCCAAATGGAGGAGGGAGAAAACTAGATCTAGAGCTTAGATTTGCCATTTTAGAGGGGGGAAGGGAGGGTTTGCCCTTGGATTGGGTCCTCAAAGTTTAACTCTTGCTCTCCAACTCGTATTTCATCTTTTGTTGCTTGATTAGGGTGTAGTTTCTTCTTTAGATCTAAATGCATGGAGGAGAGAGAAAACTAGATCTAGAGCTACTCATTTGTATTTTTGGCATATTTTTTTGCTTTTCTGACTTTGTTGTTCTGTGTGAAAGGTCGCCGTACGTCATGGCGGACAGAGAATGGATGTACAAGACACCGCGGCTGGCCAATTTGTCTTTCCTTGGCCATGTCAAAAAGTTTGTTGCCACAGCGAAGAAGCATCGTTTGAGCTTGCATCGGGAGCGCAGCATTTGTCCGTGTAATAGCTGTAAGAACAACCTTCTCCAAGAAGATAACGTGCTGCAATCTCACTTGATCCGTCATGGCTTCGTCAAGGATTACACTGTTTGGAAGCATCATGGTGAAGCAGATCCGACTCCCACTGGTGCATCTGAGGGGACCTCGTCGATGACCTCGGAGGCGCCCGCACCGGTGAATGATGGCGAATAACAACCGCCTCCGTCGTCAACAGCAGCGGGCAGCGAGGGTGCGAATCAGGATTTCATAAGCATTGCTGATATTCTTGATGACATGGCAATTAATGATGGTGGTGGGGATGATGGTGAGCATGTTGATGTTAATGCGTTGGCACCCGAAGATGTGGAGGTATTTGAGAATCTTGCTAATCGTATGGACGAAGACGATGTTCTGTTTAGGGATCCAAAGTGGCTAGAGAATTTCAAAGAAATGAACCAGGCGGCAATTGATCCGTTGTACAAGGAGTGTCCAAAGCACTGGACGGTGTTGCGTTTCAACCTTCAGTTACTGATGCTGAAGGCTCGCCATGGCTGGTCCGACACTAGCTTCAATGACCTGCTACGTATTCGCACCGATATATTCTCAGAGGGTAACAAAGTCCCTGCCAATACCTATCGAGCAAAGAAGTTGATCCGTCTAGTGGTAATGAAGCTTAAAAAGTTTCATGCTTGCCCAAACCACTGTATCCTATATCGGGGCGAGTATGAGAAACTAGAGAGCTGTCCACACTGCGGCGTGAGTCGGTACAAGAGGAATGCCGGCTGTCATGTGGATGCAAGTGACGAGGGACCCACCATGAGAGGGCAGAAGAAGAAGACCACGAAGCATATCCCATCACCTAAGGATCAGGAAGAAGAGTGTTACATGTAGAGAAAAAGTCCTGCACTATCAGTGTGGTACCTACCCGTGATCGATCGGCTGCGTGCTCTATTCAGAACCCGTGAGGATGTGAAGCTCATGACATGGCATGCATTAGAAGAACGCAAGAAGAATGATGGCCAGTTGCGACATCCATCCGATGCAAAGCAGTGGAAGCGTTTTGACGCCATGTTCCCAAAGGAGTTTGGTGACGAGGCAAGGAACGTTAGGTTCGCACCGAGTACGATGGGATGAATCCGTTCGGCGACCTGAGCAGCACCCACAGCACATGGCCTGTCATCTTTACCATCTACAACCTGCCTTCGTATCTATGTCAGAAGCGCCGATATCTTTTACTAACCATGATCATTTCTGGGCCTAAGCAGCTAGGCAATGATATTGATGTCTTTCTGGAGCTGTTTATGGAGGACATGAAGATACTTTGGGAAGTGGGGGTCAAGATGATGGATGCGTATTGAAAGGAGATGTTCACTTTAAAAGCCATCATCTTTGTTACCATAACCGATTACCCTAGGCTTTTTTCACTGTCGGGCCAGATCAAAGGTAAGCCAGGTTGTGTAGTTTGCATTGACAGTACCTGCTACACTTACCTTAAGGGATCCAACAAGATGGTGTACATGAGGCACAGACGATGGCTTCCCAAGGGCCACAGGTACTTCGACAATAATGATGAGCCACAACTTGATGAGCCAGAACAGACGAGGTGGGGAGACAAGGTGTTTGGCATGGTCAAGGACATGGCGGTCGAGTTCAGAAAGAAGAAAAAAGTAGAAGATGGTACCAAAAAGACAAGGAAGAGAAAGCGAGATGATGATACGAAGGACGATGAAGAAGCAAGGGCAGCCGTCCGCTTGCCTTTTAAGAAGAAATCATGTTTCTTCAAGTACCTGTCGTACTGGAAGCACTTGAATAGACCCCATGCCGTGGACTGCATGCACCTAGAGAAGAACGTTTTCGAAAGCGTCATTGGTGTCCTACTAGACATCAAGACTAAGATGAAGGACGGTCTGAAGTCACGTCAAGATCTTGTGAACATGAACATCAGGCCCGAAATTCATGCAACACCTGCGGCCAAGAGTGGAAAAGTAGATCTTCCAGGCACGAGTTACAACCTCACATTTGATGAGAAGAGGGCCGTGTGCCAGTGGCTTAGGGCTGTGAAGGTTCCAACTGGTTTCTCTTCCAACATCAAGAGTCTGGTCTCCATGAAGAACCTCACACTAACCAGCTTCTCGCACATGACTGCCATGTCATGCTCACGGTGTTCCTTCCAATTGTGATCAGGGCAATCGGGCCAGAGTACGTGAACATGGTAATCACACGCCTCAGTTACTTCTTCAACTTCATCACATAAAAGGTCATCAATGAAGCTGAGCTGCCAGGCCTCAAACAGTTCATCGCAGAGACTCTATGCCAGCTCGAGATGTGTTTTTCACCGTCTTTCTTCAATATTATGACACACCTGATGATTCACATGGTTGATCAGATACAGGAACTTAGGCCTGTCTACCTACATCAGATGTGGAGGTATGAAAGGTTCATGTCAACTCTGAAGGTATGAAAGGTTCATGTCAACTCTGAATAGATACGTGCATAACCGTGCTTACCCAGAAGGCTCTATGATCGAGGCATACACAACAGAGGAGGCCATTAACTGGTGCACGAAATACATCCGCGATGGAAATGCAATTGGGTTGCCTGTCCATCTGCATGAAGGCAGAACCTTGGGGATGGGATGTACGGGGAGGAAAGTATGCACATATGTAGGAGAAGAGTTGCTGCAAGAAGCTCATCACAACGCACTTAATCAGTTAGTGGTCAACAAGAGGGTTCGGATGCACCAAGAGGAGATCCGCTCTGCCAACGACGGACGATCCGAGGTATGGGTACAGAAACAACACAGGATGAAGTTCACGACGTGGATCAAACAGCAGGGCATACCGCCTTATGGACAATCAGATGAAGCGAGGCTTGCGTCCGATCCGTCCACACAAATCACCTCATGGCAAGGGTATGACATAAATGGCTACAGGTTCCACACAAAAGAGAAGGACAAGAAGAGCACGTCACAAAACAGTGGGGTTCACTATGAGGGCATTGACACGGACACTGGAGACGTTAGATCGTACTTTGGGCAGATTGAAGAGATATGGGAACTTGACTATGGCGGTGAACTTCAGATACCGATTTTCCAGTCCCAGTGGGTGAAGCCTAAGGCAGTTGTCATGGACGAATATGGCCTAACTACAGTTGAGCTTGGAAGTCTCAGCTACAAAGATGATCAGTGGGTACTTGCAGACCGTGTCGCACAGGTAGCCTACTTCAGGAAGCCCAAAGAGGCCAAGAAGCATGTCGTTGTGTCAGGAAAGCAAAGGATCATGAGAGCTGATAGAGTGCAGAGTCCCAAAGAACACAACCACTTCACTGAGTTCTCGCTCTTTACTGACCATCCAAGAAAGATCAAGCAAGTAGAGAACCGCTCCAACAAAACTAAGATCAAGCCATGGGTCTGCCCCGATGGTGAGAAGAAGACTGTCATAGGATCAGTTGTAGCAAAATGATATGTATGCCACAGTGATATTTAATAATGTACTCACTCATTGATTAACAGGAACTTCTATGTTACTAAGTATTGTGTAATGGAACCAAATGACTATCTCCATACTACTACGACTACCCTACAACTATACTACTACTACCCTACAACTTACACATGTGTTAACTTACCTCTACTAAATAGATTAATAAATTAATGTTTATAAAAACATTTACCATTAATTAAATGGAGCAAATTAACCCAGCAACTCATATTATTATTTTAGGGATTAACCGAGGCGGTCACCTTAACACAACCGCCTCGGTTATTTGTATTTCTGGAGGCGGTCCATGTAATCCGCCCACCTCGATAAATATTAACCGAGGCGGGCCGTGTACTCCGCCCGCCTCCGTTAATCAAGCCTATATATACCCCGCGATTGGCTCCTTCTTCCTCAGTTCTTCGGGCATTTTCGAATCGATCCCAAAGGGCTGGCGAAATTTCCTGCCGCCACCGCCGTCCGAGGTCTTCTTCCTCCTCTTCGAGGTCCTCCTCGGCGCCTGCTTGGTCCAGCTTCGAGCTCCACCGCCGCTCGGTCCTCCGCGCCCGCTCTGTCCAGCTCCGAGCTCCACCGCTGCCGGTCTTCCGCACCCGCTCGGACCGCCACCGAGCTCCACCGCCCGCTCAGTCCTCCATGCCCGCTCGGTCCTCCACGCCCGCTCGGTCCGCCTCCGAGCTCCACCGCCCGCTTCGGTCTCGCCCCCTCTCGCTCTTCGACGGCGGGCGGGCCGCCACCGCCGCCCTAGGCGAGGTGCTAAGGTTTTAGTCGATCTCTTCGCCGGCGACGAGCACACACCAGGTACTTGCACACCTTCCCTTCAAGGTGAGCACCGAAACCCTCACCCATGTCCCTTTACTGGATCCGCCCCTGTTAGGTCATGCTATAGTGTGTGATGCTGCAATCCCCCCACATTTTGTGATGCTGCAATCCCCCAAATTCTGCTCGTGCTACAGAGGCGGGCCGCAACCCTACCCACATTCTGTGATGCTGCACTGAATGGGGGGATTTGGTTCAGTTTCGCCGCGGGGATCGGCGAATTTGGGAGGATTTGGAATTTGGGTTTGGGAGGGTTTCCTGTGGTTCCTGTGGTTCAGGTTTCCTGTGTATAAGCGATGTTGCGATGGATGGTTTCCTGTGGTTCAGGTTTGGGGACTCTTGTGGGCCTATACTTATATATGTGTGTTTGTGGCTGGTCTGATCAGATCAGCACCATGAGTTGAGATGGGCATGGCTTGATAGCTGTCTACTGCTGCTGCTCATATACATCTACTACTGACAGGATACTTGGGTATCTTAGCCACTGCAATGGCATGTGCAATGATGTTTTAATTGCTATATGAGCATGTTTTAACCTAAGGCATAAGGCGTGTACAATGATGGTTTAATTTGTATTTGAGTAAACACCTGAGGCATAAGGCATGTGCAATGATGTTTTAATGTTTATGAAACCTATGGACCTGCTTCATGACTTTTTCTATTGCTCGTTGGGTATATATATGCAGCTATTAGTCTATCTGAATTGTACTACCATCTGAGGCATAAGGCATGTCTAACTGAATTGTACTTCTTCTAGTCTATCTGTTGCTGTTTTGTCTATATATATGCTGGACATTATTCTACTACCACCTGCTGTGGGGTTGCTAGGAATGTTCACTACTGGAAACTCAAATTTTACTGTCGGTACAGTACCGACAGAAAATTAGAGAAACCCGACAAAAAATATACAAGATTAATTTTTCTGTCGGTATACCGACAAGAAAATTCCGACAGAGCTGAGGCGACAGAAAAACACTATTTCCTTGTCGGTTCTTCTATTTTTTCTGTCGGGTTTCTATATTTCCTGTCGTTTGTGCCTCGACAGGAAAATTACCAGCTGCCAGATTTAGAATTTTATTTCTGTCGGAAAGTTGCGACAGGAAAAGTGAGTGTACCGACAGAGAAATTTTATTTCCTGTCGCCTTTGAAACGCCCGGAATGAGAGTTCATACCGACAGAAATATTTTTTTTCCCTGTCGACAGACTCGACAGGAATGATTGGCACATACCGACAGGGAATATAACATTGCATTGCAGTCCCAGGCCACAAAAGAACCTCATTTATTTACAATTTCATACAATATTCATAGGAACAGTACATCCACAATAAGACATCTGATATATTGCATCAGTTTGTCACCATCCACATGCCATACATAGATTAGATTACACAGTTGGCATCAACAGCCAAATTAAGATGCAACATAAGATGCATCCACAACTACATAAACAAGATGTCCATAGTCTTGCATCCTTAGCTACATAAATAAGATGTCCATAGGTCTTTCATCCACAACTATCAGAATTAAGATGTCCTAGGGCTGGCATCAACACATCAACACAACAACATAATTTCACAAAAGCATGGACTAGTAGTTCCCAAAAAATGGCACCAACTTCTTGGGTTCACCTCTACTATCTAAAGGTTAGGAGTGGCACCTACCAACAGATTCTCCTACAAACCCAAAATGACTGCATTCTCTATTTGTGATAAGTCCCATGCCTTCATGCATGGTTTCCACTATGGTGGTTCAGTGTTTCCAATGCAGGTCTGTATGCGTCATTGCGATCATCTTCATTGTGGCCATCTGTGGCATTGTCACCATTAGTTGATTCCGAGCCAACGTGAGAAGAACCAGTGGCCTATATACATATATATGAAGAGAAATATTAGTTTGGGACAGGGTAGCAGTAGTCATGTGAGAACAGAACAGTGCTAAATATTTTTAGGGAATCAGAGGTATCAAAATTTAGGCACTATCTTCTGGAAGCAAAAAAATTTGATAATCCAAGCCAACTTCATGCACACTACCAGTAACAAGTACTGCATATATGTTGCAAGATTCATGGGAACTAACCAATGCAAATATCTACCTTACCATTAGTACTCAATTGAGAGGATAAATCTGGACTGATGTCAAGTGAGTCATCCATGGGAACTACCAGCCAACTTCATGCACACTACCAGCCAACTTCATGCACACTACCAGTAACCAGTTGAGAGGATAAATCTGGACTGATGTCAACTGAGTCATCCATGGGAACTAACCAATGCAAATATCTACCTTACCATTAGTACTCAATTAATTCAATTTAAGTCCAGTAGCTATGCAAGATTCAAGATGAGGCCACTTCCTCACTGGTGGACTGCATGTTGCCATTCTGAATACCACATCGAAATTAGTCATATAGTTGCCCAAATATATGGGAAATAGGGGAAGCTAACAGCCAGCTAGCTAAACTAGAGAAAAACTGCCTATTTTCTAGAAAAGACAATAAGTTGGGATGTTGTACTCACAATTGCGTGTGTTGCCGCTGGTGCAACTCGTAAGGCTGCCTCTGGAATTTCTTGTGCCAGTCCTAAGCGCCGATAAAGTGCCTATAGTGAAGACATTTAATATTTTAGAATTTAAAAAATGGTTTGCCTGTACAAAAAAAATATCAACACACATACATACCACTGTCAGATCCATAGCAACTTTGCCTTGCTGCATCGCACTATCCTTCTCTTTGTGTAGCCTTGCATTTTCTTGTCGTAGTTCTGCATTTTGTCGGGCCAACATTTGCATTGAAACTGGATTTGATTGACACATTATTCTCCTTCGCAGCTGCTCTGACATCAGCTGCCCTAACAGCGCCATATCCTATAGCAAAGCGCCCATGGGTGGACAAACCATCTGATACGTCATACAACACCTTTGCATTCAACTCTTGCTCATGTTCTGGCCCTTGCCCTTGTTCCACCTCTTCCATATCCTCATGCTCTTCATGCTCTCCATCCTCCTCATGTTCTTCATGCTCCTGTGTCCTCTTAACCCCTGCTATATAAGCATCCTACAAGAAATTCCAATTAATCATGTTGTGATGGTACTAGGGTGCAAGCTTAATCATGTATCCATTTCAAGCTATCATGGTTGGACTGCAAGAACTGAAATTTTGTACAGCTAACAGATTAATGTATTTTTTTCATTAACGGACTTAGATTGACATACCATGCGTTGTTGTGCTTTGTTGCTGTTAATTGGACCACAATTACCAGTGGTATCCATACTTTTCATGCCAGATTTCATCGCAGCAAATGTATTCATAGGCGTTCCCTTATGTTGTCCAAACCTATGTCCCTACAAATAGAAATAGTTATGAGCAGCATCAAAATGGACATTTACATTTGTATGCAAATATTAACTCAAGGGAACACATACACATAACATACCAGGACTTGTTGTGTCTCTGTGAAAGGTCTAGACCCTCCATGGTTTTGAGCAATATCATCATTACTGAAGCGACATTCCTGTCCTATTTTTCGTTTTGCCTTATACTCCTCTGAGCACCAATAGATACACAGAACAGGCCACACAGCATCATCAAACAAGTCCAGCCTGCCGATCTTGTATTGTTCATATTCAAGCTCAATTGTGCGTGCTAGTGTATCATCCATACTTTCACCCCTTTTTCTGAAGTATGCCTTTACACACTCCACACGGGCTTGATACATCATGTCCCTCACCCTTTTCTTCAGATAGTTGTCAAGAACACGATCCGCCTCTGCTTGATCTTCTTCGTCAACTTGGAACAACCGCTGCAGGTGTACAGAAAAACCACGTTAATGTTTCTAAAAAAATTATGACATGAAAATAAACGTAACTAAGAAAAAAAAAAGCATGCCTCTTACCCAAAATTCAGAGAGCACACGTTCCCCATTTGTCGTGCCTTCAACATTCACACTACCCAGAAAATAATCAGGCCAATCTAGAGCTGGCCGCTCCCTGATCCGTACACCATCCTCATCTCTGTCTTCAAGCAAACCTGGGTACTCTCTCTTGAGAATGCAACCAAGCTGAGTAGTGTATCTATATGGGAGCTTGCCGTTGTAGTTGACATAACTAAATTGCCTATACTTAATTAACAGATGCTTTTATAAGTAATTAAAAATGGAAGCTAACAGTATGAATTAGTTGGTAATTTACTTACATGTCACCACTTGGTCTAAGAGCCACCCGGCCAGTTTGTGGAACTGGTTTTAATTTGGTTCTCTTCCCCGGCTTCCGTCCTCGTTTTTTAGGAGGCTCTACTTCGAGAGGGGCAGCAGGTCTTGTTCTTTGTGAGTCATCAGTAGTGGCTGTTCCTTGAGATGCACTTGTTTGAGTGTTTGTTCCTTGAGAAGCACCCATTTGGGGGCCAAGCCTCCTAGGAAGACGATTTCTACGTGCATGGCAGATTCCACGAGCCATCTGCATAGGAAAAATGAGTTAAAATATGGTTTTCAATAGTAAACATCAGCTAAATAGAACAAAACAAATGTATTTAATAACAAAAGTGAAACATCAAAATAACACAGTAGCTGCAGTTGGGAAACAACAAATAGATTCCTGTTTCTATAACACCAAGCTACAGCTACATAACACCAAATTCAGATTTAATATCACCATGTTCAGATTACATAACACCTCATTCAGATTATATAATAGAAAACTACTATAGAATATATAACATTGATAAACCATAACATCACAACACTACAACTTCATGAGTACAAATTCAATAATCATCTTGATCATAAGTCTCTTCCTCTGATTCATCCGTTATTGGTTCATCCTCTTCCTCTGTAGTGTTACCCTCTTCATCAATAGCTTCTTCATCATATTCCTCAGCCTCAGCCATGGCTTTCTCTATTGCCTCCAAGTCTACCTCATCAGTAATCTCATCTGAGCCCAATGATATAAGAGAATCCAGTGCTTCCTCCAAATCAACAACAAAGGTACCATCTAATCCATCCTCTTGATAGACATCATGTATTACATGTTCAGAACTCATGGACTCATTATTTGTGCCATTGAGAGGTACACATCCATGAGGAGCAACTTGGTAGACAACCCACCATGGAGAAAGATCCCTATTCTTACAAGGGTAAGATAGATAGTAAACTTGAGTAACTTGACTTGCCATCACAAATGGGTCAAAACTTTTCAACCTTAATGCATGCTTGATCTCTACTAAGCCTAAATCTTCTGTACGCCTCAATCCATTAGGTGTTGGATCAAACCAGCGACAATAAAATAAAACCAACTCTAGTTTCAAAGCACCTTCCCATTCAATTTTTATGATATCTTCAATGACACCATAATACTCAATGGCATTGTTGTTTTCATCAAATGAAGTAACACAAACACCAGTATTGATGGTTGTTAACCCAGGACTTCCCCTCTCATATTTCTCTGAACGGAATCTATATCCATTAACATCATAACACCCAAAGGAGGTAACATGAGTGCAGAATCCATATGATAATTGGCATAGAACATTGTGAATGCTAGCTGATTTCATGCACTGAAACAAAAGAAATTTTCTGAGTTAAAACTTCTTTAGTACTTTTCAGTATTCAACACGAATATATTGACAAATGGATAAGAGTATTACTTTCTTTTTTGAACCAATCAAAAAAATTTGGCCCAAACTGTTTGCCACGGGCATTTTTCCAACCATTTAACCTTAAATCACGAAGTTGCTGTTCAGTGGGATCAAATCGGCTCTTCCACTCCTCTTTATCAAATTGCCTACACATACAAACACTACTCAACTGACATGAACGGTTCAGATTATTTGGGAAAACACTACTCAAGTAATTTGTAGAACTTACATGAAGAAATCATCCATCTCAGGTATGTTTGTGAGTATGTACAAGAAAGCAACCTTGTACTCCTCATTTGAGAGGATACGAATACCCCTTGGGCTGATGCATCGACCCGGGCATTTAAAAATTTCAAGGTCACATGTACCTTCAAATATTGATGAACCATCATCATATCGTGGCATCTTGTTTCTAATAGAAGGTGCAGTGGATTTGAAATATAGACTAAGAAAATTTGTAGCCTCTTCAACTAGAAATGCCTCAACAATGCCAGCCTCAACACGTGCCTTATTTCTTACTTTCTTCTTAATTTTCTGAATAAACCTATCAAACAAGAGGAACAGATTACAAATAAAAAACTAATGGGCCTTAATTGATATGTAGATATTTTTTTTTTTTTTAGATTTACCTCTCATATGGATAACTCCAACGGGCTAGAATCGGCCCTCCCAATCGTGCCTCATAAGGCGGATGGATGATCAGATGTTGCATAACATTGAAGAATCCAGGAGGGAATATCTTCTCTAATTTGCAAAGAAGAACTGCAACATTCTGTTCTAAAGAATGAACACCATCTTTACTAAGTTCTTTGGCACACAATTGTCGATAGAAGTAACTAAGCTCAGCCAAAGAGCGCCATACATTATCTGGTAGAAACCCACGGAAAACAACAGGAAGCAATCTTTCAATAAAGATGTGGTAGTCATGAGTTTTTAGGCCAAGAATCCTCTTATGTTGCAAGTCCACACCACGCCTAATATTGGCTGCATATGCATCAGGAAACTTCAATTCTTTGAACCATTGGAGAATGACTGGCTTGTCATCTTTGCCAATGCAGAATGGAGCTCTAGGCCTGTCCCACTTCCCATTGTTCTTTTGGACCAAATGGAATGAAGGTCGGTTACAAATCATAGCTAAATCTAGCCTAGCTTTCACATTATCTTTGGTCTTAGTAGCTATGTCAAAGCATGTGTTCCATATGGCTTCACTCACATTCTTTTCATTATGCATCACATCAATGTTATGTGGAAGCAGTAACTTAGAGAAATATGGAAGCTGTCTAAAGCAAAGTACATGTGTCCAATTGTGCAATTTACCAAAGGTGTCTGTGTCATTTGCAAATCTGGTCACATTGTCTTGGAGTTCCACCCCTGTCAACCTCCTAGGTGGCTCATCCAAAGACCCTTTGTGTTCTTCTGAAAATGCATTAGCTTGTTTCCCTGAACACATGATCCATAGGCAGGAAGCACCTATGACGGTCAAACCAACAAGCCTTATGGCCATTACGGAGTTGGAAACCTCGGCAACCAATACCATATGGGCATGACAATCTACCGTGGGTGCTCCATCCAGCAAAGTCTCCATATGCCATGAAGTCATGTACAGACCAAAGGTATGCTGCCCTCATTTTGAAGCTACGTTTCATCGATGCATCAATTATGTCAACCCCTTCCCACAATGTTTTAAATTCATCAACTAAGGGCTGCATTAGAATGTTCAACTTTTTACCAGGATGCTTAGGGCCAGGAACAACAAGGGCAAGAAATATATACTCTGGCCTTAAGAGTGTGCCAGGAGGTAAATTTAATGGTGTCACAAAGACCGGCCAGCAAGAGTACGGGGCAGCATTCGTACTAAATGGCGTGAAACCATCAGTTGCTACAGCAAGCCGCACATTTCTTTTGTCCCTTGCAAACTCAGGAAAGTCTCGATCAAATTGCTGCCAAGCTTCTCCATCACAAGGGTGCACCATCTTATCCGATGTTGATGGACTAGGTGACCGCATTAGCTTGGCTGTATCTGCATGAGCATACAACCTTTGCAGCCTATCTGTGATGGGTAGGTACCGCAGAACTTTGCGTGGAACCTTTGTTCGGCGACCTTCCTCATACCGGTTGGTTCCACAAACATCACATACCTCCTTACTTGCATCATCTTTGTAGAAAAGCATGCAATTGTTATAACAAACATCAATTTTCACATACGGCATACCAAGACCCTCTAGTAGTTTCCTTGATTGGTAGAAGTCATTAGGCAAATTAGAATCTGAAGGAACAAGTTCATGTATTATGCCCATGATATCATCATATTCTGCTATTGACATGTTGTGCCGTGACTTCATTGCAAGCAAGCGAGCAACAGCAGATAACCTAGAGTGTGTGGTCTTCTCGTGCACCAACTCACTCGCACTATCAACCATCCTATAAAAAAAGTCGTGGCAAATGGTGTTGGATGCTCATCTACTATAGGTGGATTGTCCCCAGCTAGATCAATCAGCATTTGATCCATTCGATCAACCTCATCAAAACCCTCCCTATTTGCTATGCTATCATCTTCATCATGTCTAATATGACTCTCGCCGTGCTCTATCCATGTTTCATAGTCTTCCCTAAAACCATGCTTGCACAAGTGTATCTCTACTGTATCCCTTTTGAGTCTAAAATAGTTTCGACACATGGCACAAGGACACTTGATGGTGTCATTTGTAGCTACCTCCATATTTGAAAATGCATGGTCCAAGAATTGAGTAGTTTGACTAATCCATTCACTAGATGGCGCTTTACCACGCTGCCAGCCACTATACATCCAACTGCGGTGTGACATATTAAAGAGCTGTATTTGTAAGATTAAAATTATTAGCCTCATATTATTTTTATATTGTAGTGTTTCAGAAAATAGGACAAACACACAAACAGAAACAAGCAGATCCATAGAGCAGCACCTCAATCAAAGCACAAAATATCAAATTTATCAAGCAGATCACAGCTACACTGATGATTAACTAACCATCAAAAGACACTATGTATCCCTTAAAACATAGTGCTCAAACCCTACTCCATCATCATATAAATTGCACATTTTAATTATTCAATAGGCCAATTAACCACAGCACATTGAGAAAGAAACAACACTTACGCTTTGAGGTGGAAGTAGCAGAATCTGATTCAATGTTACAGGCTACTCTGGCTCCGTTTTTGCGGGCTACTCTGCCACCTAGTCCTCCATCACGGGGTCCTCCTCTGAGTAAAAATTTGTGGTAAAATACACCTTTAGAAGCAGATCTGGGGATTAGGGTTATGGGTTTTAGCGCATTGGTCACGAGACTGGAACCCACGAACACATCGGCACTAGACAAAGGAAAAGGAAGTACCTCAACCGTAGTGGCAGGCTCCAACACCCTGGCGACGGCGACGGACGTTGGGGGCAGACGGCGGCGTGAAGCCCAGTGGATGGGCCACGCGAGGGCAGGCACCCGAGCCCCCTAGCGATGCGCAGCCGGCCAGCACGGGGGATGAGACGGCGAACTGGCGGTGCAAGGAGGGGCGCGTGTACTGGAGGCGAGCGGCACGGACTCGCGACTGGCGAGTGCTAGGAAGCCTCCGAGCGTTCCCCAACTCACATCCTTATCCTTTGGAAGTTTTTTTTTTTTATTTATTCGTTCCCTGGCTAGTCCGTGAGAGGCTTTTTTGGGGCATCTGACTTGACGGTGGCTGAAAGGTGGGGAGAGGTCTCCTGTGGGGACAGCTATCAGGGACCAGCGCTAGCATCGTGGAAGAAAACGAGAAGTCTATGGTTGGGCCATGTACTTTTTTCAAAAAAAAATGGTTGGGCCATGTATCTTTTCTCAGAAGCACGTCTGTGACTTCAAGCGCGGAATTTTGCGCGAGTCGGTCTAGGGTTTATTTTTCGTGGACAAGCGGCGGAGAACCTGGCGGCAATCCTCGTGCGCAGGCCAGTTTGGTTGATTTTCATGTAATTTTTTCTGTGTGTACAAAACTACCGACAAAGAAATTGTTGCACCGACAGAACAAAATTAATTTTTTTGTCGGTATACTTCCAACGACAGAAAAATTATTATTTCTCTGTCGGTTTTCAGTATTATTTCTGTCGGTTTCTTCTCAACGACAGATAAAATTTATAAATTTTTTGTCGGTTTTGATTCCACCGACAGGAAAATCGAGGTTTCCAGTAGTGGTTGCCTATGATGATGTTTTTTATATACTGAGTACATGCCTTATGCCAATGATGAGTGTTTTAACATACTGAGAACATGCCTTATGCCAATGATGATGATGAGTGTTTTTACATACTAAGCACATGCCTTATGCCAATGATGAGGGTCTGGATATACGCCGATGATAAAAGTGTCCAATCCATATATTACATGGATTATGAGCTGATGATCAACACTTGTGGAGGAACTTGGCATCATTACCAGCCACCCTTACTATATCTCCTCTTGCTTTGTTATGGTGCCATGATGCTCCAAGATGTATGATCAAATGATGATCGACATGCTTCGAGGCCTCTTTTTAAAACCTTTCACTTCCTATTACTCACTGTCTACTTCTCTGTCTACTATATGATGCTTTTTTTCAAACATCTAATAAAATGTGCTGCTAACCTTGGATGGCTTGTATACCATATAGAAGCAACCAGTTTAGTATCCTATATGATTTCAGTGGGGCAATTCTGAGCCAAATATGTACCTTTTTTAAAGCTCTTTTGTAATTTTCTACTATTTTGTACTCTTTTGTTCTTAATTCTTTTATACTCACAATATAAATGAGAAATAGAATGTATTCTTGTGTTCAAATGAATATAATTCATGATTCCTTCAAATATGTTGTGTCATTTACATACTAACTACCACTACTACTAACTACTAACTACTACTTACTACTAACTATTACTTACTACTAACTACTCACTACTAACAACTACTTACTACTAACTACTAACTACTACTTACTACACTTACACCTACTACTACTGTTGGCTTTTGTTCTCAAACTTGTGGCATTTAACTCCTAATATCTTATGTACTCTTCTTCATAGCTGTCCACAGCTGAATTACACGAAGAATGGCATGCCCCATGTCTGCATGAGAGCTCTGAAGGCTCATCTTCATCAGATGACAGCAATGCAAAGTACGAGGAGGAGGTGCCAACACCAATGCCAGAGAAGAAGGAGCGTACGGAGGAAGAGGATGATCCGACCTATATGCCGACTAAGGAGGGGCCTTCAACGCAAGGTTCTCGCACCCCAGCACGAGATGAGGCGAACCAAGTATGTATATAACTAACACAACATCAGTAGCTGTTGTATGATGAATTTTTGGCATATTTTATTTGATGCCAATTAAGTTGTGTTATTAATGAGACAAAATAAAATATTTCAGTTTGAGCTGGGCATACCGGTATTTTTGTACATGTGGCCGTAATATTTGTGAGCCCATGCTTAGTAGAGGTATGGTCACCATTGAAGTTTATGTGTGTCGACCATATTATGGTGGCAATATGATCAGGCCTAAGTGTTCACGTGAAAGCCAAACGTGCAATGTAGTAATGTGCTTGTATCTATCTATTGCGAGCGTATGTGTACAAATTCTGGGTACGATATATGTTGCTTAAGGCTGGCCGTAGTTAATAATGATGGTTTAAAGGGAGAGAAGCTAGCAACAAGTGTATGGCCTGTACACGATACAGTCATGACGTGCTAAATGGAAGAAGCTGGGAAGTTATGTGCAACGTGCATGCACAGAAGCCTTCACCATTAACAAACAGCCCGGGCTTTTGGGGGTTGACATGCAAGTTACGCGGATGGATAATCTCGAGAACCCCTGAGCTCGGTTATGAAACAAACGACAGCGCGTGAATATTGCGCTAGTTTCAACAGAGTCCGGCGGCGCGCGTGCGGTGATAGACACGTACTAAGCTAGCCCTACATCCAGCATATAAAAGGAGACGCCCTCCTCCCTCACAGGGGACATCCACGCACGAGACGCCGAGAGGCTGAGCACACGCATCCTCGCCTACGCTCGTCGTCATTCGTACACCAAAGCCGCCGCACAATACATCTCGCCGCCGCCGCCCTGCAGGCTTGCGCCGTCCTTGTCATCGTCAAGAACTCCAACAGCATCGTCTTCCGATCCAGCACTGTTGGCATGGCAGCAGTTGTCCGTCATGGTAAGGTTACTCGCCTATTTTAGATTGCATCTCTTCACTTGTTTTCTTTTTTGTTTGGCATGGCTGTAGTTCAGATGGATATGCACGGAGATGTCTCCCCGGCCAGCTACCAAAGATGAAGCAACGGCAGTTCCATGATGAATGGCCGCGGCGCCAAGATGGCAGCCCGGCGGCGAGGATCATAGTCCTGAGGGTGGCTCTGGGCAGCAGAGGATCACCGCGAGCCCGTGCATCAACAACAAGCAACGACGGTGGATCAGTAATGGTGCCGGAGATTCACATCCAATGATCAGCCGTGTACACGTGGTTGGTGTTCACATGGGTTGTATCTACGGATGGCAGTGATGGCGGCCCGGCAGCAGAGAGAGCAGAAGAGAAGTGCACGGCATGAGCAGTGGTAGCCGGCTCATCAGTGAGGGTGCTGGAAGTTGTTTGCGTCCCATGATCGGCGGTGCACACGTGGTTGGTGTCCACACCGGCCGTATCAGATGTATCACAGATGGTAGTCTGGTGGTAGATGAGTTGATCTAGCAAAGGTGCATGGCAGTGCTCAACTTAGCAGCAGGCGATGGTGACTGCGATGGCAAAGAAGAGTGCCCCGTCAGTGAGCGGCAAGAGCTTTGGTGCAACAGCAGTATTAGAAAATCAGCATTTTTGACAGAGGCTCTGTGTAGCATCGGAGGAGCCCATCAATGGCAAGTAGCAGAAGAGACAAGTGCATGGTCCTTGTTAGTAGCGGATGCACTGGGCCGTGACGGTGGCAGATTGATACGAGTAGAAAAGCCTTGATCAATTGCTGGCACGAAGCAAGAGTAGATCAGCAGCAGAAGTAGAAGCCTTGGCAACAAGTGCATGGCGCCCGCTAGTAGCAGATGAGCTTGGCCCTGGTGGTAGTATGGTAGTGAAGTTCAGTAAAGGCAATGCCAAAACCCTGCAGATTGACTGACAAGCAGAGTAGTATAGCAGTTGATGGCAAGACTCAAGAGCATGGCGGCAGGGAATGCTAGTCTAGCCTGATAGTCGATAGTTTGAGAAATGAAGCACACAGCAGTAGAAGATGCATGACAGTAAAGGGCCCCGATTAATGGTGGGCAGCATGAAGTATGAGTAGAAAAGGGCCTTGATCAAGTACTGGTAGTGTGGAGCATTATTAAGAAGGCAGCGGTAACTTTTGGTTCAGCAGCTCGGTGGTGAATGGCTGAAGCTTTCTGAATAAATAGCTAGATTGTTTAGTTGACTAATTGAGCGGCCTGCCAATGCATGGCCCTATGTACTGCCATAGAGAAGCTAACTGAGCCCAAAACTGATGTACGTGCATGTGTATAATGAAATAAAGAGATGAAGTTGTGTATGTGAATGTTCATGTGTATGTACGAGTAAGCAAGCAAAGCATGCAGCTAGCTAGAAGGAGAGCTCGCACCAACTTGTCGAGTAGAAAGGCCTAGCTGTGTAAGGCATGAGTAGAAGGGCAGCAGTAGTTCCAGTTTGGCAGCCCCATGCTGGCGGATGATTAGCAATGTGAAGTGCTCTAAATAATGGCAGCTTGACGATTTCAATAAGATGTGCACGACTAGGGCTCGACATAGTGGCCGTGATGAGTCTGTCCTTTTCAACAGTTAGCAATCATGGTTGCACGGAAGAGAGAAGCAAGTAGAAGTCTAGTGCGTCCTCTCATAGGACCATGCAAACGATGTGTAGCTCGAGAGAAGTAAAGAAAGGAACTGTCATGTACATGTACATACATAAATAAATATATAAATATTTCCAACGTCAGCTATACAATGTGATACATGGTTTGTTTATTTTCAATATTTAGTTGGGCTGCAGAGTTGATTATTAAGTGGCCCAAATAACAAAAGATAATCGTGAGTTTGTTTCACAGTTCCTCATAGGCTTGGCGAGTGAGATTAGCGCCGAGTATATGTTTGCCATGATCAGTTAATTGAGAAATTTCCTCAATATCACGCGAGTTCAAATTTTATCGTTACTGTGTTCATCGTCTGGCGTCGTCAAGACCGGTGCCCTTTGTGAAGTCTGGTTCTTCCTTTGGCCGATGAGGCCAAGATGTTTCCTTTTTCCGTGACCCGACGAGGTCGGAATTTATTTGTTCACGACCGACGAGGCCGAACACTTTTTAGACTTCGCTAAGCAATCCGCACGACGAGGCTAGATAATTTTTGCTAGAGGCCGACGAGGCTCTAGCCCCCTTCATCACACCATATTTGTGCTTGTGCATATTTTGGAGATAATTCTCATTTATTTGGAGACGACAACGACAACCATCAGCATAGCTTAATCGGAGGTGTTCTGCAGCCCAGTACTGCAGATGTAATTAACCGGCGGCCTCTAGAGGCCCCGGGAACCAAAGACTACACAATCCTCTGATTGTCAGTTGGAGCTTAGCGCAAATATATCAAAGTGGGAAATTGTACTTTGTATTTCTCCAATGAATGAATAAAGTGATATTTCCCTAAATTTTGTCCTCTATGTATTATTTACATATTTTATTTGTATACGGATGTATACTGGCACGCCTGCGCTTGTTTAGTACTGAGTAGTACGACCGTTTCGAGAGAGGTTCGCCCTTAGTGATTTTTCCGGCGAAACAAATTGGCACGCCCGGTGGGACCTGGTTCTCCTCCCATTTTCGTTATGCTTTGATGGTTGTCAAAAAAATAAATAAAGAGAAGTCGTCTCATGAGATCTCCACATTCATGATGCATGTTATGGGAATACACTAAAAAAAATAAAGAGAGCTTGACCGTGGATTTGCATTGTGTAGGTGAGGTTGCTTCTCCTGAGAGCCCTGCCTCTGTCATGATCAAGTTTGGGGTGTTCCCACCCACTCAAGTTTTCACCCGCGGAGATGAGGTTTACATCAAGCCCATGTCAAAGAAGGCTCGCAAGCGGGCGTACTCCAAGGCCAAGAAGGAACGGTGCTCTGTGATCTCCATAGCCCGTGACCTGTTAACCAATGACATGAAGTCTGATGCTGCAAAGCTCCAAGCTAAAGAATTGTTGGGGGCTCTAGATCAAGCCAAGGTGGACCTCCGTCGCATGATATTGGAGGCTAGGCAAGAACGCCTTCCAAATTCCCTTCGGAACTTTCGAAGGAAATATGCCAAGACAGAGAAGCTTCGGGAGGAAATAGCCTCTCGTGTTATAGTTGATGAGACTACTGACGATTGGTCAAGTATAGGAATTTCTCATGATGATTTGTTCCCTCGGGAATGGGCTAATCATCCTACAAAGGCCAAGTCATTGGTTCGTAAGGTGATTAGGGAACACCTTCGCAACTGCTGTTGGCCTGAGAATTTGTTGCCATCGAGTTTAAGAGCTCAACAAACAAGCCTGGTGAATTGCTTGCACATATCAGCAAATGGTGGTGGCGCTGCTCCTAACACGAGCAATCAATTTGCTGTCCTACCTTCCGAAGTACCAGCTCCACGTGCTGGTGAATTGCAACAGCAGTTTCAACAGTTGCAGGCCCAGATGGATGGCCTTAGGAGACAGCTTCAACCACAAGAGGCACCTGGGAGCTCACGAGCAGGGGGCAGGAGGAACCCTCGCGTTCAAAATTGGCGGCCTCAGCAAAATCGTCAAGTTTGGGCTCCACGAAGGAGAATTCCACTTCCGGCGAATGACCAGCTTGTTCGTAACTGGAACCATTGGGCGCGTCACCAAGAATATCGCCCACAGACTCGGCAAGTTTATGTGCCTCGAAATCAAGTACAAAGTGGCACACAAACGTCGCTCCCAATGCGGCAAGTACAACAAAGAGCTCCAAGAGTACCTCCAACTCTTCCGATACGGCCAAGGGTCTGGCAAGGGCCCTCTG
Source organism: Chrysopogon serrulatus (assembly GCA_015844335.1). NCBI lineage: Eukaryota > Viridiplantae > Streptophyta > Magnoliopsida > Poales > Poaceae > Chrysopogon > Chrysopogon serrulatus. The sequence continues at coordinate 543,694 of JADLZL010006205.1, read as the reverse complement.
CTACCCAACTAAGGCGTGAAAGGCGAAGGCGGAGTCGTCAAGCCATGTACCAAGAGCTCCAAGACTTGGTGCTAAGGCATGTCGAAGTGCGTGTTCGTGCTGATGGACACGTCTTCCCTGATAATGAGAGAGTCTCTCTTCGGGTCTCACCTCGCCTACAAGAAAATGAGAGATATAGTTATCTGATTGAGTGTCTAGCTCCTAGACCTCGCCAAGATGGACCTGCTGAGGTTCCAATTCTAAACCCCATAGGGGGCACACAAAATGAGCAGCCTCCCCAGGTGCAGCCGAATGTAGTTGTCCAGAAAAATGAGGTGTCATTAGAGGACCCTATGCTAGTTGATGAGCAACCTGTTGGTGATAAAGTTGTTGCAAGCACAGCTGATGCTAGTGCTTCAGCCATTCATGAGGCCGCTTCCAAGGGAAACGAAAAGGGAAAATCCATTGATAGGGAGGCCATGTGTGGCATGTTAGGGGTTCGTATGTCTCAAGACTCAGACTCTGATTGGGAGCCACCTGCAGTAACACATGAGTTCACATATCCGTCAGATGATGAGATCGTTCCAAACCCAACAATAACTCTAGGGGAAAAGTTCCAACCAGTAAGTGGCCAGGCTCTGAGTTCCTCCATGGCCCAATGCCTACCCGTCTCAGGCAGAAATCGACCAGAAAAAAGTAGGGTGAGACCTTATGACCGCCCCGATCAATTTAGAAACATTGCATCAAGACTCCCGATAGATCAACACCAGTTGGAACAAGTTGCGACAAGAGCGGGTGCTGACACCCGTCTAAAAGTAGAAGCACTTCGTCATGTATCTGGGAGTCTGCATATCTCTGGGTATGATGGCCAAACTGCTAGTGACGATTCAGACACAGAGTCATCGAGTTCTCTTGAAGCTTATTCACATTCCCCTCGCTATTCAACACTTGCCCCATCCCTCCTCTTCGGAGATGAGGGAGAGTTGGCGGGTAGTAATCTTGCCCCTGTAAATATGACAAATGCAGGTGGCAGTGGGGATTTGAATGGTGAGAAGCAACCAGCCCCAGGTGATGCAACCATTGGTGCTAAACCATCAGCTCATGACAAAGCTTCAACGTCACTAACACCTGAAGAACGTGAAAAGAGGAGAGATAAAGAGATTGATGAGTTGAAGCATCAAATGAAGCAACTCATGACTATGATGGCAAACTTGACTTCAAGTCAAGCACCTCCAGATCCACAGTTTGCTGAATTAGAGGAAGGAACATTCACTATTCCACGCTTTCCATACATGGAGCCCGATCACTCCCCCCGAGAGGGAAATGCGAACTTGAGAAATGTTCGCACGGCACCTGAAGCAAGTAAACAACCAGCCGAGACACTTAAAGATTACCATGACATTGCAGAGGATATTATTAATAGAAAAATGAGACAAATAGCAGTTGAGCAGGCCCCTAGAGTGGTCGAACCTGAGATTGAAAAGCCATACGCAGCTTGGCATGATAGAGTCCCATTCCCTGCTGGGTGGCAACCACCGAAGTTTCGCCAGTTTGATGGAACTGGGGATGCAACAGAACACTTGGCATACTTTGAGGCGATATGTGGGGATACTGCCCGTTCACCATCTCTACTCTTGCGGCAGTTCTCAGCTTCTTTGACGGGTGCTGCCTTTCATTGGTATAGCCGTCTCCCTGCTGGACAAATTCAAAATTGGGCGACAATGAAGCATATGTTCAGGTCCCATTTGATCAGTATGAATAAAGAGATAACCATCTTAGAGTTGTCCCAAATGAAGCAAAAACGTGATGAGAAAATTGAGGATTACATGATTCAGTTTCGGAATAATTATGTTCGTCTCACAAGGGAAATGCACCCTGAGGACGCTATACAGATGTGTATCCATGGGATGCAACAGCATTGGCTCGTGCCGGTGTCCAGGAGGGACCCAAAAACTTTTAATGCACTTGGAGATGCTATCTCAGCTACCAAGCTAGAATTTGAGAAGGCTCCACATATCATGGAAATGTACAAGAATGCGGGAAACACTGATAGCAATAGGAGGTTTAACCCCTCTTCTAAGCCAATGAACAATGGGAGCAAGCCCAAGCCTGCTGAGTCCAACACTACAAACACAGTGCCAGTTTTTGGCCCGAGAAATGATCAGAGGCTAAATAAGCACCCTAACATCAAGGAGCTTCTTAATAAGCAATATGTATTTCGCAAAGACTTAGTTAGAAGTCTCTTTGAGCAAATGAATGAGCAACACTTGCTGACGTTGCCTAACCCAACAAGACCAGACCAAGTGGATATGACTGATAACCCTTTGTATTGTCCATACCATAAGTATGCTGGTCACAAGATTGAAGATTGCATTACTTTTAAAGAATGGTTGCAACGGGCTGTTGATGAGGGAAAATTGGCCCTAAAACCTGAAGCGATTAATCCCAACTACCAGGCGGCCCATGTGGTAACTGTTAGGCCAAGTGATGATACACAGGTTGGTGGTGAAGAGGAGGAACATTGGTTACCCCTTATACAAGTGGAGCGGCAACTACAAAATTTTCACATGTCATATGTTGCCCCGAATAACCATGAGCAGAGATGGGAAAGTGCCAGGCTGAGACAACCTCAAAGAAGTATTCCGCATGCCTCTCATTTGCAGTTGGCATCTTCCTTGCCCTATGAGCAAAATCCAAGTAGGCGACGTATGCCGCCTAGGTTCGTTCCTCGATCAGAAGGAGATGAGTCTTTTCCTCGAAGAGTACACATGCTTCCAACCTTGGGTCAATTCTTCCCAAAACGCTGGGGGCAACCATCTGAAATTGAAGACCCACAGAAGAGCAACTCTCTAGCTTCAAACCTTGCCCCATGTAATGCTATTGTTACGAGTGGGGAGGAAGATGATACCGGTGATGGGATAGCCATGACGCCAGAAGAGCGTGAAGCACTTCATGCTGAAGAGGCTTCTGAGAAAAATGTTGAAGAAGTAAATATGAACTTGCGTAGTGGCAAGGATGTGGCGGAGCCACTTAAATCCCGTCAATTTAGAGCTGACAAAGAGAAGGGCAGGCTGCCAAACCAACCCCTGCGCAGAACCAACAACCGGGGGCTTCTTCAAGTCAGCCCCCCAAAACTGATGAAGTAGAGTACAATGTTATTGCTCACTTAAAGCACATTCCAGCATTATTGAGCGTGTATGATGCGCTACTGTTGATGCCTGAGCTTCGTCAGGCTCTGATCACAGCTTTAGAGAAACCTCAACTCTATGAAGCAGCAATGGCAGAACATCATCTTGCTCATGCCATGGCTGAGGCAAATGAGATCTCTTTTTCTGAGGAGGACAAGATTATAGTTGACAACAATCATAATCGTCCCCTGTACATTGAAGGCAATATTGGGAATGCTCATCTCAGGCGTATATTGATAGATCCAGGGTCTTCTGTTAACCTCCTACCTATCAGGAGTTTCACCCGTGCTGGGTACACTTTAAAGGACCTTGAGCCTACTAATGTGGTGATATGTGGTTATGATAGTAATGGAAACCCGGCATTGGGCACCATTACCTTGAAGTTACAAATGTCTACATTCTGCTTCAAAGTCAAATTCTTTGTGATAGAGTTTACCACTTCTTACTCGGCGTTGCTTGGGCGACCGTGGTTGCATAAGTACTATGTGGTTCCATCGACACTTCATCAGTGTCTCAAATTTGTAGACAACCATGGAGAGCAGCAAAGGATCATTGGGAACCTGCATCCATATACAGTGCAAGAAGTGCATCATGCCGATGCAAAGTATTTCTTTCCTAGTGAAGGGACAGAAAAGCAGCTGGGCCGTTCAACGCCGCCCGCAAATGTGTTAGTTACTCCAAGTACAACACCATCCTCGTGAAATGAAGTATTTAATAACTCCATGTGATACGCCTAGCAAACGAAGGAGCTCATCCTATCGAGCCCTAGAAAAGTAAAGATGAGAGTCGCCAAAAACAAGAGCCACACCCTCAAAGAAATGCACCAATGAAGCAATCAAAGACAGATGGTTCATCCCGCTTATGGACATGGAACCTCACTCCCCGCTTCAAGAGTCACTCCTTCAAAGCAAGTGATAGGCCTCACTCCAGCTGTAACAGTTGCATCTTCGAAGCCAGTGACAAAAGCTTCCTCAACGCCAGCAACTCCGAGCTATTGAGAACCAGGGCGGCACGCCCCCTGCACGAGAAGTGAGTGAGACTGCCACGAAGCCCACTCAAGTTAAAGGAAGAGTAAAGAAGATGATCGCCGAAATTGAAAAGATGATCAAAAGGGTGAGGAGAAAGTTTGGGCCACATTAAGAGCGGAACCTAAAATGGTTCCCTTTACTTGAGAAGGCCGGGATCAAGCCGAGGCAAAATCGGCAATTACCACCACCTCCGGGCGTTTGTGAAGAGTGGTGGAACCAGTCGGAGAGAATAATCAACAAGGGTCGAAAGTCTCGTTCCAAGCGAGGCATCGGTTACTATGTAAATAGTTCCTCGGATGATGAGGAAGATGTTAAAGGCCCCGAGTGTAGGGCCATGTGTAATATAATAAGTGAAGATTGGCAACATGAATTATGGGAAGACTCCTCGATGAGGAGGATCTAGAAAATTTATGTCCCGTTCGTTCTCACACTTACCCTTCTTATGCAGCTACTAACATGTTGCAGGATCTCAAGGATGAAGACTGTATTCTTGCATCCATGCATATGGTGATGGTGGCACCATATGGGGAAGTGTTAAATGCTGCCCCCCGCCCCTAAAGAGCTAGAGGATGGCGCTCAAAGACACCACCGATGAGCTAGTTGAAATAAACCTAGGGAGTGATGATGATCCACGGCCCACTTTCGTGAGTGCCACCCTTACCCCTCGAAGAACGGGAAGACTATAGGCAATTTTTGATGCAATACCGTGACTGTTTTGCATGGTCATATAAGGAGATGCCTGGTTTAGACCCAAGGGTTGCTACTCACAAGTTGGCGATAGATCCTCAATTTCGCCCTGTCAAGCAGCAACCACGTCGCTTCCGACCTGAATTACAAAATGATATAGTGGCAGAAGTAGACAAATTGATCAATGTTGGGTTCATAAAAGAGATACAATATCCCCGATGGCTTGCAAATATAGTACCAGTCATGAAGAAGAATGGGCAAGTTAGAGTGTGTGTAGACTTTCGTGATCTAAATCGCACTTGCCCAAAAGATGACTTTCCAACTCCAATGACAGATATGGTAGTTGATGCAACCACTGGTTATGGTGCCCTATCATTTATGGATGGATTCTCGGGCTACAATCAAATCAAGATGGATGAAAATGATGCCTATGATACCGCCTTTAGAACACCAAAAGGGAATTATTATTACACTGTGATGCCCTTTGGTTTAAAAAATGCTGGTGCCACCTATCAAAGAGCCATGGCAATTGTGTTTGAGGGCCTAGTACATGAAACCATGGAATGTTACATTGATGACTTAGTGGTGAAAACCCGAGATAGGAAAAATCATCAAGATGATTTGCGCAAGGTGTTTGAGAGGTTACGCAAATACCAACTCAAAATGAATCCACTTAAGTGCACATTTGCAAAGCAATCGAGTCTTTGTAGGTTTCATTGTCCGCCAACGGGCATTGAAATTAAAGCTAAAGACATAAAGGCAATTCTTAAGATGCCCCCACCACAAGATTTGAGTGAGTTGAGATCTTTACAAGGCAAGTTGGCCTATATCCGACGCTTCATCTCCAACTTGTCAAGACGCGTTCAACCCTTCTCTAAGCTAATGAGAAAGGGTGCACCTTTTGTATGGGATGAGCAATGTCAAAATGCTTTCGACAGCATCAAACGCTATCTACTCAACCCTCCTGTTCTGATGGCACCTACTCAAGGGCGCCCTTTGATTTTATACATAGCGGCACAACCTACTTCCCTAGGTGCCCTGCTTGCTCAAAATAATGATGAAGGAAAGGAAGTGGCATGTTACTACCTTAGTCGCACAATGGTAGGGGCTGAATATAACTATTCCCCAATTGAGAAGTTATGTCTAGCACTTATATTTGCCCTAAAGAAATTGCGGCATTATTTGCTGGCTCATGAGGTCCAACTTATTGCGAGAGCGGACCCTATTAAGTACGTCCTTAGCCAACCAGTCCTCACTGGAAGGCTAGGCAAGTGGGCCCTACTTATGATGGAATATGATATAACTTATGTACCACAAAAGGCCATTAAAGGCCAAGCTTTGGCTGATTTCCTTGCTGCACATCCAGTCCCCGCATGACTCTCCTTTAGTCACGCACCTCCCGTGATGAGGAAGTGTTTACAGCAGACATCGAGGCCCCTTGGGAGTTGTACTTCGATGGAGCAGCCCGCACCGAATATGGCCCCGATAAGAGGCCGAAGAGGAGAGCAGGAGCGGGAATAGTCTTCAAAACCCCTCGTGGAGATACGATGTACCATTCATACTCTCTACTCAAAGAAGAATGCTCTAACAATGAGGCAGAATATGAGTCCCTCATCTTTGGGCTATTACTAGCCCTCTCAATGGACATATGCTTCCTTCATGCATATGGGGATTCACAACTCATTGTGAGGCAAATCAACGGGGTATATGAGGTTCGTAAGCCAGAACTAGTGTTGTATCATGAAGCCGCATGTAAGCTCATGGCCAAGTTTAAGCACATTCAAATTAGTCATGTTCCTCGGAGTAAAAATGCATCTGCTAACGCTTTGGCCAAACTTGCGGCTTCGTTAGCCCTTCCTAATGGAGAAGCAGAAATAAAAATAGAAGAGAGGTGGCTTCTCCCATCTGTGCTTGACCTAATCCCTGAGAACGGTGAAGTCAATACTACAAATGGGCATGATCAAGATTGGCGTAAACCATTTCTTGATTACTTTAAACATGGGACATTTCCAGATGACCCAGTTTCATGACGGCAATTCCAACGAAGGATCCCATCATATATCTTCAAAGCAGGAGTGTTATATAGGCGTTCCTTTGGCCATGAACTGCCCCTTCGTTGCCTTTCTCGAGAAGAAGCTGATAAAGCCATGAAAGAAGTTCATTCTGGAATGTGTGGTGGACATCAAAGTGGGCCAAAGATGTACCATAGCATCAAGCTCATGGGATTTTACTGGCCAGGGATGATGGCTGATTGCATTAACATGGCACAATCTTGCCATGCTTGCCAAATACATGGGGACTTCAAGCACCAACCCCCAGTCCCTCTTCATCCTACTATACCTTCATGGCCTTTTGATGCCTGGGGAATCGATGTGATTGGTATGATCGAGCCGCCCTCTTCACGGAGCCATCGATTTATTTTAGCGGCCACTGATTATTTCTCAAGATGGGCAGAAGCAATACCACTAAGAGAGGTTAAATCTGATAATGTCATCAACTTCCTTGAGCGTCACATCATTTATCGCTTTGGTGTGCCCCGCCGAATAACTTCTGATAATGGAAAAGCCTTCACATCCACTAAGATTGCGAGATTTGCAAGCAAGTACAAGATTGAGTGGAATTGCTCCACTGGATATTACCCCCAAGCCAATGGCCTAGCAGAGGCCTTCAATAAGACACTTGGTGGGATTTTGAAGAAAACAGTCACAAAACACAAGCGAGACTGGCATGATCGCTTGTATGAAGCACTGTGGGCAAATCGTGTTACAGTCCGAACGCCCACCCAGTCGACTCCTTACTCCCTTGTGTTTGGCACCGAGGCTGTGTTGCCCCTAGAAGTGGAGCTTCCTGCATTACGAGTCGCTGTCCATGATGAACTTACTCAGGATGAACAAGTCCAACTTCGCTTTCAAGAACTAGATGCACTTGAGGAGCGCCGCCTGAGTGCACTACAAAACCTTGAGTTTTATCGCCGAAACATGTCCCGAGCATATGACAAACTCGTCAAACCACGTGTCTTCAGAAAAGGAGACCTGGTGCTAGCGCTCCGACGACCCATCATCATGGCCAAAAATAAAGGGAAATTTGACCCAAAATGGGAAGGGCCCTATGCCATAGAACAAGTCTATGATGGTGGTGCCTACCAACTGATTGATCATGCAGGAGTTCGGCCAATGCCTCCTATTAATGGCCGGTATCTTAAAAAATATTTTATTTAAAAAAATCGAGGGTGTACTAAGACATGCTATAATCTGCCTTTGTTAAATCAAATGAAAGGTTGGAATATCGCTTCTTAGTGTTTTCTTTCATTCTTAAAAAAACAAAAAAAACAAGAGGGTGTCAAATCACCTCACACCAAAAGGCTCTCCCTACAAGGCTCTAGCTGCAACAAAGGATCTGGCTGGCTTGGGACTTCACCAAAAGGGCCGAGGGCAACAATTTAGCAGATGGAGTTAACGACAAGTCATCACTTCATGAATACATGACAAATGCTGAAGTATGTCTCCGCTGGGGGCAGTGGGAAGATGGTTTGGGTCACTCCTAATCAGTGAGGCGACCATGCAACTTGCACTTTCTGACGTGATGCGACACACTCCAGGGAAGCCTATAGAAGAAGAGCAAGAAAGGGCTACCCAGTGCAACAGAAGCTCCATCAAGTGTGCAGCCACTTGCCACCCTGGAAGTGAATAACAAGGGACCAAAAAAAATATACAACGCCAGCGAGGATTCACCTAGCTACACAAAGGTGAATGGCTACCCTCCAAATTCCAAGGATGTTGAAGCAAGCTCCAAGTAAAAAAAGGAAGAAAAAAATGAAAAAAAGGTCTCCAAAGAAGACCAAATCAAGTCAAGTGGCTCCAATCAAGCTTAAGCAAAAGCCCATCATCAAGCGGGAGGCGGAGGGTAGCTCTTCACCATCCTCAGGCAAAAGTGGTGGCAAATTCATCAGCCGTTACCCAAAATCAACACCAGCTTAGCCACACCTATGCCTCCATGTTAGAGAGTGTGAGTGGGCTGTGGTTCAACTCAATGTGAGGGAGTCTCAAGCAAGAATTCCCTTCGCCCCTTGTGGAGACATCAAAGCAGAAGTCTACACATTGAAACACACATGGTGGGACAAAATCATGGAACCATGCTGCTATGGTTGTGCAACTGGACCTGATGGTTATGTCCCCTGGCAGACCTATCCCAAGTTGCTTATGTAGTTAAAGCCAATGGGAGAGCCAACATTTAAAAAAAAATCAAACATATTTTACCCTTTTACAATCTTGCTTATCATCACATTTTTTGCCTTGTAGCTGCTTTGTCTATGCTAGAAGAGTAGCTATTGCTTAGCGTTGCAGAGTTGTTGCTTCGCTACTTTGGGAGCAGTGTTGGTGCACCACCGCGGAGAGCGTCAAGCTGTGAAACCCTTCAATTCTATTGGCTAGCGTCGTAATATTTAAACGACCGTAATAGAGTTGATAAACTCTCCTCAAGAAGTGCATAGCTGCTGCACTCAAGAATCTGAGATGTATTTTTAGGTCAAAGCATGGGCTTCCGCAATGACCTTTGCAAAATTATGTCTTGTAGTATCCATTGTGATATGGACTTGCATCACACAAATGGGTTACAAGAATTACTTCACAGTATGGCCTTTCGCTGTGAAACCAATTTTAAACGGCGCACTAACTCAAAGTGCGTGCTTATGACAGAGAACAAAATAATTTGTGGGCCACATATACTCTTATAAGATAGGCCCAAGATGAAATTTATCAGTATTGCACCAAGTCAAGTCCGTGCTCTTTCCTCGCAAAGACTTTACTTGGTGGGGGGCATTTGTATGATGAATTTTTGGCATATTTTATTTGATGCCAATTAAGTTGTGTTATTAATGAGACAAAATAAAATATTTCAGTTTGAGCTGGGCATACCGGTATTTTTGTACATGTGGCCGTAATATTTGTGAGCCCATGCTTAGTAGAGGTATGGTCACCATTGAAGTTTATGTGTGTCGACCATATTATGGTGGCAATATGATCAGGCCTAAGTGTTCACGTGAAAGCCAAACGTGCAATGTAGTAATGTGCTTGTATCTATCTATTGCGAGCGTATGTGTACAAATTCTGGGTACGATATATGTTGCTTAAGGCTGGCCGTAGTTAATAATGATGGTTTAAAGGGAGAGAAGCTAGCAACAAGTGTATGGCCTGTACACGATACAGTCATGACGTGCTAAATGGAAGAAGCTGGGAAGTTATGTGCAACGTGCATGCACAGAAGCCTTCACCATTAACAAACAGCCCGGGCTTTTGGGGGTTGACATGCAAGTTACGCGGATGGATAATCTCGAGAACCCCTGAGCTCGGTTATGAAACAAACGACAGCGCGTGAATATTGCGCTAGTTTCAACAGAGTCCGGCGGCGCGCGTGCGGTGATAGACACGTACTAAGCTAGCCCTACATCCAGCATATAAAAGGAGACGCCCTCCTCCCTCACAGGGGACATCCACGCACGAGACGCCGAGAGGCTGAGCACACGCATCCTCGCCTACGCTCGTCGTCATTCGTACACCAAAGCCGCCGCACAATACATCTCGCCGCCGCCGCCCTGCAGGCTTGCGCCGTCCTTGTCATCGTCAAGAACTCCAACAGCATCGTCTTCCGATCCAGCACTGTTGGCATGGCAGCAGTTGTCCGTCATGGTAAGGTTACTCGCCTATTTTAGATTGCATCTCTTCACTTGTTTTCTTTTTTTTTTTTGCATGGCTGTAGTTCAGATGGATATGCACGGAGATGTCTCCCCGGCCAGCTACCAAAGATGAAGCAACGGCAGTTCCATGATGAATGGCCGCGGCGCCAAGATGGCAGCCCGGCGGCGAGGATCATAGTCCTGAGGGTGGCTCTGGGCAGCAGAGGATCACCGCGAGCCCGTGCATCAACAACAAGCAACGACGGTGGATCAGTAATGGTGCCGGAGATTCACATCCAATGATCAGCCGTGTACACGTGGTTGGTGTTCACATGGGTTGTATCTACGGATGGCAGTGATGGCGGCCCGGCAGCAGAGAGAGCAGAAGAGAAGTGCACGGCATGAGCAGTGGTAGCCGGCTCATCAGTGAGGGTGCTGGAAGTTGTTTGCGTCCCATGATCGGCGGTGCACACGTGGTTGGTGTCCACACCGGCCGTATCAGATGTATCACAGATGGTAGTCTGGTGGTAGATGAGTTGATCTAGCAAAGGTGCATGGCAGTGCTCAACTTAGCAGCAGGCGATGGTGACTGCGATGGCAAAGAAGAGTGCCCCGTCAGTGAGCGGCAAGAGCTTTGGTGCAACAGCAGTATTAGAAAATCAGCATTTTTGACAGAGGCTCTGTGTAGCATCGGAGGAGCCCATCAATGGCAAGTAGCAGAAGAGACAAGTGCATGGTCCTTGTTAGTAGCGGATGCACTGGGCCGTGACGGTGGCAGATTGATACGAGTAGAAAAGCCTTGATCAATTGCTGGCACGAAGCAAGAGTAGATCAGCAGCAGAAGTAGAAGCCTTGGCAACAAGTGCATGGCGCCCGCTAGTAGCAGATGAGCTTGGCCCTGGTGGTAGTATGGTAGTGAAGTTCAGTAAAGGCAATGCCAAAACCCTGCAGATTGACTGACAAGCAGAGTAGTATAGCAGTTGATGGCAAGACTCAAGAGCATGGCGGCAGGGAATGCTAGTCTAGCCTGATAGTCGATAGTTTGAGAAATGAAGCACACAGCAGTAGAAGATGCATGACAGTAAAGGGCCCCGATTAATGGTGGGCAGCATGAAGTATGAGTAGAAAAGGGCCTTGATCAAGTACTGGTAGTGTGGAGCATTATTAAGAAGGCAGCGGTAACTTTTGGTTCAGCAGCTCGGTGGTGAATGGCTGAAGCTTTCTGAATAAATAGCTAGATTGTTTAGTTGACTAATTGAGCGGCCTGCCAATGCATGGCCCTATGTACTGCCATAGAGAAGCTAACTGAGCCCAAAACTGATGTACGTGCATGTGTATAATGAAATAAAGAGATGAAGTTGTGTATGTGAATGTTCATGTGTATGTACGAGTAAGCAAGCAAAGCATGCAGCTAGCTAGAAGGAGAGCTCGCACCAACTTGTCGAGTAGAAAGGCCTAGCTGTGTAAGGCATGAGTAGAAGGGCAGCAGTAGTTCCAGTTTGGCAGCCCCATGCTGGCGGATGATTAGCAATGTGAAGTGCTCTAAATAATGGCAGCTTGACGATTTCAATAAGATGTGCACGACTAGGGCTCGACATAGTGGCCGTGATGAGTCTGTCCTTTTCAACAGTTAGCAATCATGGTTGCACGGAAGAGAGAAGCAAGTAGAAGTCTAGTGCGTCCTCTCATAGGACCATGCAAACGATGTGTAGCTCGAGAGAAGTAAAGAAAGGAACTGTCATGTACATGTACATACATAAATAAATATATAAATATTTCCAACGTCAGCTATACAATGTGATACATGGTTTGTTTATTTTCAATATTTAGTTGGGCTGCAGAGTTGATTATTAAGTGGCCCAAATAACAAAAGATAATCGTGAGTTTGTTTCACAGTTCCTCATAGGCTTGGCGACGCCGAGTATATGTTTGCCATGATCAGTTAATTGAGAAATTTCCTCAATATCACGCGAGTTCAAATTTTATCGTTACTGTGTTCATCGTCTGGCGTCGTCAAGACCGGTGCCCTTTGTGAAGTCTGGTTCTTCCTTTGGCCGATGAGGCCAAGATGTTTCCTTTTCCGTGACCGACGAGGCCGGAATTTATTTGTTCACGACCGACGAGGCCGAACACTTTTTAGACTTCACTAAGCAATCCGCACGACGAGGCTAGATAATTTTTGCTAGAGGCCGACGAGGCTCTAGCCCCCTTCATCACACCATATTTGTGCTTGTGCATATTTTGGAGATAATTCTCATTTATTTGGAGACGACAACGACAACCATCAGCATAGCTTAATCGGAGGTGTTCTGCAGCCCAAGACTGCAGATGTAATTAACCAACCGGCCTCTAGAGGCCCCGAACCAAAGACTACACAATCCTCTGATTGTCAGTTGGAGCTTAGCGCAAATATATCAAAGTGGGAAATTGTACTTTGTATTTCTCCAATGAATGAATAAAGTGATATTTCCCTAAATTTTGTCCTCTATGTATTATTTACATATTTTATTTGTATACGGATGTATACTGGCACGCCTGCGCTTATTTAGTACTGAGTAGTACGACCGTTTCGAGAGAGGTTCGCCCTTAGTGATTTTTCCGGCGAAACAGCTGTTGCCGAGCGGGCCTTGTAAGCAGGAAACTAATGTGATTTCTTGTGCTCGATAGATACTGGCGGTGCCTTTGTGTTTGGAATTCCAATCCGAGGGAGAAGAAGAGGGGCATGCATCTGGTCCCACCCCGAGCTCTTCAACCAAAACAGCCAGTAGCAAGAGTGGCAGCAAGTCAGGGTTGAAGAGGGGCCCACACGGGAGGCACAAGGTGCAATCTCACAAGAAGGTGCACGCCATACATAGCGTAGGGCCACAGGGAGAGCCCTTGGAGCCAAAAGGTGTCCTTGGGCGATTTAGCAACCAGTGCTCCTGTATAGTTAGGGAGCATGTGGCGATCACATACTTCGATTGGAAGAAAGTCCCAAAAGACCTCAAAGGTGCCGTGTGGGGAGAAATACAGAGGCAGTTCACTTATCCTCTGGGAGCTGACATGGAGAAATGCGAGGAGCATGCTCTGCACATTGCTGGTAAGGCCCTTCACAATTTGAGGTACAAGCTCAACAAGAACTATGTGAAGGAAGAGAAGACACCTTTCAAAGATTACAACTTCATCACAAAAGAGGTTTGGAGTGAGTTTGTTAACAAAATTAATGAAGAAGGAAGATAGAACAAGTCTGAGAAGTACTCGGATCTCGCAAAGAGGAACACGCTCCCCCACCACCTCGGTATGACAGGGTACACCGCTAAAAGGAAAATGTGGCGGGAGGAGGAGGCTCAGGCAGCTGCTGCCGGGCAGGAGAATCCATTAGAAGGAGTTGATGAAAGAGCACGTGACTTCTTCTATGCCCGGCGGCTGAAAAAGATAAAGGAGGGCAGGACGAAGTACAATGAGCCCCAGACCGAGGAGGCGGAGAAGGCTTTGCTCGCGATACACGCGGCCAAGCATCAAGGCGTGTTCCAACCTCGCAGGGAGCATGACATGTTGACCGAGGCGCTAGGAAATCCTGAGCATCGCAGCCGCGTTTGGGGCATCTCCTCGAGGTAGAGCTGGAAGAATGTGGACTCATGGCAATCCGACGCTAGCTCTCACCACACGAGGCAGAGGTACAAGGAAGGACTCATCCAGAAAGGGAGAGATGAGGCAGTGCAAGAAATGATCATGGGCAAGATACAAGATGTGTTCACGAGCACTGACCCCAAGATGGTAGAGTTGAGGACACAGATGTTTTGTCAGGCTGGCATGTTGCCACAACAGGGTCAAGCCACCGTCGAACAGGGCCAGATGGTGCCGCGTACCTCACAACAGCAAAGATACCCTGTCGATGAGATAAAGGAGCCATCAGAGTGCAAGCTCCAGGTGCCCTTTGGCCGGACAGGGAAGACGAAGAAGGTTGTGGCAGAAGGCGAGGTTAAGCCACCAAAAAATGAAGCTACGTACAATGGCAAGCCGCTCCCACCCGACTACGCCTTAGTTCTTGTGTCGTACACTGAAGATGACTTCGACGACCATGAACTTGATTTCCCAATTGAAATTGGTGGGACAAGGCTCATTGACGCACTGGGCAAGATCGTGCTATGGAACAAAGCAGATATTGAGCTGAAAATGCCAAATCCATCGTTACAGCCATCATCATCTCCCCCCGGCGGCGGCCCAAGTGATGACGATGACGACGGCAATTACAGTGCTGGCGGCGGCCATGGCGGCAGCAGTCCACAACGGAGCCCGTCTCCCAACAAAGGCAACCCACAAGGAGGTGCATTAGGCCATGATACACCGCCTCCTAGCGGCCAAGATGGGAGCAAAGAGTGTCCTCGTACGCCGAAGAAGCCAACAGACGAAGAGGGGGGAAGGGTGCCACAGAGTGTCCTCCTATGCCGGAGAGGGCAATACTCGATGACTGCCCGTCAAATATTCCCTTGGAGGCTTGGGCGGTGTACAAAATAGCTGAGTCAGGCCAGTATAATTTCTCAACGATGTTCAAAAGGTACATATGCAACTAACAAACCAAATATGGTCAATAAACTTTTTGTATGATGCTAACGTAGTTTTTCATTCGTCTCAAATACAGGCCACCAAGCCCGCTGTCACTTCTGCCCCTGACTCCAGACTGCCCCGACCACTTCGAGAATGGTAAGTTCATGTTGCCTTTGGGCCAGCTCGTCCAGGATGAGACGTGGGAGGTTCGGAGGTGGCATCTGTGGTATATGCATGCATCGAAGTTAGGCATGAAAGACTTCATTGTGCGGGTCCCAAAGGAGTACTTTCATTTGGACGAGGATTGTTATTTCACCCTTGACTTCCACGACATGCATAGGATGCTGCGGCGCAAGGACCTCGATGTTGCCTAAGTTACCCTTTTTGCGATGTAAGTGTATGAAAACCTTTTCATTGCTGTAGCTATGTTCTTTGGATCAAACTAGGCAATGTGATCATGACAACTTGTGCTTCCAGGATGCAAGCATATATATGCAAGGAAGTAGGGGAGGATATTATCTACCTATCTTCAATGCATATTACCCAGAGGGCCATCATTGGCTATGATGTACCGGACACGGATCTGCGGTTGGCGGGCCTAGACGGGATTGAACGGGTGCTAGCCCGGACAAGGCTTCAAGGCGAGATCAAGTTTAGAAAGGGACAGTACATCCTCCAAGCCATGAAGAAGGTGCCAGAATATGGGTGTATCCTTGCTGCGCACCAGTTCGGGTAATAAGTTCAAACGATACTTGCAATACCTATTGGGTTCACTGCTCCTTATATTTTTATGATTTGAGATCTAAATTGATTCAATGGTGTAGCTTGGGCATCATGGGCCACTGGATTGTATTCATAATCTACCCTCAGGATGGAAAGGCGGTCGTATTCGACTCCTTGCGGAAGACGAACAAGAAGGCGTACGCGGATTTCGAAGAGTGTCTCCGATAGTAAGTGATGACACATATTCATTTACATATAAGCAAGTATTAGCTTAGTTATTGACACTAGTGGTTTTCATATATACAGCGCTTACAAAAAGTACTACGAAGACCCTGACACCTTCGATCGAAGGTCCGAGAGGAAGAAAGCAAAGTATAGACACGTACTGAAAGTGAGGCGAGAATCCCCGATAAGTGTCTTGAAACTCATGTCCTGCTACATCGTTCATGCTCTGTATAAGTACTAACTATATATATTACGTGTTGTGTATATATCGTGTCCTTCAGTGCGCCAAACAACCTGAAGGCAGTATTCTATGTGGGTACTACGCTTGTGAGTACCTCAGGGCTTGTGGCAAGTACAGCGACAGCTATCGGCAGCTCAAGAAATCCTTGGATGGTGGGAAAGGTGTAGGGTGCTGGACAATGCGAACATCCGGCAAACAGTCTCCGACATCTGTAAGTTTGTAATGGACCAATGTTGTCATGTCGACGGTCAATTCTTCTACCAGGACAGGGAGCTGGGGACAGCAGAAAAGTACGAGAGGCTACGCAACTGGAGGACACAGCTGAATATGCATGATTACGTGTTGCCGGAAGTCTGACTAGCTAGAGCATCTTAGATTCTTGATCATTTACAACTCATCTGTTCAAACTTGTATTCTTTGGTTAATATTGTATTTGTAAATATGAACTTCTTGTGTTGAATCGTGGAACGACATGTGATGACAAATGAATGGATGTAATATACGTGTTTATCTTTTATCTGCATGTATTCTTTGGTTGTATGTGTTTCAATTCGAATTTCAAATTCATATTTAAATCAATTTAGAACCGTCAAGCTCTTTTTTTATTCTGTAAAATATTAATAGAGGCGGGCTATCTAACCTAACCGCCTCCGTTAATTCATTTTACAGAGGCGGTTGGCTCAATGTGCCCGCCTCGGTTGTTAGTATTAACGGAGGCGGTTGTCCTAATGTGCCCGCCTCGGTTATTAGTATTAACGGAGGTGGTTGACCAACCGCCTTGGTTAAGGCCACGATTAACCGTGACCTGTGCTCCGAGGCGGTTGGGATAACCGCCTCCGTTAAGCCATTATGCCCGCCTCCATTAAGTTTACAGTAGTAGTGTTACTGAGGAAATTAATGGTTTCTTGTGTGCAGAATTTTCAGAAAAGGAGATTAGCGATGCTTTGTTCCAAATAGGCCCACTAAAAGCTCCAGGACCAGATGGTCTGCCTAGGCGTTTCTTTCGGAGAAATTGGGACATTATGAAAAATGATATTGTTGGGGCAGTAAAACAGTTCTTCAGTACTGCATATATGCCTGAAGGTGTAAATGACACTTCAATTGTTTTAATTCCAAAGAAAATGCAGCCTGTGAGTTTGAAGGACTATAGACCCATAAGCTTATGTAATGTCATATACAAGGTTGTGTCGAAGTGCCTAATGAACAGACTGAGGCCATGGCTTAATGGTTTAATTTCTGAAACTCAGAGTGCATTTGTACCAGGCTGGCTGATTACAGACAATGCAATAATTGCGTTTGAATGTCTTCATGCTATGCAACATTGCCGACCAGAAGGGGACATGAATTGTGCTTATAAATTGGATCTCGCCAAAGCGTATGACAGACTGGACTGGGGTTTTTTGCATGGAGTGCTGGAAAAGATGGGCTTTCATAGCAATTGGGTACAGTGGATCATGGCCTGTGTGACCACAGTGCGTTATAGAGTTAAATTAAACGGCGAACACCTGCAACCTTTCACTCCGTCACGAGGCCTACGCCATGGTGATCCACTATCACCCTATCTATTCTTATTGGTTGCTGATAGTCTATCTAAAATGATATCAAGCAAGGAAACAGAAAAACTTATCCATGGATTAAAGGAATGTTGGCATGCGCCTCCAGTGTCCCATCTTTTATTTGCAGATGATTCTCTCTTATTCTTTAAGGCTAATGCTGGGGAGGCGCAAAATATTAAGAGGCTACTGATGGATTTTGAAAAAGGTACCGAGCAGCTGATCAGTAAGGAAAAATGCTCGATGCTATTCTCAAAAAATACAGATGATGATACAAAAATTATGCTAAGGGAAATCCTACAAGTTCAGAAGGAAGCATTTGAGCCTCAGTATCTTGGTCTCCCAACACCAGAAGGAAGAATTAAAAGGGAGGCGTTCCAGTCGATTGAGGAGCGGCTTGGGAAAAGACTAGAAAACTGGAATGAAAAATATTCTTCATCTGCTGCAAAAGAAATTCTCATCTGCTGCAAAAGAAATTCTCATCAAATCCGTTGCACAGGCCCTTCCAGTATACTGTATGGGGGTATTTAAATTGAGTGCAGGTTTATGTGAGGAACTTATGAGAAAAATAAGATGGTACTGGTGGGAAGCTGAAAGAGGAGTTCATAAAACTCATTGGTGTGCATAGGAGACGCCGATTAAAACTAAATCTAGAGGAGGGTTGGGTTTTCGTGATCTTCGTATTTTTAACCAAGCCTTGCTAGCAAGACAAGCATGGAGATTGATACAATTCCCAGATAGTCTGTGTGCACGAATACTGAAGGCGAAATATTACCCTAATGGCCATGTTATTGACACGGTGTTCACTGGTAATGCCTCACCTACTTGGAGATCCATCGAATATGGTTTGGACTTGCTGAAGAAAGGTATTATATGGCGTGTGGGGAATGGATCCAGTATCCGTATTTGGCGTGATCAATGGATCCCAAGAGAGACATCTCTGGCTGTCTTGGGGAAGAATGCCATAACCGTCTTCGTTGGGTGTCGGAACTTATTGACGAGCATACTAATACGTGGAACATGGAGACTATAAATGACTTGTTCCATCCTCCTGATGTTGAGGAGATTCTGAAACTGAAGCTTCCTTTGAGAGGGCAAAATGATTTTGTGGCCTGGCATTATGAAAAGAGTGGTATTTTTTCAGTTAAAAGTGCTTACAGGCTGGGCTATTGCCTGCAACATGCTTCCAGTATATCACCTGATGGAAGTAGGGCACTATGGAATAATATCTGGGAAGCAAATGTTCCTCCCAAAGTAAAGGTCTTTGCCTGGAAGACTGCATCTGCCTGCCTCCCAACAACACGGAACAAATGGAGAAGAAATTTAGAAGCAATGCCAACCTGTCAAATCTGTAGAAGAGGGGAAGAAACTGAATTCCATGCTCTCATCTTGTGTCCAAAAGCTAAAGCGCTGAGAGAGGCCATGAGAAGAGAATGGATTTTACCGCCTGAAGGAATATTACAGCTAACTGATCAAGATTGGCTCCTTTTAATTCTGGAGCAGTGTGGGTTACAAATGCGTGACAATTTTCTTCTATTGCTATGGCGATGCTGGTATGTGAGAAACCAAATTAAACATGAAGGAGCTTCCATGCCGATTGAGGGTTCTATACGTTTTCTAGTTAGCTATCAGTGAAGTTTGGTGGAATGCAAACAACAGATAACATGTGATAGAAAAGGAAAGGCAAGATTGAATACCATCCCACTGAATTACAAGCCTAGTGCACAGGTAGATCATCTGCACCTTCGGTGGCAGCCACCGCAGCCTGGCTATGTGAAAGTAAATGTTGATGCAGGCATGAAGGATGGTTATGCTGGTTTGGGAATCATTGCGAGAGATGCACAGGGTTCAGTTCTATTTGCTTCAAGCCAAATTCGCTATCATTGTTCCAATCCAGAAGTTGCTGAAACTATGGCGCTAATTGAGGGGTTGAGGTTGACAATTCAATGGATTGACCTACTTGTTATTGTGGAGACTGACTGCCTGTCACTTTGCAAAGCTATAAACTCTAGTGAAAACAATCGATCAAAAATTGTGATTCTTCTGAAGGAGGCTAAGTTGCTCAGCGATGAGCTTAGAAGGGTTGAGTTTATTCATTGTAATAGATTATGTAATAGGGTTGCTCATGAATTAGGCCAACATGCTTGTAAAAGCGTCTGTTCTAAGGTGTGGATCAAGAGAGCACCAGACTTTGTTGGCCACTTACTGGATGATCTGTTCATCTTTAATATAAAGCTCAACCTTTTCCTCGCAAAAAAAAAGAAGTAATTGGCATGCAGATTAGGTAGCTAGTAGCACATGGAAATGTGACTTATTAGGTGGCCCTCGTAAATCCGGCCGGCCAGTTACTTTTAGTAAACCATTTGCCCCGAGATGGCGATTATTTGTTTTTTTTTTCATTTGTACCATGCAAGATGATTAGCAATCAGTCACAAGTGGTCGAGCAGACAGGGAGGGTCCAAGGGCGCCTGTGACACGCGCAGAGAGTCATTTAATTTGTTCCGCACGCACCAAAGCAGGTAAAGTAAAGTAAAGTAAAGGCGTCGGATAGCTTTTAGACCCGCATGAGCAGCATCCGTGCATTGATCCTCTCCTGCTTCTTTCTGCTGGCTTGGTCCAGCGTCGACTTGACCTTGACCTCGTGGTCGTCTTCGCTCGACGGCGCGTTGGTGTTGGCCAACTCATCATATTATTATTTCAATAATAACTATGTATTAGGCCTTGTTTGGATCAAGGAAATAGTTACTCCCTTCGTGTTCCTAAAAGAAATCATTTTAGACAGCAACACGGTCTCCAAAATATAACTTTGACTTCTTATTTTTTTTTAAAAAAATATTGTTTAAGACAAATCTATTCATATGACTTTTACATTTCCAAACTCAACAACTTAAAAGTTATTCATAATTTATATTACCAAAGTTTGACCTAAATTATTTTCCAAACAACTTCTTTCTGGAACATGAAGTAAGTAGCTACTAATAATTACTCCTAGCTCTTTGGGTTCAAACAGGTCTAGTAAATAATTTAGCTAATTATTAGCTAAATATTAAACTTACAACTATTTCACAAGCTGAATAAAACAAGCCAACAGCAGATAATATTAGTTGCGGTCTATTAGTTAGCTGACTACTATCAGCTAATGGATCTAAACAATAGTTTTAGTGGCAACATCAATACCATACTTGAAGAAATTAGAAAAAAAATCAAAAGTTCAAATACGATAATGGTTGAAAACTGTCATCAACGGTATCACTCATAACGTGCTCCAATAAAATTGAATCTTTCATTCTCGCTTCCATCCCCACCCTCTACCACCGTTTTCTCAATCAGTCTCTTTACTGGTAGTAGCTTTATTATCGAATAATTTCGTAACAACTTGTCGGTAAAGCCACATTTCGAGAACTTTGAATAAAGCTACCGCATGTACCACGAAGTATTTGGAATGGAACAACGACTTGTCGGTTCATAATAAAGCTTTTGTGACAACTTTCAATTTGGTGGTGGGGTGCTTTGGAATGATTAAGCATCTTTTTTTGTGAAGCGCGTTAATTTTTTACAATTTAGCCTTTTTCGTAAAAATATCACGTTTAGCCCTTTGGGTGTCAAAAACCCGTTTTTGGACTATGAGATTGGCACCGTGACCTACGGCGCTGAGGTAACACGTCTCGGCGCTATAGGTCATGACGCCGAGGCTTAAGGTTGGATGGTGACATGACGATGATATGGCGCTGACGTGGCAAAGCTCGGCGCCTCAATACATGTCGCCGACCGGGGAGAGTGCACGCGCAAAGGCATTTATGTGCAGTCTGGGCGCTAGTACCCATGCATGCACTGCAACTGGTCTAGAGGAGCCTATAGGAGTAGTCTTTTTTGATGTCCATCCACCTTGTGTTCCTGTGCTTCTACTGTAGCCTACCGTAGCTTGTTGTACTGTATACAACTAGCACTCAGTCAGAAAAAATACAACTATAAGTTGCGTAGTAGTTAAAGTGTTTTACTATTGACCAAATTTATAGTGAATAATATTTATATTTATTATTTTTAATCAATTTATTATAAAAATATATTTTGTAATCAATCAAATGATATTTATTTGATATCATAAATATTAATATTTTTTGTAATTGATCAAACTTAACATGATACTATGCTAGAATTACAATCTTTCATGGATAGTACTTTCTTGGTCTATAAAAAATGTAGCTACGATATTA
Organism: Chrysopogon serrulatus; assembly: GCA_015844335.1. Lineage (NCBI taxonomy): Eukaryota > Viridiplantae > Streptophyta > Magnoliopsida > Poales > Poaceae > Chrysopogon > Chrysopogon serrulatus. Next base: position 521,658 of record JADLZL010006205.1, on the reverse strand, counting down.
ATGTCAGTTAAAGTAGTTCAAGCTTAACAAAATTTACAATGAATAATATCCATATTTATGTCTCTACATAAATGTTTCTCACCAAACAAGTATATTAACATATTTTTGAAAAAATCTAATAATATTTATTTCCGGATGGATGGAGTGGTATAATTATACTACACATTTAATTACAAATCTAATAGTACCAAGTTTGTATTATAATATGCAGTTCAAAATGTTAGTCAAATTATAGTCAAAACTTATAAGAATAAATACTGATATTACAATATACGGTGAAGGAGGGAGTTGTATTATAATATACTCTCTCCGTCCCAAATTCTGGTCGCTTTTCGTTTTCCGAGAAACAACTGCCGGTAATTTTATAAATAATAAGTATCATCGATTAGTATTATAATTAGTATCATTAGAAAGACCTTTAAATCTAGTTTTTTAACAAATTTATTCAGAGATATAAATATTGTACATATTTTTTATAAATCAAGTCAAACTTGCAAAGACGTACATCTAAAACAACTATAATTTTGAAACGGAGGGAGTGCAACGAGGGAGTAGCCCTACTCATGCTGCTGCAGCCTACAGGTGCACACCTGCAGTGCACGAAGTGAGAGGGCAGGGGCATGGCCGGATGGGCAATGGGCATTGCATGGCAATGAAAAAGTGACGTTTGGAATTGATTGATGGATAGATAAAAGGCTACTGTGCTACTTTCTCTATCCCATAAAGCCGGTCGCTTTGGGTTTTATGCTGTAAGTTTAACTTAATTTATAAAAAATATGTGTAATATTTGTATCTCTAAATAAATTTATTGAAAACTAGATTTAAAGATCTTTCTAATGATATGAATTATATACCTTAAATATTAATATTTTTTATATATATTTAGTCAAAATTAATTTTCAGAAAATAAAAACGATATTTATTTTGGGACGGAAGAAGTAATGGTCTTCACTAGCACACTACGGCCGCTGTTAGTAGTAGCTTTAATCATCCTAGAGCTATGCTACTGCTCTCAGCTCAGCTAGCTAATACATGAATGGACATGAATACTCCTAGGCTCTAAGCTCTACAGGTACTACAGGAACACATGGATGGACACCGAAAAGACTACTCTTGGCTACTCTAGACCTTTTTATACTGTCATCGTTTTTCTCGGCATGATGCGTGCATGTACTCCTCCGTTTTAGTGCATGCATCACTACTACACAACAGGCCTTTGGTGAATGCACAAATTTAGCTTTAGTCTCGGTATTTTTTTGCGTCCGGGACTAAAGATCTTTAGTCCCGGTTGAAAATAACAACCCGGGCTAAAGGTCGATCTTTAGTCCCGGTTGGTGTTACCAACGTGGACTAAAGGTCCTCAACTTTTTAGTCGGTTGGTAACACCAACCGGGACTAAAAGTCGACATTTTAGTCCCGGTTGGTGTTACCAACCGACTAAATGTCGATTTTTTAGTCCCGGTTGGTATTACCAACCGACTAAAGGTCCTCCACGGATCAATTTAAAAGGAGACTACACAGGACTGTGTCACATGTGGTGTACAGCTGAGTTGGTAAGGCCTTTATGCGCGAGGTGAGAGGTATTGGGTTCGAATCTCACAAACCGCAGTTTATTTTTTCTTCGGAGGAACCTTTAGTCCCGGTTGACCTTTAGTCCCGCATTCTTAGTCCCGGTTAGGAGAACCGGGACTAAAGGCCCTTCCCAACCGGGACTAAAGGCTTGTTCTGCATTAGTGCATGGGTATTAGTGCCCGCACTTCACGTAAACGGCACTCTCCCAGTCGGGCGCCCGAGCTCGTGGCGTCGAGGTCGGTGCCATGTGCTTTGGGCGCCGAGCGGTGCCACGTCAGCGCCATATCACCATCTGGCCTAAAGGCTCGGTGCCATGACCTATAGCACCGAAACGTGATACCTCGGCGCCGTATGCCACGGCACCAACCACAGGGTCCAAAAATAGGTTTTTGACACCAGGAGGGCCAAACATGATATTTTTAGAAAAAAGGCTAAATTGTAAAAATAGGTGATAGGTACCCAGGGCTTTCGAATAAAGCTACAGCGTGGTCTATTTTTTAAAAAGTTCAAGTAGACGTCAAATCATATCAAATAGCTGAAGTACGTACTGTTGTGTGTTTTCTAGAATTGGTGTGTGTCATCACAAAATAGGTTGCTTTGTGATTGACGCGGTGCATTAATCATCTTAATATCTTATCTAAAGAGAAGAACAAAGGCCCAAGGATTGTGAGGGTCAGCCTAGCTAGATGTGGCCTGCGCATATGGGATGTTTGGTATACGGCCTTTTGCCTAAATCATTCTCCGGACTTGATGTCAGTTGTTGAGGTAGATTATGAGAGTAGCAATGCAAACAGTCTAGCCCAACCCATGTATTATTGATTTGTGTGTGTGTTATGTGTTTAATTTTGTGGACAACCTATAATAAGACTAAATAGATTGCTTGGAGGTGGTGGAAACGATGAGGCAGAATGGCCTTTCTGCAACCGCAAGTGCTCTAGCATATAACGAATGCGTCCAATTGCGGCAAGAGATTGTATCTATTTCTATTGATAATTGTAATCGTGACTCCAACAATGTAGCACATGAAATAGCTAGATTAGCAATGGCATCAAAGTTATCTTGTAATAGGGTCGATGAACCCCCTAGTTCTATCTTAGAAGCTTTGATAAACGATGTAACTTTGTTTAGAGATCAATAGAGTGCGCCAAATGGCTCGCTCGAAACATGAGAAACTACAGCAGGACAATGCTCGGGAGCAAACGTAAATGCAACAGGCTCTGTAGTGGTGAGTGTGACAGCAGCGATCTTTGAGACAGTGCATGCTGAGTTATGCTTCCTGTTTGGGCCGGCCCAGCAGAGGGAAACCCTTTTAAGTTTTAAGAAAAAGTCTACTTTTCCTCCTCCAACTTTCGTGAAAGTCCGCTTTTCCTCTCTGAACTCTAAAATCGGACAAACAACCTCCCTTAACTTTTTAAACCGTGCGTTTTACCTCCCTGGAGCGGTTTTGAAGCGGTTTTGCTACAGTTACAGCTGTTTCACTACAGTACGGTGGTTTTATCTTTTTCTTTTTTATTTATTTCGGCCGAATCTTTGAGAAATCATAGTAAATCACAGAAAAATCATAAAATAGAAAATCTAATTTTCTTGGACTCCATATAAATAGATCTATATAGTGAATATATAATATGGTATGCTTTAGTACAAAGTTTTTGCTAGTCTTTTCTTTTTTTATTTATTTTGGCTGAATCTTTAAAAAATCATAGTAAATCACAGAAAATCATAAAATAAAAAATCTAATTTTTTTAGACTTTACATGAGTAGATCTACATAGTGAACACATAATATAGTATACTTTTAGTACAATGTTCTTCTGTAGCTTCAGATCTATGATTTTCTATAATTAATTAAAATAATTCATAACTGTAGCTTCTATAATTATAGAGATTAAGCTTGTTATGCCTAGATTTGGTGGCGCCGTGGCCCCCTAAACTTCAGCCGAGAAACGGAACCCTGAAATTTTAGCTAGACGTATATATTCCAAGTGCCCCAATAAATACAGTGACAGACAGAGCTGTGAGGCCAGTACAGTACGTCCATCTGCCGGGGGTGTTTGTTTCCTCCGGACAAAAGTTTTGCCCTATTACATTGAATCTTTAGATACCAATTAGAAGTATTAAATATAGGCTAATTATAAAACTATTTACACATATTGAGGCTAATTTGTGAGATGAATCTATTAAGTCTAATTAGTCCATCATTTGACAATATATTGCTACAGTAAATATTTACTAATAATGAATTAATTACGCTTAATAGATTTATCTCGTTAATTACTCTACTCTTATGCAATTAGTTTTATAATTAGCTCATATTTAGTCTTTCTAGTTAACATCTAAACGTCTGATGTGACACGGGCGAAACTTTAGCCTCTGGATCCAAACACTCCTCATGTGCCTTGCAAAACCAAGATCACCCAGACCGGTTAGCTGGTTCCCTTCCCTCTTTTTGGGTTAGTCAGACTGTCAGAGGCTCAGAGCCCATCCATGCTGAATACTGTATGTTCAGTGGAATTCGCTACTAGTAATCTCATAGATACATCCATGCTGAATACTGTATGTTCAGGGGGATTACAGGAAGAAGGCCAAGCAACCATGGCTGCTATGCCTGACGTTGGTCCCGGGTTAGTCGTTGTGGAGCGTCGCTGCTCAGCTCCAAGAGTTTTGGGGAGGTGGAGTAGCGGTTGGTTGCAAGGGCCACAGGCCAAATCTGTGTGGATTCGGATCCAAGCGGGGCTGGGCCATCTCGTGCTCATTGTTCATCCGTCCGTCATTCGTCTGCAACTCTCCATGATAGCGTCTTCTCTGCAGGTAACGTGTTTGATGAAATTCCCCTGAGTTTTTCCCCCTTTTTTTGGTGTGTAAAATCTGATTTACAGCCTCATGATTCCTGTGCACTGAACTCAATTTCCTAAGAATGCAGCATCTCCCCGTCTAAGCTCAATCCTCCATGGCTTAAGCAGCTCTCTGGAGCATGCTGCTGGGATCATGAGCACATTTACTGCACATTTACTGATGTGGGTCTATTTGTAACGATAGTGCTCCTTAGCCACGGCATGCTGTGAACTGTACTCACATAAGAAGCGTAGATATTTCCATTCAGTTGTTTCTACTATGAGGATATGGGGGAGTAGAGATAAAGGAACATAACTTATTCAAGTTCTAGCAAATCTGAACCTTTGTTCTAGCAATTCTAAACCTTTATTGTTCGCTCATATGTTGCCTTGTAGTGGTTCAATATTTTGATCGTAACCTATCAGTACAAGAAGATTGTGTATTTAGAAAATAATTATTTGTAGAACTTCAAATTGTCCTTCTCTATAAAAGGGAAGCTTGACCACTTGAAGGCATGAAATTTTAAAGGTCGCAATGCCAAGAGAATGCCACAAGTTCTTCATCGACTATGGTAATATTTATTCCTAATTATTCCTTCAATCCTTTGTATGTGTGATTTCTAGAAATCATGTTTCTGGATGCTGCCAGTGATGTCAAAGCCTCGTGAGTCCCTCATGAGTCATGAGTCATCGGCCTTCATAATAGAAACCATTGAGCTATGTTGTCCTAGATGACCGTTGTTGCAAGTTTGGTGGAGCGAAGAGCATCGAAAAATGGTAAAATTGTACAAAACATGTGTATTCTGGATGAGGCACTATTTTTATATAGTCGAGTGGGTTGCAATGGTGCACAAAGACCATTTTGAATGACCATTTTGTTGCTTGATCCATCAAGTTCAAACCTGTCGTCATGCGCTGTCCTCACCCATCGCATGTGTTGTGCAATGCAGGTGTCAGCTGCTGGCAGACGACGGCCTCCTGCAGTCCCACCCAATTTGGCCTCTGTTTCTCAACGCCCGATGCTTGATGCCTGCTCTAGGACATCGTGCGCTCACCAGGACACAGGATGCATAATAAACTGCTGATGCATAATAAACTGCTCCTGGCGCTGCCGTGAGGGCATCATATCACTCTTTCAGGTGCAAATTTCAGGAGCCCTCTTTTGCTTTCTTCTTAATCTAAATCAAAATCCAGTTTGATTTAGAATTTTTAGTGCACATCTATCTGAATGAATATCAGTATTATTTTTTGGTTCAGAATTTTCAGTGCACTGCAGTAGAACTCTAAGATACAATTCAAACACAACTAGAAACAGGCATACAAAATGCCAGCCCTTAGAACAGAGGTACTCCAACTTTTGCATATCCACAAAATAAATTTCTTGTAGAGATAACCAGTGGACTGCATTGGCATGTCCATATGTAAATGATCTGTACATCAACTAACTGTTTTAATATTAGTTTCATATATGTATTAGCAGTCCCTATATAGGCTAGGTAATAGTTCAAATTTTCTGTTCAGAGTGAGAACCTGAGCAGGCGGAAATCATGTGTGAAGAGATTGTGAATAATTTATTCTATGGTTTTACTGATTTGCAGGTAGGAGACTGGCTTTGCTCGTGTTTGCTTGGTCCAAAATAATCCCTTATTCAGAAATTCGGTCATGCCCAACAGGTATAGCTCCACAAATACCTGTTCTTGAAAGATCATATTAGTTAGCCAATCCTTCTTACAAATTTATATCTCCTTTATGATGAAACAATGCCTTACTAGCAATGTTCTCATCCTCTAATCAGTTTCTCTGAAATTATAATACATAGTAATAGCAACACGCATGTGATCTTGAACTGAGTTTATATCATAATTTCTAATGGACTGATGTAGCCAGTAAACTGATCCCCTTCCTACTTGAAACATGGTCTTTGCTAATGACTGATTAGATATTGTTCCGGTTAATGATTGATGAGAGGCTTCCCTGCTGGATCAAAGATTCATGAAGTAAACTTTAAGTTAGATATTGTTACATATCAACATTGCTTCCATCAGAGATCTGTGAATGTGATACTCTGTTTCGTTCTTTGTACATATGGGTTGTGCATATGCTGTATTTTGTATAAAAATAATCACTATTTGTCTTTGGTGCCTTGATCAGGCATGGTGAGTTAGCGTTGGTGTGGAAGCCATCACAACGAGCTTGGGGCAATCAATATAAATTCCATTTACTTTACTATTCAAAACAAGCATGTGCTTTTCTGTTAATTGTGATTGCTTCATTAACATTCATGTAATAATGACAATTGGCTACAAATAGAATATTGCAAAGATCACATTGAAAACATTGTAGATAACGAATACATGTTAGTATTATAATTGTCGTTGTCATCATTTACCTGGTTTTGGAACATGTGTGCGAATTATAATTGTCATGGTCTTTTTTCCGTTGCAACGCACCGGCATTTACCTAGTAAAATATTATATATGCAGTATCGATTTTCTTATTTAGTTAATAAAATATTTGTATTAATACAACAAAATATATGTATTAATACAATATCATGGGCACAGCCTAACGGTCACGGACGGGAGTGGAGAAGATTGCTTGGGCTGTGGGGAAGATGGGCTTGGGCTGGGCCAGAGAGGAAGGGAAGCGGAGAAGATTGTTGTTGCTGCTGCCTGCTGGCTTGCTGTGGACCGGTTTAGACGTTTAGTACCACCTCGCCGGAGTCAGGGCGCCGCCTATATGAGAGGGTAGCTGGCCATCAAAGAAAGCACGCAGCTGCCTGGTGACATTGGTGTGCAGCGGACCATTCAGGATATTCCGAATTAAAATTAAAAGTAGAAAAGTAGAAATGAGTCGAAAAAAGCTTAAACAGTTTTTGTTCTGATTTTGAATATGGTGCTTTGAATTTCGAACCTAATTCGGTTTTGTCCAAAAATATTAATTCGATCGGTTGAAATATAGAAAATGATGCAGTTTGGTTCGCGATGTTTCTGTACCATTTTCATCCCTAACCTTGAGCCTCCAGAGAAATTATACATACTCGAAGAAAATAGAGAAAAACGCAACCATTTTCATCCCTAACCTTGAACCTCCAGAGAAATTAGACTTACTCGAAGGAAATAGAGAAAAACGCAACCGCAGAGCACATGCAGTAGTGGGCCTAATCTATCCGGCGGCCTAAATAAACATCGGCTTCAACTTGGGCCAAATGGTGGGCCTACAGACTAACAACTACCCATCTGAGTTTTTATTTTATTTTCTGTTAGAAATACCTAGCGTTCTATTAAAAGTCACTCCGATGAGCATGGTGAACGGAGCTCGATGCAGCCTTGTGATACCAGTTATGGCGATTTGAGCCGGATGGATAGATTTTATTAAATCGATGGGAGTGGATTGTTCTCAGATTCATTCATATCCTTTGCTACGTTACATACTTACATAGGCATTAAAATACATACATTCTTAATATAAATGTCGCTACCTATTCACACATGATTACGTTAGTCCACAACCCATCATGCTCTCGTATGGACTATAATCTAGAAGACATAAGAATTAGTTACTGAGTACCTTTGGCCTTCTCTTTGTTCGTTTTCTATCATAATATGTGCATAATAGATACTCTCTACCTAGTTGCAGGAAAGTTATAAATCACTTATTTAAATATTTTTTTTGTGTATCATAGTTTTTTCTTTGCATGGTAGCATCTCTGGGTATCTTCATTATGCATTTAGTTTAAACATTGGTTATGTTATGGTTTCTCATATTGCATCCTATACCTTATGGGGTATTTTGTCGTTTAATCTAAATTTTTTAATTTTCAAATTTTAGTCTTGCTAATTGATATGTATATTTTATCCTCAGCTTATGCGTACATGTATATACGCTCACTCTATATATGACAATATTTGCCAAAAAAAAATTGAGTATTCCCTTGAATATGAATACTACTGGGCCCGCCCCTGGTACTGTAGGCCATACATTTATTTAAACAAGATAGAACGTCGTACACGGTGCCAAGGCCGGCCGGCCGGTCACAAGCAGAGGATGGTGACGAAGAGGCTAGAGGGCCGGGCGGTGTCATCCACGAGCACGGAGCACGAGGATGACGGAAACAGACGGGGTTCGCAGAGGCCGTAGTGTCGACGGGGCTGAATGAACCGGCCTGCCACCGCCTCCATGCGCGGGCTGGCGGCCGGCCATGAGGAGGAAAGGAAGCAGTGGAGCGCGGCTGCCCTGGGAGGAGGAAGGGAAGCGGTGCAGCGAGGGGCGATCATTGGCTGCGTTCCAACGTACAGCAGCATGCGCAGCTCCGATCCACGACAAGGATGTCTCAGAAATTGAAGTCAGAATCTAGCCTCATGGCAGCTACCGGCCGGGCACTCAGGTCGGGCGCGCTCGGCTTCAATTTTTTTTTCTCGAAAACGCAAAAGACTTGCGCTTCATTATATTAAGAAAGAGGTTTAAGTTACAAAAAAAACTGGCGGATCATCGACGGGGGTGAGAATAATACTTTAAGGCACACCCCTTTTCATCTGAAGAAACCGCCGGCGTGTACATCTCTGCGGACTACTCGCGAATTAGACAACTAAGCTTTCGCGCTCCGGCTTCTATCCAATCATCCGTCGTACGCTTGATGGTCTGTAGTAGCTCGTGCGCCGGGTTTACCGCATTCCGGAAGCATCTGGCGTTTCTCTCTTTCCAAATCTCCCACGCGGTGATCGCGAATAGCAAATCGGCGCCTCGCCTCTTGTCCCCGGGCCAGCGCTGCCGCCATCGTTCCCACCACTCAATCATGGTACCTCCACCGATCTGCGACGCATCTGCTCCTAGTACCGCTAGTATGGTCCACCAGATTTGACGCGAGTAGGAGCACGAGGTGAGGATGTGGTCGACTGACTCGGGCTCCTGGTCGCATAAGAAGCAGGTGTCGTGCGCCTCTAGACCGTGCCATTGTCTTCTGTCAGCGGTCCAGTGCCGCTTTCGAATCCCCAGCCATAGGAAAATCTTGACTTTGAGGGGTGCCCAGGTCTTCCAAACTCGCGAGCAGCCAGGGATTGGGTGTGAGGTCATGTGCAATGCTCGGTAAGCTGATTTGGAAGAGTATGATCCGTCGGGGGTCCATTTCCAGATGAGGCGGTCCTCCGTGTAGGTGAGCTGGACCTGAGAGATTAGGTCCCACACGACGAGGTACTCACGCATTGCGGCCACGGATATTCCTCCCGAGATCTGTCGGACCCAGGCTCTGTTTGGAACCCCGTCGGCGACCCTCGTTGAGGCCATGTCCCGTTTGCTGATGAATGTGACCAACAAGGGCGCAATGTCCGTGATAGCCTGACCGTTGAGCCAACGTCCCGTCCAGAAAGCCGTGGACCTTCCATTGCCGATGACCGTGTACGTGGACATGTTGAAGAAATCCTGGACCTCGTTGGAGGTGGAGAGTGGTAGCCCGGCCCACGCTCTCAATTCGTCTGTGTGCCTCAACCAGAGCCATCTGCACTGTAGGGTGATGCCGGATAGGTGTAGGTCTGGGATGCCCAGGCCCCTGATGTCCGTCGGCCGGCACACCGTCGGCCACGCCACCATGCATTTCCCTCGTACTGATCCATCAGTCCCGGCCCAAAGGAATCTGTGGCATATTGCATCGATCTCCTCTCTTGCCCAGGCCGGGAGCCCATCGGCAATTGCGGCGTAGATCGGGATCGCCACGAGCACCGATTTGATCCAGATGAGGCATCCACTTTTCGCCATCAGTGGCCCGTGACATGGTGGTAGCCTCCTAGCGACCGAGTCGATGGTTGCCTGGATGCGGGCCTTAGGTACCCTCTTCGTACTCAGGGGCAAGCCTAGATAGATGATCGGGAATTCGGAACTCTGGCATCCTAGTATCTCCTGCAATGCTGACATGTTTTCTTCCGCCCCATAGATCGGCGTGATCGAGCATTTGGCGAGGTTAGTTTGCAGGCCCGATGCTCTCCGAACCTTCTTAGCAGCTCCTTGATTGCTCGTGCCTCCCTTATGTCTAGGTTCATGAACAGGATCACATCATCCACGTACAAGCTGCAGTGGTGCCTGACTGCCATAGTGCCCGTGGGCTGCAGTAGCCCCTGCTCGGCGGACATTGTGAATAGTCTTGCCAGGACCTCCATGACGATGTTGAAGAGCATGGGTGAGAGTGAGTCACCTTGCCGAACTCCTCTAGAGTGCTTGATCTTCTTCCCAGGGTAGCCGTTCAGTAAAATACGCGACGTGGCCGTGGCTAGGAGGTTGGCCACCCATCTGCGCCAACGAATGCCAAACCCAAAGGCTTATAGCGTGTTCAACAGAAATGGCCACCCGACCGTGTCAAACGCCTTGGAGATGTCGAGCTTGAGCAGGGCCTTGGGGATCTTCTTTTTGCGGAACAATACGACTGCCCGTTGCACGTACTTGAAGTTGTCATGGATGGTACGCTTTTTGATGAAGGCGTTTTGGTTGGCCAAAATGAGTTCTGGCAGTCGTGGTGCCAATCTTGACGCCAACAGTTTGGATGCCAGCTTGCCAAAGCTATGGATCATAGTGATCGGCCGATAGTCGTTGGGCGTGGCCGCATCTGGTTTCTTGGGCAGCAGTACGATGAAGGCGTTGTTGAGGTTGTGGAACATCCTGCCGTCGCCGAAGAATAATGCGTTGATGGCTAGCATGACGTCGTCCTTGATCGTGGGCCACGCGGCCTTGTAGAAGGCCCCCGTGAAGCCATCAAGACCGGGTGCCCTGTCAGATGGTATATCTCGGATGGCAGCCAGCACCTTGTCCTCCTCAAAAGGCAACTCCAGGGGCCGATAGGTCTTGCGGCTGGATCCCCAGTCCGCTGTAGTTCATTATAATGTTTCCAGGCCCTGGCATGCCAAAGACGCCGTGGAAGTGGTTGAAGAACGCTTCTTCCATATCTTCCCGTGACGTGCATATGTTGCCGCTGTTGTCCCTGAGGCGCACGATGCAGTTCCTACGCTTCTGACCCCTGGTTGGTAGGTGGAAGTATTTGGTGTTTGCGTCCCCCTCGCTCAGGAAGCGGATCCTCGACTTCTATCGCGCCATGGTGCGTTAGAGGGAGGATAGCCCTAGGCATTTTACCTTTAGGGTCTTACGCAACTCGAACTCCTCATCCGAGAGTTCACGTGTTTCCGATGCCTTATCTAGCATGCGAATGAGTTCGCATGCCATTAGCTGCTGCTCCTTGATGTTGCCGATTTTGTTGGCTGCCCAGCGCTGTAGCTCGCGCTTGAGGTTGTGCAGCAAAGCATTGAGCCGACACAGTGGGTCGACGATGCTGGGGTCGCAAGTCCACCCCCTCTCCACTGTCTCTGGGAACCCGGGTGTCCTTGGCCAGTAGGGCTCAAAGTGAAAGCGCGGCTTGGAGTGAATTGACATGTTGGTTTGCAAGAGCAGTGGGCAGTGGTCCGAAGCGTCTGATGAGAGCACCTGCAAGTGACAGTCCGGGAACATCTCCTCCCATTCCAGTGAGACCAGAGCTCGGTCCAACCTCACCAAGGTGGGCGACCGACGCTCATTGCTCGAAGTGTACCGCCTACCGTGCAAGTGGATGTCGAGCAGTTCGAGCGCTTCCACTGCCCTTCGAAACCGCGCCATGTTCCACCTGTTGATGTTGTCGTTACTCTTGTCGGCCTCGGCTAGGATTAGATTGAAGTCCCCGACTACGGCCCAAGGGCCGGAGCAAGCGTCCCGGACGGCTGATAGCTCTTCGAGAAACAGTTCCTTTTCGTTGTCTTCCTGGGGAACGTATACGGCTGTGAGCAACCACGGCTCGCCGTTGGTGGCGCACACTCAGACCGTGATGGAGAAGCAGCCAACGTGCACGTCCGTCAAGTGTGTGTCCGTTGTTCTTGCTGCTACAAGGATGCCTCCGCGGGTATTGGTTGCTGGCAAGTACGCATAATCCACAAAATTCATTCCCAGCATGGACAGCACAAGCATTGGCGGAATTGTCTCCAATTTGGTTTCGACAATACACACTACGTGCGGTCTCTCGTCCTGCACCAACGTGCAAACCGAGTCGCGACGGGCCCGAGCGTTCAGCCCACGCGTGTTCCAGCACAATACGGTCGTATTATCCATTCTAGATAGAACATTCAGGCGCCCTCGCTCAGGCGCGCCCCCCGCGCGTCCGAGTGGAGCGCCTGGGTTTGTCGTCGCCGGGGAAGAGCTCCCGCATCGCCTCCATGTGGGACGCGCTGAGTTTACCGGCGAAGATGGCGTCGTAGTCCTGACGTGCCGCCGTCGTGGGTGTGGGACGCCCATTGGTGAGTCCCAATCACTGCATTACTAGGACTCCCCCGCGCTTGGCCACCGGCACTCGGAACAGGGGGTTCGCCGCAATGCGCTTGCTCCGCAATGGTAGTTTGGCCGAGGACGAGTCATGCACCCTGGATCTGAGCAGTGGGGAGGCCACCTTCTTGATGATGTGTTCGGCGAAGCGCTTGAGCTTGCCGCTGAAGGAGCCGCCGTCAGCTGACCCACGTGGTGTGGTCGTGCTCACATCCGAGGCGCCTCCGGCCTGGGGCAAGGAAGGCGTGGAGTGTCAGCCTGGGTCATACCTCACCACCTCGTCATCCTTCGGGGGTGACCCACCCCTCGAGCAGCCCGGGACGGCGTCGACGTGGCCGTCGGTGTCCGCTTTCCGGCATGGGCGTCGGCGTCGCCCGCCAGCGTGGAGGGCCGCAGCGTGGGGGCGTCACTACTCCCCCCAGAGCCGTGGCGGTCCTGGACCCGCCCGCTGGGCAAGACGGTGGAGGCTGGAGTGGTGGAGTGGTGCGCGGCGTCACTGGAGGAGTGGTGCGCGACGTCACAGGCTCCAATTCCCTGCGGTCGAGGATCTCGGGGCTGTGGCGCACCTCTGAGCTGGGGTTCTCCACTTCAGGTGCCTCGACCACCCCCTTAGTTGCGGACCCCCCAGGTGTACTGGAGCCCGCTAGGACGCTCGGCGGCCCCTCGGCGTGCCCGCCTGTGGAAGGCCAAGGTGGATCACACCCACACGGCAGATCCTGGGGCGGCTCCTGGGGCAGCTCCGCCCGGTCCGGCGAGTCCGTGGTGAGAGTGCTAATGACGTCCGGGGCTGCGACGCATCGGTCCTGGGTTGGCGTGTCTCCGAGCTGGGGGAGTTCCCCACTCCCGTTGCCTCTGCCGCCCCCTTCGGCGTGAACCCCCCGAGGGTACCAGAGCCTGCTAGGGTGCTCGGCGGCCTGTCGACGCGCTCACCCGTGGGAGGCCGCGGTGGATTCCCCCACACGGTCGTTCCTGCAGGCTGCTCCCGGGCAACCCACCCGGTCCGGCGAGCCCGCTCCCGAGCGTGCAGCTGACGCCCGGCCTGCAGATGGGTGAGTGACGCCCCGCCGGTCCCGGACTTCCCCCACGAGAGACCTCCACCTCGGGAGCCTGGGGCGAGGCCTAGGCTGTCCCTGATGGGGCCGCCGAGCCGGCCCCGTGGCGGCCGGCAGGCTCGTTGGCGCGCGGGGTCTCCAACAGCTGACCGACGGCGGCGGCGGGGCGGGTTGGCGCTCCCGAGAGTGTCGGTGTCGGTGCCTTGCTGCCGTCCGGCAGCCCCCGGCCGCGATTCCCGGAACCACCAGGCACGTGAGGCCGCACCGGCGCAGCGGATCCGCCCTGCTATGCGAGCACTACAGCGGGCGCCTTTGGGCGCCAGACCTGCGCCCCTAGGCGGAGGGTGCGTCGATCTCCTTCCAGGCTTGTCCTGGCGATGCCGGGCGCTTTGCCCTGCCCTTGATTCCCGTGGCCGCGCCCGGCCCTCCCGGCGATCGAAGGCACTACTGCCTTCCCCTCGCAAATGACCGCGGACGAGGTCGCTGCCCGAGCAAAGAGGGTCGGGCGCACGGACGGGCAGGCAGAGTTGCCGCCGTAGCGATCGCCTCCCGCCCAAAGATCCGTGAGCCGAGGTGGTAGTCATCGTCCGTTGGTGACGGTCGCAGCGTATGAGCGGGTGCGCCCTTCCGACGCGCCTCCTCTCGTGGCGGCGCTGTTTTCGCCCAAAGATCCCTCGAGTGCACGAGAAGCCGGCATCCGGGACCGGTGCCCTACCGGGGTTGTGGTCACCACGATCGCCGTCCGGGGTGCCGCCATTTACCGTTGCCCTCCGGCCGGGCGGCGCACCACTCGGGGCACAGCGGCCGCGTGTCGTTGAAGTCCACCACTGCCTTGATGTAAATGAGCACCTCGTAGGTGAGCATTCGCTTCTCCCTTTAGATACGTCGGTGTCGCCTGTTGCCCTGCAAAGAGGTGACACGGGGGCTCGTTCTCGGCCACCCCTAGCCAACAGATAAGGGGGGTGTAGGAGGGGTGGGCGGTCCAAGCCGTAACCTTGAATGTGGATAGGTCGTCCCCGTTCGCCGTCCCCGACATCGACGCCCTGGATCCAAAGACGACGGCGTGAGGATCTTGGCGGCCGTGTCCTCCCTCCAGGCGTGCGGCGGGATTCCTTCCATCACGATGTTGACCCGGTAGCGCAGTGGCGACGTCTCAGCATGCCGGAGCCGGGACCATGGTCGCAGCACAAGCGCGGTGGAGCCCATCGGTAGCGGCGATGTGGTGAGGATACGGTCCTTGGCCACCTGAGTGCCGCAGAGGATGATGAAGTTCTCGGGGTAGAAGTGGCGCATGACGACCTCCTCCACCGCAGCCTGCGCCATGAACGGGCGATGGCCACACGGGGCGCCCTCGAAGCCGGATGTCCAAGACCCGCAGCGGCCCGACTGCACCACCACCGTGAACCTTAGCTGCGCCTCGGCGTTGTCGATACTGCGCGTCGCGCTTGAGGTAGCGCCAAAGACTCCCTCGGCCACGACTTTCGGTGTGCCCGGGCCGCTGCCACCGTCGGGGTTGTCAACGCCCGGAGTCCGGTGCTGGGCGAGGAGGGCGCCCTCCCCGTGAGCGTCCAGGGGCGGCGTGTCGTGAGCGCGGGCGGCGGCGAAGGCGTGGCACCCCGCCGCCCCGCTGGCGTTCCCGGCTGCCATGGCGCTGGGAATGAACCGACCATCCACGCAGCAGCTGCTCCCGTGGCGTGTGCCACCCCTGGCCGGGCGTGGCGCGCTGGCGGACCGAACGCCCGCTCGCCTGACTGTGTGCATCCGACCCCGGGCGTGGTTGCCCTTGGCCTCTTGCAGTCCCCGCGTGAAGTGGTTGGCGCCACGACAGCTTGAAGCATCGCGGTGACCGAGTGCAGGTGGCGACGCGGTGTACCGTGGAGAGACAGCTTGAGGCAATCGATCCAAAGTCTCCTGTGGGCGCGGGCGTGGTCCAGCCGCCGGGCCGGCCTGGCCACCACAGACAACTGCACGCTGGGCGCCCGAATGCCTCCCCGGCGACTGGGCTCCGATGCTGTGGCAGCACTAGCCGCCACCCATCCCTGTCCGGGCGGCGTAGCGGGCGTTGGGCTCGGGCGGTGGTGGATGGAAATCCTCTCCGGGGCCACCGGTCCTCACGGCCGGAGAAGCCGCCTGCTGCGCGACTGCCGGGCGCCGGCGCCGGTGCCGACGCTGCCTATGGCGCGCTTGGCGTGCTGCCAAGCCCACGGCGCGCGGGGGGAGCAAGCCCGCGTGGAACCACCCCAGTTTCCCACGGCCGATCGGCTCCCCCCGCAGAGGCGTCGTGGCGGCACTCGAAGAAGCGCCCGAACCCGTCGTTGCGGCATCCACGGCCCGAGAGACGCGCAGCCAGGGTGATGGGGCCTCCGGCTCGAAGAGGTCGTCGTCATCGTCGGAGCAATCCCGGGAAGTCGCCGTCTTCCCACCTGGCTGCCTTCGGACGACCAAGAGAAGCTGGTACGAAAGGCACAAATAAGCCGGGTGACAAGGCCCCTGCCCCGACGCCCCTGGGCCGCCGCCGGGAGCCGGGGAACCCGATCGGCGGGGGCGGGCATCCCGGTGCACGGCCGGTGGCGACGGGAGATCGAAAAGGTAAGGAGTCGAATGTGGGGGGGCGATGGCTGGCGTAGGGTAGGGATCGGGCGGTGGCTGGAGGGGGGGGGGAGCTGGGGGTTTCTTCGACAGCGGGGATGGGGAGGAGGTGTGGCGGGCTGGGGCGAGCTCGAGGAGGTGGGGAGCAGCCGCCGGCGGCCGTGGTGGGCGCCGGCAGGGGAGGGCGGGACGGGTGGCGGCTGGGGGGCGACAAGCTGGGATTTTCTCGACAGCTGGGGTGGGGAGGAGGTGTGGCGGGCCGGAGGGCGAGCTTGAGGAGGAGGGGGTGGCCGCCGTGGCCGGGGTGGACGCCGGTGGGGGGGGCGGGCGGGCGCGCTTACCTGTCTGTCACCCCTTCAGCCGGGGCTCCGCCGGCTTCAAATTAAACTGGAGAAATTAAAGCGAAAGAAAGGAAAACGGTGGGCGCGCCGGCTTCAAATTAAACTGGAGAAATTAAAGCCAAAGAAAGGAAAACGGTGGGCGCGCGGTCTTCGTTGGAGGGCCGGTGATAGAAAAGGGGTTGAAAGAGGAGGGCATCCGATTCAACATATATGTTTTTTAATGCGGATACTAAAAGGATGTATCAGAATTCGTATATTCCAGTCCTGCAGATTAGCTTCCTGGTATACGCTTGTACAAGAATTATATATGAACATTCTTTTCAAAGGGATGCTTGATAGAAGGTGGACAAAATAGTGTGTGACTTGAATTTAAATGTTGCGTGAAATTAAATTTAACAATAGGTGGACAAAATAGTGTGTGACTTGAACATTCTTAATCATGAAGTTAGTAGTAAAATTTTATTCATCTATGTTAAATTTAACAATGTACATTTTGAGTTGAGTTGAATAAATATCCGAATAGAAATCCGAATCCGAGACATCCTTTTTGTATTCGTATTCAAAAATATCCGAATTCGTATTCGTATTCGATTTAAAATGTCATAAAAGGTGATATCTGAATCCGATTCCATGCGTATCCAATCCGTTTCCATCCTTACTCTGAGCTAAAGCCAACAGACTTGTGGGATGAGCGTAGCTAGGATGCTCCGGCGACATGACGCCATGTCTTCCTTTTTTGCGTCCGGTGCTCGTGACCTGACTCCACCGCACATAGCACATGATGATCCACTGTGTTTATTCTTCCATGACCAAGAAGCGGTGGTAGCTTGCGTGATTGATTCTAGGAGTGCACAGCCACGACGTGACGAGCGAGGAGTGGCCATATGCCATGCGTGTGCAATACACGTACGCACCTATGGCTACTTTAGCCGTCCTATCCTATGGCTACCTATACTGGCAGCTACTTCCTCCATCCGATAAAAAAGAGTCGCTATATAATTGCATATATGCATATGTGCAGCATGCAGCCACGCAGGCCAACATACTCACCTTGAATTTTCCAAGCGAAAACAATGTTTCCTGAATTTTGTATGATTATTAAAAACGAGCCAAGGTGTAATCTCCAACCCATCTCCTTCTCCAGACCTCGGGCAGTCATTTTTGAGACGTGTCAAAGATTCAAATGTTTGACTTAGGACAAAGCCAATGTGATATATAAAAAAACGGAGGGAGTATCTTTTGTTGGAATAGAGGTCGATAATTGCTCCCGAGTGAAAGAGTAACTAGAGAGATTAACTCAACTTAAATAAATGGTTATTGTAAGCAACTACTAAGTTTAGAAAGGAAACAAGTGAGTCAAACATCTTGGTGCGTACAGAGCTATGTCAAGTCATGACATGCATAGGCTCGGCAACCATATATGTGATGTGACGCAAGCAAAAATTTTAGCTTCCCAAAACTATAAACAAGAAGGACGAGACTGAAATGATGATGGATTAAAAAATTGGTGAGAAATTTTCCCTTATCAATACTAGTTTAGAGAATATCTATATGACCTCCTTCAACTATTGCATAGTTTGATTTAGCCCCTTGTCCCTGAACGGTTTCGAAAGCAAATTTGGAGGACATGGCAGCCTATCAGCTATCCTAAATGGAGCCGTGTAAGCCACGAGGGAGGTAAATTGGACTTCCGCATTCATGGAGGTTATAATAATCTGTAATTTTGCATGTAATGGAAAACCTAACTTTTTTATTAAGCATTGCTTGATGTTATGTTACATGTAAATTACAGTCAAACCAAGTAAACCTTGATTTTCAAAACAAAACCCTACAAAATTATTTGAGAATTAAATTAACCTTTTACTAGTGTTGGTCAACGGAACTCTCGGCCAACAAGTGTGTAATTCTCTCATTCAAAATACAAAACACTCCATCTATTGTTTGGTCTATCTTAGCATCTGGAGTTAGATATATTGTAACATAAAAAAAATATTGAATGCATGACGTGCATCGATGGGCGTCTATCAGCTTGTATTATTGAATGATAAATTCCGCTTCCATTTTGTACCAAATGCAAACATATACTTTTCATATGATGTCACCTCTGTCATCAACATGTGGGGAATTCAAATATTGTTGAAACAATATTTGTACTTAAGTAATAATTTTTGAAATGTAGTTCTGTAGTCATGTGATAATAATAGGCCAGCATAAGCAATAGTCGAATTCAAGCCGGTGCTAGAAGACAAAAGCATGAATATTCCCCACTCTACTAGAAAATGATTTTAGTAGACACTAGAATTTATTTATAGAGATGTGTATTTAAATAATTTAGGCCATTGGCCTGGGCCCAATCTCTAAAATTTCATTTTTAGATACAGTTCATTAAAGGTTGATGACTGTAAATGGGGCCATTTCTCAAAATTCATTTGGAGAGATGATTCCTTTGCTGCCTCTACACAGACCATTTAGTATAGACAGTATCTAAAACTGTCTTTGTAAATCAAGTTTGATGGTCTCTGTAAACTAATTTTGTAGTGAGAACACTAACGACATCGTTAGGACTGACTTGCATTATACACCTTACAATCTACTAGTTGTGCCTAGTCATCAATGTGAAAATTTGTTATAACATTGGTGATTTAGAGTCAAGGAGTTTTATAATTTTTTTTTGTTTTAATATGTGCACCACCTTTTTTTTTTTGACAAAATTACGACCCTACCTTGCAAGTAACAACTTACCTTTCCTTTGGCCTTTTTTTTCGATCCACCTGTGCAAAAAGATACAATAGCTAGCTTGTGTCCTGGCCAGCAACATTATGATTGATTGCAGAAGATAAAACAAGATATTCATGCACTACGAGAGAAATGGTCTTTGCCGAGTGTCAATTTCTTTTGCTTGAGTGTGGCACTCGGCAAAGTAACTCTTTGTCGAGAGCCAAATAAAAAACACTAGGCAAAAAAAAAACTCTAGGCAAAGAAGCTCTTTGCCGAGTGCCAAATAAAGACACTCGGCAAAGGCGCTTCTTTGCCGAGTGCCAAAAAAAGACACTCGGTAAAGGCGCTTCTTTGCCGAGTGCCAAAAAAAAGACACTCGGTAAAGAGCTTCTTTGCCGAAAGTGCCAAAAACACTTCGGCAAAGAGCGCCTTTGCCGAGTGTCTTTTTGGCACTCGGCATAGAAGCTCTTTTCCCGAGTGTCTTTTTACACTAGGCAAAAGAATTTTTCAAACCATATTTTAAGGCAAGAAATTAATTCAAATGAAAAAATTGTCAACTACAAAATTATACAACTTTTCAAGATCTACAACTTTTATTTAGATTGTTTATTTATTTGAGAAAATGATAGTAACGTTGTTCATAAAATCTACGCCTCTCGTAAGTTTCGTGAAACTACAAGAGAGATGTATAAGATTTGTGAATAATATCGTAACCACCATGTCGGATGCACAAATGGTCAAACTACCAAATTAAACTTTATAGATCTTGAAAAGTTATAGAATTTTGTAGTTGGCAACATTTTCATTTGAGTTCATCCTATCATGCAAAACTACGTTTGAAATTCAAAATTTTAAAATTTGAATTTTTTAAAAGACCTCGGATGAAAAAATAACCTAAACGAAAGTTGTAGATATCAAAAGTTATAAAACTTTATAGTTGATAATTTTTATTTAAATTAATTTATCGCCTCAAAATATGATTTCAAAATATTCTTTTGCCGAGTGCCAAAAAAAGCACTCGACAAAAAACTTTTTGCCGAGTGCCAAAAAATGCACTCGGCAAAGAATATTTTGAAATTTTAAAATGACCTCGGATGAAAAAATAACCCAAACGAAAGTTGTAGATCTCGAAAAGTTATGAAACTTTATAGTTGACAACTTTTTGATTTGCATTTAATTAAAGCCTTAAACAAATAATTTAAGCTCGGTTGGGTATAATATTTGAGGAACTAAAATGAGAATTAGACACGTGTGTGTAGTGCGGTGGTAGAGGAGGAACCGCGAGGCGAAGGTCACGAGTTCGAATCCTATCGGCCGCGTTATTTGTGAATTATGCGCGAAAAATGTCGAGACTTGCAGCAGAGATAGAGACGGGCGGGCGCTCGCCGGTGGGTCTATTCCCGGATTTAAATAATTTTTTTTCTATTTATTTTTGAGTTTTTTTGATTTTTTATTTTGCCGAGTGTTGATCTTTGCCGAGTGCCTTTTCGGTACTCAGCAAAGCCTTTGCCGAGTACGGCAGTCGGCAAAGAACGCTTTGCCGTGAATGGATATACCGAGTGCACTTTGCCGAGTGCCGCACTCGGCAAAGTCTTTATCGAGTGTAATTGATTCTTTGCCGAGTGTAATTACACTCGGCAAAGCACCTGCCTGCCGTAGTGATGGAACACGAATTTTTGTATTCCAGTCAGATTACGAAATCTAACTAAAGATTCACAAGCTTAAACTTTTAAAGAAAAGAGGTTCTCAAGCTGGCTACCATGAGGCCACGCCCGAGGGGCCAGGGCATAGTACGCGATCGAGGGGCAGCCACACTGCCACAGCGGGCCGCCGCCGCTAGAGGTTGTGATGCCGACAGTCGGAAGGAGGGAGGGTGAGAGAGCAAAGTAGGGGGGAGAGAGAGTGAATGGCAAAACATGCAGAGGATAGAGAGTGGCCAGTGGGGCAGAGGATCCACGTGCGGACATGTGTATGGCAAGTGTTGACAATAGCCCTAGGACAGCGCACGCCAACATCCAGGCACGTGAGCTTAGCTAGTGAATGCGCTGCTGCAATTCTCTCGTTGTCTTATGCATATCACCTCAAAATAAAGAAATGCCCTGCACATGTCGTCTTCTTCCTTGGCAGCCTGCAAGTTCCTTAATAATTAAGGCCTGCAAGTTCCATGACTCTAATTAAGTGTAACATCCTGGGTTTTCCACTAACCAAAAATCCGAACTTTTAAAAAAATTTCCTGCAAACGTGTAAAGCATATAGATGCTAGGTCGAACCTAGGTCAAAACGAAGGGAAGATCTACGCAATACAATGCATCATATAGAAATGCTTGTAGGAGAGCGCCTATGTTTTTGGGTTGATTTCCGTGTTTTGTTTTTGTCGGCGTTCGGAGTTTGGTTTGCACATGTCCATAGCAAAGATTTCTAGAAATCCCCTTCTTAATCCCTCTCAAACCCAAATCATAAAAACAGAAAAAGGATCCTTTCCTCCTTTCTATTTCCTCCCAAATCTTGGGTTACTAATCGATTCCCCCCAAACCCTCTTTGAATTTCCTCCGAAATCCCCCTCACTTCTCCCTCCAAATTCCCTTTTAAGTCACCAAAGGAAAAACATTTTCCCTCCTCTTTTTCCTCTCAAATCTGCACTTGTAAATACCCCATAATTTCCTCCTTGAAACCTTTCCCTTTTTCTTTTTCCTAAATCCAAAATAGGGAAATAGAAAGGTATAAGAAAAAAGGCCAAAACCCTTCCTCCCTCCTCCCAGCCGGCATGGGCCCAGCCCAGCTCGGCCTACCTCGCGCAGGCCCACCTCGGCCCGCTCGGTTTCCTCCCCTTCTCCCTTCCTGACGGCCCAGCTCGCAGCCCCCCTTTCGGTCTGCGCAAACAGCAGCAGCACCACCACCCCCCGCAGCCCACGAAGGCCCGTTAGCCGCGCCCTCAACCTGGAACCCTAGCGGGCGCTCCAAGGAGCCGCCACCGCCGCTGTCCGTCCCCGTGCCTCGGTTTCCGTACCGGGCACCACGCGATGAATGCCATGTCCCGGTGCAAGCACGGACGCCCGGAAATGGCGATTGCCCAGCCGCTCCCCAGCCCCTACCCCCACGCTATAAAAAGCCGCTGCTGCTCCCTGCCCTTCTCTTTGCCAACCAGCCGCCGCCACTTTACTTCTTCTCACCGACCATGCCGCTGTAGCCCGCGCCGCGTCCACTACAGCCTCGCGCGGCTTCTTTGTCGCGCCATGGCCGCGCGCCGGCCGCCCGCGGCCCGGCCCCGCTGGCGCCACGCCCGGCGTGCCCGCGGCAACCCTCGCCTCATGCCACCAGCCGCCCCGCTCCTCTTTCCCACCGAGAAGGCCACCGCGCTTATCGCGCCCTCCGTCGTAGCCACGCCCTGTGACGCGGCTTTGGCCACCACGCTGCCGCCGCCACGTACTCGGCCAGGCCACTGGCAGCTGCTCCTCAAGGCTCCCGTCGCCCGCCCAGAATGCGCCGCGCCGCCGGGTTGTGCTACGCCGCCCAAGCCCGGAAAGCAGCGGGGTCGACGCTAAGCCACCTCACGTCTGCCCCTTGGCCCGATGTTCACTACACCCGGGGGACAAAGCCCGCGAGGGGCCCGGCCGCGCCCCGTGGAGCCATCGGCGCTGCACCGGCCACCGGCCCGCCGTGCTAGTTCGGCAGCGAAGGGCGTGGCCACGTCAAAGAAGAACCTCGGCCGTGCCCGGCCAGGCTGCCGTCACACCACCGCCCGCGCCACAAACAGGTTGGAGGCACAGAGGGGCCGCCTCCCGAACCCCCGCCACCACCACGTCTTGCCACGCGCCGCCGAAGTCGTGCCTCCATCGGCCACCCACGGCTGCGTTCCGGCCAGCGACAGTCCACGCCGGCCACCTCATGGCCGCCTCAGGCCAGCCATAGCCAACGGTAGCCACCTGCAAGAAGTCGGGGAGCTGGCCATGGCCGGCCGAGCCCGACCACCACCGGCCGGGGCAAGCCATAGGAGGCTTCCGCAGCTCCACAACGCCCCGCCACCTCGCTGGAGTTCTCCGTGCCGCCGGTGAGCCCCGCAGCACCAAAGCCCCCTCTTTTCTCCTCCTTGTCGACATCCAATGCTGAAACCGGCCATCGTGCCGCTGCTATAACCTTGCAGGGATTCCGCCAGAAGCCCGCCGCCTTCCACCGCCCTGCTGCCTGCTCCGGCCAGCAGCAGCTAGCTCCGGCCACCCGCCAGCCACCTCTGGCCAGCCACAGATGGCAGCGTCCGGCCACAGCCAGCCGATGCTGGCCAGAAGCAGGCTGCAGCCGGCCAGACATGGCCATAGGCGGCCAGAGCTGGCCATGGGTGGCTCTGATAGGCTACGGCAAAGCTACAGCTGGCCAGGGCCAAGCCCGGTTGGCCACGGTTCTCTTGCCACCTCACGCGCGCGATGCCAGCGGAAGCTCTGCCGGCGTCGCCTACTTCCCCGCCAAAGGTCCAACTTTCAAAACCCCGCCGACGCCAACCTGGACGTTGGCGAAACTCTTGCTTTTCCTTTTCACATCCGCCCATGTGACATTTCATCTACTTATACATATATATCTATGCCTGTGTCATGCTTTCACACCGGATTATCCCTCATGATGCTATGGATGTGTGCCACCCGTGTGGTCGATATCTTGTGTTCGTCGTGTTTGTATGGTGTATGCTTGTCTGTGGACCGAGCCTTCGAGCCGGTTGAGAGAGCGACGTGTCCGAACGTGCGAGTGGTCATAACACTGAACGCGATCCCTCCCTCTCTTCATATTTGGGTTGACCCTGTGGAACCACATAGCGATCCTGTTTCAACCCTAGGACTCGGTCATCATGGACTCGATACGATACGGATATTACCCGTACACGGTGAGCCCTGTGAAGACCTAGTCTGGTGGGAGTCGAATTGGGAGATGGCCCTCGTGGAACGACGGCTGCCAACTCGCTAAGGTATAGCTTGAGGCCGCAAGTCGTCTTGCCATGACCGTCGAGCTCTACCTCTTTTTCCTCTCTTTTCTCTTGCTTCTTCCTATGTAGCTCGTATGCTTGCACCACCTAGATCGAAGCATTCCTTGGTTCACGTGATGACAACCGCATCTCTACGAACCGAGGAGTAGCTTTTGCCACCTTAGTTGCACGGAGGTCATGGTGCCCTACGAGTTGGTGCCATGATGGGTAGGTCGAGAGGATGCGGAACCATCCTTCCCTTTTGCTCTCTTTTGATCCTCGCTAAACCAGTAAGGCGAGGATCAAGCTTCCCATTTTGGCATTTTTGAGCAAAGACTATTACCATGTCATGTGGACCGAAGTGCGGTGGGATGAAACCCCTTCTTCGTATGTTTTGTGTCCATTAGTGTTCGTTTTTTGCCTCTTGATTCCATCCCTTTGATTCCAGTCGATTGCAATGGCGAGTGGATCGAAGGAAGGGGAATCCTGCTTCTTTTCCCTTTAGGATTCTTCATGCTTAACCCCCTTGTATGCTTGTACCTATTCGACCGTAGCACTCCTTCGATTCTCACGGTGACAACCGCATCGCTGAGACCCTGAGAAATGTCTTAGTGCATTTAATGCACCTTGGTCGAGGTACCCTACGAGTGGATTAGGCGCTCGTGATTCTCTTGTGTGTTGCTCCTCTTCGAAGCCCTGCCTTTTTGCCGTGGCATGTGCATTGGAACGAGTAGATCACCGCCCCCTCTCTTTTCTGCTTCCTTTTCTTTCCCGCTAGCCTGCTCTGTTTGATCCCATCTTGGCCATGATGATTGGACCGAAGACCAAAGTATCTCTTCTAGTTAGTGAAGCTATGGTCTATGTCCAGTTCTCGGACCTGTGCTAGTCAACCCGATCGACCGTTGGAAAACCATTCTCACCGAGGGTGTGACCGAGGCCGCGACATGGACATGCCTAGCTAGCTCTCCTTCATCTTCCCCTGGTGCTACTCCCTTCTTGTTTCTCGACGTTGATGTGTCGTGTGGATCGAGAGCACCCGTAGCCGGTTTGTGACCTTTTCATTCCGATCTCTTTGGCTATCGCCAGCTATCATGGCGGGTAAGCCAAAGTACCTTGGAACCAAGTCACAACTCTTTAGTTTCGTGTTACTCATTCTTACTTGATTCTTAAATAGTAGTTGTGACTTGCGGGTTAAAGGCAGCAAGGGTCAAACCTAGCTGTTCCTATTTCCCCTTCCCCCAGCTTGTGATCCTCCAGTCCCCGCCAATCTCCATGACGTCTGGATCAGGGGGCCGTAAGCCGTGGTGTTTGCTTAAGTTGAGCTAGGATCAAGGCTTCTTCTCTTGAAGCCATACAGGTCGACATGGTCGACCCAGGAGGTATTGGCTATTTCGAGGTCTCGATCTGAGCTTATGCTTAACCGACAACCACTTCTGTTTATTTTGAGCCTGAGGATCGGACGCCCTCTGATAGGGCTAACTTTTGGTTTATTTGGAGTTACCCACTTCTTCTGTGTCTTGTTACCTTTCAGGGAATATTGGATTTTGGTTAGGGATTGATTGTTCTTTTGCCTTGTTTGTCGCTTTACTGAGGTAGCTGCATCACGGTAGCGTTGGACAGACCGGAGATCTGCAGGAGGGAAGAGACGCGAAGGGCAACCAGATGTGGATGACTATGGATTGCTATGAATGGGTGCCACGTCCCACCCAACCTCGTAGAATCCTATTAAGCACGCAATATCTAGCTGCTAGCGCTTTACTTTGTGCAAATGAGCTGTGATAGGGTGTATGATAGATTACTTGCTGAGCCATTACCTTGACGCAACCTTTCCCCTGCACACCCGCTGCTAGGATAGACGCTCGCCCACTTCATGATACTTGCTACCCATTTACACTTTATTCTTACATGCTTGTGTGTGGCTAAGGCACATGGTGCCATAAACTGGATAATTGGGGATAACTTGGGAGAGATCTTGGCGTGAGTCTCGGGTGTGTGGTGAGGGTTGTGTCGACGGGGCAGGATCTATGACGAGTAAGAGGACAAGTCTTGTCGGAGGAGTGTGATCTGGGCACTCCCTATGTGAGAATACCTGTGGCGGATATATGTGTTATGAGTAGATTCCGTTGAGGAGTGTCTTCGTGGGACGAATCCCCAGAATTGAGGTGCCATCGAGGCACGGGGCATCGGCCCCCCTTGTGAAGATATCCTACCCAGTCCTGCTAAGGACTGATTTGTCAAGTGTAGGGTTCATGGGACCTTTTCGTACACGCCACTCATTCCTGATGGGCGGAAAACGACTTGATGGCTAGCTGGCCCCCTACCATTACTACTAGGTTGGTAGGTGATAGTGTAGGGAGGTACGGGTGCCGAGACCCACACCCTCCTGAGACAGTGTGGTACCCTCAGGGATCTGGTACCACGTCTCACAGTCTCAGCATGCCGGTGGATCTCTAGGGTGCCCTAGAGCTGAGTGGTAGGGTGGCAACGGGCCAGTTAGACGGTGGCTTGGTATCAGCCTTGACGTGGCAACGTCGATGATGATGCTCTTGTGGTTCCAGGTGTACAAGCTCTGCAGAGTTACTAAATCTATACATATAGCCGTGTCCCTGGTACGGACATTCCCGTTAGTTACCATACATCCGTTATAGTGAGAGGTGTCTTTTTCTTCTCTCCCCCTGGGTGTGGTTGGTTTCCGGCTTAAGCCATTGAGGCAAGGAGGAGCGGGAGTCTTCCTTGCCGACTAGAGAGTGAGAGTGTGGTGAGATGTGTAGATGTGGATGTGGATGGGATGGATGGATGGATGTGTGGATAAGATGGGTTAAAACTTGATAAACAATATTATATTTGTATTGATGAATTTGCATAGGAAACCTACAGCCAAATATAGGCCTTTTGCTACACCCTTGTGTTCCACTTGCTACATAGCAAAGCAAAGCATAGGGTGGGAGCCAATGGCCTTCAAGTTCTGGATGAACCATGTCTAGCTCTCTGTGGATTCAGTTTCAATTACACCATAGGCAATAGTAAAAAGGCTATTATTTCTATCTACAAAGAATAAAGAATGCCAACCCGACCCCTTGACCTTCCTGTCAGGTGGGTAGCATCTATAGCAATGTAGGGCCTGCATCCTTGCAGGAAACCATCAATGCATGGTTTGAGGGCCACAAAGAATCTCCTAAAACAAACATCTCCTTGATGAACTTCAGTATCTAGGTCAACAATGCTTCCTGGGGCTGATTTGAGTAGCTCGGCTCTATATGTGGGCAGCAGGTCATAACTGTCATCCCACTTACCAAATATCCTGTCTAGAGTCTTTCTCTTACCCCTGAAGATAATGTGGTAAGGAATCTCAAATCCATACTTCTTTTTCAGCCTACGTTGTAACTCCATAGGTCCCATGGTTGAGTCCTCCTTCAAGAATTCAACCACCCTTTCAGCAACCCAATTATTTGATGCCATTGTGTCACCACACTGATTCACTGAACTGCATTTGTGCTTGGGACCGTTTGTCTTAACCTGCAGAGAAATAAGCATCTAATTAAGATGATAGTGTAACAGAGAACAAAATTTATGGAAAAACCAACCCAACAAAAAGGAGCTGTTATACCTTGCATCCAACAAATTTCTTGCTAGTAGAAGCATAAAAGTCCACTTGCAGCCTTTTTCAGCTCTCAAGCACTTGGCTCGAAATCGCTCGTTATCTTTCTTCACAAAGACGGAAACCATAGTCATTTAAGATTGCATGTTGGGTCAACGCCGATTTGCACTGATTCACATCGAGAAACATGCAGCCAACATCAACACATGGAGCATCAACATCATAAGAACAAACAGGAACATCATAATTGTCATCTTCATCAACTATTTCATGATCGTTTCATACTCGTGGTCGAGCAATCGAGTCGAAAAATGCATCTAATTCAGAGTCAGAAGATGCAGCCAATTCAGAGTCATAGCTGCTATCACTCAGTACATCATCTGAGACTTTCCTCTGCACCTTCTTGTCTTCCTTGGCAGGCTCATTTGCATGCTGAGTGGGCTGTGTTGGATCTATGAAAGGATCCAAATCAATAGGTGCAGTACTCGGAAGGTTTTGAACAGTAGGGTGCAACCTGCGCTTGGTCGGTGAGAACTGCAATGGCCCTTCAAAGTCATTGACTTGACCAACAATGTGGACTTCCCCCTGGTCTTCGTTGACCTCAAACCACTTGGACAGCTGTTCGTCATTTGTAATCTCAATAGAATCATCCTCCAGTGCCCGCCACAAGGAAATGTATTGCTTTGAACCCCATACAAAGCTTTCAGCAATGACATCTACCAACTTCAGCAAGCTATAGTCATGGCTGTCAACAATTGTAGTCAAGGTTTCCCTCTTTCTATATGTTTTTGGACCCCCATCCGGCATGCTCCAATGTGCCCGAACCAGAACAACAAGTTTTATGTGGTTGTCATTAAGCCTACAAATCATAGCATGCTTCATAAGCCAGCTCATCGTAGAAATAGAAGGTGGTCTTCACCAAGATAAATAAAAAATCAGGAAATAGAATAACATCTTGTAGTAGAAGATGAGCAAGGGATATTTGACAAACACTGAATAGAAGAATGTGACTGGGCGGTTTATAGTTAGCATTAGTTGTCTATAAAATATAGTGCAAGCTGCAGGGGTAGTTGAATAAGTGCCTGCTGCAGTGTCCTCACGAGTCATGAAGATCCAGACACATTATGCACCATCAATGCCAACTTATAGCTAGCTAGGAGTACTACTGCTGCAGGGGTACTACTGAATACTGAAACTCACGAGACGAAGACGACCTTATGCATGAGATGGCATGGAGCACAGCACAGTTCCATAGCCTGACATGGAGATCTCCTCCATCTCCAAAAGCAATGCAACAATGCGATGCAATGCAGGGTTTGAAAAAAGGAAACCAACAAGAAACAAAAGCTCATCACCTTCAATTCCCCCCTTTCCCCAGATATACAAATATACTGAAACAAATATAGTAAAATGTAGTAATAGACAATTCTCCTAGGTACAAATATAATGAAACAATAACTGATGATTCAAACAAACAACCAGGATGTGCATGTTCATCACTCAAAACAAGAAATCTTGTCAGAAACAGATCACAGGCATATTAGAGAAGGAAAAAAAGAAGTATGTGTGATCATGGACTAGAATTGTATATATATTCCCTTACCTAATTGGTTCCATGTCGCAGCCGCTGCCTCGTCGGTTCTCCTGCTGCCTGCTGCTCAAGGCTGCTGCGCAGGCCTCCCATGGCACAGCCCACCCAGCGCCAGTCGCTGGCCGCTTGCTGCAGGGACGAGCAGCACCGGTCGTTGGCCGCCTCGCCAGGTGGCGCAGGCCGCCCACCCCTAGGGGTTGTGCAGCCCCGCACCGGCCGCTGGGCCCGCCCGCCGCCCCAGCCGCGCCCCTGAAACCCGCCCGCCGCTGCACCGCCCACCCGCTCGAAACCCGCGCCGCCCGCTCGGTCCACCCGCCCGCCCGAAGCCGCGCCGCACCACTGGATCCGCCGCGCCGCTGGGCGCGGCGCCGCAGAGGCCGCCCGCCCCCGCGCCACGCCCCTGCGGCCGCCCGCCCACTGCACCCGCCACCGCCCAAAGCCGTGCCCGCGCAGCTCGGTCCGCCTGCCCGCCCGCTGAGCTGCGCCCGCTGGATCTGCCCGCCGCCCGCCCGAAGCCGCACCGCGCCCGGACGCCGCCCGCCGCCGCTGGACTCGCCCGCTGTCCGTAACACTAGCGCCGGCCGGTGTTTTTTGGGTCGAAGCCAGTCGACTCGAGTGAACTGAGGAATGGGAGAGTCGGGTGTTTTGTATAAGGGGTACTATAGTCTTTTTCCCTTTTTTTTTTTTTTTTTGAAACATTTTTTAATCTATTATTTACTACCAGCTCACGGTGTCAACAGGCAGGGGCAAACGCTACCTTGGGATTCAAAAAACAGGGGGCAAACGTGCAAAGTTAAAAAAATAAGGGTAAACGAGCAATTGGACCTGAAAACAAGGGCAGTCTTGCAATTGTCCCTATCTATTTTTTCTAGGAAAAGGATTTCTGTTTCATTTCAGTTTTATAGCAACTCATCTGGTCTTTCATGTTGATCTGATGTAGGAATAGGATGCATTGGACTATTTGGTTTCAGGCATTTTCATTTCACCCAGTCAGAAAAATCTCTTCCGCCATTGATTTTAAAAAAAGAGTAGTGGATTCAACTCAATTTTATTGGAGACAACAGTTTTAGTAAATTGTGCAACACCTGAAGTCAATCATGGGTAATCTTATGAATAATCATGTTATTGTTATCAAAATTAAATGAATTATCTCTTCAATTTATCTGTGCTTAGTCGAGGTAGGAGAACAGTGACTTGGTTATGATAGTTGGGCTTACTCATAATATTGTTTCCTCTCTTTGAATTCATGACAAATTGCACAGGAACCCACTTATGCAGTTAATGTCCATATGAACTACTGATGTTTCATGATTTTAGTATCATCACCCTTTTCACTCTACTAGAGCTTGTATCAAGTGAAGAGCGCAAGACTGGGTTTTCTGCTCCCCACTGCTACATGAAGGAACGAGCGACCTATCAGGAGCTTATGAAAGCATCCGAGGACCTTTCAGAGAGTGCTATGATTGGAAGAAGTGCTTATGGAACAGTTTAAAAGGCTGTGATGCTTGATGGCCATAAAATCAGTCATGTTGCTTGATGAGATGATGGAGGCTCATGTAGCTGTGTAGGGGACTTTGGTTTGGCCAAACTCTAGATCAATGTCCGCTATTGCTGTTTCATATGCTACATTGCTCCAGGAGTTTTGTATAGATCTGTTACCAAACCACTACTATTGTTGGTCAATGTCATTTGTTCGTGAATTTGTGTTTCTTTTGTTAGTTTATTTAATTTTTTTCTAGATGACATTGTAGTGTGCGGTAATATTTTATAGCTTTGTTATCTTATCATGCGATCCATATATTTTTATTATAAAAATTTAGCTGTCCCGTAGCAACGCATGGGCACGCTACCTAGTATCGATTTAAACACAAGACGCGATGGGTAGTCAGAAGAAGGTCCTCAAGTAGGCGTTGCTCCCTGGAGTAGAGGATTTTCGCCGACCGCCGGGCACACGTTTCCGTCACTAACGCGACATCTCCTGGTTGGCTTGGGGCGGGGCAGTTGCCAGCGGCGGCCTGTTGCCATCCCATCCTGCAAAACCACCAGAGCACCTGCAGAGGTCACACTAGAGATCATCTACAGCCCTGATGAAGTTTTGAAGAATACACTACACTTACGTACCGTCGGCCATATAGAAGCCACGGGCCTTGAGCTCACGGTACTGGCAGAGCGCGCAGTCCTTGCACCAGCAGTGGACGCAGCAGTCCGCGCAGGGCTCCTCCGGCAGGCCGTACTGCGACCGCAGCTTGGAGCGGAAGGTGCAGGTGTACGTAGAGGCTGCCGCCTAGGTACGTGAACGCATAGATCACAAAGCACAGTGTCCCGGCCACGCAGCACGCTGATCTTGTCGTCGTCGTCGGTCAGTTGTGTCGGTCGTCGTCACCACCGTACCGGCCGTTCCGGTCATATGCATGCAGATGTCGCCACGGCAGCCGAATCGATCCATCCATCAATGGGACGAAGAAGTCAGTTAGTTTGCAGGTACAGCAAGAGCTAGCCGTATATTTTTTTTTCAAGGTAAGTTATATATATATGACTACTATCTTACTTACGCCCTCCGTATAGGAATTAGATGTCGTTTAGGGCAGCGACACGGTCTTCAAAGTGTAACTTTGACTTAATATATTTGTAAAAATATTCATCACAAAGTGATATATTTATACTTTTATGAAAGTATTTTTCAAGACAAATCTATTCATATAGTTTTCACATTTTTGAACTAAATAACTTAAAAGTTATTCATGATTTATGTTCCCAATGTTTGACCCAAACCTTGTCCAAAACGACATCTAATTCCTATATGGAGGGAGTACATGTTTTTCCCTGGTCGACGATTTCGGCGATCCTCCCCAGGGTGACGCATGGGCAGAACAAGGTCAGGAAGCCTGCAGGACACCACGCAAGGGGGCATGATGAAACAAAGCTGGCATACTCACGGACTATGCATGTATATATGCAATTAAATAAAGAAATTTAATTTGCTTAGTACAGCCTTCGACGTCGTCGTCAGCAGGCGAAGAGGCCGGAGGACCAGGCGCCCACTACCCGCGGGTCGTCGTCGACGTTCCCCTGCAGCACGCCCATGGCGGCTGCGTTGTGGGCGGCGCCGCTGGCCATGGCGAATGAACCACAGCGCTGTCTGCTCGCCGGCCTGGCTGCAATGTGACCGAACGACGGCGCGGTAGGCGGTAATGGCCCACAAGTTTAAGCAAACGTACGTCCGACAGAAGGCCAAAGACTTTTTTCTCTAGTCCTAAAAAATACAAGTCGAATTCAGGAAAATTGATACTAGCGAATGCTACTATGTCCATCCATTCCAAGCTGCAGCTCACACTGGGACGTGTTGCGCTCCCCTCTACCTCTATATCAGGCGGTGGCCGCGGTCACCATTGGCAGTGGCGAGCGCACATCGTTCTGGATGATGATTGGATTGGTGATGAGGCGCTGGCTGACAGATTCCCAGCTCTTCTCAGTCACTGCGTCAAAAAAGGCTGTGCAGTGGCGCTTATTCACTCAGTTGGTAACGGTGATCCAAGTCTGTGGGCCACAAGGAAATCCGCATTCTGTCATCCCCATGGCTTGCACAAACTCCTCAGGTCCAAGGATGCCAATCCGATTCCTGTGGTAACCTTTGTTTGGATGAGCCGTGCCCCACCAAGAGTTCGGTTCATCATGTCGCTTCTCTCACAGAGATGCATTTAGTGCCGTGTCAACCTACTGAGGAAAAAGATTGTTGAAACGCCAACGTGCGAGGTCTGTAGCTTGCACGACGAGACCGTGGACCACATCTTTGCAGGCTACGCCTTTGCCAGGGAATCCTATGCAAACCTGGGCATCAACTTCAACCTGCCTTTAAACATCGAAGATTTCTCGGCCAACACATCCACAACCTCTCCAGACCATCATCTATCGCATCAACGCAATTGAGCACCTTCATTTCGTTATGCTGCGGGCAACTTTTGAAGCCAAGGAATGGGGTCGATCGAGTGCAACGGCGAACCTTCAGCAAACACTCATGGCCTGTGCCTCTGATGTAAGCTTGTGCAGGTTGTGACTGCCTGTCAAAAACAGGCCTGATGCCGATGTTTGGATCTGTGTTTTTACCGTGTCTCCGTAATAGGAATTCAAATGCAAGCATTCCTGAAAAGATGTATTTTGTAACTTGGGACAGATTACTACCTAAGAGTAGTTTATGAGCAATACAAATTCCCCCCGTTGACATTCAAAAAAATGGAGACCGTCACCCAGAGCCTAATGGCCCGACACGCGGGCAGAGTGGCTGACCAGCACCCTCAGCTTGTAGTTGTATCAGTTTGTTTGGCTCAGTGAAGCACGGCGTATAGCAGATGCTATCTCAGCAACTGTAGCTTCCATCCTCACCATTCTTGGGTTTTGGATTGGTTTTCCTTTTTCTACGCCGGGGACCATGGCTCAGCCGGATTTTCGGCAGAGGCGTCTTCCTGTTCCTTAGCTTGCGGTAGCCCTTCCGAATGCCTATCACTTGCAGCAGCACCAGCGAGGTCATTGGTCTCGATTGACCCGTTCAACAGGCCAACCAGCTTCATGGCAGTGTCAAGGATCATCTGAGAACCATCAAAGCAATATGCAGCAATGTCAATACGAATCTCATTCCAAGAATAAAAAATTATATAATATATGTTTATTTATTTTGTTGCAGAAGACAAAAGGAATAGTAACTATAACTAATAAGCAGGGAAAAATGATCCAATGTGTGTGTGCAGAAGGAAGAGATTTCAGTAACAACCTTAAGAAGCGAGAGAGAGAGAGATTATGGAGGAGAAGGAGCACGGTATCGTACCTTGTGAGAGTTCTGGTCGCCCAACGGCATGCCACCTTCCACTTTTCGTCCATTTCCTCCATGGGACGGCTCGACATCTGCCTTCCTGGCGCCTGTAAGGCACTCCTGAGCGTTTGCTGCAGCAGACGGATGTTGCCAGACGCATGCCTGTACTCTAGTACTAACAGCAACATTACAGAATGTGCAGCGGTGTGTGACATTATTAGGTCCATTGACAATTGCCATGTCCATGTCCATGAATGTTGGTTCCATGGCCTTGTTTCTCCTGCTGCCAGCGGAATGTAGCACAACTACTCTCTTGAGGGTGTCCAGAGTGGCAATTCGAAGAACAGTGAGGCTGCTGAATCCATGACTATCGCAGAAGGTCAGCTCCTCCCCTTGGTAAGATTCATTTTGCATCTCGAGCTCGGCGAGTATAGGCAGCTTGGCGACAACATGTATGAATTCTTGCTTGACCTTTGTCCGCCGGAGCACAAGGCGAGTGAGATTCGAGAAGTGCCTTGAATGAAAGAGGTGTTCGTCAGATGAATTGTGAGGTGGCAGCTCCAGCTCCCCATCAAGTTCCAAGGACGCCACATGCCTCAGCCGGGCACCAACAGCAGACTTCATTGCGCCTACAAGCAGGTCCATCGGTATGGGACTCCCCGACAGGCTGAGGCTCTCGAGGTGGTAACCCAGGTCCATGAGAACGGCTTGCAGGTCTTGCTGCTCACACTCTTCCATCTCCACAATACCCAGCCGTTGCAAGAACCGGAAGCTAGGTTGTTCTCCACTTCTACTCTTGCCACTACAAGGTACGCACCACCTGTGCTTCTGGTTATTATGGATGCTGACCGTCTCCAGCGTCTGCATGAACTTCAGTCCTCTGGTTGATCGTGGGAAAATGAGGCCATCTCCGAGGACGTGCCGCAGTGTCTCGATCTTCCATAGGGACTTGGGAAGCTTCCTCACCTGCGTGCCCCGCACATCGAGAGTCTGGAGCTTGCCGAGGTTCCCAATGGATGAAGGCACCTTCTTCAGCAACCGCCATCGGACACGGAGGTACTGTAGGTGTACCATCTCCTCGATTTCATCGGGCAGTTCTGTTAGGTGGCTGGTGCCTTCTTCCAGGTCCATCACGCGAAGAAGCGGAGACCCATGCAGTAGTGTACGCACCAGGGTAGTGGCCTCCTTCCTGCTTGATTTCGCCTCCTCGTCTGCAGGTGCATGCGCAGGCTCGCAACCTGCTGCTGCACTCTCGTGCATGGACACTTCACATTGTTATTCACTGACGATAGATGCGTCTATCTAAATTAAGATCAAATATATATCCAACAAGGGCAATAGTGATGATCTACGACGACAGAATAACTTGTTATTAGGCCATCCAACAGATGAATGGTTGATTTTGAATTCTGATACTGATAAAGACAAGCAGTGAAACCATTACCATCTTACTATTACTAATTGCGGGCCCAATGGATCCCTTCCCGTTTTGATCTCACAAGACACGCTAAAAAAGAAAAAAAAAACCATTCAAATTGCTAAAATAATTAGAAATATCTTGCCCCTAATTTGGTTTATACTCAAATCCGTCATGTTGGTAATAGAAGTAGAGCTATATATTTTGTTTTCTAATACATACATACCTCTGACATTATGAAAAGAAGTATAAATTAACCACATAACCTTGCATTTAAACTAATTAGAGGTTGAACTAAGACTACCCCAGAAACGATCCAAAATGGGACTAGATTTTTATACTAGGTATCACATGGACTAGTGAACCAATTTGGATGGAGACAGATGGAAAAATATATTGTTTTAAAGGGTCAATTCAACCTCTTTTTTCTAGTTTAGCACAAAATAAATACAATGATGACCAAAATTGATCAGAGAAATCTAAGACTGTGTGGGGCCACAATTTGGGTTGACATGCTTACACAAAAGAATCAAAGCATTTCGAATGAGCCAAAACGTACATGGTTCACAAAATAGATACGCTATTTTATGGAACCCTGACTACAACTCCTATATTTCCATAGCTCCTATGTACTTCGACGTCATGTGTGCCTTAAAATTTTTCTCGACATTGCGCATGCCATAAGTTAAGTACAGACTAAGTTTCAGATTTTTCAGAGATGGTTTGCTATTTTCTATAGTTTTAAATTAATTTCTGTGCTATGATACGAAGTAATTAGAGGTTGAACTAAGGCTACCTCGGAAATATCCAAAAATGGGACTAGATTTTTATACTAGGTATCACATGGCCCCGTGAATCAATTTCGGTGGAAGTGGATGGAATATATATATTGTTTTGAAGGGTTAATTCCACCTCCTTTCTCTAGTTTAGCATAAAAGAAATACATAATGACAAAAAATAATCAAGAAAATCTAAGACTTTGTTTGGGGCCGTAATTTGGGTCTGCATGCTTACACAAACAATTTAAGGCATTTTGACGGAGCCAGTATGTACATCATGTCGGTTATGTGCACTCATAGGTTAATTACGATTTTTCTGACTGTTATTTAATTTCCCTATGTGTTATTCAAAAACCGTCAAGTAATGTTAATTACCCTAACGGTTTATGCAATAACCATCAAAACAAATGTGAACCCATTAGGGAATTAGGCATTCCATTGATGGTTTTGTGCACTCACAAGTTATTTTTGTATTTCCCTCATGGTTATTTGATTTCCCTATGTGTGTACAAGAAACCGTCAAAGATAATATCAATTTTTCTATGTGTTTTCAAAGACCGTCAAGGTAATGCTATCTACCCAAACGGTTTTTGAAATAACGGTCAAGAAAATTTGAAACCGTCAGGGAATTTCAAGTTTCCAATAATGTACCTCTACAATTATTAAAGATAATTTGATCTATCCTCCTAAATATGTGTATAAATTATCCATATATGCCATTATGAAAGATCATGCAAAGTAATCCATAACTTTAAATCTAAATTATCCACATCTGTAATTATGAAAGAAAATATAATAGAACATTTTTATTTTGTATAAAAAGATATCTATATATGGGGATAAAAACATAAACTAAGATATCCCTCAGTTTACGTACCTCTTAAGGAAATATACACTAGTAGAAAAATCATTTTTTGACGACACTACGGTTTTTTTTACAGGCAGCTCCAATTTTCTTGACGCCTGTTCAAAGAAATCAGTTGGCCAAGAAAGAGAATTGTTCAGAGTTAATCGATTTGTACAGGCGGATCTCTAAGACATCTGCCTGTACAAATCGACATATTTGTACAGGCGGATCTCATAGACATCCGTCTGTACAAATCGATATTTGTACAGGCGGATGTCTTAGACAACCGTCTGTACAAATCGACATATTTGTACAGGCGGATCTCTAAGACATCCGCCGCCAGACAAAATGATTTGTACAAAGCGGATCTCTAAGACATCCGCCTGTACAAATAATTTTAAATTTTTCAAACGACTTAGGATGGAATTTTGACCAAAATGAAAGTTGTAGATCTCAAAAAGTTATGAATGTTTGTAGTTTACAAATTTTTCTTGAAATCATATAGGCCCCCAAAATTGCATTTGAATTCCTCAAATTTGAAATCCAAATTTTACAAATGACTTCAGATGGAGAAACACTCTAAATGAAAGTTGTAGACCTCGAAAAGTTATAAAACTTTGTAGTTGAATATTTTTTCGTTTGAATTCGTTTAGACCCTCAAATATTCAATTTTCTGTTGGGTTTATATAATATGTGGGGAACAAAAATGGTATTTAGACACAAGTGACGTGTGGGTGGAGTGGTAGAGGGGGGTACGCGCGAACCCGAGGTCACGGGTTCGAACCTCCACGGCCGCGTAGCGCGCGATTTTACGCGGAAAAAGTGCGCGACTTACGACTTCGACGAAGACGGGCGGGCGGGTGCCTCTTCCGGTTCCAAAAATATTTTTTTTGCCTTTTTAAAAGTATTTTTTTGCTATTTTTTTCGTGTTTTTCTGGACAATGATTTTCACAGGCGGTTGACTTAGTCAGCCGCCTGTAAATATACATTTACACAGGCGGCCGACTAAGTGAACCGCCTGTGAAAATCGAATTTTCACAGGCGGCTCACATCCCGCCGCCTTTATCTTTGTGGGCCGATTAGTATCCCCCGGGTACAGGCGGTGGGCTTGACCGCCTGTGTAAATGGGTCTACCACCGCCTGTACAAAGGATTTCTGTACCAGTGATACCCTGTATACATTCCTAAACTACACACTACTTTTTAATCAAAAGTAATTATAATGCAATATGCCATCAATTAAACCATGTAACATGCATAAGCCAGTATAAAAATTTATTTCTATAGTTTATACATTTATCTATGTTCATACTTCAAAATAACGTCAACAAACCACAAACCAATGACACTGCCAACTGATTTTAAATTATATCAATAAAATAGCTTTGTACGTTTCCCTAAGTTGATATTTTAAAAACAACATTATACATTTTGACTCAGTACTGGCAAACTTTTAGCGCTCTCTTTCTATATAGCAATACAACATAATTCATTGATAACAAATTCAACATGCTGGAAGGACTATTTATGAAATGGTACTAAGAGTGCAGTCTATGGTCTACAATCTTAGTAAATTATATCAATAAAATTTTAAATGTCATATAACAAACTTTTAAGTTTTAACTTAACATGTGGATAAAAAAATTACAACAATTATAAATGTGAAAATACGAAAGCCAAAATATAAATTGCTGGTGCCATAGAATTAGATGCAACAAGTGCTTAAGTTTCAACTACACACATAACGTAAAACCTACATTATTGCAATGAAAAGTATAATAATACATATCTTAATATTTCAAAAAAGAACTTAAGAGGCCTGACAGAGTTTTCATGTCAACCTTCGTGAGATGTACCAGAAAAACAGAAACTTCAAAAATTCTCACAAATATTAGAGTGATCTGGTCATCAATTTGATAGTCTCTAAAACTATTGATAAATAGCCACTAAATTTATCCTGTTTCCTATACATTTATATACCTATGTCATTATCAAAAAACAACACAAATTAATCCATGGATTGTATCTAAATTATTGACCTATACCCTTGTGAAACATAAGCTAAAGAGATGCACATATTCCAATCTAATTACTAACCCACCATTGTAATTGCTAATCTTAATAACTATTTAATGTGCATCTAAACTACCACTTCTGTGATAATTGATATATTTGCATAAAAAGGCACCCAAATACATATGTTGGAATGTTTCTAAAAGATCCAAATCAATTTATATTAATATATTTAAAACTAACTAAAGAAACATATATGTTGTGTGACACATCATGCATATCAAAAACTCATAAATGCCTAAGCGATAAATATCTCTGTTAATTTTCCATTCATAAAAAATGTTCCCTTAAGTACTCAACATACTAATGATGCTGATAAGTAATTCAAAATTATGTCAGTGTCCATGACATATGACATGAAACTTGTTAGCTAAGACAAATTAATACATTGCCGAGAAACATTCACATATCTATATCGATAGTATAATTCACCAATAGCTTCCTGAGCTATTATAAGGTGTTTTTTTTTTTGCCAGACACCCTTTTTTCAAAATAGATCATGGGTGAAGATCCTTTTTTATGCTCTCAGAAAGGAATGGAAGAGGTGAAGCTAAAAAAAAGTAGCTTTTCATAGCATCCTCCCTTATTTTCAGTTGTCACCTATGCACAAAGTTGTTGGTGATGTTATGAGGCCAAATAATTTTTTTTTCTAAAACAAATCAGCTTCACCAGGAAAAGCTGCTCATGAGCTATTTTCTGGTGAAGCTATGATATGCCAAACTGGGCCTAAGCATCTTATTATGTATGACAAAACAATACTACTATACATATATATCTTTGATAAGAAAATTCAATGCCTTAATGTAAGTAGGGGAGGGTAGTGAAGAACAAGTTTGACTTTTATCTTCTCAGCTTTTTGAGAATTTTTTCGGACCAAACAATAATTATAAGGCTTAAATATAATGTCACGAAAGCATTATCACCACTGATTTGAAGCGAGGTAGCACAGGTTCAAATGAAAGATAATGATTTCAAAATCTTCATGTTCAGAACTTACAAAATCAGAGTTGATAAGTGATACAATAAGCAAGATATGCAATTTCATAGTTTGGGGACCTAGATGAGAATTTCTTAATAGTTTTGGGACCCCTGGTATAATTTACTAAAAATTTATAACAAACGATGGGTTCAAATGTTTTTTTAAAAAATGAAAATTTAGTTTCATGTTGCCATTGGACATGGTTGCATTAAAAAGTCAAACACAAGTTATGCTAAAGTTTCAATTAAGTGCATAATGAAGATCCCTAGAGGTGCCCCCTTAAGAGGAAAAACTATGTACGTATATGGATGAAAAAACATGTACACAAATAACTGATAAGTTTACTAAAACTGAATAGAGGTTATGAAGTATCTATAGGCACAATTTAATAGAAATGAAGAGAAAAAGCGAACAAAGAAAAATAAGTAATTTTTATTAGTCCTAGGTATTAAATAACATATCTCATAAGATTCTTGTGTAATGCGCTAACTAGAAGCCGACTGAAGCATGCATAAATAAAAGTGCTATATATGTAATCAAAAGAGATTACCTTTATCGTGATTGGTAGAGTTTTCATATTCACCCGAAAAGGACAGCGCCGTGCGCAGTTTATCCAAGCAACTGCTTGGTGCTGAGAATTTGTCTCTGTTCATGTACACAGCTAGGCGGCGTGTGTTGGCCGGTGGCGGCATGAGTCCGCCATAGTGAAAATCCATGAAGCTTGTATGCTGTGCTTCTAACCTGAGAAGGGGGAGAATCTGGTCATGAATTGCCACCTTTTCTACACGACCGTCGTCGGCTCCAGTAGTTTTGCTGAGCAGCTCCAGAAGCCCCCGATAGATCAACTCCTTGAGGTAACATTGCCCGAGCTGCTCTGCTTCCAGACCCATCTGCCGAGTGAGGAAGCCTTCCGCCATCCAGAGGCGCACCAACTGGTGAGCATCAATAATTCTGTTTTCTGGGAATGCTGCAGTGTAGAAGAAGCACGATTTGAGCTCATCTGGGAGGTCATCGATGCACACCGACAGTATTTTCTTGAGTTTGGTATCTCCATCGTAGCTCATGATGTACGCATATGCAGCTCCCCACTTGCTCAAGTCCATGGTTTTCATGAGTTTTGCAAGAATAACTACTGCAAGTGGTAGACCACCTGTGAGCTCCAGAATATTGCCCCGAATCCTATTCATTTCTGCGGTCTGGTTGGTAGTACCTCTCCTCCCGCCAAGGCCATACACATGGTTGAAAAATGCTGTGCTGTGACCCTCACCGAGAAGGCTCACTTGAATAATGCTATCATCATTCCCTCTATGCATTTTTCTACACGGTAGCAGTATCTTGCTACCTTTTCCGAGTTTGAGTTTGAGCAACTCGTCTTCAACTTTACTCCATGTTATGTTGTTGATTGCGCTGTCTATCACAACCAAGCAACGTGAATTCACAGTCAGCAATCTCCTGGAGGTCTCTTTGCCCAGTTTTTTCTTGATTTCTTCGACAATGCTCGTGTCGCTGATGCCAGCTGGGAAGTTTACGCGGACACGTACGTGGAAATGCTTCTTGATCAATTCATCTTCATAGATATACCTCAAGAGGGCTCTTCGGCCAACGCCACCGACCCCAACAACCTTGATTACTTCCGTCGGGTCATCAGATTTTTCCATTAACATTTTCGTCAGCTCCTCTGCCTCTCTTACACGGAATTTTAACATAAATATCTCGGACTGCTCCCTGTGCATTCCAAATACTGAAATCATAACGGGAAGCCATACATACATACATATATATAGCGCTATATATAATGCTTACGGTAACTCGTCCTATGCTAATTTACTACTCTATAGCGCTATAGAATAACTTGTTCTATAGTAACTTGGAGTAACGATAATTACTATGCTAATTTATGAGATTATAGTAACTCTTTACTAAGTGGTTTACTATAATATTTATGGTAAATATCCCCATGCTGTGTAGTAACACAACTATCGTAAGTATATACTCCCTCCATCCTAATTTATAAGACGACTTTTTGGCACCAAGTTTGACCTCTTGGCTTATTCAAAAATTTATGCAAAATATCACTTCTTTTATCGTGACTTGCTTTATCAATAAAAGTTCTTCAAGAATAACTTAAATTTGACTATATTTACACAAATTTTTTGAATAAGACGAGTGGGTAAAAAAAGTCAAACATCTTATAATTTGAGATGGAGAAAGTATTCACATTATCTTAAATTAGTATAAAAATTATTGTAAACAGAGGTACTTGTAGAATAACTTATTCTGTAATTGGCTACTGAATATACTCTCCATATATATATATCGGCTATTTGGCTCCCTGCGCGTTGATTTATATCCAACGTGTCGCGGCAGGTGCATGTCCAGCAATCTTATTCCAGCGAGCCCCAGTAATAAATTTGTTTTAGGTATCCATCTTACAATAGTAAAACCTCATGACAACCATAAAAAGTTGTAATCATATTAAATGCACTAGTCCATAAACCCGTGCTCTCGCATGGGCTAGAATCTTATGAGATATAAGCATTAGTTTTTGTTCAATATATCTCTCATAAAAGTTATTTATATAAAATTGTAATATTTTTTTTTTGTTCATTTTCTAACACAATTAGCTTAAATAGATAATTTATAACCTCTGTATCTAATTCTACTAAACTATGATCTATTTTTTCATCCACATCAATAATTTTTTTTTTTGTATGATAATTGTGTATGTTCAGCATGGATTTAGTACAAACCTTAGCTTAAGCTATGGTGATCTTGTTGCAGCCCATATCATATGGCATCGTGAATCTATAGTCCCTATTAGATTTTAATCCCCAACTTAAGTTGAAACTTCTATGATTATTAACTCTTCATTTTACCTTACAAAAATCAGGGTTTTACAACAACTGAGGTGGATAATTGAGATATGAATCAAAAGATGTTACTTTATGTTATCTTTCATAATAGCATATATGAGTAGGGCTTACATTGCATTAACACTCATAATAGCGAGGTGGGTAATTTATAAAAAATGTGAGAGGCTTATGTTAATTTATTTTTCATAATGGTAGATGTGCGTAATTTAGATATAAATTTGGTTAATTATTTTGGAATATCTCGTACATTGATAGAGTTGGGTAATTTAGTTATAAATTTAGGGTGTTAATGTAAATATCTTTCAAAATGACAGGAGGGGTAATTTAGATATAAGTGTAGGCTGCTATAATAGTAGTGTGTAATTTCAATGTAAAATTAGGGGGTATTTTACATATGTTTTATAATGGTAGATGTGGGTAATTTTCTATAAATAGAAAGATCCGATGATTATTATGGATGATAATGATGAGATTCTACCGAACTATAGGCCAGATATTTCTGATTATTGTGAGAATTTCTATGATTTATTTTTTTTCCAGCGCATCTAGTGAGAATTAACGTGAAGACGCCGTTGTGCCCTTTAATTAGTAATGGTAAGATGGTAGAGGTGGGTAAACTTCTATTGGTATTGCTAGTGGTGATGGCCAAGTCTACCAAATTACTCCAAAATATTTATGATTATTGTCAGAATTTTTAATATTTATTTTCTTCCGCACGTCTAGTGAGAATAATCATGGAAGTACCACAAAAAACAATGATGAATGTGAACAGATGGATACCTATTTCTTCATGGTTGACAAAAGCTGTCCCCTCCTATATATATATATATATATATATATATATATATATATATATATATATATATATATATATATATATATATATATATATATATATATAATAATTGTATCCTCACACAAATGTAAGTTGTTTCTTAGTATG
Organism: Chrysopogon serrulatus; assembly: GCA_015844335.1. NCBI lineage: Eukaryota > Viridiplantae > Streptophyta > Magnoliopsida > Poales > Poaceae > Chrysopogon > Chrysopogon serrulatus. The sequence goes on along the minus strand of JADLZL010006205.1, from coordinate 477,380 downwards.
TCTCTCATATTTTGTTAATAGATTAGCGTTCAATCTGATTTTTTGGTTTAGTTTTTTAGGGGATGGTTTAATAGGCTAATGATCATGATGTCTACGGCCATTGACGCTAAAAAAGGAAAAGCAATTAACCAACTGAACGATAATTGGTGGGCCCCATATGTGAGGCGTACTTTTTAACGTATGGGAACGTGGTTAGTCAAGATTTTCTACGTAATATGAATATATTTAGATTTTGTTAATAATACATTAACTGACATAAACGTGTTGGTAGTTGCCATTCTAGATTTCATTTCCACGTGTGGCTCAAAGTTTCTCTTGTCCCGAACAAAATGATTTTGGACTATATTTTTTTTATCTATGATGGCAAAGGTGGGTGTTTTTGATTTATTTGAGAATTTCTAGCGTTTGTCTCCCAAACTAAATTGATCTAATAGTTATAGAATGCTAGCCCTTTTATTTAATGGTGGGATGTTTCTGACTTACTTGATAATTTCTAGCATTTATTTCTTTTCTTAGCGCGTCTGGTGAGAATTAATGGGAAGCCTTCATTGGGTCTCTAATTAGTAATAGTAATATAGTGGAGCCAGCATCTTGGTATTGAGAAATCCTACCATTCCGCTCAACCTTAAGTGACCACAACAGTAAAAGAATACTACTATGGTACTAGTAAATTTACTACCTATTAAATCAATCAACAAAATTTACGAAGGATTTCAATGGAAAATTTGCATGGTATCTATAATAAACAAATAAACCACGCGCTTCCTCATTTAGTCCCTTCCTATTTTCTCTCTTCGTACCCAAATCCCAACACCCTCCCCTATCACGATGGCAGCATCTCCCTCCCTAGTGGTGCCTCCTTCCCCGATTGATGGCAACAAGATCCGGGTGATGGAAAATGCAGTAACAGGTATTACAGCAGGTGCGTCTTACCTCCTAGCAACATGGACACTAGTAGAGAATGGACTTTCGGTTTTTACATTTTGTCTTGGCCAAAATTGGGCCCAGGAGCAATGGTATAGTTAGTCCCGGTTGGAGTCACCAACCGGGACTAAAGTCCCCTCGCCAACAGCTAGGGGCACAGGCTTTTGCAGGATGTGACAAGGCAGGGACCTATAGTCCCGGTTAGTGGATTAAACTGGGACTAAAAGTCAACCTTTAGTCATGGTTGGAACCACTAACCGGTACAAAAAGGGTAACCTTTAGTCTTGGTTTAAGGCAACAACCGGGACTAGAGGTCCCTGCACTGTGTCAATCTTCCTTTTTCTCCGCTCCTCCTCCTGGACCTGAGCCATTTCGAGCTCGTGGAGGAGGAGTTCATGCTTCGGATTTAGACTTCCATTCGATTCATGCATCCATTCTTCGGTTGTTAAGGTTAGCAACGTCATCCTCTCACGTTTCATTGCTAGCATTGCTTATTTCATAATCTAGAAGTAGAGAAATTTGTAGTATTTTTGGTTGAGAGCAAGTAGTGGTGGATTTTCATGATTTATATGGCATTTGATCTCAATTCAACTTGATAGTTTCCACATGTAGATGAAGGAAGCTTATAGTAGTAGCTCAAAACTAGTATCGACCTTCCATTTCTAGTTCTATGATTTGTATGTGGTTTGTTTAGATCATGAATAATAGTAGATTTTTATGATTTATATGGCATTTTAGCTCAAGGTCACTTGATAGTTGGCATATGTAGATGTAGAAAACTTATTGTATTGATCAAAACTAGAATCCACCTTCAATTCGATTGCTAGTATATATGTAGCTCATGCATTTCATATGGTTTACAATAAATAGAGAAATTTATAGCAGTTGATGAAAATGAGTATAGAGAACTAGATGGTGACTACAGCTTCCGGTTCCTCGACCTCATATGGTGTTCATCGGTGACTTAGGCCGGACCTCCCTCACTTCGCATGCGGCGAGTGTAAGCAAAAGACTGTGTTGGAGTACAAAGTGAGGAAGTCGGGTCCCAAACATAGACGCATCTTCTACAAGTGCCCTGATCGCAATGTGAGTAATTTTGATCGCATTTTTTATGCATGGTTTGTAGCAAATTTTGTGAAGATTTAGATTAATGTTGTGGTGTTCCAATTTTAGTGGGATAGCACTGGATGCAGAGGTTGGTACTAGGAGGAAGACTATGTTAAACATGTGCGAGATTCGGCTGTGGAAGCAGAACAAGCGGCTATGGCAAAAGAAGCCACCGATCAGAGTGCACCTGTTCATGTAGAGGCAATGAACCAGCAGAAGAAGCCCACAGATGATGAATTGCCTGTTTTAGTTAGAATTGGTCATGAAAGCCTTTTTCTGTTGAAGTGCATTGTAGGTTTAGTTTGCTTGCTGCTACTGGGAATTGTCTCCATTATGACAAGGCTTTGAATAATTAATGTTCTAGTCAAACAACCATGTTCAGCAGTAATGGATATATTAGGACCTTTTAATTTAATAATCATGCATGCATATGCTATGTCATATATACATGGATATTGGCATGTGTACTATATGTCTTTGATAGGCTCATGCATTGCAGATGAACCGGCAATGGATGTACAATGCCGACTGTCGCTCCCATGAGTTCATTGAGGGCATCCATGATTTCATACGTGTGGCCAAGACGAACAAGCGGAATGGTTTCGTGTACTGCCCATGTGGTCAATGTAACAGTGTGAAGGATTATGCTTCCTCAAGGACCCTTCACGAGCACTCGTTGAGGTTCGGTTTTATGCCTAGCTATATTTTTTGGACCAAGCACGGAGAAAGCGGGGTTATAATAGAAGATGATGAAGAAGAAGGGGATGATAACAACGTTATCTGTGGGCTCGCTGAATGCGGTGACTTCAATGATACTGCAATGGGAAGCTGAAGATGAGGTTGCAATTGAAGATGAGCTCGCTGATGATTTTGGTTAGGCCATTCGTGATGCACAGAGAGATTGCGAAAGTGAAAAGGAGAAGAGGAATTTTGACCGCATGCTAGAGGATCATAAGAAAGTGCTATACCCGAATTGTGAAGAGGGACAGAAAAAGTTGGGAACCACACTGGAATTGCTGCAATAGAAGGCAAAGAATGGTGTATCCGACAAGGGATTTAGGGAGTTACTAAAAATCACAAAGAAGATGCTGCTGAAGGATAATGCATTGCCTGCCACTACATACAAAGCAAAATAGGTTGTCTGCCCTCTTGAATTAGAAATCCAGAAAATACATGCATGTCTTAGTAACTGCATCCTATACCATGGCAAGGAGTACGAGAATCTGGATGCATGTCCAATATGCCGTGCATTGCGGCATAAGATAAGACGAGATGACCCTGGTGATGTTGAGGGCGAAGAACAATAACCTAGGAAGAGAATCTCCGTCGAGGTGATGTGGTATGCTCCTATATAATACCACGCTCGAAATGTTTGTTTAGAAACAAAGAGCATGCAAAGTTGTTGCGATGGCACAAAGAAGACTGTAAGGTAGACAATATGTTGAGACACCCCACTGATGGGTCCCAGTGAAGAGCATTCCCGGAGTTCGCAAATGACGTAAGAAGCTTAAGGTTTGTTTTAAGTACGGATGGCATGAATCCTAGTCATGGCACTTGGCCAGTGACTCTATGTATCTATAACCTTCCTCCTTGGCTGTGCATGAAGTGAAAGTTTATTATGATGCCAGTGCTCATCCAAGGCCCGAAGCAACCTGGCAATGACATTGATGTGTAACTGAGACCATTAGTTGATGAACTTCTAATTTTGTGGAACAGCACATGTGTATATGTGTGGGATGAGCACAAACAGGAACATTTTTGACCTGCGGGCCTTGTTGTTCATAATAATCAATGATTGGTCTGCTCTTAGTAATCTTTTAGGATAGTCAAACAAGGGATATAATTCCTACATGCCTTGTTTTTGATGAAACAGTGAGTATATATTTGAAAAAATATTGGAAGGTCGTGTACATTGGACATCGTCGATTTCTTCCTTCGAATCACCGGCTAAGAAGGAAAGGCAAGCATTTTAAAGGTAAGACAAATCACCGAACAAAGCCTCTCAGTCGTAGTGGTGAGGATGTGTTCAATATGGTCAAGGATGTATAAGTAGTCTTTGTGAAGGGACCTGGCAGCCAATATGTTCCGAATGACGCCAACGGACACACACACATGTGGAAGAAGTCTATATTGAGCTAGCCTACTGGTAAGCCCTAGAGGTCCGCAGTGCAATTGACGTGATGCCCCTAACGAAGAATCTTTGGGTCAACCTGCTAGGCCTCATGGGTGTGTATGAGAAGCCTAAGGACACATTAGAAGCATGCCAGGACCTCCGTGTATGAAAGAACAAGATAACCTACATCTAGAGAAGGCAAATAATGGGCGCCATTACTTAAGTCCTGCCAGCTACACTCTTAGCAAAGAAGAGAAGGAAAGCATGTTTGAATTGCCTAAGCAGTATCAAGGTTCTGTCTAGCTTCTCCTCGAATGTAAAGGGGATAATAAATGTGCCAAAGAAGAAATTTCTAAACCTAAAGTCTCATGACTGCCACATGCTTATGACGTAATTACTTCCTATAGCATTGAGAGGGATTCTACCTGAAAATATACGATTAGCCACCATGAAACTATGTGTATTTCTCAACGCAATTTCTCAAAAGGCATTCAATCCTGTGGATCTAGGAAAGCTACAGAATGACATGGTTCAATGTCTTGTCAGCTTTGAGTTGGTGCTCCCACCATCATTCATTGATGTTATGATACATCTGCTAGTTCACCTAGTCAAAGAGATTAGTATTCTTGGTCTTGTATTCCTACACAATATGTTCCCTTTGAGAGGTTTATGGGAGTCCTAAAGAAATATGTTCACAATCATGCTCGTCTGAAAGGAAGGATCTCTAAGAGGTATGGAACAGAGGAGGTCATTGATTTTTGTGTTGACTTTATTCCTAACATTGACCCGATTAGTGTTCCTGAATCATGGCATGAGGAGAGACTAAGTATAAAGGAAACATTAGGGAAGAAAGCATATATTGGTATGGACAATGATTCTTTCTGTAAAGCATACTACACGGTTCTATAAAACTCCTCCTTGGTGGATCCGTATATCGAGATACACAAGGACATTATATGAGCTGAGAATCCTAGGAAGCGTGAGACCTGGATTACGCATCAACACATGAAAACTTTTGGTGGTTGGTTGCATAGACATCTCAACAATGACGACAATGTTGATGAGCAACTGTACTTGTTGTCTATGAAACCATCTTGGCTTATCTTGACATTCAAAGGGTACGAGATAAATGGGAATACATTTTACACGATAGCCCAAGATACAAGAAGCACCAACCAAAATAGTGGGGTCCACATAGATGCCAGAGACCTGAATGGAACAAGAAAACATATTATGGGCGCATAGAGGAGATATGGGAACCTGACTATGCACATTCTTTTAAGATTCCTTTGTTCCGGTGCCAATCGGTGAAGCTGACCGGAGGTGGGGTAACAGTGGACCATTGGATCAGAATGACAACGGTGGATCTCAACAATCTTGGGTACAGAGATGAACCATTTGTCCTTGCCAAGGATGTGACTCAGGTGTTCTATGTAAAGGCTATGTCTACCAAATCAAAGAAAGGAAAAAAATGACAACTCAGACAATGAGCCAAAGGAGCTAAAGCACCACATAGTTCTTTTAGGGAAAAGACATGTCATGGGAATTGAGGACAAATCAGACATGTCAGAAGATTATAAAAAGACTAACGAAATTCTGCCCTTCGCAGTGAACATTGACCCAAGGTTGCTGTTAAATGATGAGGACACTCCATGGTTACGACGCGATCATGACCAAGGCACATATGCCAAGAAGAAGTTCACTGTTGTTTCCCGTTTGATAGACTTTCTTGAGTCGTCTCAACATAGCCGGTCCCAAGCCCGGGTAAAGGAGGAGGTTTGTGTTAGGTCTAGTGAGCCAACATTAAAAAATAGCCACTCTAATGGATGTGAAATCCACAAGAGATTCGTTGGGGTGTAACCCTCTTAGCGACACGCTACATCGGAACCCAGGTGTGGTGTTAAATGGGCAAGGGCCGGGTCGTCATCCCCTTAGTGGCGCGTCGTATCGTGATCCAGGTACGATGAAAAATGAGCAAGGGTCAGGTCATCGCAACCTTAGTGGCACGCTACATCTACGCCTGGGTTTAGTGAAAAATGAGCAAGGGTCTTCGCACTTCCCTCGACGGGTGCGAAGGGTAAGGAAGCTAGCCGAGCCAACGAGGATTCGTCTAGGTAGCTGAACGTAGGGTCCCTAACCGGTAAGTTAAGAGAGCTAGTTGATGTAGCAATTAGGAGGCGTGTAAATATTCTATGCGTTCAGGAGATTAAATAGAAGGACCAGAAGGCGAAGGAGGTGGAGGATACTGGCTTCAAACTTTGATACACGGGGACAACATCGGGTAGGAATGGTGTAGGCATCTTGATTGATAGGAGCCTTAAGGATGGAGTAGTTGATGTTAGGAGGCAAGGCAATCAGATTATCCTAGTTCAATTGATAGTTGGAGATTCGGCTCTGAATGTGATCAGTGCCTATGCCCTTCAGGTAGGTCTTAGTGAGAGCACCAAAAGGTAGTTTTGGGAAGATCTAGATAGTATGGTTAGTACCGTACCTACTAGCGAGAAACTCTTCATAGGAGGAGACCTCAACAGCCATGTGGGTGCGACTAATGTAGGTTTCGAGCGGGTGCATGGGGGGTTCGGGTACGGTAGTAGGAATCAAGAGGGGGAGGATGTTCTGAACTTCGCGTTGGCCTATGACTTGTTGATAGCAAATACCCTCTTTAGGAAGAGGGAATCACATCTTGTGACCTTTCATAGTGGACAACACTCGAGCCAGATAGACTTTATCCTTGCTAGGAGGGAGGATAGACGTGCTTGCTTAGATTGTAAGGTGATACCGGGGGAGTGCGTTGTCCTCCAACACAAGCTTGTGGTGGCGGACTTTTGCTTTCGGGTACGTGTCCACCAGGACAAGTGGGCCATGATTATGAGAACGAAGTGGTGGAAGCTTAGAGGGGAAGCAGCGCAAATGTTTAAGGAGAAGATGCTCGAAGAGGGGCCTTGGGAAGAAGGGGAAGATGCAGACGACATGTGGCTAAAGATGGCAACATTGGGAATGAGTAGGGGAGGCAAACGGGAAGCGAAAGACACCTGGTAGTGGAATGACGAGGTGCAAAGGGCCATTAGGGAGAAGAAGGAGTGTTTCAAGCGACTCCACTATGATAAAAGTGCAGCCAACATCGAGTGCTATAAAATAGCGAAGAGGGCTGCAAAGCGAGATGTGAGTGTAGCAAAAGGTTAGGCGTATGATGACCTTTACCAACGGCTACGCATGAAGGAAGGGGAGAATGACATTTTTATAGGATGGCTAGGATCCACAAGAGGAAGACAAGGGACATCATCCAAATCAAATGCATCAAGGATGGGACCGACCAACTTCTGGTGAAGGATGAGGAGATCAAGGATCGATGAAGAGAATATTTTGACAAGTTGTTTAGTGGGGAGAATGAGGGTCCTACCCTTGAGTTGGATGACTCATTCGATGATACTAACAGACGCTTTGTGAGGAGAATTCAGGAGGCAGAGGTCGAAGAGGCTTTGAAGAGGATGAAGGGAGGTAAAGTGGTGAGCCCTGATGGTGTCCCCATTGAGGTGTGGAGATGCCTAGGTGCCAGAGCAATTGTGTGGTTAAATAAGCTTTTTAACCGCATTTTTCAGTCAAACAAGATGCCTAAAGAATGGAGGAGAAGTATATTAACACTGATCTTCAAGAACAAGGGAGATGTTCAAAGTTGTATTAACTACCATGGTACTAAGTTGATGAGCCATACGATGAAGCTCTGGGAGAGGGTTATCGAGTGTCGCCAAAGAAGAGTGACAAGTGTGACCCAAAACCAGTTTGGGTTCCTGCCAAGTAGGTCGACCATGGAGGCGATTTTCTTGATAAGACAATTGATGGAGAGATATAGGGAGCAGAAGGACTTGCACATGGTCTTCATTGACTTCAGGAAGGCATATGACAAAGTACCAAGAAATGTTATGTGGTGGGCCTTGGAAAAGCATAAAGTCCCCACTAAGTACATTACCCTCATCAAGGATATGTATAGGGATGCGGTGATGTTTGTCCGAACATATGATGGTGACACGAGTGACTTTTCAATTAAAATAGGACTACATCAGGGGTCAGCATTAAGCCCTTATTTATTTGCTTTGGTAATGAATGAGGTCACTAGGGACATACAAGGTGATATCCCTTGGTGTATGCTCTTTGCTGATGATGTGGTGCTAGTGGACGAGAGTAGGACAGGAGTTAATAGAAAGCAAGAACTTTGGAGGCACACATTAGAGTCGAAAGGGTTCAGACTTAGTAGGACCAAGACCAAGTACATGAGGTGTGATTTCAGCGCGACTAGGCATGAGGAGGGAGATGTTAGTCTAGATAGACAAGTGGTGGCCAAGAAGGATACTTTCCGGTATTTAGGAGGATCGATGCTACAAAAGGATGGTGACATCGATGAAGATGTTAGGCATAGAATTTCAGCCGGGTGGTTGAAATGGCGTCAAGCTTTTGGCATCCTTTATGACAAAAGGGCACCTCAGAAGCTAAAAGATAAGTTTTATAGGACGGCGATTCGCCCGGCGATGTTATATAGTGCTGAATGTTGGCCTACAAAAAGACGATATGTTTAGCAGTTGAGTGTAGCAGAGATGCGCATGTTGCGTTGGTTTTGTGGGCACACAAAGAGGGATTGAGTCCGAAACGACGATATTCAGGATAGGGTTGGGGTGGCACTAATTGAAGAGAAATTGATTCAACATCGGTTGAGATGGTTTGGACATGTCCAATGGAGGCCTCCTGAGGCGCCGGTGCATAGTGGGGTTCTAAAGCAGTTCGATAATGTAAAGAGTGGTAGAGGTTGACCTAAACTGACTTGGGACGAGTCTGTTAAGAGAGACCCTAAAGAGTGGAATATCTCCAGGGATTTAGCTATGGATAGGAGCGCTTGGAGACTAGTAATCAATGTGCCTAAACCGTGACCTTAACCCTATCTGTCTTGTGTTCTTTATGTGTTTCTACGTATTCGTGTCTCTTTTGGGTTTCACCTCTAGCCTACCCCATCTTGTTTGGGACAAAAAGGCTATGTTGTTGTTGTTGTTGTTGTTATATTATTGTAATATAATTATGAGACCTATTATGTAATAATTGCACCTAAACCTTTTCACATGCTTTCACGTACCAAAAGTTTAAGATTTTTCTGAATTTTTATCATATATATTTATTGTTTAAATGATGAATTTTAGCTTTTCCTATCATAAATGTCGACAATGTGTGGTGAAAAACCAAATTATTAATGTTAAAATGATGTGAGAACTAATTTCCTATTGAGAAGTAATAGTTTTAATTATTGAAATTAAGTACAACATTATTGCATTATCCAATTACTAGTTATAATTTGGATGAAGTTGAATATTTGTTGGGTAAAGCAAAAGAATTTAGGTAAAAGATTTTTGATGCGTACAACAAAGCAAAACCAAATCCAGATATTTTGTTGCCAATTTTAAAGTATTATTTTAATTACTATGGAATTAACGTAGTATTAGCATATAAAAAACAAACATAAAGAAAAGCTGAAGGTTCTGGCCGGAAATGAAACAGCAGGCCACATTTAGCCCCTGGTCTATCCACGACTCGGAACTAAAGGTGGGTTGCATTTCAAGCCCGCCAAAATTTACCTTCAGTCTCGGGTCGTACTATCACCCGGGACTAAAAGTTACACCTATAGTCCCAGTGGCCCTCACCAACTGGGACTAAAAATCCTTTTGTCCCGAGTAGTGGATAGACCTGGGACTGAAGGTCCCATGTACATACCCGCTTCTCCCATTCTTTCCCAAGCCCTAATCCCTTTCTTCTCCCTTTACTTCTGCCGCTGCTCCGATCCAGCCGCTCCGCCGCCGCCGCCCGCCCTCTTCGATGACCCTGTGCCATCATCGTCCCGTCCCCAGTCCCCACTCTGCCGTGCGCCATGCCTCTTCAGACCTGTGTGCCCCGTCTCCGCCCTGGCCCCTCGCGTTCGCGCCGCCATGCCCCGCCGCTGCTCTCTCTTCAAGATCGATCCACGCACGTGTCCCGGCGGCCCGGCGCCCCTTTCTCCACCGTCGCCACCATCCCTGGCGCCCCGTGATCGCGTCTGTGTGCCTCGTCTCCTCCCCGGCCCCCTGGCTCGTCCTCGGCCCGGCGCAGCGCGGCCTATGCGCTGCCGCGCCATGCGTCGTCGTACTCAGCGGCTCCCGGCCCGGCATCACTCCCCATGCTTGTAGCGGCCGTCTTCGCCGATCCGGCCGTGTCCCCTACCAGGCCCCGTCCCCAACTCGCTCGCGCGCGCATTGTCGTCTCCGCTCCCAGCATCGTCCTTGTCGGAGCTGCGCGCGCATCGTCCTCGCCGGAGCTCACGCGTTGTCATCTCTGCTCCCGGCTCCGTCGCTCTGATCCAGCTCCCCGTCACTCCATGCGCACGCATCGTCCTCGCTGGAGCTGCCAAAAGCCTCTGATCATCCATCGCGTCTGTGCAGTGAGACTAGATCGAATTCATCATCTCTCATAGCCGTTGTGTGTGATGAGATTACTTTTTGCATTATTAATATGTGCACGTTTATAATCATTATTAATTAATATGTGTGTAGTGTCTATGGTTATATATTGTAGAATGTATATATATGAATTTCAATTTCAATTTCAATAAACATAATGATTGATGACAACATGTATAGTGTGTATATATATGAATTTCAATTTCAATTTCAATAAATATAATGATTGATGACAACATGTATAGTGTGTATATATATGAATTTCAATTTCAAATTCAATATATATAATAATTGATGACATGTACATACGTTATATACTAATAGAGTACAAAATATGTGTGCAATGGTTATGAAACAATTTGTTGGTAGAAAACTATTGTATGCGTCGATGATATATGTAATGATCAATTCAAAGATCGACGTCGACACACACACATGCGTCCCAAACCCGTATACCTGTAACATCCCAGGTTTTCCAAACACCAAAAATCTGAACTTTTTAAAACTTTTTCTTGAAATGGGTGATGCATGCAGTTGCTAGGTCAAACGTAGGTCAACACAAGAGAGGCTGTTAACGAATAAGTGGCATATCATGTAGAATTGTTTGTAGGACTGTTCCCTAGATCTCGTGTTGGTTTCGGGACTTGAGTTTCATATGGAGTTTGGAGTACACAATATTCACAGCCCTTGTCCTGGAGTCAACCAAAGGAAAAATCCTTTTCCTTTTATCGACACACCACTCAACCTCCCTGGGATCCAATCTACAATTCCGTCCTTAATCCCTCTCAATCTCCTTGTGTTTCCCTCTCTAAGTTCCCTCCCTTTTCCTTTCTTATTCGAATTCTACTCAGAATCCTCAATCACTAAAAGGGAAAGATCCTTTCCCTTTTTATTTACATCTTTCCTCCAAACTATATCCATGACAATTAGGAAAAATCACCTCTTTGAAAGCCAACTAAATTTCTCTCAATCTCTCAAATTCAATTCATAAAAGGGAAGGAGACCCATTTCCATTTCCTCCAAAAACCAGCACCCCTCTTCTTCCTGTTGGGCCACCAAGGCCCAGCCGGCTCTCCCCTCCTTTCTCTTCTTCCCAACGAGCAGGCCCAGCGGCACCACGGGCCCAACACCTCCCCCTCTCCCTCGCTTGGCCCACGCCGGCCCACGCCCGGCGGAGGCGCCTCGCCCAAACCCCTAGGGCGGGCATGCCCTTCCCGGCCGCCGCCACCAGGGGCGTGCGCCCCCGTCTCGGCTTCCGCGCTCCCGGGGTGGATGGTTGCAGCGTGTCCCGCAGCGGGCACGGCCCAAGATGGACGGCGCCCCCAAGGAACCCTAGCTAGCGTCGCTATAAAGAGCGCGCCGCCGTCTTCCTCCTCTCTTTCCCGCCGTCGCCGCCATTTCTCCTCCCTCGCTTACGATGCCAGCGCCAGCAGCTAACCGCGCCGCCAGCACCAGCGGCAGCTGTGCCCGGCCGCAGCCGCGTCGGACGGGCCGGAGCCACGCCCGGCCCGCCGCCTTGCTGTGCCACGACGCGGCCGTGTGCGCTCGTCCCGGCCCGCGCCCAACCAGCACTCCCTCGCCCGCGCCCGCCTACCACTTCCTTCCCCTGCTCACCGCTTCTTCCTCCTGCCACCGCGCCATCGCTTCCCTCGCCACCGCCCGAGCTCCCCGCCTTTGCGCCATCTCCGTCGCCGGCTGCTACACCACACCGACCGGACAGCGGTAGCAGCGCAGCCACGCCGCACTCTGCCCCGCGCAGTCCGGCGCTACCACCGACGCTGCGCTCCACCGCCGTGCAGCGCTCCACCTCGCCCGCTGCCTCATGCGCCCCTTCTGCGTTCTGCCCGTCTTGCTGCCCGTCGACGCGCCCCGGCTCGGTAGCGTGTGCCCCGCCTCCGGCCCGCCAACGGGCTCCGCGTTCCGCCACACCACGCCCGTCGGCGCCTGCAGCGCCACAGCAACGCCGCGCCACGCCCGGGCGGCGCCTGCCCGGCGTCGCCACCGGACACGCCCGCGGCCTTGCGAGCAAAGCTGGCGAGCCGCTAGTCGCTTCGGCGGCGTCCTCGCCCCGCTCTGCCCCCACGCCGGCGTCGCTGCGTTGCTGCCCACCATGGGGAACGCCGCCGGCCTCTCCACTCTCTGTCCACGCCATGCCGACGTCCCAGCCCAACGCCTCACCGAGTGCCGTCGTCCACACCGGCCGCAGCCTCGAGCCCCTGCACAACCACCGTCACCACCGCCCGGTCACCGCAGCACCATCCCCACCTCAGTGCCACCTCGCCGGAGTCTTCCCATCACTGTCGGTGAGACTCCGCACCCAAAGCCCCTCATTTTTCCTTCTCCACCAACGCCATGACTGAGGCCGGCCTTCGTGCCATGTTTTACACCTTGCAGGGAGTTCGCCGGAGGCCCCGCCTCCCTCCGCCGCCTCGCTGCTCGTTGCGGCCAGGCCCAGCCTTCTCCGGCCAGCCGCTGCCTCCGCTGACCTCCTGCAGCCAGCCACGGCCAGCCGCTGTTAGCCTGCAGCAAGCCACAGCTGGCCAGAGGTGGCCAGAGCTGGCCAGACGTGGCTACAGCAAGCCGCTGCTGGCCACCAGCCTCCTGCCACCTCCGGCGCCACTCCGATGAAGTTCTTCGGCTTCGCCTTCTTTCCCGCCAAGGTCGAACCCCGAAACCCCGCCCGGCGCCATCCTCGGCGTCGGCAAAGCCCTGTTTATCATACCATATACTCACTTGTCACACTTTATCATACTATGTCGATACATGCACTGCACGTGCCGTGCCTTCGTGCGGTTTGTCTCTCATCTTTGTGGATATGTGCTACTCCGTGTGTGGTTGTCGTCTTGTATTGGGTTGTGTGTTTGCATGGTGCTTGTATGTGGACCGAGCCTTTGAGCCGGTCAAGGGACCGTACCTCGTTTGGCGTTTCGATCGTGGGTTCGTCCCACCGTGATCGCGACGCCCGGCGTAACTTCGTTCTCTCGTGCTTTAGTTGTCTTCGTCGTACCCTGAGTGTTAGCTTCTACCTTCGGCCCTAGGACGTGGTCATAAAGGAGCTCGATATCGCTATCGATGTGGATCTTACTCGCGCACATTGAGCCCCCTAAGACCTAGTCTAGTGGGAAGCGAACTAGGAAGCAACTATCGTGGGGCGATGGATGCCAACTTCGTTTTGGTTTAGCTCGTGGCCGCGAGCTGTCTCGCCATGACCATCGAGCTTTTACTCTTCTCTCCTTCCTATTCTTCCTTTTAACTTTTCTCCTCACCACCTTGTATGCTTGCACCACCTAGACCGGAGCATTCCTCGGTTTCGTGATGACAACCGCATCGCTATGAACCTAAGGAATAGCTTTTGCCACTTTAGTTGCACGGAGGTCGTGGTGCCCTACAAGTTGGTGTGGATCGCGGAACCGTGCAAGACCTTCGTCTCTTATTTCGACCACCGTCCTTGCCATGACGGGTAGGTCGAGAAAGAGTCTTGAGGACCATTCTTGTTTTTGCTCTCCTTCGATTCTCGCTAATCCAGTAGGGCGCGGATCGAACTTCTTGTTCCACCACCTTCGATCAGTGACTATCGCCACGTCACGTGGACCGAAGTACCGTGGAACCAGAGTCTCTTTTCCTTGCTTATCCGTGTTTATTACTGTTCTTTATTTGCCTCTTGTTCTATTCCTTTGAATTCCGTCGATCGCAATGGCGAGTGAATCAAAGGAGGTGGACCTCGTTTTCCCTCTTTGGTTCTTTTGTGCTTAAACCCTAGTATGTTTGTACCTAGTGAGATCCTAGCATTCCTTAGGCTCCCCACGGTGACAACCGCACCGGCGAGACCCTAGAGAATGCCTTAGTGCATATAGTGCACCTTGGTCGAGGTACCCTACAAGAGGTTTAGGCACGTGTGATCTCTCGTGCATCGCTCCTCTCCGATGCCTCGCCTTTTGCCGTGGCATGCGCATTGGAAGGGGTAGACCACCGCTCCTTCTCTTTCGTTTACCTTCCGTTCCTCCACGCTAGACCGTTTCGTTCGATCCGTCTTAGTCATGATGATTGGATCAAAGACCGGACTATCTCTTCTAGTTAAGCGAAGCTATGGTACGTGTCTTGTTCTCGGACCCATACGAGTCGACCCGATCGACCGTTGGAAAACCATCCTCGTCGAGGATGTGACCGAGGCCGCGACATGGACATGCCCAACTAACTCTCCTATATTCCCTTGTGGGCTACTCTCTTCTCGGCTCCCGGCGTTGTTGTGTCGCGTGCGGATCGAGAGGACACATAGCTGCCCCTCCGTTGTTCGTGTTCCAATCTTGTTTGCTACCGTCGACTATCATGGCGGGTAAGGCGGCGTACCTTGGAACCAAGTCGCAACCCTTCGGTTCTGCGTTCTTGGTTCTTTCTTGATTCTTATATAGTGGTTATGATTTACGGGTTAGAGGCCATAAGGGCCAAACCCTGTTGTTCCTATGTCCCTTTCCCTCTTGCTTGTGATCCTCTGGTCCCCGCCAATTTCTATGACGTTCGAATTTTGAGGCCACAAGCCGTGGTGTTTGTTTAAGTTAAGTTAGGATCAAGGCCTCTTCTCTTGGAGCCATACAGGTTGACATGGTTGACCCGGGACGTACTGGCTATTTCGAGGCCTCGATCCGAGCTTATGCTTAACAAGCAACCACTTCCGTTTGTTTGGAGCCTGAGGATTGGACACTCTCCACGAGGGCTAAGTCTTTTAGTATTTATTTAGAGTTATCCAGTTCCTTTTTGTATCTTATTGCCTTTTAGGGGAGTATTGTACTTTGGTTAGGGATTGATTGCTCTTCACCTTGTTTGTCGCTATACCGGGGTAGTTGCATCGCGGTGACGATGGACGGAATTTGGAGGACCGGCGAAGGAAGGACATACGAAGGTCAACCGGATGTGAATGATTATGGATTGCTATGAGCAGGTGCCATGTCCCACCCAACCTCATAGAATCCTATTAGACATGCAATGAGTAGGCTGCTAGTGCTTTACTTTATGCAAATAAATGTGATAGGATGCATGGTAGATTGCTTGATAAGCCATTACCTTGACGCAACCTTTCCCCCGCACACCCGGGCCGCTAGGATAGGCGCTCGCCTACTCCATGATACTTGCTACACACTTACTCTACTTATACATGCGTGTGTGTGTGGCTAAGGCACATGGTGCCGTAAACTGGATAACTGGGGATAACTTGGGAGAGATCTTGGCGTGTGTCTTGGGTGTGTGGTGAGGGTTGTGTCGGCCGGGCAGGATCTACGACGAGTCGGGGGGGACAAGTCCCCGCCGGGGTGAGTGTGATCTGGGCACTCCCTATATGAGAGAGTACATGGCGGGTACATGTGATGTAAGTAGATTCCGGGGAGGAGTGTCTTTGTGGGACGAATCCTCGGAATGGAGGTGCCGTCGAGGCACGGGCGTCGAGCCCCTTGTGAAGATATCCCCGCCTAGTCCTACTAAGGACTGATTTGGCGTTCTGCGGTTCCGCAGGACCTTTTCGTGCACACCACTGCCTCTCGAATGGGCGGGTCCGACTTGACGACTAGGCGGCCCCATCTTTGCTACTACTAGGTTGATAGGTGATAGTGTAGGGAGGTGCGGTGCCGAGACCCACACCCCTCGAGACAGGCGTGGTATCCACTGATCCGGTACCACGTCTCACGCCTCAGCGTCTTAGGTGGATCTCCTGGGTGCCCAGGCTGAGTGGTAGAGTGGCATCGGGCCGATTAGGCGGCGGCTTGGTATCGGCCTAGACGAGGCATCGTCGATGATGGCGATCTTGTGGTTCCAGTGTACAAGCTCTGCGAGTTACTAAATCTATACGTATAGCCGTGTCCCCGGTATGGACATTCCTGTGAGTACCATACGATCGTTATAGTGAGTGGAGTCCTTTCTCTTCTCTCCCCGGATGTGTTTGGATTCCGGCTTAGGCCGTTGAGGCAAGGAGGAGCGGGGAGTCTTCCTTGCCGACAAGAGAGAGAGAGAGTGGTGGTGAGATGTGTGGATGTGGATGTGGATGGGTTGGATGGATGTGTGGATGAGATGGGTTAAAACTTGACAAACTACATTACATTTATATTATTAATTATGCATAGGAAAACTACAGCCAAATATAGGCCTTTTTCTCTACCCTTGCATTCCACTTACCACATAGCAAAGCAAAGCATAGGGTGGGAGCCGATTGGCCGGTACAAATCGTCTCGATAGAGTTGAGCGGGTTTGGTACCCGAGGAGGCCTCACGACGATAATGGAGCTGGAAGGATTAGGTGGTCTCGTCCCTACACTCAAGTTTGGTTAAGAAGATCAAGTCTACGCCCGCTGATACTCTACCCCAACTCTGATGATTCTCCTTGAAGGAGGAGCCTTCACCCGCTATGACGCTACGTCTACTCTGATGATGAACCGTGTGTGTTTATCGCTAGGATACGATGTACTTAGGTGTGTTACACGTGTTGTAATACTCTGTAATTTGTATCTTTCGCGATGTATGAACTATGGTATCAACTGTATTCGATGTACTGTGTGGATTTCCCTTCGAGGAAATTGCGGGTCGTTTCAGTTGGTATCAGAGCCATACTTGACTGTAGGACGAGACCTAGGGACCAAACACTAGTATAGAAGCCAACAATCCTATCTGTTATAAGTGCTAGTAGTGAAAACACTTGTTTCTCTCTCCACCTTGAATTCTGTTGCTATTTGGCCACCCTGATATGAAAAGATGACCAGTAGGAATATATCCCCACTACCGTCCACGCTAGATCGGTAGACGTGTGAGACTTTGAAGGCTTAGGAGTCGCCTCAAGTCAACACTATGCATATAGGTGTTGTAATGCTGTCTGGTTGCTTGGATCTTGTATTGCTAAGCCTTTCATGCTTTTGTTGTCTGAGTGTAGGCTATATAACTTATTTTCTATATGTGATTCCGGAAGCTTGGGTAACATAGCCAGCTAAACCAAGACTAACCTATGACTAGACAGGTGAACTGGCTAATTGGGGCCACAAATAAAAAGTCAATGCATCAAATTTTTGTCAACCTCTCTTCAAAATGGCTCTCTAGTCTTTCGAACCAAATTTCTCGTCTAAACTGCTCCTTTACCTTCAAAAGCCTTTATTAAAAAAAAAAGAATGACTTTATTTCAAAAGGAAAAGTTTCAAAAGGTTTTAGAAAGATTTCTCTTTTTGAAAGAAATTGGTTTTAACTCCTGCTTCAAAGCCCGATTTGATTTCAAAGTTGTCTTCGACAGTTTGAAAATTTGGTCTCCTCCTTCTTTCAAAACGTGCTCCAAATTAAACTTTCTAAAGCGAAACTTGTTTTCAATCAATAAAACATTTTCAAAGATACTTTGGCTCAGTTTTTGTTTTAAAAAAGGCTTTGATTCCACCCTGCGAGCCAAATTCCCCTTTTCAAAAAGCTTTTACCTTCCGATTTGGAAAATGATCCTAAGATCCTTTGGCTTGCACTCCTTTTCAAACTTGTTTACCACAAATGAGATTTTCCAAAAGATTTCGGCTTCTAAAATCTCTAATTTCAACCCCTTTTTAAAGCGCATATTTTCGCCTTTAAAACTAGATTTCAAAAGTGTTTCAAGCAACTCTCTGGCTTGTTTGAATGGAGTTTCAAAAAATGACTCACTTTAAAAGTCTTGGAAAATCTCTAGCATTTGCAAAACCGTCTATAAAAAAATAATAAAATGGTTTGGAACGCCCACGTGCTTGGTGTTTTTCCAAAACCCGTTTTATTTCTAAAAAAGCCAAGGAGTAAGTTTCCAAAATGATTTGAATCCTAAACCCCCTCTTCCAAAAAGTTAAAAAAAAAAATCAAAGATTTACTTTAAAGGTCTTGATTTGTTTTACAAATTAAGTCTTTTCAAACCTTTTCAGATCTCTCTTTTTGGTGGGTGCTCTAGCTTGGTAAAAATGAAAACTCTTGATTTACATGTTTTTGAATCAAAATGGGTTGCAACCAATTTCAAACTATTTGTGTTTCTTTCAAACCAAGGGTTGCAATCTTCTTGCTCTCAAAAATCTGCAAAATGAAATGCTTTAAAACCTCGCCTCGGAAAGCGCTTTACAAAAGGCTTTTTTTCCTTCCCCTTTTAAAACTCGCTTCTCTACCTTTTGTTCGGGACATTGGGATATTGTCGGCAACCTATGGGGATAAGCTACGATCTTGATCTATGGTGCCGCTACGAAACTTGGGGCCCCATGTGTGAGGCCTCCACATGGCTTGCTTTGCCGGGCGTATCTTTGTTATCAAGGAAAGTGACCGTGACTGTCCTAATCGGTACCACATGCCGCCCGAATCTTGAACTCTCCCTCCTTTTTCAAAAATCCATTATGAAAACAAAATCCTTTGATAGAAGTTTTGATCTCACAAACTCGTTTTTCTTTTCAAATTATTTTGGAATTTGCAAATTCCCTTCTTAATGCTCCATCTCATTTTAAGGAGATTTTAAAATCCCAAGATTTTGCTAGGAGCAGATCCTATTTTGGAAGGACCAATCTTTTTTGAAAATTTGATTTTGAGAAATGTTTTTATCTTAAAAAAAATCCCGATTGCAAAACTCTTACATTGGACTCCAAGTTTCAAAATTTGAACCAATTTCAAAACTTCTCTTGAAAAGTTAATTTCCAAAATAATTTCCCATGAAGGATTCATAAAAATCTATTCCAAAAATCTCCTCAAAATGTTTACAAAACAAAAAAAAAAGATTTTATTTCCATGTTTAGAAAAAAGAAGAGTTGTTTAAAAGCAATTTCAAAACCCTTGTGCTTTTTCCCACAAATGGTATTTTCTAAAAAAAGAATTTATAAAAAAAAGGTATATTCGTGTCCTCTTGGGGGGGTGCTTCCCTCCATTCAAAAGTTGCTTGCAAAATGCTTTCTCCGAAAGCCCTACCTTCAAAACTCCTTTTCAAAAAAAAAAAAAAAAGTTTCTTTTCGCAAAACTTGGTGCATTGATGCAAGTAGAACATCCGGTAAGAACCTTCAGCCCTAGACAACACTTGAATCTCGGGGACGAGATTCTGGTAAGGGGGGTAGTCTGTAACATCCCAGGTTTTCCAAACACCAAAAATCTGAACTTTTTAAAACTTTTTCTTGAAATGGGTGATGCATGCAGTTGCTAGGTCAAACGTAGGTCAACACAAGAGAGGCTGTTAACGAATCGTGGCATATCATGTAGAATTGTTTGTAGGACTGTTCCCTAGATCTCGTGTTGGTTTCGGGACTTGAGTTTCATATGGAGTTTGGAGTACACAATATTCACAGCCCTTGTCCTGGAGTCAACCAAAGGAAAAATCCTTTTCCTTTTATCGACACACCACTCAACCTCCCTGGGATCCAATCTACAATTCCGTCCTTAATCCCTCTCAATCTCCTTGTGTTTCCCTCTCTAAGTTCCCTCCCTTTTCCTTTCTTATTCGAATTCTACTCGAGAATCCTCAATCACTAAAAGGGAAAGATCCTTTCCCTTTTATTTACATCTTTCCTCCAAACTATATCCATGACAATTAGGAAAAATCACCTCTTTGAAAGCCAACTAAATTTCTCTCAATCTCTCAAATTCAATTCATAAAAGGGAAGGAGACCCATTTCCATTTCCTCCAAAAACCAGCACCCCTCTTCTTCCCGTGGGCCACCAAGGCCCAGTAGGCTCTCCCTCCTTTCTCTTCTTCCCAACGAGCAGGCCCAGCGGCACCACGGGCCCAACACCTCCCCCTCTCCCTCGCTTGGCCCACGCCGGCCCACGCAGGCCCGAGCGGAGGGCGCCTCGCCCAAACCCTAGGGCGGGCATGCCCTTCCCGGCCGCCGCCACGAGGCGTGCACGCCCCGTCTCGGCTTCCGCGCTCCCGGGGTGGATGGTTGCAGCGTGTCCCGCGGCGGGCACGAGCGCCCAAGATGGACGGCGCCCCCAAAAACCCCAGCTAGCGTCGCTATAAAGGGCGCGTGCCGCCGTCTTCCTCCTCTTTCCCCCCCGTCGCCGCCATTTCTCCTCCCTCTGCTCGCTTACGATGCCAGCGCCCGCAGCAACCGCGCCCCGCCCGGCACCAGCGGCCGGCCGTCTTGCGGCTGCCGCGGCCGCGTCGGACGGGCGAGGAGCCACGCCCGCGCCCGGCGCCTTGCTACAGGCCACGACGCGGCCCGTGTACGCTCGTCAGCGCCCGGCGCGCCAACCAGGCACTCCCCGCCACGCCCGCCTACCACTTCCTTCCCACGCTCACCGCTTCTTCCTCCTGCCACCGCGCCATCGCTTCCCCCTCGCCACCGCCCGAGCTCCCCCGCAGCCGCGCCATCTCCGTCGGCCCGCTGCTACACCACACCGGCAGACCCGGCGAGCCAGCGGCCACGCCCGCACTACCCTTGCGGTCCGGCGCTACCACGCACCGGCAATTGCGCTCCACCGCCGTGCAGCGCTCCACACCTCGCCCCGCTGCCTCATGCGCCCCGCTGCGTTCTCGCCGTCTTTTACCGTCGGCGCGCCCGGCTCGGTGGCGCGTGCGCCGCCTCGCCCGCCAACGGAGCTCAGCGTTCCGCCACACCACGCCGTCCGGCGCGCCTGCGCGCCGCACAGCAACGCCGCGCCACGCCAGGCCGCTGCCTGCCCGTCCGCCACCCGGACACGCCCAGCGGCCTTGCGAGCCAAGGCGGCGAGCCGCTAATCGCTTCAGCCGTCCTCCCCCCGCTTCGCCCCCCACGCCCGGCGTCGCTGCGTTGCTGCCCACCATGGGGAACGCCGCCCGGCCTCTCCCACTCTCTGTCCACGCCATGCCGGCGTCCCAACCCAACCCTCACCGAGTGCCGTCGTCCACACCGGCCGCGACCTCGAGCCCCGTGCACAACCACCGTCACCACCGCCCGGTCACGCAGCACCATCCCCACCTCGGTGCCACCTCGCCGGAGTCTTCCCATCACTTGTCGGTGAGACTCCGCACCCAAAGCCCCTCATTTTTTCCTTCTCCACCAACGCCATGGCCCGAGGCCGGCCTTCGTGCCATGTTTTACACCTTGCGGGGAGTTCGCGGAGGCCCCGCCTCCCTCCGCCCCCCGCCTCGCTGCTCGTTGCGGCCAGGCCCAGCCTTCTCCGGCCAGCCGCTGCCTCCGCTGACCTCCTGCAGCCAGCCACGGCCAGCCGCTGTTAGCCTGCAGCAAGCCACAGCTGGCCAGAGGTGGCCAGAGCTGGCCAGACGTGGCTACAGCAAGCCGCTGCTGGCCACCAGCCTCCTGCCACCTCCGGCGCCACTCCGATGAAGTTCTTCCGGCTTCGCCTTCTTTCCCGCCAAGGTCGAACCCCCGAAACCCCGCCGACGCCATCCTCGACGTCGGCAAAGCCCTTGTTTATCATACCATATACTCACTTGTCACACTTTATCATACTATGTCGATACATGCCTGCCTGTGCCGTGCCTTCGTGCCGGTTTGTCTCTCATGCTGTGGATATGTGCTACTCCGTGTGTGGTTGTCGTCTTGCATTGGGTTGTGTGTTTGCATGGTGCTTGTATGTGGACCGAGCCTTTGAGCCGGTCAAGGGACCGTACCTCGTTTGAGCGTTTCGATCGTGGGTTCGTCCCACCGTGATCGCGACGCCCGGCGTAACTTCGTTCTCGTGCTTTAGTTGTCTTCGCCGTCGTACCACGAGTGTTAGCTTCTACCTTCGGCCCTAGGGCGTGGTCATAAAGGAGCTCGATATCGCTATCGATGTGGATCTTACTCGCGCACATTGAGCCCCCTAAGACCTAGTCTAGTGGGAAACGAACTAGGAAGCAACTATCGTGGGACGATGGATGCCAACTCGTTTTGGTTTAGCTCGTGGCCGCGAGCTGTCTCGCCATGACCATCGAGCTTTACCTCTTCTCTCCTTCCTATTCTTCCTTTCGCTTTTCTCCTCACCACCTTGTATGCTTGCACCACCTAGACCGGAGCATTCCTCGGTTTCGTGATGACAACCGCATCGCTATGAACCTAAGGAATAGCTTTTGCCACTTTAGTTGCACGGAGGTCGTGGTGCCCTACAAGTTGGTGTGGATCGCGGAACCGTGCAAGACCTTCGTCTCTTATTTCGACCACCGTCCTTGCCATGACGGGTAGGTCGAGAAGAGTGCGGGACCATTCTTGTTTTTGCTCTCCTTCGATTCTCGCTAATCCAGTAGGGCGCGGATCGAACTTCTTGTTCCACCACCTTCGATCAGTGACTATCGCCACGTCACGTGGACCGAAGTACCGTGGAACCAGAGTCTCTTTTCCTTGCTTATCCGTGTTTATTACTGTTCTTTATTTGCCTCTTGTTCTATTCCTTTGAATTCCGTCGATCGCAATGGCGAGTGAATCAAAGGAGGTGGACCTCGTTTTCCCTCTTTGGTTCTTTTGTGCTTAAACCCTAGTATGTTTGTACCTAGTGAGATCCTAGCATTCCTTAGGCTCCCACGGTGACAACCGCACCGCTGAGACCCTAGAGAATGCCTTAGTGCATATAGTGCACCTTGGTCGAGGTACCCTACAAGAGGTTTAGGCACGTGTGATCTCTCGTGCATCGCTCCTCTCCGATGCCTCGCCTTTTGCCGTGGCATGCGCATTGGAAGGGGTAGACCACCGCTCCTTCTCTTTCGTTTACCTTCCGTTCCTCCACGCTAGACCGTTCTGTTCGATCCCGTCTTAGTCATGATGATTGGATCAAAGACCGGACTATCTCTTCTAGTTAGCGAAGCTATGGTCTGTGTACTGTTCTCGGACCCATACGAGTCGACCCGATCGACCGTTGGAAAACCATCCTCGTCGAGGATGTGACCGAGGCCGCGACATGGACATGCCCAACTAACTCTCCTATATTCCCTTGTGGGCTACTCTCTTCTCGGCTCCCGACGTTGTTGTGTCGTGCGGATCGAGAGGACCTGT
The DNA here is from genome assembly GCA_015844335.1 of Chrysopogon serrulatus. NCBI lineage: Eukaryota > Viridiplantae > Streptophyta > Magnoliopsida > Poales > Poaceae > Chrysopogon > Chrysopogon serrulatus. Next base: position 453,862 of record JADLZL010006205.1, on the reverse strand, counting down.
AGCTGCCCCTCTGTTGTTCGTGTTCCAATCTTGTTTGCTACCGTCGACTATCATGGCGGGTAAGCTGACGTACCTTGGAACCAAGTCGCAACCCTTCGGTTCTGCGTTACTGGTTCTTTCTTGATTCTTATATAGTGGTTATGATTTACGGGTTAGAGGCCATAAGGGCCAAACCCTGTTGTTCCTATGTCCCTTTCCCTCTTGCTTGTGATCCTCTGGTCCCCGCCAATTTCTATGACGTTCGAATTTTGAGGCCACAAGCCGTGGTGTTTGTTTAAGTTAAGTTAGGATCAAGGCCTCTTCTCTTGGAGCCATACAGGTTGACATGGTTGACCCGGGACGTACTGGCTATTTCGAGGCCTCGATCCGAGCTTATGCTTAACAAGCAACCACTTCCGTTTGTTTGGAGCCTGAGGATTGGACACTCTCCACGAGGGCTAAGTCTTTTAGTATTTATTTAGAGTTATCCAGTTCCTTTTTGTATCTTATTGCCTTTTAGGGGAGTATTGTACTTTGGTTAGGGATTGATTGCTCTTCACCTTGTTTGTCGCTATACCGGGGTAGTTGCATCGCGGTGACGATGGACGGACTGGAGGACCGCTGAAGGAAGGACATACGAAGGTCAACCAGATGTGAATGATTATGGATTGCTATGAACAGGTGCCATGTCCCACCCAACCTCATAGAATCCTATTAGACATGCAATGAGTAGCTGCTAGTGCTTTACTTTATGCAAATAAATGTGATAGGATGCATGGTAGATTGCTTGATAAGCCATTACCTTGACGCAACCTTTCCCCCTGCACACCCGCTGCTAGGATAGACGCTCGCCTACTCCATGATACTTGCTACACACTTACTCTACTTATACATGCGTGTGTGTGTGGCTAAGGCACATGGTGCCGTAAACTGGATAACTGGGGATAACTTGGGAGAGATCTTGGCGTGTGTCTTGGGTGTGTGGTGAGGGTTGTGTCGACTGGGCAGGATCTACGACGAGTCAGGGGACAAGTCCTGCCGGGTGAGTGTGATCTGGGCACTCCCTATATGAGAGAGTACCTGTGGCGGGTACATGTGATGTAAGTAGATTCCGGGGAGGAGTGTCTTTGTGGGACGAATCCTCGGAATGGAGGTGCCGTCGAGGCACGGGCGTCGAGCCCCTTGTGAAGATATCCTGCCTAGTCCTACTAAGGACTGATTTGGCGTTCCTGCGGTTCACAGGACCTTTTCGTGCACACCACTCGTCTCTGAATGGGCGGGGTCCGACTTGACGACTAGCTGGCCCCATGCTGCTACTACTAGGTTGATAGGTGATAGTGTAGGGAGGTGCGGTGCCGAGACCCACACCCTCCCCGAGACAGGCGTGGTATCCATCGGGATCCGGTACCACGCCTCACGCCTCGGCGTGCCGGTGGATCTCCTGGGTGCCCCTGCAGCTGAGTGGTAGAGTGGCATCGGGCCAGTTAGGCGGCAGCTTGGTATCGGCCTAGACGAGGCATCGTCGATGATGGCGATCTTGTGGTTCCAGGTGTACAAGCTCTGCAGAGTTACTAAATCTATACGTATAGCCGTGTCCCCGGTATGGACATTCCTGTGAGTACCATACGATCGTTATAGTGAGTGGAGTCCTTTCTCTTCTCTCCCCTGGATGTGTTTGGATTCCGGCTTAGGCCGTTGAGGCAAGGAGGAGCGGGAGTCTTCCTTGCCGACAAGAGAGAGTGAGAGTGTGGTGAGATGTGTGGATGTGGATGTGGATGGGTTGGATGGATGTGTGGATGAGATGGGTTAAAACTTGACAAACTACATTACATTTATATTATTAATTATGCATAGGAAAACTACAGCCAAATATAGGCCTTTTTCTCTACCCTTGCATTCCACTTACCACATAGCAAAGCAAAGCATAGGGTGGGAGCCGGTGGCCAGTACAAATCGTACTGATAGAGTTGAGCAGGTTTGGTACCCGAGGAGGCCTACGACGATAATGGAGCTGGAAGGATTAGGTGGTCTCGTCCCTACACTCAAGTTTGGTTAAGAAGATCAAGTCTACGCCCGCTGATACTCTACCCCAACTCTGATGATTCTCCTTGAAGGAGGAGCCTTCACCCGCTATGACGCTACGTCTACTCTGATGATGAACCGTGTGTGTTTATCGCTAGGATACGATGTACTTAGGTGTGTTACACGTGTTGTAATACTCTGTAATTTGTATCTTTCGCGATGTATGAACTATGGTATCAACTGTATTCGATGTACTGTGTGGATTTCCCTTCGAGGAAATTGCGGGTCGTTTCAATACCCTAACCCGAACTCGACGCATGCAAAACCCTAACCCGAGCTCGGTGCATGCCAAACCCTAATAACCCGCGAGTTCGCCAATAATGTAAACCCTAACCACCTTAATATCTTGTATATAATCAATGATGGTGCTGATCATCATAAGCAATATGCCACCAACGACGAGGGCGATAATAACCTGGATTTCGATGCCAGCCAGTACTTAAATATGGACGATGAAGACGAACAAGTTGCGGAACAAAATGCTAGCGAGGTATATATTCTGTTAACCAAGCGTGTTATATATATATGAATTGAACATAATTAATTCCATTCGTTTGTATATGTATATACATGTTTTACTATACCTCTGCATTGACATCAAGAATTAGAAATGTACAGGGCCTGACAAAAAAATTAGAGGGGTGGTACCAAATATCAAAAGTCAATCCTAGCACCGGCAAGCCGCTCCAACAAGTAGAGCATGCAAAGAAATTCATAAACCACTATGAGTTTGTTGTTAGGGACAAGCTTTCGATCAGCACTCGTGAATGGAAGAGAAGAAGCAAGCTCCTCAGTCAGTTCTGTCTCCGATAAAGAGAAGACACTTCTTTGGAATGAAATCACTGCACATTTTGACCTACTAGGATATGATAATTTAAAAGCACGAATCTGGGATTGGGCTCTCAAGATGGCACTACAATTCCAATCTTGGAAGAAGAAGCTATACAGAGAATTTGTCTGTAAGAAACTCACTCCAGATTTCAATGCTGGCCCATACAAAAAGATAAAGGACGACTAGGATGAATTTGTGAGGTACAGGAATTCGGATGAGAGTGAGGAGCGGGTGAGAAGGAACACAGAGAATGCTGCACAAAACGTATACCATTATAGACTAGGAACAGGTGGCTACAAGAATGCCATACCAAGGTGGGAAAAGATGGAGGTAGACCTGCTTGCCAAAGGGATCACACCACATACCGTGGATTGGTCTGAATGCTCTAAGAACTGGTTTTTCGGGCATGGTGGAGAATTGGACCCAGAAACCGGGAGCTATATTATAGGTGAAATGATAGCAAGAGCTGCACAAAGACTTCTTGAGGTTCTAGATGCTTCTGCCGAAGGTCTCTTCAAGCCCAACCAAGAGAAGGATGAGCTAACGTACGCCCTCGAGAATGCTGAACACATTGGGCGGACGCAAGGGAAAGGGTTGATTCCGTGGAAGCTTGGATTCCCTCAGGACACTGACAGCTACAAAAGCCGTCAGAGAAGAAAACAAGAGGAGACAGAGTGGCTTTGCAAGTTAGAGGAGACGGTGCTTCAATCGCATGAGCGTGAAAAGGCAATAGAAGCGAGAATGCAGGAGCTAGTCAAATAGCAAGTAGAACTTGCATTGAGTAACCAAAGGAGGAAGTCAACATCTGAGTGAGCATTCAACATTAGCCCCCTTGATGATGCAAGGAGAAGCAGCTGCGCTTCCACGGGGCACCCAATTCAAGATGCCAAAGCATTGTAGCGCTTCCCCGTGGATGACATCACTCAGAAGATGATGCCTTGTGAGCTGCACATTCCCATGGGGAACCTCACATTCGTGGTGGCTACAGCTGTCGTTTCAGAGTGGACCCCAAGAAGACACCACAGATCCATGGGAATATTATTCAACCTGGTTTTGCTAGCATAAACTTGGATAGAGATGTCCCAACATATAAAGACTTGAATGTTGAGATTCCTGGTGGTGACGGGGAACAAACCTTAAGGCAAGTAGTGGATGCATTCATTCTATGGCGCAAGTGCAACACCATGATTCTGGGGGCACCGCTGCCTAGCCTGCTACCATTGCCTCCTCAACTACCTGATCATATGTACCGATAAAAGTGTGAACAAAATAGTTTTTCATTAATCATTTTCACTTGGCTTCACGTAAATAACCATTTACTCTTTCATTTTTGTATTCATTCACACAGGTCCCCATGCTTAAGTCCAGTTGTTCGATCTCCAGATCATGAGAGTGCTCTGGATGATGATGTGATCCATGGCACAGCTGTATCTCCATCTCCATCTCCATCTCGTCCGTCACCGCAACGGTCACCCGACCCCGATGAAGTCCCACGTCGACAGCCTCCTTTGCCACCTGGGCCACAGAACCGGCAGAGGTCCATGCCTCTCAGGAAGTCCCCGGCTAAGAAGAAAGCCACCTGTACAACAAAGACCGCTCCCGAGAAGCTGCCAGGCGAAAAGACTAGAGGAATTAAAAGAGGCGACTACCGCCCAGGTGAAGGCTTTCTTCGCAAATCTCAGGGAAAAGCATGAACAAAAAAAGAAGGAGGTGACCCTAACTCGCAAAGAGCTCCATCAAAAAATCGCGAGACATAAGAAAGAGGAGCAAGTAAAAGCTAAGCCCAAGCCATTATTAGACTATGACCACTCTCTTGAGAAGACAGAGAACAAGAAGCAAAAAACGACTAGTGGGAAGACTGTGGCATAGCTCAGAGAACAATCTTTGCAATTAGTCGAGCCGCTTGTTGTTCGTGATGTTGGCCAATAATTGGCTGACCAACAACAACAACAGGTTGACTTAGACAAACTCCATATGTTGATGGCCACAACTGGTCTCTCAATTAATGGAGGAATTGCTCAGGGGGACTAGAGATTTACCACTACCAGAGGCTCAGACCCTGGACAAATAGCAGATCTATAAGTATGGCTAGAGTTTTGTCGACCCCAAGTTGTTCTCAACGTTGCAAACACAAATGTACTTGTTAAACCAGTGGTACTTAGGTGCATGCAAGAAAAATATCAAGTACATTATAGTAAAAATTAAACCAGAGCACTACTTCCGTGGTGACGATTATATACATGTTGAGTTAGTTACACCAATTATTCCACATGGATGCTCTCGACAAATCTCTCATCAGTTGCTGATGTCTGTAAGTGATTCTTTCTATAATTAAAGTCTTTTGTACAATAGTTTGTTATCTATATGTATAATTTTAGCCTCTCACACTAAATTCATTTACTATATATATGTAGAATGGAGATGATGAACCACCAAATCAAAGGGGTCTATAATATTGGTTTCATTGATCCATATATCATATACAAGGACAACATTGCACAGTGGCCAGTTGAAATGGAGAGGACACTACTGAGGTTCTTAAACAAACAACATCATGACATTAATACTATTCCCTTACAACTTCAAGTGAGTGTACATGTCTTGTGCATATTTTATCTTGCTTACTCCTTGTTGAGTGTAACTAGTTAATGAGGTATTTCTGTGTATACAAAAATGCAACTTTCACTAGATATTGCTGGTCATCAATCTTAATAATAGTAGTGTAATAATCTTAGACTCAAGGTCAAAACCCGAAGAGGAGTATGCAGACATGTTAGAGCTTCTCTAGGGGTAATTTCAGTCTTGCACTATACCTCTTACGACGTCATTTTCTTGATATTGTGGGATTAACCCACTTTTATTTATTTTCTTGGGTAGTGCATGGAAAAAGTTCATAGCTAAAAACGTTGGTGAATGGAAGGTGCCTCTGTCAATAATCCACGCCCAAGTAAGTACTAGCTACCTATATAGCTCCCCGCATCTTTATATATTTATTAGTTCAATTCATAAGTATTAGCATGCATACTTCATTGGTCGATGAACCTTTTTCTTGTATATATAGCGGTATCTGCAACAAGAACCGGGTAATAACTTATGTGGATACTATGTCTGTGAGCACCTCATAGGGTACTGTGCGCAAACAAGGCAAGAGCTCATCAAGGTACATAAACAAAGTAGACAATTATTTATTAACATTTGATCTGTTCATATATTACACAAACTAATCATAAATATATTCATACTTTGTCTTTTGTTACCAACACGATTGCATTAAGCGAAGGTTTCTAGATCAAGACCGGATCAAAGCAATTCAAGAGGCATTAGCAGGATTTATTAATGACCAGGTCTTAAACCCCAAGGGAGAGTTCTATGATGAAGGAAAACAATTAGCTCCTCCCAAACGTAAAAGGTAAATGAATGTTGAATTATCAAGGACATAGTATGAACTTTTGTTATCTTACTATGTATATATCTGGTACAAGCTTTTGCAATATTTGTATTATTGTTTCACATATTTTCATTTGTTATGTATGTGTAAATTTATATATTGCTCGTACAATAAAATTTACATTGTATGGACGTATATTAGTAGCATAGACAGTGTATACAAAAACCTAATTGAAACCAGAAAAGAATTAAATTGAAGAGAAACTATAAATAATATAAAAATATAAAGGAAAAGAAATCTTTAGTACTGGTTGGCAAAACCAACCTAGACTAAATTGCAAGCCCCGAGGGCACGTCTAAATCACTATTTAGTACTGGTTTATATTACCAATCGGGACTAAAGGTGCACATTTAGTCCCGGGTGCTGTATCCGGGACTAAAGAGTGGGCCTTTAGTCCCGGATTCGCAGTCCCGGTTGCGAAACTGGGACAAAAGGGGTTTTCCAACAGGACTGTAACCCATATCTGCAATAGTGGGATCTTGCGGTGGCAAGTGGTATCTCCTTCTCCTTAATGGCCGCAATGGCTCCCACTATCGTCGAGGTATGTGGCTCCTTGCTGCTTGTGTTTTTGATTTGAAGGGTGCGTCCATGCTTTCTGCAACTTGAGTGGCCATGAAGTTTCTCTCATTTCCCCAGGTTCTGAACTAAAGATTACGATAATCTACATCTTGATTTTTGTTTCGGTGAGATCTTCTTAATCTTGTTTTCCCCATATGATATCTGTTTCCGTGAGACTCTTTTAGTGAAATTTGATTCCTGATTTTAATTCCATGCAATTCCTCAGTGTTTTCCCTTTCGTTCCTACTAACTACTCTCTTTGTTGATGATTTGCATTCTCTTCCAACCAAATCTAGCACTGGTCGGAGCTGCTAGCACCTATGACCAACGTGTTGTAGGCTGGGGATTCCGGCATCACCAGCGTGCATGTATGGCAGCCTCGTGGTGGCACTGCCCCACCCCCCACCCTCCCTCGCCAGCGTGCACATTAAAGTCCTACCACTGTACCACTCACTCGTTCATATCTTCTTCTATACATAATACGCAACCCTTTTATATGTGCCGGTAGCTCAACGGCTGACCGAGGACAAATTGATTCCTTTTGGCAACAAAGATATTAATTACTACTTGCTTTTGTCACCTTATTTCAAATTTTATGGTTGACTGCCGAGTGTCCCCACTCATGTGCTAGTTTACACCCTAGGTGTACAATGATTCCACGCCAGTGGCTAAGCTACGTGTAGCTGTTGGGGTTGGCCAACACCGATGGTTTCCGGATTGCGTCATATACGTACAAATTTTCACTGGCTTAGACCCCGATAAAAAAAGTTACAACCCCGGCAGCCTGCAGTCTAGACTCTAGCGTCCATAGCTGGCTAGCTGCGGCCCAGCGTCCATCGACCAAGCACATGCAACAATTATGCAAATGTTTGCAGGTTCAGGCTAATAAGCACACAATGAAGGCCCATTCTCGACTTCTCCCTTCGTCCGAGTCTACAGGCAGTAAACCAGAAGTCCGCCAGACGCCGCCTCGAGTCTCCGATGCTTGGGGGCTGCGGTGGCAATCGATAGCTCGCGACTCACTGGTGCCGGCGCCGGCACCCGCTGGCCGCTGATGATGCCGCGACGTGCTCCCAGAACTCTGATCCGCACTCTCAAGCACCTGAAGTAGGTACACCAAATATCTAAATTCTGCAATTGATAACTAATGATCTATTTTCTTCATCTATCACATTGATGTCTGCACTTTACTGATGTCTAAATTGTAAGTTTTTTGGGTAATTGGGTTTTCGTTTCTTTCAGTTATGTAATCTGAAGTTCTGAACTCAGAATTTGGAGATAGGACATTCTGTTGCAGCAAAGAATGTATTTTAACATTTTACATTCTAGGCTTCTAGCAAGATATTTTTGTCTACTTATTTTTCGACCAAGGTATTTTGTCTACTTGACAACTTGAGTATGGCTTGTGTTACAGTATTGATTTTTAACTTTTAATTATATGGCTGCTTGCACATTAATATCTATCTATTGTAGTGTTTAATCATGTGACTAATTTGAGAAGCAATCAAAGCACACTGGAACAATTCTTAAAACGAAATAACCCCCCGATGCCATATGTATGGTACTGCATTTTTGCATCCTAAAAAAATTCAAATTGCGAGGGATAGCAATGCGCCTCCGAGCATTACGATTAAGGTAGAGAACTCCTCACCCAATCCGAGAAAAAAACCCCGAACCCGAACCCGTACCTTGTCCTTACAAAGGGGCCACAAACTTGTGTTTTGGGTAACGCGGGGCAGATGATGGATTTTTTTGTTTATCTCAGGCCAGCCAATTTGTCCCCAGGGGGGATCGAACCCGGCACACGAGGGTGCCACAGAGCGCGCTTGACTAGCTGGTCCAGTGTCACGCACATTTTTGCAACCTTAAAGTTAAGCACTATGGTTTTGTCTCCGACCCTGGCGACGATTGATCCTGGCTTTGCCCCTGTTCCACACCGGGTATCTGGCATGTCAATATTACTCAGAATTTCGTAGTACTGACACTAACTACTGACTGATACTGAATGCAGTTTAGTAGTATTCAGTATTTTCTAGTCAGTACTAGGTACTAGGTGTACAATATTGTACTGGATGTAGAATAGCAGCTAATACTGACTAGGAAATATTGAATAGTATTGAACCATACGTAAGTATGAGTACAGCAGTACGCGTCAGTACCATGAAATACTGAATAATACTGACACACGACTACTGAATTGTACTAAACTTTGTTTAGTATAACAATTTGGCGTAGAATACTACTGTAATGTGTAGAATAGCACGTGTATAGGACCTGGCTAATTAGCTCGCTGCGTGTTGATTAATAATCGACGCATCTCGGCAGCGCGGGAGGATTACACCACCGTGGCCAACAACGAGCATGAAAACAATATAAGTATAGTGAAAGCGATGTCCACAGCAATAAAAAGGCCGGTATTATCTAAACAGTATATACAAGATAATAAGAGAAAGAAGACGAGATGACAGCTGGGCCCGACTACCACATTGGCAAAACCACCCAGGAATTCACATTGAAATGGTCATGGCCATAGGAGGCTACTATGCATGGTTTTAAAAGTTATAAGTAAGGTATGTTGTCTTGTATTGCTGTTGGAGGGGTGAATCGGACTTTATTACACTAAAAAACACGACAAAAGTATTGGGGTTTGAGAAGTGAAAAGACCGATTATATAAAAGGAAGGATTGGAACCTTTAATATTAAACAGAGATAGAGATAAAAATTTATAAATTTCATGAATTTACTTTCCGCAAGCGGCTTCATGCAGATTAATTGATCTGGAGGTCCCGTAACAGATAGTATTATACTTACCATCCGTCCCGCATAGGTGGGATGGCGGACGCCCTCCAGGTGATGCCGTCGCCTCCGCTGCCCTGACCCTTGGCGTACTTGGAGTTGTTGTTGATGATCTCCTCGAGCCGCGCGTTCATGGCCTGGATCCTCCTGGAGAGGGCGCAGCGGACAGTGAAATGAGTCCAGAAGTGGACGACCAGCTCCCCAGAAGCTCGCGCCCAGTTGCTCCCAAAGCGCTGCGCCAGGGCGAAGCGGCGGGACAGGTCGGCCTTGAGGTAGAAGTCGTCGACGGCGTCCTCGGCCTCCAACGCCACGTCGCGGATCTGGCACGCGAGGACCCGGACGAACCGGCTGCCGTCGCGCCGGCTGCGCAAGTCGGCCTCGTGGACCAGGGCCTGCAGCCACATGAGCTTGTCGCTCAGGTTCTCTATCTCCCCGCCCACCGCGGCAAGCTTCGGCGCCTCCGTTAACGCGACGTCCCTCAGCTTGTTCAGCAGCGGCCCAACGACAGCGTCCGCCATCACTCTCGCTCTCTCTCACTCTCTCCGACCACAGATATGACCTCAACCGGTACGGTTCGGCAGCACGGGGTGAATTGGCACGGGTGCTATATTAGTACCCTTCCAGCAGAGCCACCGTTGCTATTTATAGGCACATTTTCACTTTTTCAGTCAGCGTGTGTGAGTGTGAGTGGTGTGTACTGTGTGGAGGATTTGTGAACCAAAGCGAAACACCTTTAAGCACGTACGCAGCTTCTTTAATCAAGTTGACCAGCCAATATATTGCTGCCATAAATAAACATTCATCCATTTTAATTTCTTCTCATAATAAATGGCTGTCTGCTAAGTCCATCGAGATACTCCCTCTGTTCTTGAAAAGCTACAACTTTTAGAGTTGTCCTAAGTCAAATTTTTTAACTTTGACCAAACTTTTAGAAAAAAATATTAAGATTTATGGTATCAAATTAGTACCATTAGATTTATCATATAATATAATTTCATAAGATACTCATTTTATGTCATAGATATTGATGCTCTTTTCTATAAAGTTGGTCAAATTTAAAAAAGTTTGACTGACACGGATTCTAGGAGTTACAACTTTTAGGGACAGAGAGAGTAATAAAACAACTCAAACTGCAGCTACAGCCGGTGTAGCTACTATAACGATTTGTTAATCATTTATGATATTACTGCAACTTCTCCCAATATAAGCAAGGTTCTAAATCACTGGTTATAGCTCCTGCTATAGCAAGAGATAGCTGCTGGCCGTGATTTTTTGCCACTACGTGTTCGCGCCTGCTAACAGCTGTATTTGGCCTGCTATAGGCTTTTAGCACTGTCAAATGATCATTTTTATGGACGTCTTTGTTCTTAGAGGCAGTTCCTAACACCACCACCATCTCTTAAAATCAATTATACTTTTAGAGGCAACCCACAAGACAATGTCTGAAAATCCTATTTTCATAGGGCATCTCTAACCGTGATCACATTATTACCACATGCCACTTTCCAAGAAAAAGTGAGTGAAAGGGTATGATAAGATTGGTGTAATAATATAAAATAAAAATTTAGAGAGAAGTTTGACTTTAACTAACAAGGTCGTTGTCACCGAATTCAGATCTAGGGCCTTGTTTAGTTCCCCTGCAAGTTGTAAGTTTTTCCACTCTCTCTCCATCACATCAATTTCTACCCGTATGCATGGAGCATTAAATGTTAGTAAAAAAATAACTAATTATATAGTTTTATTGTAAATCACGAGACGAATCTTTTGAACCTAATTAGTCCACGATTGGACAATATTTACCAAATACAAATGAAAGTGCTACAGGAGTTCGGTTGAAGAAACTTTCGATCTGAACAAGGCCCTAATTGATTATTGGTCAAAGCCCAAATGGTATACTACTTTTGATTGAATGGATGAATATGGGCAATTCCCCAGGTACGACCTCTCCAAACTCGTTTCTCCTCGTGCCGTTTTAACTAAATAAATAAATAAACTAACTTGCAGTGGCCCAATTTTGGCAACAAATAAAAGATATATATATATATATATATATATATATATATATATATATATATATATATATATATATATATATATATATAAGCACTCCGTTCAATTTGAACGGGACTGGCTACGGATCCCATGAACAGTTCATGCGTGAATCCCTACCTTTTGACGGACAAATGCCTGGTCGGGGCCGATGGCTGGTATAGGACCTGACAGGCTATTGTTTCCAAGGTTGATGCGGTTGAGGTAAGGCGTGTTATTAAAAAGATATATTGGTATATTGCCACTCAACTCATTCAGTGCTAGAGAAAATTTTTCAAGGTTGCTCGTATTCTGTAGCAGCCCTGGTGGAATCTGTCCCGAGAGACTGTTGTTACCTAGTTGAAGATACTTGAGCCTTGTGAGGCTTTCCTAGGGTGGGAGGAATGGCAACGGACAGACGGTTTGCCGTGAGAATGAGATATCTAAAACGGTGAAGCCTTGAAAGATCACCAGGGATGACACCAGTGAGGCCGGTGTTTGTGAGGTTGAGCATGTTGAGGAAAGAGAGGTTACCAATCTGGGGGTTTAGCTCTCCATGGAGGGGCACGTCTGGTAACTGTAGAGCGGTGACGCGCTGTTGGCGACGGCCGCACGAGACACCAACCCAGAACAGAATGAGACACTGCTTGTCCAGTTCCTGGACAAGATGCCATGAGGATCGGAGAGCTGAGCTTTGAAAGCCAGAAACGTGGCTTGGTCAATGTCGCTGCCATTGCTGGGGACCTGATTACTCGGGCTCAGCGAAGCAGGCGCAGGATGAGCAGAAACCAGTGCAACTTCTAGTGCACAGGACACCAAGAGGACAAACAATGCTAGCGCCACCGAGTTGCAAACAGCAGCCATTGAAGCTAGGGAGCTAGCTAGCAACCCTTTAGAACAATAGACGTTTATTATACTCCTGTCGAGATGGCAACTTATGCTGTATATATAATAGGTCCGGCTGTCTCCCTCTGAAATAAATTCATCAGACTTTGGGTATGCGTTCCCGTCAACTGATCAATTAATTTTCAGATCACATTACACGGCGATGATCCAGTTCTCATCTTACACGTACGCCACAGCCGAGGAGGTCTTTTTTTTAATACAGTTTTGTAAGAAAATTACAAAAAATAAACCATGCATCTGCTAAATTTCAGCATATGCGCTTAAGCGAAATCAAAAGTTTCTTAACAAAACACATGCTTACAATTTTAAGCATGCACATTGTAAAGAAACTTTGGATTTCGTGTGAGAACTAAGTTAAGTAATAGGGCAATGCTACGGTGCATCGTTTACTTGTTTGGAGGTAATATCTCAAAAAAATCTGAGCCCTTGACTTTTTAGACTTTTAAAGTAATTAATTGATTAATTAAGTTAGAAAAATAAAAAATAAACATTGCCAAATCCCCTATTCACGGAAACAGAAATCAGCGTGTGCCCTACCTTTCCTGCGTGTGCGGTACCTTCCTTTTCAATGGAGTTGTGCCGCTAATGAACATGCAAAAATATTTGTTCTACTAAAATACTTGTGCGTGTATAAATCAAGTGGATATTTATTGTCTTCAAAACAAATCCAAATTCAAACTATTCAATTTATATTTGCATATATGATATGGGCGATACTTCCATCAGAATATCAATAAATTAATACAGTTATTAGAACTTCCAACAATTTGACAAAATAACATTTAAATTGTTAAGTCACGTCTCCACTCATCTAAAATGCATATTCACGCAAAGACACACATGCAGGTCAGGTACACGTACCTATGTTAAAAAAAAAAGGATCACTTATTTCACGGTAATCACGTATAGCAACACCTAATCACAAGCGATCACACATACAAATAAAAGAATATATATGGGATATCCTGGCGCCCGGACGTCCGGATGAACACTCGCATCTGAACGCATGGCTCTGCACTTCGTCTTTCCCACACGCCTACATCTCGCGCCCGCCCACACAGGGCCCACGCCGCCCCAACTGCACATAGGGACTCTCTGCTCGCTCTGCTCCGCTTGTCACACCACACACGCGGCCACCAGTAGCTGCAGGCTACTGCAGCATGTGACTATACCGGCAGAGAGAAGAGGGAAAGGGGACTTTGGATGCACAGCCGGCACTAGAAGGAGGATGAGGAGGCGGAGGAGACACCGGGGCGAAGAGACAAATGAAAAATGAGGACAAAGATATAACATCCGATCTATTTTTGAAACATCCAGATGTAACACTTGAAACATACATCTAAAGCATATGAAACACATGAAACATACATATGAAACACTGGGTACAACACCAAAAACACTTGAAAAACCATTTGCAAATATACGCAAGATCCAAATAAAAACACTTGCGAGGATGAGGAGGCGGAGGAGGAGACACCGGGGCGAAGAGGCAATGAAAAACAAGGACAAAAGATATAACACCCGATCTATTTTTGAAACATCCAAAATGTAACACTTGAAATATACACCTAAAGCATATGAAACAAACACTAGCTGCAACACCAAAACGTATAGAACACCCAATGCAAACATGCGTCTGAAAAAAATAAGATAAAACATCCATAACATACACTTGAAACATAAGTGCATAGCCACTGCAACATATGTAACATTCTAATCTACTTTTGCAACATCAAGGTAAAACGCCTATAATATCTGGAGGAAACATCTGAAACACTTAAACCTACCACTACTACAAAAATCATTTTTGCTGGCACCTTGATTTTTTTCCACAGTCGGTTCACTATATCCTGACGCCAGTACAAAAAATAAGGTGGGCCCAAGAAGAGAACCGCCTGTGTAAAACCATTTACACAGGCGGCTCTCTTAAATCTGCCGCCTGTGTAAATAGTTGTATTTACACAGGCGGTTCACAATACCAACCGCCTGTGTAAATACAATTTACACAGGCGGCTGACATTACAAAACCGCCTTTGTGTAAATACAGCTATTTACACAAAGCAGATTTAAGAGAGCCTGTAAATTGTTTTACACAGGCGGTTCTCCTTACCAACCGCCTGTGTTAATACCGATATAAATTCCCTTCTTCTACCTCCAGACAAGAACAGTTACTCCCATGCTGTGTGCACAGTGGCGGACAGAGAAGTGGCGATTCCAAGGGGGTGAGGTTTTGAACTTCATTTCTTTGGTGAGAAACTTTCAAAAGGTTAGTTGTTGTTGTTGCCGCTATTTTTTTAGTGATTCATTGGTTCAATTCTTATATTGGAGGTGCTCTAAATCTAGGGTTAGGGTTAGGGTTCATAGCTAGGGCAAGAGAGAGAGAGAGTTTTAGCTATTTTTTTTTAAATTTACAGTAAATTGTATCTATTGCTCGGATTATAAAAAAAAATACTTATTAGAATTCTAGGTTTATTAATTTGGGTTAGTTAGTATTTTATGTACTTAGAGTTAGTTGGTATCTTATTTACTTAAGGTTTGTTAATTAGGGTTTCTTATTATTGCTTATACTTATGGTTTGTTAATCAAGATGTCATCTCTATTTATTAATTAGAGTTAGTTAGTATTTTATGTACTTAGGGTTAGTGAATTAATTTAGTTAGTAATTAATGGTTTATCAATTAGAGTTAGTTAGTATTTTATGTACTTAGAGATTATTAATTATGATTTATTATTATTGCTTACACTTAGGGTTTATTAATCAAGATGCCATCTCCATTTATTAATTAGGGTTAGTTAGTATTTCATATACTTAGGGTTAGTTAATTAGGGTTTGTTATTATTGCTTATACTTAGGGTTTGCTAATCATGACGCCATCTTCATTTATTAGTTAGGATTAGTTAGTATTTCATGTACTTAGGGTTAGTGAATTAATTTAGTTAGTAATTAATGGTTTATGTACTTAGAGTTAGTTGGTATCTTATTTACTTAAGGTTTGTTAATTAGGGTTTGTTATTATTGCTTATACTTAGGGTTTGTTAATCAAGATGCCATCTCTATTTATTAATTAGAGTTAGTTAGTATTTCATGTACTTAGGGTTAGTGAATTAATTTAGTTAGTAATTAATGGTTTATCAATTAGAGTTAGTTAGTATTTTATGTACTTAGGGATTATTAATTATGATTTATTATTATTGCTTACACTTAGGGTTTGTTAATCAAGATGTAGGGTTTGTTAATCAAGATACCATCTCCATTTATTAATTAGGGTTAGTTAGTATTTTATGTACTTAGAGTTTATTAATTAGGGTTTGTTATTATTGCTTATATTTAGGATTTGCTAATCATGATGCCATCTTCATTTATTAGTTATGGTTAGTTAGTATTTCATGTACTTAGGGTTAGTGAATTAATTTAGTTAGTAATTAATGATTCATTAATTAGGGTTAGTTAGTATTTTATGTACTTAGGGTTTGTTAATTTGAGTTTGTTATTATTGCTTATACCTAGGGTTTGTTAATCATGATGCCACCTCTGTTTAATTAATTCTTATAATTATAAAAAATAAGTGACATACAATATTTTCTTAACTAATTACAGATAAATATGGAGAGGTCATTATGGATGTATAACTTATCAAGATTAGACCCATCATATGTAGTGGAGGTCCAAAAATTTATTGATACCGTGAAGATACATGCTCGAGAGAACAAAGGCGAAGCACATATGTTGTCCATGCGCAGATCAGTAAAAAAAATATTGTGGTATTTGACAATGTGGAAGCAATCCATTCTCATCCGTTTTTGCAGAGGATTTATGGAGGACTACTTGATTTGGACAAAACATGGTGAGGGTAGTTCTACACCTTATATGCGGACAACCCAACAACACCGCAAGTAACATCAATGTGGAGGGTCCAGTGCCATATCTCAATGAATGTGATGCTATGCCAGATTTCAATGAAACCCATCATACTATGCAAGATGTCAATCAAACTCATAATGCTACGTCCGATGTCAATGAAACTCAGCATGCTAACACTGATGCCATTGAAGATGCAGATTTCTTAGAGGTAATAATGAACCGTTGTGTGGATCCATCAATATTCTTTATGAAGCGAATGGAGGCCTTGAAGAAGGCAGCAGAGAGGAGCCTTTGTACGACGAGTCGAAAGGTTGTTCCGTAGAGTGGTCGACACTACGGGCTGTTCTTCGGTTTTTGACGATTAAGGCTAGATATGGTTGGTCCGATGTTTGGCTTCAATGATTTATTGCGTGTACTTGGAGACCTTCTTCCTAAGGAGAACAAAGTGCCTGCTAACACGTACTATGCAAAGAAGCTAGTTAGTCCACTTACGATGGGTGTTGAGAAGATCCACGCATGTAGAAATCATTGTATTCTATATCGGGGTGATCAAGATAAAGACTTAGACAATTTGTCCAAACTGTGGTGCTAGTAGGTACAAGGCGAATAAAGATTATCGAGAGGAAGAGAATGCAGCCTCTGTTTCTTCGGGGAGGAAGCGAAAGAAGACCCAAACAAAGACTCAACAAGACAAACGTTCAAAGCCCACTAGCAATATCGAAGTGGACTATTATGCGTTGAGAAGAATTCTGCATTGGTGATATGGTATCTCCCCGTGGTTGATCGTTTGAGATGTTTATTTGCAAACCCTGATGATGCAGAACTTATGATCTGGCATGCTTCTGATGAAAGGAAAGATGATGGAAAGTTACGACATCCAGCCGATGCAAAGCAATGGCAAGAATTCGATAAGAAATATCCAGACTTTGCCGAGGATCCACGAAATGTAAGGTTTGCTCTGAGTACGATGGAATGAATCCATTTACCGAGAGGAGCAGCACGCACGAAGACATGGCCGGTGATCATGACAATATACAACCTTCCTTCATGGGTGTGTCAAAAAAAGAAAATATCTTTTGCTAACCATTCTTATTTCTCGACCTACACAACCCGGAGTTGATATGGATGTATTTCTAGAGCCCTTAATGCAAGAGATGCAAATACTATGGGAAGTTGGTGTGAAAATGATCGATGCATTCCGTAAAAGAGACATTCACACCGAGAGCAATTATTATTGTCACAATTAATGATTATCCTGCTCTTTTCTCATTATCAGGCCAGTTCAAGGGAAAGGTTGGTTGTGTAGAGTGCATAGATGGAACATGGCACGTGTCTCTTCCTCCATCTAACAAGATAGTGTACATGAGGCATAGGAGGTGGCTACCGGCAGGCCATAAGTACCGCTTACAAAAGATGAATAAGTACTTTGACAATATGGATGAATCAAAATCTACTGCTCCATCAGGTTATAGTAAAGGGCACAGAGTGTATAAGATAGTTGAGAATATCAAGTTTGTGTTTGGAAAAAAGACCAAAGATGGGAAACCAAGAAAGGTTGTGAAGGTAAATGAGGGGGACACATTCAAGAAGAAGTCTATTTTCTTTAAGTACTTATCATACTGGAAAGACTTAGACGTACGACATGCGATCGATGGTATGCATGTTCAGAAGAATGTGTTTGACAGCGTAGTTGGAACATTGCTAGACATAAAGAGCAAGACAAAGGAAGGTCTCAATTCACGTTTGGACATGCAACATTTAAAGATCGAGAAAAAGAACTTCCCCACATACTCCTAGAGAATGGGAAGTACCATCTACCGGCAGCAAGCCATAACCTGAACAGAGAGGAGAAACATGCAATGTGTGTGTGGTTGAAGAATTTAAAAGTTCCATCTGTTTTCTGCTCTAACATAAGGAGTCTTGTTTCGATGAAAGACCTTACACTCACCAACTACAACTCACATGATTGTCATGTAATGCTGACCACTTTTCTTCCTATTGCCATCAGGGCTATAAATCCAGTGTTCTTAAAGATGGCAATCACACGGTTGTGCTACTTCTTCAATAAGATATCTGAGAAGGTAATTATCCGTGATGAGTTAGAGTCCCTACAGAAATTTGCTGCAGAGACATTGAGCCAGTTAGAGATGTGCTTTCCCCCATCGTTCTTTGATATCATGGTACACCTTATTATTCATTTGGTGCCTCAAATTGAGGCATTGGGTCCCATGTATTTCCATGAAATGTGGACGTATGAGCGTTTCATGTCATTATTGAATAGCTATATGTCAAATCGTGCTCATCCGAGAGGGTTCCATGATAGAGGCATACACTACGAGAAGAGGCCATTGAGTCTGGAGGACCATTATGTAATAATCTCCTAAAAGACCAAGTATCAATTGGTTTGCCTCCATTGCGACATGAGGGAAGGCTTGGTGGACGAGGGAGGATGGGACGGAAATCATTCATCCCACTAGATTACAACATAGTCCTAGAGGTACATTACAAAGATACTACAACAACTCATAATAATGGACCCATTCACCAAGCAAAGACATGAAAGAGCTTCGTGAGAAGAATCCAGGATGCACAAATGACTGGATACACAAGGAACACAAGCGTCAGTTCACTGCATGGCTAAAGAATTTGGACATGACAGATGAATCAGAAACCATCAAGATTTTAGCGTCTGGACCATCAAGCCAGGTCATATCATGGCGAGCTATGACATTAGTGGCTTCACATTTTCCACCGGTTTTAGGGACACCAAGCGCATGGCACAGAATAGTGGCGTTCGATGTGAGGTCAGATGATACAACCGGTAAAGAAACTACATACTTTGGATTCATTGATGACATATGGGAGGTTGAATATGGTCCACGCCTGCAGATTCCTGTGTTCCGATGTCGATGGGTTCAAGATAAACATGTCACTGTAGATAACTATGGCCAGAGAGTTCTTGATCTAAGTAAAGTAGGTTACAAAGATGATCCGTGGATCCTTGCTAACCGTGCTTCACAGGTGTTCTATGTGGAACAAATTCTATCTACGAATGAAAAGAAAAGTACCCAAAAGCCAAAGCACGTAGCAATCCCTGGAAAGCAACAAATTGTAGGAGTTGATGGTGTAATGGATTTAGAGGATGTTAACCAGTTTAGCGAAAATGTCTCTTTTTACAAACTTTGAAGAAAAAGATCAAAAATGTAGAAAAAGTATCCCGCAAAACCTCTTTTGCCCTGGGTGCGACATGATGGACAAGGAAGGACTGTAGCACGCTAGATTGTTTATCATGTAACTCATGTATCACTTATCATTTGTACCTAATGCTACTCTTTCTTATTAAGCAAAAAGATGATTAGTAATGCAGACGGGGGTCACTTGTGACCCGCCCGTGTTCTATGTGGTTATAATGCTACTCTTTCTTATTAAGCAAGATGTTTACATTTCCTCTTGTTGTATACCTTTAGACTATGATATTATTTTCTATCTTAATTAATTCACAAACCCTAGGTACATACAATTTTAACTAACCCTAATTAACAAACCCTTAATTAATAACTTAATTAATTCACAAACCCTAGGTACATACAATATTAACTAACTCTAATTAACAAACCCTTAAATAATAACTTAATTAATTCACTAACACTAGGTACATAAAATAATATCTAACTCTAATTAACAAACCTTTAATCAATAGCTTAATTAATTCACTAACACTAGGTACATAAAATATTAAATAACCCTAAGTACATGAAATATTAACTAACTCTAATTAACAAACCCTTAATTAATAACTTAATTAATTCACAAACCCTAGGTAGATACAATATTAACTAACTCTAATTAACAAACCTTTAATCAATAGCTTAATTAATTCACAAACCCTAGGTACATAAAATAATATGTAACTCTAATTCACAAACCTTTAATCTAACCTAATCAATAGCTCAATTAATTCACAAACCCTAAGAATAGGGAATAATAATAACCTGCAGTTGGTATTGGAAAAAATATTAAATACAGGCGGTTGTCATTGACAGCCGCCTCATCATAATTAGTCTGGCGGTTGTCTTAGAGAGCACGCCTGTACTAATAAATTAGTACAGGCGGCTCACATTGACCACCGCTTTGTGTTAATCTTTTCACGGCGGTGGTCAATGTGACCCGCCTGTATAAACCCAAACGCATATATAGCCATTCGCGCGGGGCGCCGAAATTTTTCTAAGTCCGGTGGCGCGATTTCGAACACGATGACGCCGTCCGGCCGCCGGTCGCCGCCCGAGCCGCCACCTCGCCGCCTGCGCGCCGCGGTCCCTCCCGCCCGGCCCGCGCGCACCACCACCTCGCGACCCGCGCTCGCCGCTGCCTGCCGCGACCGCCGCCCCGCCCGCCCCGCCAACCGACCGACATCGGACCCCTCTCCTTCTCCGCCCGGACCGCCGTGCCGCCCGTGATCGCCGTGCGCCCCGTGACCGCCGCCGGACCCAGCGCCTTCTCCGCCCGACCGCCGCCGCTTTCTCCCCGCCGCCCAGTGGCGCCCCACCGCCACCGCTTCTCGCCCAGCGCCGGCAGGTGGGGCCTTCTTTGGCCCTATTGGGCTGGCAGCCGCGGCCGGGTCTGGTTGCTTTTTTTTATTTTTTGGTTTTTTGTTAATTGTTAATTAATTATTAGTATTATAGTTTAGGGTTTTCCAACCACTAATTAGTAACTAATTAAGGTTAATTACAGTTTATTAATAATAGTTAGTAATATTTTTGTTAGGTTTGTTAATAATAATAATTAGTAATATATTGTTTGTTAGGGTTTGTTAATAATAAATGTTAGTATTTTTTAGAGTATGTTAATTAGAGTATATTATTAATACTTAGTAATTGTTAATAATACTTAGTAGGGTTATTTGTTAGGGTTTGTTAATAATAGTAAGTAGGGTTTTTTGTTAGGATTTTGTGTTTTTGTTAATTTAGTTAGTAATTTAGTTAATAATTACAAATATTTTTTTGTTAGAGTTTATTAATAATAGTTAGAGTTTATTAATAATAGTTAATAATTACAAATATTTACTTATATTCCATGGTTATACTTAGAGTATATACTTGTATTCCATGTTTACACTTATGTATCTTGGGTTTGCAAATTAGTGTTACTTGATAAGTTATTATTATTTCATGTATACTGGGTTTTCACATTAGTGTTAGTTGATAAGGTTTGTTAATAATAGGTTCGCTAATTAATTAGGCTATGTAATTAGAGTATATACTTGTATTCCATGTTTACACTTATATTCCGTGGTTATACTTATATTTCATGCAGATGAGTACTCCATCAAATGCTTGAGCAAGCCGATGCCCAGATAGATGAGGCGGGATCTGACTCCTCTGGATCCGAACCTTATAGGAGCCCGAGCGTATCACCACGTGAATCTCCTAGAGCTAAGAAGGCCCGTCTTGAGTTGGAACGTGACCCTAATTACGAGCCTGAAGATGAGCCATTATTGGATGATGAGGTATATATGCTCGTAGATTGTCTATACGAGAGAATAATACAAGTGTATGTATGTACCTAACAATTGAATTGACAGGAGGTGCTCTCTCAAGTTGATGCCGAAATGGAGGCGAGTCACAAGATGTTCGAGGAAGGACACGGCGCCTCAAACGACCGGGACATACTCCGAGCGAAGAAGTACAAAGAAAAAAGAGTGATCGGGCACGAGGAGATAGAGGAAGAAATAGATTTCGAGAAAGAAGTTTATAGGATCACGTAGGTTAGCCCGAGCGGAGAGCCCTTAGCACCTCTAGAGGCGCTACCTAAATTTAGGGCCGCCATTGGATGGTTAGTAAAGGAAGAATTTGATATCTCCTGGAGTGATTGGAGTATGGTG
This sequence comes from Chrysopogon serrulatus, assembly GCA_015844335.1. Taxonomy (NCBI): domain Eukaryota; kingdom Viridiplantae; phylum Streptophyta; class Magnoliopsida; order Poales; family Poaceae; genus Chrysopogon; species Chrysopogon serrulatus. Next base: position 431,490 of record JADLZL010006205.1, on the reverse strand, counting down.
CCTGAAGGAAAGAGGAAGAATTGTTGGACTCGATTGTGCACTAAGTTCATTTTCCCAGAGGGAACAGAAGGTTTGGTGAAGGGTCATGTCATGAAGCAGTGTGCAATATCATTCCGGAATTATAGGCACGATATGAATAAAAAGTGGCTGCAGAAGGGGCGGGACCCGACGAAGCGATACCCTATCACAGCGGAACAGTGGGCACGTTTTAGTAAAAATAAAAACTCCGATGACTCCAAGGCTAAGAGCCAAGCCGCCTCGGAACTTGCGAAGAAGAACATTTACCATCACCACCTCGGCACTGGTGGCTACAAGACCAAGATTCCTAAATGGAGGGCAGAAGACGAAGCAAAGAGGAGAGAGGGCAAGTTGGCATTGACCGATATAGTGCCAGAACGAAGTGCGAATTGGCTTCGCGCTCGGAAGGCAAACACTGATGAGAGCGATGAGATCTCCTGTCCCGATGAGATCAAGCCAGTTGCCGAGAAGGTTTTGGAAGCAACAAACCTGGAAAAGACAGGTGCCTTCAAGTCACAGAGGGAGAGGGACAGCCTTTCCCATGCTCTAGGTAACAGAATTATATTTTCCATTTTGTTCGAGTAAAATAGAAATCAACACTGACATGAAATATTTTGTTGTAGGTAACCCCGAGCATCCAGGCCGTGTACGGGGCGTCTCATCCAGAACCACCTGGAAAGAAGGGTTTGGCGAAGAGTGGAAAGCCATATATAAGAAAAGAGAACGACATAAGATGGATATGAAGAATTTTTTTTTTTTTTTTTTTGCAGCAGGCCGCCCAAAAGTTTAAGGATTTGATGGAAGATTTCGTGAAAAACCCTCGATCCTGAAGTGATGAAGCGGTTGGCGGGGAGCGATGTCTGCTCAACAGATGTCATCACAAGCTCCTTCATGTATGCAGCCTGTCCCAGCTCAACCCTTGGGTAGCCAGGAGATGGCCACACAATCTATGCTATTTCCAAGCAGTATAGCGTCAACATCAAATCCAGACCATTATCCAGTTGACGATATTGATAAACCTTGGCCTTGCTCATTGCTAATTGGATATGGCCTCAGGAATCAGCATACAAAGCAAGTGGCCACAGGATATGCTATACCTGGACGTAGGTTCCATGGTGTCGAGATGGAATCGGATACTGCGGGGGTCGAAGTGTTGACGGTCGAGAGGATATGAAGACGACTTCATCGACATCCCGACCTCTCCGGGGTATAGAGAAGCTTGGACAAGCAATCAAGAACTTCATACAATGGCCGAGACGGTGCGTAAGGTTGATTGATCCACCAACGGCACCCTCTCCACCCGGTGCATGAAGCATCCCAAGAGGCCGAAACAAGTCGACAATCACCATCGCCAATGCATGCTCCAGCATCTCCATACATTTATGAGCCACCGTCGTCATCCCCAATACATGATCTATCATTCTCGCTGGATGAGCTCGAGGGGCCAGCCGAGAACATGCCTGAGCAGCAGACTCCTCCAGCCAAGAAGGACACGACACTGGAAAAAGAGGTAGAGCAAACTCCTCCGCAAGCACCAAAGCAGAATGAAGATGAGCAAACTCCCCCGCCACCACCAAAGCATAAGAAAGCAGAGAAAACTCCCCCACAAGCACCGGCCACCAAGAAGAGGAAATTTCCAATTCCAAAATTGGTTTCTCCCTATGAGCCAAAAAAGGGGAAAGCAGCTGGCACAGCTCTATTTCTGAAAGGGCTTGGAAAGCAGCGGACGGCACGAGTCATTGAGCTCGAACCGTCACGCGGAATAAGGAAGCCACCCAAGGCCAAGCGGTGAAGCCGTGCCACCAACAAAGGAAGCCCCAAGTGGCGATGTACATGTCGAACCGCCATCAGATGCACCATTGACCCTTAAGGATATAAGAAAGCCAACGGTTGATGATTATGTCAATGTCCCCCGTGACTATATGCCCGGAAGGCCTATGCTGCAATGGACGGTGCTTGAAAAGGGTCCATGGACGATAAAAAGGTTTCATGACTGGTACATGAGAGCGAAGAATGCTGGCCTTGCATGCGATTTAGTGTTGATATACCAGCGAGGCGTGTTTGCTACTGGCACGGAAAGAAGCGGGGCATTTGTTACCTTCGATGACATGCACCTACTTGTTGAACTATAGAAAACTTGACGTCCAACTCATTACAATCTGGTGCTGTAAGTATCACTCATGCACACACATTGTTATTATTAAATTTGGAATGTGATAAACTCTAATATGTGGATGTTGTATGTAGTTTGCAAGACCACGAGCAGAGATCGTTAACTACAGGATCGATGGTCGGTTACCTGAGTCCAATCAGGTTACAAGAAAATATGCACAAATTTGTACTTACAAATGAAGATAGAGCAAAGATAGAGAAGGACAAAACACGGAACAATTTGCGGGAGCTGTAAAAAATTGCAACAAAAATACGAGGGCGAATATGCCCTCTATATCGGTAGAGCAATGCTGAGATATAGGTACAGGGGATTTTATATTGGCACCCTACAACTTTGGGTAAGCGTGACCTCGTATACGTACTTCAAATTATCGTGTTAACCCTAAATACATGTGTCGCTCACTCGTTTATTCATGCAAAGACCATTGGATTGTTTTTATATTTATCCATTCGAAGGGAAGGTGCTTGTCCTAGACTCCTTACATTATCCTCCCGAGTCGTATCAACCATTCTTGGTTCAATTAGAAAGGTGAGCCAACATGCGACTATATTCGCATTTTATATGATTTAGAGTCTCTAAATAACTTTAGTGTTTTATATTCCATAACTATTTAGGGCATGGCGGTTTTATAAGAAACAAAAAGGACCGGTCGACAACGCCCGCAAAAGATCCTAGTGTACCGTTGACGATACAACACCATTATCCGGTAAGTTGTCTAAACACATATCATCATTTAAATAATACACGAGGCATGACAATTTTAAAATAATCATTTGCTCATTACATAGTGCCACAAGCAACCACCGGATCGGTCTATTGTGGATACTACGTGTGTGAGTTTATAAGGCAGCGAGGGACGATCGTCGAGGGACAAAAATATGGTAAATAATATCTATGTATGAAGTTGTCTCATTAAAGTTGCAAATATTAATATTGGACATGTGTCAATGATGCTTTTAAACTTTGCTTCCAGTAGAAAACGAAAGGAAAGGACGTGCCCTTTACAATGTCCACTATGGAAAATATAGTGACAGATTTGTGCGGTTTCATTATGAGAGAAATAATTCCAAGTAAAGGAGCATATTTTGATGAAGAGGGGGATTTAGCAAGTGATAGGTTTAGAGCGCTGACAGACCTAGCAGGTCTAAATTTGAAACGAAATGACATGTAACACTACAAGGTTGTGCGTATAACATGCATTGACGTGTATATATGTAATTTTATGGTTAATGTTTGATTCTATGTGTATATATCTATAATATTAATATGTGTTGTATATATGATGCAATTTTATAGTTCATGTTTGCATATCTTATATATATATATATATATATATATATATATATATATATATATATATATATATATATATATATATATAGCACAGTGTGGAGGCAAATATTAATATTTGAAACAAAAAAAAAAATTAATTACAGGCGGCTCACAGCGTGAAAGCGCGATGAAAAATTTGTTTTCACGGGCGGCTCACATTGTCGGCCGCTTTGTGTATGCCTATTTACACAAAGCGGCCGACAATGTGAGCCGCCTGTGAAAACCAAATTTTCACCGGGCGGCTCACGCCACCCGCCTTATGTGGGCCGATTAGTATTGACCCCTAGTACAGGCGGTGGGCTCGGCCGCCTGTACAAATGCCTCTAGCGCCGCCTGTAGAAAGGTTTTCTGTAGTAGTGTACTACTGCAACATGTGCTTTCAAGCAAATGCCACCTTGTTGCTCAGATGTATGGAGGTACGCTGGCATAGAGGCCGACGGTGGCGTATGGAGCTCGTTGTGACGCAGCGGCACGGGCAACTCGCCGGCTGAGCAGCGTCACATGAAGGTCGTCTCCCTCGCCTGCTTGCCAGAGCATCCATCATGGAGGCTCGCATGCTTGGTGGAGGTGGTTGTGGCTCAGCAGTTCAGTGGAGGCCTCAAAGGCGAACGGACCGAGCATGGCGAGGTGGTAGCACGGCGAGCGCGGCTATGGTGAGCGGGCCGGCGGCAATGAGGAGGCAGCGTGGTGGAGACAGGTGATGCAGACTAGGTCCGATGGGGAATGTGATGCAGAGGACGCAATATGGGGACGCATCGCAGAGGAAGGGGAAGCCGCAGGGGATGGGGCCGCACAGCACAGCGGAGGCCCTAGAGGATCGGCGTGCGATGCGACGAGGGACCTGCAGCGGCGGGGCGCAGGCATGGCGACAAAGGAAGGAACCGGCACAGCATCGGGTCCCGTGGCGGACGAGTGGATAAGATCAAGGAAAGGCGCGTGTGGTAGTGCTGAGCAGATTAATTAGGAGCCGTGGGTTGGTGGGGTTGCGTCGTGTAGCGTCCGGCAATGACACCTGGTGGACGGACGTGCTAAGCAGAGTATTACCGAATATATATCCATCAGCTCATACAAAACTACATGGTAATTAAAAATATATCAATTCCAAAGTTGCAACAAAAAATTTCCATATCCATCAGCTCATGCATATAACAAATCTAAAAACAAATTTGTATACATGAAACTTTCCTTATTTATCCTATTTTACAAAGTAAAATAAATAAAATATACAAATATATTTCAGATATTGCCTCATAGGAGTTAATAGGGGTTCGATCGAAATAAATGAATGGCTCACAGTCATTTGGATGTACCGCAGCAAACTCTAAATAATTGCATGGAAAAAGTACTAATTTTTTAACTATGGGTCTATACAATTTTTTATTTTTTAATACATTTTGGGGCTAACTATCTTTTTGAACCCAGATGACCCATTTTGCATTGATGCGAAACCATTACAGAGATGTTCAGTTTTGGAAAGAAAGAGCGACAAAAGAGAATAAAAGATCTTAGCTGAAAACTCAAATATGGTATTCCGGGAAGAATTTTGTTTAATAAATAAACTACACAAACCTTATGATGGTGGTTTTGTCAAATTTACTTGTCGACAAAAAACCCACACTCAGAGGGTGCGAAAGCTCCTGAAAAAATGCAGTGAGCTGAGCGAATAAACTCACCTTTTGGTGTGTTAGTTTCTCGTGGATCCAGTTCCACTAATAGATCGTACTCCCCACGTTAACATTTTAGCTTTTCAAGATACATTACTTTTGTGTGTGAATCTAGACTCAGTGTATATTTAAGTTTTAGCAAAAAAATGCATTTAGTAAATCCAAATTGACATAATTTCAAAATGGAGGAAATATTGGGTATGAAGCCATCAAGTTGTGTAGTGCAGTGGACGTGTGACAATATGCCATATGTTGTTGAAAACGATCTGATCTGGTCTACCAGAGCCAACTGTAACAATTTGTGGCAAGGAGTGCAGAAAGGTCGACCAATATGTTCCGCCATCTCTCGATGATGCCCTCTTGTACAAACCTGTACATTTCATGCACATGTAGAATCAAGTGGCATGGATCTTCAGAGTCACATATTAGGGTCCATTTGGCAAGGATCCAGATCCTAGGAGAAATGTTTCGGATCCAGATTCTCTAGAGAAACGTTTCACTATGAAACAGAATAACCTGCTGGAACCGTTTGGCTGGCTGGCTGGATTCAGATTCTGAACAGAGGTGAATGTGGTGGAATAGACCAAAGTGCCCTTTTTTGAACTGAAATCGTGGGGTAAAAACACCCCAGCGGCTTTTAATTAAAAGGCAACAAAGTACAGATTACAGCAGAGAAAAAAACTTACAACAGGGAGCTAATAGCCTAACCAGAGGTTAGACTAAGAGCAATGAGTTGAGAAAAAGGACATTGAGAAACAAGAAAACCTGAGGTATAGAAAATAGGAGACAAACCTAAAATAAAGAGCGTCTAGCCAAGCACGCGCAAAAATGTGTAAACATTGCTTGATCCTGCAAAGATGTGCAGTAACCTCCTTTTTGAAAGCACCCTTCCAAGAAGAGAGAGATGGAGCTCTACCACCAAAGATGAGAGCACTGCGCTCATTCCACAAGCAACAAGCCCCAATCATAAAGACTTCCATGAAAAAAAGGCTGGGGAAAATCACTCCTTCCCTGAAGCAGTTTTTCATGTAGATTCACATCTTCATCCCAAACAATGCCTAGCGCAAACCATCTAGAAGTGCAGAAGGGCAATGAAATAAGAAAAGGTGTTCCACAGTCTCCTCACTGTTATTATGACAAAGAACACAGCAGTATCATTCTTCAAAGAACTTCTTCCATCTTCTAAGCATGTTTCGGGTGTTGAGTCAATCATTTAGAAGCAACCATGCAAAAAATTTAATATTTGGGATGCACTTGGCCTTCCAGATCGACTTGATAACTTCAGGGGGGAAGGGGTGCAAAGAGGAGTATTGCTAACGATAGTATATTCTTGCAAAGTAAAACTGGTTTCCCCAAATAAAGTGCCAGCAATCCTTAACATCAATGCCTGCTTCAGGAATAAGAAGCAGCTATGCCTGCAATTCTAAGTGTTCATTGTAAGCTTGTTGAGACATGGGAATTTAGAAACAACTAAGCAGAGACTCATCATCTCTGATATGTTGAAAAGAAATTTTTGTATCCTTGGCATATTCCAGAAGGCGAGGATACCACTAAGAGTGTCACCCATTCCTGGGATACAATAAGCGATTACTCTATATTGAACATGAAGTCTTAGAATGTCTTTCCACCAAAATGACCCTTTTTCTCTTCTAACATGAGGAACCCCATCAAGATAGTACTTCTGCCATATAAGAGTGATCCACTGAATAGTTTCCTTCTTATAGAACTTGTCCAACTGCTTCAATAAACGTGCATCATTTTTGACACTCAAGTTGATAACACCCAACCCTCCTTTGTCTTTTGGGCTTCTAACAAGGTCCTAGGCAGCTAAATTATATATAGCCTTTTTCTAGAAATTACTACCTCTCCAGAGACAGTTTTCCGATGTTTGACAATGATTTCCACCACTGTGACTGGCAATTTTAGTGAACACATATAGTAAGTAGGAAGAGCTGAGATAACTGAGCAGCAATTGCGATCTACCAGCATAAGAAAGGAACTATGAACTAGTAGAAAGTCTTCTCTCAATTCTGTAGATGAGAGGTGCATAGTCTTTCACTTGTGGTTTGGAAATTCCCATTGGGAGTCCTAGATAGGTGAAAGGGAAGGAGCCCACAAGACAACCCTTGAGATATGATGAGGTTTTTTTGAGTTACTACAGGGCGAAAGAAAGCATTTACAACCATGAGCCAAATACATTAGGTTGGCTTGTACAGCCTTGTACAAAATACATTTTGTCATGCTTCCACGATTACAATACATCCAAACCAAGCTAAACTGTAGGTTGCATTATGGCTCTTCCAAGACCATCATGATATATATCCATATTGGTATCATTAACTTTAGATGTTGATGCATTAGATGAATTTTAGGGTGGTTGATGTGACAGAACCGCCCAATTTATACAGGATCCAGTAAAACTGCCCACCTAAGACATTGGCACCCACAACTTTAACTCATATAAACCCTGTAGTCTACCGAGTGTCACAAAGGACCTTGGTAAATCAACATCACAATCAAGGTCACATATAAGAGTTTGCAGCGGATGGAATATTACAATTCAAGTTCACAATTAATAAGACAAGTTTGAGTTCAAATCTAACTATAGAAAACAACATAGCTTTGAAATGATTACAATAACATACGTTTGGAATACATTGCTAGCATAGGTGACATCCTCCAACCAAAAGCACAGATGAGAAGAATCTATAACTCCTATAATCTTAACCCCCACTAAGTAATTATCTTGCTTCTTATTGGTTGAGACTTCAAAAGTGATGTCAGCTGACATAATCAAATGAGTTACTTCCACTAAGGCTCATTTATCTTCCACTAACTTTTTCTTTTGAAATAGAAAAAAAAAGTCATAGCACCTAAATCAAGTATCGTAATTAAAATCCAATTGCACCATGGTATTCCTCGCAATAAACTCTTCAAAACAAGACGTCACATGGATATATTTTAATAATTTAAACCGTTTCTAAGCAAAAACCCGTTGTAAGCAAAAACCTAGCAAAATTGTATATCACATGGATTACATGTGGTCCTCTGTAATATGCATAATTTTATGAAAGAAAACTCCTAGAATTTTAGGAGGGGGATGACCCTTAGGTATAGTAGGGGTGGGGGTTCGGGTAGATGAGATTTGGGTGATGCCCAGTTCAAATAATCTATACCATGTATGTCAATACGACAACCTCCGCAATTAACCTACTACATCCATATATATGTATCTACTAATTCATAGTTTCGACTATTATAAACTCCTTACATTTCTACTTCATACCCGCATCAACGCGCGGGGCATCCTACTAGTATATAAGAAGGCCGAGCCCACAGGCAAGTCCACCTTCAACAGAACTTCGCCAATAATAGGGTGGGATAAAACCTTGAGTACTCAAATGTACCCAGCTAGACTTACCCGGCAGGAGGGAAAGTAAAATGAGACCAAGGATATGCAAGGCTCATTTGCTGGAGGTAGATAGATAGCATAACTTTGCAAAAGAGCTTACTATCATTCATCCTTACTTTCAGTATTTAGGCATCAAGTTTAGTGAAGCTAATTACAGCTAAGTTTGCATCGAAACTAGAGCAATCACTTGATTAACATGACTAAGCATCACAGTAGTAACCATATCCAGTTTATCATAATAATCATCATAACCATCATGTTCCATCAAGTGTTACTATGATGTTGGAAGCTCTTTCAAGTTTCTCACTATTCAGGAGAGATGGCAATTTGAATCAATTACATCCAGCTAGGTAAAACCCATATCACACACCCATACTTTCCCCATCGGGGTACTGTTGGATGACCTTTTGTTCAGATTCAGGAACAATTTGTGGGCTTGAGCTAAGCCGCATTGTCAGGGGGCAGCCAGAGGCTAGGTCGCTCAGGCCGTGCCTGCCTATAGTTGCCATGCCAAGTAGCCCAGGTCATGCCTACGAATGGTACTTAATCCCTGTCCCCTACAATGTTTTAGCCTAGGCTCAAACTCCCAACCCGACTCCGAAGTACTCAGCTTCACAGTCAGAATGACTTATCCAGCCGTTATGTGAAGGTACGTTCAATCTCGAACGAGGTCCAACAATGGTACGCTCCTCAACTGGCACAGACGGGATCAACATAAGCTAGATCTACCACCATCCACATATAAGATCCCACTCAGTCTCCTATATGTATCATCACATGGTTATGTTTCCGCGATAGCAAATATAGCCAACCTAATGATGTTGATTAACAGCCTAGACTTAGAATTATTTTGAAGCTAGAAAAAAGCAGTAGATTTGAACTTCAAGCTCTAGTTAGACTTGTTTCCAAGCTAATCCATGATTGGGTCCTAAATCATAGTTTTTAGCACATATCTTAAACTCTATCTTTTATTAAGGGTCAAACCTTAGAATCGATGAAGAAGTCAAAGTCCCATGGTCAATGTAGCATCATGGTAAAGCTAAAACTATGCTTTTTAGGACAATTGTGGCATTTTCTTGGCACAGGATCAACACGAACGTTTCATAACTTTTGTTGTAGAACTAAATGGGATTTGTTTGAGCAAGGTTGGAAGGTTTGGTTGACATCTCATAATCTCATCCACTTAAATATCCATTCAAGCACAAAAGTAACTTATTATTCCATGTGACCGTTTGATTCTAAACTTCATGATCATCACTTGATATGACACACATTAGTCCAGCCTCACTGTCCAACTTGTAACAAACACCTAGGGTGTCATAGTTGATGTCTCACATATCTTCAAGGTATTGTTGGTATATATTCTAGATCCTGGTCGCATCTCAAAAAATGCCTATCAAGTGCATGATTTTCACAAATGAAGTTATGAAGACACATACAAGCTCCCACAATCATATTCTTTTTAACCATTGGATAACTAGGCATCCTGAGTAAAATCCTCCACTTCATCTTCCATATACCAAACGTGCGCTCAACGACATTACGAAGGCTGGAGTGTAGATAATTGAATACCTCTTGTTAACCATTTTGCTAATCTGATCTTGTATCCACACTCTTGTTAACCATTTTGCTAATCTGATCTTGTATCCACACTCCTCCACTTGTCTTTGGATTTTTTTTCCTTTCTCTTTATTAATTACTAGTACGATCTCTCTTGGGTGGAGGTGTTATTTCCTCAGCCTGACTATCATCATCTAAGTCAGCTTGTTCCTCACCACCATCTGCAGCAGCTTGTGAACTTTGAGGGATGACACCAGATGATGCACAAGAATGTTCCTCTCTAGTGTTCTAATATCCTCAAAAATAAACTTCAAATCATTCTCATTTTGAAGGTTCTTCTCTTTAAACTTGCCATATCCTAAAATTTTCTATTGAAGTACAATATACTGTTGTGGGTGGGTCTAGAAATGGCTCCGAGTGGTGTGGCGTGGCAGCCTGCAACCTCCCTTCATCCAGGTGTGAATGGTTGCCGGTGTGTGCCTCTCACTGTCGCGGGCGAGTCTAGGACTGGCTCCATGTAGTGAGGCAGCAGACGACAGCCCCCCACTTTCTATCCAAGCGTGGACGATAGCCAGTGCATGCCTCCCACTCTACCAGGCGAGTCCGGAATGGCTCAACATGGTGTGGCGGCGGCCGGCAACACCTGGCCCTCCATATTCAAGAGTGGATGCTTGCCGGTGCGCGCCTGGCCCCGGTTCGGGCAGGTCAATGGGAGTACTGGCAAGGGTTCCGAGCAAAATCTCAGCTCAGATTAGTCTAGACCAATGACGAGGAACTCCTTGAAAGTGTCATCTCCTGGATCGGCCTGCTCAGCTCCTTGGCGCAAGGCTCGGGCAAAAGCCTTGCCAAGGTCCTGCGGAGCAACTTCTTACTCCTTGGCTGATGATTACGTTGTGGCGTCTTTCACCTGTTTGGAGGCCATCGTTGAAGAGTTCCTCTGCCTTGGTGTTGTACCTTCTTCTCTCTTTTTGGTGTATATATTTTGTGCCACCCTTGTGCCGTGGCATTTTATTGTTTTCTTATTAGTCGATATGCCACAATTTAGCCCTCGAGCTGGGGCTACTGCATTGGTTTTAGTCTGGCTTTCCAAAACTAACCGGACGATAGGGGTTTTTGCTTCATTCCTTAAAAAGAGGCTGTTGATGATACATCAATAGTATTCAGGTGGGATGCTCTCCGGGTGACATTTAAAAAAAAAACTACTTTTAACTATTGAAGTGTGCAGTTTGTCTGATTTTGACAGTTGAGATAATTCACTTTAAGCACTGTCCATGGACATCTATTCGATAAGTTCCATAGTTTCTTATTATCCTTCAACGACATAAGCAATTTGATAACATGGGACAAGAGTTATGAGGAGGGACCAAGAATTGTTTATTCTTTTTTTGAAAGGGTAAGAATTGTTTATTCTCGATGAAACTGAGTTGGATACTTCTCAGATGGCAGCTTAATTCGCAGAAGACATGTCTAATCTCAGCCAGGAGGATCTTCTTGTTTCAATCGGTGTGGGACCTACACCTACTGCAGTCCCAGCATGGCTGTGCATACTATCATCACCTGTTCCCAAATCGAACACAATGCATGGCCCTCGAACGATGGCGGCATAGGCAGGGTGCATGGCGGCACAGCTTGCAGGGTGCAATAGCAGTATGGAAAAGTGGAAGCCAACACACCCGGTAGCCACCCACCCTCATCACTGGTTCACCACAGATGCCAAAGAGATGTGGCGCCGATAATCAATAGCCTTCCCCAATTGCCTTCCCGTCACGTTTGCCGCCAACACCCACATCACTAACGTTTGCCGCCAACACCCACATCACTAGATAAAGAACACACACAAAGGAGTGAGAGGATGTTAGGTAGAGATATGATGTTGGTAAAGGTATATAGAATATATTATGAGTCCACACAAAGGAATTATGCGTTGTGTAATTAGTGTAAGAGTTTCTAAAAAGTGTTTTGCTGTTAGTGTCATAGGAGGCATGGAAGAAACTTGCTGATAGTTTCAGGATAGGATGAATTGTCCCAAATTATATGGCGGGATTACCAAAATCGTATATGCACGCCACTAAACTGTGCATATGCGGGACACAACGCTTGTAGGTAGTAGCACTATGTGCCTCTATATGAACTTATCAGCATATATATGGTGAATCTCCATATATGCCTCTATATGAATGCTTGTAGGTAGTAGCACTATGGGTCTTTGGGGGTCGTCGCATCGCGATTTTCTTTGCAACTCAGGATAGACGATGTCCAGACGTCCAGTAACTCATCGGCATATTTGGCAGCCATGTGGTTACGAACTGTGAGTTTGTAACCATTAACCAACATTATAAATATGTTTACTGCCTTGATTCATAGTACAAACCAGGTGTAGAAAAGTAGTTCAATAGTTGGTTGCGTGAAAGGCTTTTATTGCACATAAAAAAGCTAAAAGTAAACTTTAATTGGCATTGCCAACTTGCAACCGTGAACCTGATAGTCAAATATATATTTAATTTGTAGCCCGGTTCCTCACTCACTGTAGAGAGATTCATACTAGAGATGTGGTAGCGATTGTATGTTCCATGGCTTATATGAAGTAAAATAAATAAAAAATAGGAATGGGTTAAATGGTGACACAGACGTGTGCATGGAACGGATAAATTAAACACTTGTCGTATTACTCGTGAGCGCCTAATCGTCCGTATGGAATGTGACAACTATTAATTACTATGGACATACTCGCTCCGTCCCAAAATAACTGTCGCTTTCGACTTCCCGAAAACGAATGCCGGCAATTTTTATAAATAATAAATATTATCGATTAGTATCATAATTAGTATCATCGGAAAGATCTTTGAATCTAGCTTTTTAATAAAATTATTCGGAGATATAAATATTACACGCATTTTCTATAAATCGAGTCAAACTTACGGTGCGAAAACCGAAAACGACATTTATTTTGGGACGGAGTAGTACGTCAAAGAAGTACAATGTGAAACAGTTCTGTAAAAGTGTGTTCATTGATATATAGGCGGATGTTACTATATGTTCATGTTAATCGACAAGGGGACATTACTATATTTGCTTGCCTGTGAACTAGTGATGATCCTAAGTTTCTCACTAGTGATGATCCCAAGTTTCTCCATCACATCTCTCAAGTTTAACAAATTGAACTAGTTTTTCTACTTGAGCAATTATTGTGGAAAAGGAGTACAGTTTGTGGAGCTAAAGAGAGAGAAAGCGGCTTCAAAGCAGGAACATTAAAAGAGATTAATTCCCCATTCTTAACAAGTTTCTTGATGACACTGATCATAACAAGAAACATATATATTATTAATGTAAAAGTTAGCCTTTAGATTATTAAACCATCTACACATCCACTGATCGATGAGATATCTATACATCCACTGATCGATGAGATATGCACATACAGTGACACGTGAACACACAATAATTGATGGAATTAAAGAATGAATGTAACACACGCAGCGGAGAGAGTGGATTAGGGCTAGTAGATTGGAGGAGGAGGAAGGGAGGGAGGAGGAGGCGCGCGCCCTAGGGGCGGCGGCCCTCGGTGGTGGCGGCGGCGTGAGGAAAGGCAGTGGCTAGGGCGGCGGCGCGTGCAGTGAGGAGAGGGAGAGAGAGAGAGCCCAAGAGCTAGAGAGCTGAAGTGAAGAGCTTTCGCCCAATTCTTTTCTTTTCTGATCCAGATACAAACTCCTCATATTTATAGTCTCGAGTAGACTTAGCCCCTAAACAACCTCTAACTTAACCCCTAAGCAATGTCGGGAGATCCTTATAACAGCTGGATTCTCCTTTCCTAAACAATTCTCAACTTCCTAATTTATTTAGTGATTCCAAAATAACTAATATCTAGATATGGTAGTTGCGCATGACGCGGAAGGAAAGCGGCAGCGGCGGCGGCCGCGCCGCCTCTCTCTTCTTGGGCGCGTGCGCCCCCTAGGGCAGGCCACGAGGCCCCCTAGGGCAGCTGCAGGCGCGGCGGTGCCCTCTTCTTGGGCCTAGACCCGCTCAACAGGCCCGTTTATTGCAGCGTCGGTCACTGCCCACGTTGGGCATGTGACAGAACTCCCCCTTTCTCCACTTAGCGCGTCCTCGCGCTAAAATCCTGGTGGTGCTATTGATGTTGTCGAATCCTATGTCGGTGTAGCCCGCCGGTTTTTGCGCCGAGTGCATGGCCATCTCCATCTCGTAGAGTATGAATCCTATGGCACAATTGTTGATGTTGTTTATGTGTTCTGGGGGCATCACCAATAGTCAAGAAGGAGAGGAACCACAGAGAAGTTTTGCCTGCCATATGTAAAATTGCATATCCATTCCCGTGATCATCCATTGCTTGTTGTAGCCCGAAGGGGAGCCCCAACTGAGGGAGCCACAACATCCGTTTGAATGTGCAATTATCCATTGGAGTGTCCAGCCTGCTATGCACAAGTTGCTGTCGTGGTTGCTCCAATCTGATCAGCCCTAGCGTACCTGAGTTCATGAGTATGTAGTTGCTGGTGTTGATGGTGGCATCTGCCATGGCTAATATCTCCGTGTCCGTTGCTAGCTTGATCTCCATTGGAGGCATATACAATAATTGTGAATTATTTGGTGAATCAAAGATTGCATGCCCGATTGGACTTTTGAAAGGGGCCTCAGCCTGCTTGTAGTTATTCTCACTGCCATCCTTGCCAACTGGGTCATTCCGTTCCTTCTGTGTATCTACTATCCCAAACAGATCTCCAGAGTCGGTGATGAATAGGTAATTTTGGCTAGTTTCACTGCTAATCTTGATTTCATGTGTTGGTGGCTAATTGAGCAGTGTCAGATGTACCTTTGCAAACGATTCCTAGGGGTTAGTAGCCCCCGAACACCTGATTCACCGGTGGCCATAGAACTAGCTGGCGAGGAAAGTTGTCGTCTAGCTGTTCATTCTGGTGTCCGCCTGAGCATCCGTTGTTATGGCCATCAACGTTGTTTGCCATGTTATTATTGATGACAGTTCCTTGCTTGACTGTGAATAATCCAATCATAACGTCCTTCCGTACCAGATCTATATTGGTTGTGGTGATCGGTACCTTCATGTCGCTGACAATGGTGCCCTTCGGGGCATGATACTGATCTACAGCGTTCAAGCTGTCAGTAGCATCATGTTGAACTATGACTCCAGTGTCATCGATGGTGTTCTTCTGATCCAATTTGGATTGGACCTTTGTGATAACGTCGCTCCCAGTGAACTCATGATTTTCATCTGAACACTCTAGAGATGCAATTGTAGTAACAAAACTAAGAGTGATTTGGGTGTCAAACCTGGTGACCGGATCAGCATCTATGAACAGCGGGTATTGCAAGCGTGGATTATGGCATCTCCAGTGTCCTTCGGCTTAATTGGATCCATTGCCGGTGGCGAATTGCTGCTAACGACCGTTGACTGAAGGCAACCGCGCCCGTGAGGGCACGCTCCTCCATGACGCCAAGCGAGATGACGGCAATACCGCCCCGCCGAGTGTCGATGGCGACGGGTTCCTCCATCATGGTGTTGACAAAGAATTTGTCAGCGATGATCTCAACTTATTGTTTTCCTGCAGCAAGATTGTCGTCAATGGTGGCATCCAGATCTGATCTGGCTCGGGCCGTGGTGACAACGCTGTCGCTGACGATCAGTGCCGGAGCATCGATGATCGTCATTGGGGCGATGATGGAAGGGGCGCATGTGGGGGCACACTCTAACTCCATGGCATAGCTCCTGGTGTCGATATTGGTGATGCTCTCCATGCTTGCGGACGATGTTGCTGTTGTCATTGAGGGCAGAGCCACAGGCGCCGGTGGTGCCTTGCTCTTCTCTAGTAAGGCGAGGAAGCGTTGCTCATACACATGAGCAAAGGATTTAGCAGATCTGTTTGGACTCACCTCCAGGATGTCGATGGTGTCCTCGATCTTGGACAGCAGGAGCTCCTCCTTCCCGCAGGTAGGTTCTGTGGGCATCTCATCTGCGGTCCTGATGTTGGTGAAGTCGTTGACGCGCGCGGATACATCGGCGATCTTGATGTGGATGTCATCAAACTTCGCAGTGATTTTCTTGGAGAAATCACCGAGTAGCATCTCGAGGTCAACATGGCCACCATGGATTCAATCTACGAATCCTCCTAGTAGTCTGATACCAGTTGTAATACACGCAGCGGGGAGGATGGATTGGGACTAGTAGATTGGAGGAGGAGGAAGGGAGGGAGGAGGAGGCGCGGGCTCTAGGGGCGGCGGCCCTCGACGGTGGCGGCAGCATGAGGCAAGGCGGCGGCTAGGGCGGCGGCGCATGTGGCGGGGAGAGGGAGAGAGAGCGCAAGAGCTAGAGAGCTGAAGTAAAGAGCTTTCGCCCAATTCTTTTCTTTTCTAATCCAGATACAAACTCATCGTATTTATAGTCTCCAAGACTTAGTCCCTAAGCAACCTCTATCTTAACCCCTAAGCAATCTCGGAAGATCCTTGTAACAGCTGGATTCTCCTTTTCTAAACAATTATCAACTTCATAATTTATTTAATGATTCCAAAATAACTAATATCTAGATATGGTAGTTGCACATGACGCGGAAGGAAAGCGGCGGCGGCGGCCATGCTGCCTCTCTCTTCTTGGGCGCGCGCCCCCTAGGGCAGGCCACGAGGTCGCCTTAGCAGGCGCGGTGGCACCCTCTTCTCGGGCCTGGACCGGCTCGACAGGCCCGTTTATTGCGGCGTCGGTCACTGCCCACATTGGGTGTGTGACAATGAAGCGGGACTCAAAAAATTATAATAACATTGGTAACATACAAGATAAAGTCAAGGCAAGAATCATAAAAGGTAAGGTCAGTCTTAGTGGTGGGTTTCTTTCCCGGATTTCAAGACTACCACGTCAAACAAAATACAATAAAACTTGAATAAATCTATACATTGAGAGTGATAGTTTTATTTTATAGTTTCATAGATATTTAATTCCATGACTCATTGCGAGTTGGTAACTATGCCAAGAAAGTTTCATCCCCATGGCACTCATTTCTTCTCTCTCTTCTTAAATATGGTGCCACATCATAAAAAATGCCAATATGACTGCTTATTAAATGCATATAAATCTAGGATGAAACCACCACTAAAACTGGCCTAAGCGAATCCTCTCTTACCCCACTTAATTTATTCCCACTCAAAATAGTGGCACCACTACTGGACTAATTAGTGTTTCCCACCTTCTTTTGTCTGATGAATGCAACGGGGAAAAAGCAAATATGCACGGCTCTTTATTGAAATAATCGAAAGTGGCAGGTCGTCATCATCATGAATTCCATTATTCATTTAAGTGGTGTGCGTTGGGCCAGTTTTCGATCATGACCATTATCAATCAATGGACACATAGGTGACCTGCAGTCTCATTATGACAGCATATCACTAGCTACTAATGATTTGTACAGTCAATCGTCGTGCGGTTTGGATGCTCAAACTCAAGACATCAAGACGCTCGTTCTCGAGCCTCTCGAGCCACTACACCACATGGATATTTGTGACCATATATGGGATGCAATCTTCTATTGAATATTTAATTTCGCTTTCTAAACAATTTTAAATGAAAAAAGCTTCAACTAGTTGTATAGATTAGATTCAAATATGGTCAAGTACTAGAACTCTGGTGTTGGGCGTCTTTCACCCCGGCCTGTTGTGTATGTAACCAAATGTGGCAAATTGGGTCATTTATTGTATTGATATGTGTCCATCCAGTTTTCGGGCCATCCCCTCTTATCAAAGGACAAATAGGTGACAAGCCTCATTATTGCTAGCTAGCTTCTTTATTACTCCCTCCATTCATTTATCTCCTTCATCTAAGCATTTGACGAATGACCAAGGAGCAGAGCAAAAAGCACTCAGGCTGAGCGTACACGAGGAGTCGCAGACAAGGAACAATTAATGAGCAGCGAAGAGGCAATAAAAGCAGGCAAGTGGTTGCTAAATACAGGCAAATTTCAAGCAAATATGAAGGAGATTTTTGAATAAAAGGTTTTTTGCTTAAATGAAGATGATAAATGAACAGAGGGAGTAATAATATGGCATAAGTGCTCATTATTTTTGACTTGTTCTTTCTTAAAATGATTATTAAACAAACTGCAGATCAGTAATATCTTTGAGAAAGTAACTTTTGAGATGAAACCAGCAACACAAATTTAACAGATTCAACAGAAATATTTAAGAAAATATTGATGACCCAAGAATAAATGTGTTGATTGTACGTAACTCAGAAGGAACATGATTTTCTATGTAGTGGCACTATCTGTGTATCCACATTGTTATTATTATAGTACTTAAATAAGGGTGTACCAGAATGTATTCTAGTAATGTCATTTCTCGAGCAATTCACTACTCATTGTAAACCCAACTGTCAGGGAACTGCTATATAAGCCCCCACAATCTGCTATTAGTTTAAATATCCTCCATCTTTGAACTTATATGATGAATGAATGTAATCATTAAAGAACCTTTACATTTGTAAACAATCTACCTTGTGACGATTGGAGATGTATGTATAGGTATGCATGAACACAGAAATACAGAATAATCTTGCGGAATCAAAGAAAACTATTTAAAATATAGGCAAATATTATCTGCTAATAACACTTTCTTTTCCCATTCCCAAAAGAGCGCACCACAAGTCCACAACAAGAATAATAAATATATATGTTCACAATCTTTTCTCTTGTCCAACAGGTTGGGCGAAGACATTGACTTGGAGAAGTCGTCACAGCTTGCTCAGCGATACATCACAGCGAGCACATGTTTGAATACAAGCAAAGCTTGCTGGTGCTCCGTTGTGTGACTTAGTTGTCAAGCACTAAGTCACACAGAGGTTTTGAACGCCTGGGTGGAGATCGTTGGCTTGTGCTCTCCTTGCCCTGGACGGGTGAACCAAACAGACACCCATTGTGTGACTTAGTGCTAGTGGCACAGAAAACATAGGCTAGTTAAAGGTGAAGGGCCCTTGATGCACTACCAAAAAGAGGATATTGGGAGATGGACCCTTTGATTAACAGGCATATAAAGTGTGTAAATCTCCAAAAATATCCAAAAACTTTCAGAGACCGTCAAACCATTTACTGAGGCACCTAATAATAAATTATCGCCTCCAAAGATTAATTAACAGAAGCGGGCCGAGTAAGAGATATGTTTGTCAAAAGTCAAGACAATTTCCAGAGGTGGACCACTTATATGGACCATCTCTATTAATTGAGCCCAATCCATAAAAATGCAGCTTGCCCACTTTTGTTTTGTTCTTTACCCTTCCATGTCCTATCATTGGTGCTGGTAGTATGGGTGTATAGGACTACTACAAACCAAAATATTCCTGTCGGCACGGAAGGAACCGACAGAAAAGTAGTATTTATCGATCCTGAAGGTTATCACAAAGCACACACAAAAAAAAGAAGAAACCGACAGAAAAATTACAATTTTCTTGTGTACTTTTATTCAACCGACAGAAAAATTATAATTATTTTAGGTGTAATCCAACTACCGACACAGAAATGTTATTTGACATGCGTCTGGAACCAAAATAGGTGGCTAACCTAGTCCTGGGCCACGGTAGCCTTTTAAACAACCTAAAAGAGTCTGTGGTTAGCCCGCACACGTGTATAATGTAGTGTGTCAAAGTGCCAAACCCTAGCTGCACTCGGCGCCACTCGCCACATCTTGTCACCACTCCGCCGCTAGCTTCTGCCACTCATGGTAGGGTTAGGTGGATCCGCAATTGCAGCATCGGGATCCGGTGAGCGAGGCGTGATGCAGACGACTGACGGCTAGGCCCAGGTGGCGGCGATGAGGGTGCAGTCTCCAGACGGCCATGGTGCACCGGCCCTCCTCCTGTTCTCCGCACACCACACGAGATGCTGCCGCCGCCTCCGTCCGTTCGGAGAGATGAGTGCGCTAGCCGACCCGGTTAGTTTGCCAACTCTTCTACTGATTCAATTGCTTCTCATGGTCACCATGGTGCGGCGTAGTAATCATCTATTGATTCGTAGTCTTGTTACATTTTTTTGGTTCGCTTCTAGATTCGGTGTGGTTGGAGCAGAGGTATGTTCATGAACTAAGCATCGCTTTGCACTTAGCATTGTCCATTTTTAGTCCACGCCAACCTCTTGCCCGCTGCTTGGCTCTCGCTGTGTCTGGCCTGGATCTGGCTTCTGCATAGCGAGCAGCAGCGCCTGGACTGGTGAATGGGGCTGTCACTACTACGTAAATCTTTTAGGAGGCAAGCAAAATAGATTAATGGAGGTGGGCATTGCAACAGCCTCCAACCATGGGTCACAGTAAATGGAGGATTAACAGAGGCGGTTGCTTTGCCTGCCTCCCTAAATCGATTAAATAAACAAAAAAGAAAAAAGCCCACATGGGCCTAGATCTGGGCCTGCGCCGTTGTTGTCGATCCACCATCGATCTGCTGTTACCTTCCTAGATCTGCGACTGATGAAGAGCTAGGGGCCAGATCTGCCTCCGCCGCTAGGGAGGAGGGGGCCAGATCTGCCGCGACCGAGGAGGAGGGGGTCTAATCCGCTGTCTCTAGGGAAGAGCAGGGGGCTAGACCCATCGTCACTGAGGAAGAGCAAGGGAGAGAGCCGCCGTCGCTGAGGAAGAGTGGGGGCCGGATCCGCTGTCGTTGGGGAGGGGGCCGGATCTGCTGCCACCGTGGAGAAGGGGGCCAGATCCGCCGCACCAAGGAGGGGGCCGGATCCGCCACCGCTAGGGAGGAAGGGGCCAAGTTTGCCGCCACCGGGAAGGGGGCCGGATCCAATGTCGCTGAGGAGGACTAGGGGGCTGGAGCCACAGTCGCCGAGGAGGGGGCTAGAGCCGCTGTCGCCGAGCCGAGGAGAAGGGGGCCAGATCCGCCACCACCCATGAGAATCGGGCCAGATCTGCCGCCATCGAGGAGGAGGTGTCCGGATCCACCACCACCGAGGAGGAGGAGGAGGAGGCCAGATCAACCACCGGATATGGGCCCTGGCCACCATGTAAGGAGCTCAAGGAGGTGCCGGGTATGGCACTCGGCTAAGGAAGGGAGAGGGGAGGAGGAGGTGCTCTCGGCTAAGGGAGGGGAGTGGGAGAGGAGAGGAGAGGAGGAGGCGCTCTCGGCTGAGAGAGGAAGAGGAAAAGAGGGCACTCAGCTGAGAGATGGGAGCACCGAACCCTATCTTCATGTATATATATATGTGTGCTTGTAACTGGGCCTGTTGGGCTAGCGGATTGGGCTAGATTTACCGAGATGAATGGTTTAGAATGCCCTCCTAAGAATGTCCGTTTCAGTTAATGTCTATTAACTGATGCGGTGGATTTTGCAAGGCGGGTTTTTTTTAACTGCCTCGGATAATAAAAAACGACCACCCGCCTCGCCTCAGAGAGGGTTTTGAAAACGTCGCGGAAAATATTTTATGTAGTAGTGTGTTCACCTACCATGGCTTCTTGGGTGCTGCTTTTGCTTTATTGGAGAGGTGAGGCTTGTTGAATCGACCTTCCTTCTTCAAAGCCACGCGAGACTGCTTGCTGCTATGTGGTATACAGCTAATATCTAATCTACTTGCCTGTAACTTCTTTGATAAATGCTCGCTCGAGCTGTTCGCTGTTTCTGCTGTCATAGGAGCAGGAAAAAAACCAAGATTTGATTGGGGATTGTTAGTGATTTGATTTGACGATTAAATTTGTGATGATCTGTGCTTGTCATCTACTTAACAAAATTATTTTTACTCAATCTACTTTGTTGCATGATCTGTTGAAAGGACATCTGTAGGTATAAGATTCGTCTTATGATTATGACTATTCGTGCATTTATTAGAATAGACAGGATAGGAATATCTGAGAATTAATATGTTTGGAATATCTGAAATCAATTTGTTAAGAAATTTATGCATTCTTCCTTTTTTTAGGCTTTGCAGCAGCCAGCAGGCCATCTTAAGCAACTACAGCAGGGCATAAGCACAACAGATTCTCTTCTATGACATTGCAACCAGACAAAAAATTAGTCAATTCAGCACATTTCTATAGGTAGTCTAACAGTCGAAGTATTAGGAAACCCTGGAGCTTACTCCCTTTGTCCCTTTTTGAAGTGTCGTAGGTGGGTTTTTCGTGTCATGAGTTTGACTCAATTTGTAGAAAATTCGTGCAATATTTATATCTCCAAATAAATTTATTAAAAAAAACTAGATCTAAAGATCTTTCTTATGATACTAATTATGATACTAATCGATGATATTTAGTATTTATTAAAATTACCGGTATTTGTTTCTTGGAAAGTGCAAGCGACAATTAAAAATAGACGGAGGGAGTACATGCCTGCATAGCCTAGGTGTATCTAAAAGATCTATATGGTCTAGTATGTAGTGTTGTGCTGATCTATCTAGACCTCGTGGCATGGAATTTCCTGTCGGTAGCATGACATTTTCCTGTTGACGCTAACACCAACATGGAAAATGGTGAACCGGTAGAGAAACACAACGACTGACAGAAAAATTGTACTTTTCTATCGCTTTATTCTGGCGGTGTTTTTCTATTGGCGCACGGACAGGGAAATTAATTCTCTAAACTTTTCGTCAGTTTTACACCGACAGGGAAATTCACAGATGTATGCATCAGACTTGACCAACTGTATCTCGTCAACTGAATTTTAATGGAAGAATAGTCTTTAATTCTCTATCATACATGTGTTTGGGAATCTGCATCATTTTATCTGAACTTGAATTCCCTAACCATGATTTTTATAAAATCATTTTTATGAAAACAGACACTAGTTAACCTTCCATATAAAACACCCTTTAAAAACAAAGCTTTAATGGAATTGGGTTTCATATGGCTGTTACGTTGTCTCCATCAGCACGACTATTGACCAACAATGTGGTGACGACGATGTTGTGTTGAGTGGTACATGGAATGTTGAAGATTCTTGCCGCCGTGAGCAACTTGGATGTGTGAATCGGGTTGGAGTGTTTGGTTGGCACTCCTAAAGTTGTCGCTGTTACGTCGTTTGTTTAGACACTAGTTTGGTGTATTAAATAGACTAATTATAGAAGTAATTGCATAGATTGAGACACTGGTACAGAAAATATTTTTACAGGCGGTGCTAGAAGCATTTTCACAGGCGGCATAGCCCACCGCGCTCGTACTGGGTCGATACAAATCGACCACGATGCAAAGCGGTGGATTGTGAGCCGCCTGTGAAAATTCGATTTTTACGGGTGGTTCACTTAGTCGGCCGCCTGTGTAAATATACATTTACACAGTCGGCCGACTAAGTTAACCGCCTGTAAAATCGTTGCCAACCTTGAAAAAAATTACAAAAAAATTTTTTTAAAAAGGCAAAAAATATTTTTCGAACCGGGGGAGGCACCCGCCCGCCCGTCTCCGTCGAAGTCGCAAGTCACGCAATTTTTCACGTAAAATCGCGTGCTACGCGGCCGTGGGGGTTCGAACCCGCGACCTCGGCCTCGTGCGTATCCCCCTCTACCACTCCACCCACACGTCACTTGTGTCTATATCCCATTTTGGTTCCCCACATATTATTCCAAACCGATAGTAAATTGAATATTTGAGCGTCTAAATGAACTCAAATGAAAAAGTGGTGAACTACAAACTTTCATAACTTTTCAAGATCTACAACTTTCATTTTGAGTGTTTCTCCATCCGAGGTCATTTGCAAAATTTGAATTTTAAATTTGAAAATTTTATTCGTAGTTTTCCATAAAAAGATAATTTCAAATGAAAAAGTTGTCAACTACAAAGTTTCATAACTTTTCGAGATCTATAACTTTTATTTTGGGAGTTTCTCCATCCGAGAAAGTATGAAAAACTCAAAAAAATTAATTTCAAACTATTTCTACGAGCGGTTTACAATGAGAACCGCCTGTGTAAATCAATTAACACAGGCGGTTCTCTATCTACTTTGCGCCTGTGTAAATAGTACAATTTTCACAGGCGGTTCTCTATGCAAACCGCCTTGTGTAAATGCTATTTACACAAAGGCGGTTGTTATTAATAAAGCCGCCTGTGTAAATGGACGCTTTTACACAGCCGGTTAAGTTAAGTGAACTGCTGTGTAAACATATTTACACAAAGCGGTTCTCTTGATGGGCCCACAGAATTTTTTCTACCGGGCGTCATGAAATTGTGAACCGCCTGTGAAAAAAAAAAAGGTGTCGGGAAAAATGATTTTTGTACTAGTGAGACTAACTTGCGAGACGAATCTATTAAGCCTAATTAGTCCATGACTTAACAATGTGGTGCTACAGTAAACATATGTTGATGATGGATTAATTAGACTTCATAGATTTTTCTCGCGAAAGTAGTTACGGCTTTTGTAATTAGTTTTATCATTAGCACATATTTAGTCCTTTTAATTAGTATCGCAACATCTGATGTAACAGCTCCTAAACTTTAATCCCTGGATCCCAGCACCCCCCAACTGAACACTAGCAGTGCCAATTGCTTTGCCTGCTCCACTGAACATTGTATGCACTGCGTTGCTCAAATCCACATGCGTCTAAAATGTTGGACCTAATGCATCACTATTATATCTTTCAAGCAGACTTGGCCTTCAATACAATGCTGTATCAACTGAATGTTTGCTGGATCTTTAAATTAAAGGCATCAGAATTCTCATGTGATAACTAGTTGTTAGCAGCAATTTAGGCGGAGAAGGGAGAATTCGGAGAAGGCCAGGAGAATTGCTGTTGAGGTCCGATGTATGTATGACTACGTAGAGAGGAGTTCATGCAAACTTCGTACACTCCCCTCCTGCTGATTGGGCCCAAACACTATCCCTTTGTTCTTTTTCCCGGGCCTAGGCTTCCTCTGATGATTCGGCCCATCTTCCATTTTGTTGGCCGCTGCCTCACCCGTCTTGAGGTATGGACAGCTATCGACACCAATCTTACAAGCCACTACAGTGATGATTACTAATTCCTGGTTCTCTCCAGCTCTGCTTTGACGAACACAAGCCACCAAAATTCTACTGGTGCAATATTAATGCTCGTACAACGTTGGGATATGAGAGGCATCCGATATTTTACTATTACTAATTAGAGACCCAAACGGAGCCTCCACGTTAATCCTCACCAGACGCGTTAGAAAAAAAATTCTTAAAATTCTCACAAAAAATAGAAAGATGTGACCATCCATTTGCTGGATTATAATCATCAATGATATTAATGGCTATTAGATCTATTATCTTTTCTAAACAAATTACCGACCTGCGCCACCTCGCGTGGTATTAGCTAGCAAAGAAAAGAGAAACCCCGATTATTATATTAGCTAGCAAAGCCCCGGCGCCGCCGCTCAAACGTAGTCGCCGATCGAGATTCAACCAGAAAAAGAGGATGTGACCTTTCCATCCTGCGTGTGCTGTGTAGGCGGCTGTGCTTCCATCCCCGGGGTCAAATTGTGCTGCAGGTACTTGGCAACCCTGGCCAGAGATCGATCTATATCTCTACAGCATAAGTGGGTTTGCCTGATAGATCTCCTACTTAATTAATCTGATTTTGGGTATACAGCAGGCAGTTTCGTACATCAGCAAGAGCAGCATGGCAGATTGGTAGATTATCATACATGCATATCGTCTCATGGATGAGCTATGGTGCCAAACAGGACAGGTACTGTATGCATGCCGACGACAGCTTAAACCGGCAGCGTCCGGCCTTTTGCACATATATATAGGAATAAGTGCAATCCAGGAGGCAGGGGCAGGGTTGGGTTGCCTGTTGCCACGTCGATCCGCACTTGGAGCGGACGAGCTAAGGTTACATGTGCAAAAAATACATATCATATATGTTGCTGAGTGATGGATTGGAGCCCATGCACCACTGGCCCTGCTAGAAGATTAGTAACAATTTCAACAGGCTCTCTTCACCGCAAGATCACACGCCATGCCTCCAGGTCAGAGTTCATTGGAGTCAGCATGCAAAAATCTCTTTTGACAATCTCTTTTGACAACCAATTAATCACTAGATATAATGTGACTATATGACTATACATACAGTGTCTGCTCAGTTCACCTACAAATGCAAATTCATCACTTATAACATTTTTTTACATGTATATGCGCTCATGCATTATATCCTGCTCACGATCAAAGGCATGCAAACAAATATTCCTCACATGATGATATACAAACATATCAACATCATTGCTAATTTCTTCAATAAATTTAAATAGTAGTTTAGGTAATATGGTATGCTTACACTATAACAAAGTGGTATATTAATGGTGTCAATATAATGTGCACATGGTCCAGTACTTTTCTAAAGCTAATTTCTTTGAGTTTGTATCAGCCGGGCACAGTTTCTACAATAAACTTTACAAAACCTCTGATTTTGTCTTCCATCAATCTTTAAATTCTCTTGTAACTAAAATAAGTAATAGACATTCGATAGAACTGAAGTTGTTGTGTGGACCTTAGTGTGTCACAAGCATAATGACCTGCAGTCTGCTGTTATTTTTATTATGGAGAATATATAATAATGTATCATGGTCTCTATTATTTTTATTTCAAAGTGCATACACCCATATATGTTGAAGTATATATAAGTTAAAATACTTGCACAGGACTACATGCCAATGTTCCATATATGTGTATTCATATGTTCCCAAAGATACAGTTTTGGCCATACGCAAATGCAAAAAAAAAGTAATGAAAAAACTATATCCTATCTTTATTATACATAAATAATAAACTGTTGGCCCCTCAATAAAAAAGTTTAAAACCCATGTTTATTAATAAGATTCAAGGAGGGAACTAGATGTCGCTAAATGAAAAAAGTGTATATATACACTTGTTGGTATTAATTAAATGCACACAAGAAATAAGATTATCCGCAAGCGCACAGATACAATATCGTTGTAGAACTTCACCAAGACTAACCTGGTTTTAAATATAGAACCCAAAGGAACAGTAGGTGATGATGACTAAGTCTGTAAACTTAACCCAATGCACAATCAAGCTAGAAAATAGCAAGAACAAGGAGAACAATATGGATTACCTAGTTCTGATCTTTGTAAGCGGTTATTTTATATCATATGATCACGAAGCGAGAACTTAATAAGATAGGAGCAGAAATCAGAGTTCTCTCCTACCAAGCACCTTTTGCTTGCCAAACCTATTAACAGGAAGTGGACTATAGAGGATTCAACGAAGCTATAAGTCACCTTCGTAAGCTACCACTATCCGGAAAATCAGGGGACATTCACAAGTAAACATAGCCTAAGCCCCATGCCTACGCTACAAATACTACTTCAATCAAGAAGCTATCAAGATCAAAGTACTCAATAAGAGTTGCAGATTAGAAGAATAATATGAACAAAACACTTACTTTAATCAGAAGTTGACTACCAAATGATCTCAAGATGCAAACTCTGGGCGAGGGAGCTTGATCCTGAAGAATACAGCGATGAAGAAGCACCGACAGGCCGAAACTCTTCTAGAACTCTACTCTCCCACTCTATCTCTCTAATCTCTAAACAAGAACTAGTTCTAGATTGAACTAGCCACTCTTGATTGCTAGCCTAGATCTACTAGATATGAATTAGGGTTTCTGGCTCTTCAGCTCTCCTTTTGATCTGGCTCTCCTCCCAGGGGGGTTCAGGCCTATATTTATAGCCTAGTGGAATGAACATCAACCGTTGGATCAAACCGACTTAATGTAGGGTCAAGGTGCATCCTCAAAGGCAGTGGAGAGATGCGCGGAAGCTGATAGTTGGGCCCCACTATAGGGGCCGGGCGACACAGGCAGGTGGGGCTGGCCGGCCCCACCTGGAAGAGGCTCGGGCTCCGTCTTCTTCTGGTGTTTTCTGGAACCTTCCTGATCCCAATGCCGAAATTTTTCGTTGCGGTCAAGTTTCGTGTCTTTTATGCACTTTAATCCTCAATTATGCACTTTCTAGATAACTCTCTGGAAAATAAACAATTTACCAAAACTCGTAGAAATTGTTAGTAATAACCTCATATTCTATGATATTGTTATTAATTGCAAGAAGGATTGACGGTTAGAAATAGACGTAATCTACCGTCAACAAGCTCCCCCACACTTAGGTTTTTACTCGTCCTCGAGAAAAGATTAATTTGAAAAGTAATTATAGAGAGTAAAGATCAATCAAGACATAACTTGTGAACATATTCAACATAAGACCATCCCTAGTCATACATGTACAGTGGAATTCAAAGTGTCTACCATGAATCTTTGAGCAGTTGAAAAGTAGAACAGCATTAAATAGATCATTCTCTTCTTTAGTAATGTCAACAGGAGAATAAGTTTGAATATTTTGCAAACAAAGTATAGCGTATCCTTCTTCTTTTGTAGCACTCTCAAGTCACTTAATATCTAGTATTTGTGGAACTCTACCAAGGCCTTTAACATTGAAGCCCTTCTCCTACTTCTAAAAGCTTATGTGGATCTTGGGTAGGTAGTAATTATGTCGTACTTGCATGACATTTATTGTAGAGTCAAACAATAGATCCAGAGAGAAATGAGTCATAAAATCGAATCAAGCTAAAGGTGGAAATATGATAATCCTAATTCTACTATGCTCCTCAAAATACATCTCTCTTTTAAATATAAAGCTTGGCCAGAGAATATGAGCTATCTTTTATTTCTTTTCTCTCTTTCTCTTCTTTTTTTTCTTTTCTTGGGAGGCGGGCATCTGAGTACCCATTGTTTGTATTGTTTGCACACTTGTCTATTTTTTATACTTCCATTTTCTTTGTTCTTTTAATTTTTGCATAGCTCATACCTCTTTTTGGCAATTATGAATTGAGAGATAATAACCAGACTTGGAGCATTTATTTGGTGGCTATCCTATGATAATATTTTTGGTGTTCACTCCCAGCATAAGAGTGAAACATTTTCAACTGGTATGAGATATGAAATATGATTGCGCCTACTCCAGGATGGAGTAGTGCATATGTGGATGTGGCACTTGATTCAAAAGTATAACAAATCTCTCTTAGGGTCACAAAGGTTGACCACACTCAATGCAGACAAGTAGAGTATGTAAAAAGTTTATCTTTCCTATATATGGCTCTGGTAAGACATTGCTTTTACCACAAAGGAGAAGTGTAGCTATCAGTTTCTCTTTTTAGAAATAAAATTTCTCCACAGACAGAACATCAAGAATTGAATTCTCATTATTCTACTATATCATACTCCTCAACAACTTAAGCAATCATGGGGTCCCTATAAGTAAGTTTCTCATTGTCCTTCCTGAGGACACGAATCTCCTTGGTGTTGGTCTCGATCTGCGCGGTCATAGAGCTCATGATGGCGACATGGAGATGGTTGGATGACTGTAGGCTTGAGATAACTCAAGAGAGAGAATTGAGTCTTTCTTCAAGTATAGCCAAGGTAGGCTTACGATGCTTAGGCTCAGATCCTGATGCAGCAGAAGGTGGTGTAACTCTCTTGGGTGGTGGTGGCTTCTTGTCTGTATAGCGAACTTGAGCTT
The DNA here is from genome assembly GCA_015844335.1 of Chrysopogon serrulatus. NCBI lineage: Eukaryota > Viridiplantae > Streptophyta > Magnoliopsida > Poales > Poaceae > Chrysopogon > Chrysopogon serrulatus. Next base: position 401,861 of record JADLZL010006205.1, on the reverse strand, counting down.
CATTAGCACGACACCACCAAGCATGAGAGAGTCCTGTACTTGGCGCATGCTATCTCTCCAGACTTATTGGTTTTTACACTGACAAGCTCTTCTCCTCGCTTAGGGTCTGATATCTAGGTACCTTGAGGAAGAGCAATCTGCTTTCTCTTGGATGATCCTTCCAAGAGCAGTCTAGATGGAGGTGCAGGTAGCGTACGTTGAGCTTGAGCGTAGTAGGCTTGCTCATAGCTCCGACATGGTGGCACTTCAGCTAGTCCTTTGGCGAGATGACGGCGAGAGGCTTTGGCTGCGCAGGGACGAGGGCCAGCGACTCCTCCTTCGGGATCTTGTTGAGCTCAGCACCGAAGACGACGATCTCCTTTCCAGCCATTGGAATTAGAACTAGAACTAGAACTAGATGAAGAGGATTTCCTCTGAATGAGAGAGATGAGGCTAGGAAGGAATGAGGTTGAGGGGGGTCTAGGTACGTGTTTATATGGGCAACAAGCTTGCAGAGGGGGTCGAATCTATCCTACAGATTGCGTACGATCGTGAAACTGAATGAGATTTAAACCTACGGGAGTGTGTTGAGAAATACTCCAGAAGGGGGTAGAGAGTCGAGGTTTCACGAGAGGAAACGGGGGGGTGCCTGTGGCAGAACCGCCTGAATTAATACACTTTCAAGAGTACTCGTCTTCCATTAGACACTAAGTACTCAAGTGAGCGCACAAGTTCAGACCAATTCTGTCCAGCACACCCCATGGGAGAACGCAAAAATCCACAATTTCACCCAGAATATATAATGAGTGCAGAACTTACATCACTTATTCTATTTCATACAACATAGAGTCTTGAAAATTTATTCATTACAATACCAGAATTTCAGAGTGCGGAAAATTAAGTAGCGGAAATTAATTAAACACTAGTGAAAACGATACAAGGATCCATCTGTGCCCACCAGAAGAATCCTCCACACACAAAAACGAGCTCCTCAGGCTGCACCTGCAACAGAGGTAAAATAAACGCTGAGTACACAATGTACTCGCAAGACTTACCCGACTAGTGGGAATAACTTCTCGACTCTTAAGGATAAGCTGGGGCTATATGGTTTGCTATTTTGTTTATTTGCAGAAAGCATTACTAAGAGTATATCCGTATTATCAGGTTATTAGCCTTCATTTTAGGTTCATTAGCTAACCATTCTATATAAGCACCTGTTCTATTTTTAAGCAAGTGATAAGCAATTAGAGTCCTTTTTATCCATCTCCATGTTTCAGTTCTTACTGCGGTGCTAGACCATAGTCAAGTCGTACCATCTGAACCAACGGCGATTCGTGAATCAATATACCCAGTTGGGTGCCACAAAAACACACGCCCTACTTGTACCCTAGGCACAAGTAAGACCAATCCATTCCACTCCTGCCGAAGGGTCTAGGTCCCCGTCCAAGCTTGGACTCCAAGCCCCCACTACCTGAGTTATGGACTCGGTAGGGTGCAAGGACCTCCACCATCTCCGCCTCCAATCAGCTTGTGGGTTTAGGTGGCTCTAGCAATCAGCTACTCGGTAGGGTGTAAGGGTTTAAGTTCAATAGGGTATTTAGGTGGCTCTAGCAATTCATCGAGAGGTTCAGGATCAGGCAGATCCTCTTCCTCTTCATCAATGAAGAGCTGGGCCTCATTATCTACATGTGGTTCAATTAATTCTTTAGTAAAAATAGCATTAACCTCCTCTATTCGATCCAGCTCAGGAAGCAGCTCTTTCTTGGTTTTCAAAGAATGGGTTATAGGCATAGAGAGCTTAAAACCTTTCTCGAGACTAATATCTAGTTTCCCTTTTGACCTTCTCTAATGAGCCTTCCTATTGGTAAACCTATTAACACATCAAACTCCCAAACATCAAAGATATAAAAATTTAACGGAACTTGAACTCCATAAACCAAAATAGGAAGAGAACACAATACTCCTAAACTTGGAATAATGTAACCTGAAAGACTTTTTAAAGTTTTAATAGATAGAATTAAGGGCATATCTTCCAAAAATCTTTTAGCAAATGAAAGAGATATGATATTAACATCCACAATTAGATTGTAAAGAGTAGCAAAAGGATGTTTATCAATCTGACATTCAAAAGTAATAGAAGAAGAATTTAAACGAATAACATTATTTGAAAGCTCTGATTCTTCTAACCACTCTTCACTTAAGACAAAAACTAACTCTTTCATAAATTTTTTAAAGAACTTTACCTCAATGGGATGAATAAGATTAATATTTTTAAATTCTCTAGATTCTTGAGGCTTCATTATTACCTGATATTTAGAGGTGTTTCCATAATCATCAAAAAGATCATCCTCTAAATCAAGCATAAAATCAGGAAGTGGAGTTTCCTCCTCTTCTTTATTCAAAAGTTCAGGTTTTAAAATAGCTAAAGGTGGAGATTCAGACAAAGATTTAGAATCAGCTATTGACTCTTCTTTTTTTCTTCAAAAGATCAATCAAGATATTCATGAGAATAGTTTTTGCATGCGTAGCAACAATATACATGAACGCTCCTCCCGCGGTCAAATTAAAATTTTCTTTAGTTTTTTCATTAAGGCCTAAAAAGAAGTGTTGTAAAAGAATAGGTTCTGGCAAAGCAAGACTAGGACCTGAATTTATAAAACCGTCAAAACATTCCCAAGCCTTACCTAATAATTAGTTATCTAATTGTTTAAAGTCTATGATTTCAAAACAAAGTTTAGCGACTTTCTCGATAGGAAAAATTTAACACAAAAGCTAAAACATAACACTTTCCAATCTCTCTCGACTACTCCCCGACATAATGTTTATACCAAGATTTAGCTCGTCCCCGTGAATGAAAACGGAAAAAGCTTGCACCTTAACGTTTCATCAGTCATGCCTTTAATGTGTAGACATGAACAAGTTTCTTTAAAATCATTCAAATGGGAATAGGAGTTTTCGTTAGAACTGCCAGAAAAAATATGTTCCTGAACTAAATGAATTAACCCCAGGCATAGCTCGGAGTCAGGTGATGTAATTGGTTTAGATGACTCTACTGGCTGTAAACATTTGCCCGATGGTGCTCTGTATTGATATAAGAGTTGAGATACGGGTTCCGTACTAAAAGATAAAGCAAAATTAAAAATTTAAAAGATAAAATAAAAAGAAAAAGTATAATACAGGAATTAAGATAAACTTAAAGTCAACTTAGCAAACCGTTCCCCGACAATAGTGCCAGAAATACTTATTGGTATTAATTAAATGCACATAAGAAATAAGATTATCCGCAAGTGCACAGATACAATACCGTTGTAGCACTTACCAAGATTAACCTAGTTTTAAATATCAAGCCCAAAGGAACAGTAGGTGATGATGACTAAGTCTATAAACTTGACCCAATGCATAATCAAGCTAGAAAATAGCGAGAACAAGAAGAACAATATGGATTATCTAGTTCTGATCTTTGTAAGTGGTTGTTTTATACCATATGATCACGAGCGATAACTTAATAAGATAGGAGGATTCCACGAAGCTATAAGCCACCTTCGTGAGCTACCACTACCCAAAAAAGCAGAGGACATTCATAAGTAAACATAACCCAAGCCCCACGCCTACGCTACGAATACTACTTCAATCAAGAAGCTATTAAGATCAAAGTACTCAATAATAGTTGTAAACTAGAAGAATAATATGAATAATAAAACACTTACTTTAATCAGAAGTTGACTACCAAATAATCTCAAGATGCAAACTCTAGGCGAGGGAGCTTGATCCTCAAGAATATAGCGATGAAAAAGTACCGACAAGCCGGAACTCTTTCAGAACTCTACACTCTAACTCTATCTCTCTAATCTCTAAACAAGAACTAGTTCTACATTGAACTAGCCTCTCTTGATAGGTGTTGGTATAAATTAACTATACTCCATTAAATAAGTTTTAAGTAGGATTATCCGCAAGCGCACAGATATAATACTAGTGTCACATTTTAACCGGAGGTTTTAAATATCGTATCCACAGGGAACAGTTGTGATGATGACAAAGTATATAGACTTAACCCTACAATTAGGCTAAATAATATCAAGAAAGAGGAAATAGCTATTGAACTCTAGTTCTGACAACCGGTAAGCTTTGTATAATACCGTTCTAACTGGGCAAGTAACCCAATAGGAGAAGAAACAAAGTAATCCCCTACCAAGCACCTATAAGCCTATCAATTCTATCAACGGGAAGTGGACTACAGAGGATTCAACGAAGCTATAAAGTCACCTTCGTGAGCTACCACTATCCGGCTAATCAAGGGACATCCACAAGCAATCATAGCCCAGACACCACATCTACACTACGAATTACTACTTCAACCAAGTAATGACCAAGATCAAAGCACTCAATATGAGCTGTGAACTTAAGAACAAATAAGAACAACTGCTTACTTGAATCGGAATGTTGAATACAAAAGTACCTCAGAACGCAGCTCCGGGCGAGGGAGCTGAATCCAGACGAATACAGCCATAAAGAAGCACCGACAGGCCGGAACTCCTCCAGAATCTCTACTCCTCTACTCTATCTCTCTAATCTCTAAACAAGACTAGATCTAGAAGAACTAGTCTCTCCTAATTGCTACATCTAGATGAACTAGAACTAGATCAACTAGAGGGACCCTAACCCTAATTATGTAGAGAATATGAAGCACGGGGTGTAGAATGCCTCTTGGAGGGGCCTTGAGGCGTCATTATATAGGCCGAGGTGGAGTTGGGGGCAAGGAACCGCCACGTCAACGATCTGTGTCTTCATGTTGTGTACACCATCGGATCAAAACGACCTTAGATCGACGTAGGGATACTTTGCTTGGGTGCCAAGGAAGCGTGGGAGGAAGACTCCAGAAGGCGGCGGCCAGACGCCACAGGGGGGTGCCGACCGGCGCTAGGGTGGGGCCAGCCGGCCCCACCTGGACTCCCCTGTGGGTCCCACTGCTTCGGGTGTCTTCTAGACCCTTCCTGAATCTAATGATGATGTTTGCCGACGCGGATAAGTTTCATGATAATTATGCACTCTAATTCCTCTTTTATGCTTTTCTGGAATAATCCCTGGAAAATGTAGAATATGCAAAACTCGTGGAACTTGTCAGTTAAAACCCTAGACTAGTGTGTATTCATGTGCCTTTTTATGTCTAAAGTTCTAATGAAAGTTGACGTTATCCGCTGTCAACAACTCCCCCAAGCTTACCTTTTGCCAGTCCCTTGGTAAACATCCTAAGCCTAATTATTAAAATATTTGGATCAGGAGTTGCTGCAATACTTTTATTTCTTTTAAGCACACTTGCTTTTAAACAAAAATTTTCCTCCGGTTTAGACAAAACTGCTCTAACTTTCAAACTTACCCATTTTACCTTTAACTATGGAGCTTTACAGCTTTTGCATAAGTCTTGAGCAATCGAAAGATAGAACAATTAAGTCAAGCACTATGTCTCAAATTCTTCACAATACCAATATTCCAGAGTTTTGTAAGTCTTCGAAATAAAACTCAGAGCTTAATTGTATGACGCCCTCAAGTCTCTTATTATATATGGTATTTATGGATCTCTGTTGACGGTGGATAGCGTCAACATTTAATAGATCAATAGACATGAGAAACACATGAATATCGAGAAGTCTAGGGTTTTATCTGACAATTTCCACGAATTTTGGTGATTTATCAATTTCTAGAGACTACTCCAGAAAACGGCGGAAAATGACTTAATTATCAAAATACATCTCAGAATTATTCGCAACTCAAGAATACGCTACACAACTCTAGAAGGATCCAGAATACACCAGAGCAAAGGGGAGCGCGAGGCACTTCCAGGTGGGGCCGGTCGGCCCCACCTGTCATGCCGGCCGGCCCCCTAGGGGGAACCATCTCCCCCCTTCTGGAGTCTTCCTCCACCGCCATTGAGGGTTCATCTTAGCCGTCCCTTAAGTCGGTTTGATCCAACGGCCATCGTGCATCCCACGGGCTATAAATACAGGGCCAGACCCCCTCCACTACTAAATTTTGACCCTATCGCATCGCTCTGCCTTGCATCAATTGCAAATTTGATGCAATAGGTGGCCCTTATTACATCAATTTTTAAAATCTGATGCAATAAGTGGTCATTATTGCATCGAGAAGTAGTTGGATTCGATAGTAATTCATGTCGATGCAATAGGTATGATCTATCGCACCAATTTTATACAAGGGATGCAATAAGTGAAAATTATTGCATCGGACAATTTTTGATGTGTTAGTATCGATTTTGGATGCAATACGTAAGCGTTATTGCACTGGTTAAGGATATGGATGCAAGTAAGAAGCATTATTGCATCAAATTGATAGTGCTAACTCTGATGCAATAGGTGATTGCTATTGCATTGTTTTAGTAGTGATTTGATGCAACAAATGATCAATATGCATCGAGAGTGTTTTACATTGCAAGAGCCTAAAACATATAGTTGAGCATCATGGATTAACTTGTGTGAAGTCATCAGTTAACGCAATCCATGATGGTTCTAAATCTTCACCTAGTTAGCCCAACCCAAACCAAATACATGTGACAATTCTAGACCTTCATGGATGAATTGCCACATCAATATTTTGGTATTTAAAAACAGTACCAGACAAGTAAATTGCAAATCCAGGTGATCATGTGTAACTTGAAGAGATGGCATAAGGACATTAATATATTTGATACATAGTAGCATAGCAGATTCTTGAGGATAGGCATTTGATAGTATACTGCCAAAATTTGAACAGTCAATCCACAAACAATATGTACTGGTGGGCACAAACTTACTCAGCAACCAATGGAGGTCAGCTTTATAGTAATCCCCAATTCAGGGAGCCATGTGCAGTTTCTAATTCTGCTATTTGCTCAGGCTTTGGTTATGAAGATGTAAACCGACCTCGCCTACACTGCATCCTACAAATACAAGCAAACTTTGTAAATCTCAAGAGTGCACATGCCTATTTATTTCCAGTTTCCACTCTTCTAAGTTTTAACTAGCATATACAGGTCTCCTTCCTCAATTCAGATTGGTCACTGACAGAACAGAGCAAGGCAACGAATGCAGAGCCCACTTTTTTTTTTTGTGTGATTCAACCATTCAGTGGGACTGCATTGACCAATCTCATGCCATCCATAATAGAATTATAGTAAGTACCTAAACAAACAATAATGAAAGGGCTTCTCTCCAATATGATTGAGTACTTGAATACATGATGAGTCATCTAATGTAGGTAGAAGACACCAAAATTAGTGCTTCATCATGAGTATATTCAGTTGTAACATAAAAAGGAAAAATCAAAATGAGGCTGAACCAGGATTACATTTAGCAACACTATACACAATAACAATTCATTTAGGGGAAAACTAAGGGAAAAACTAAACACATTCATTAATTGCTTACTGCTGCTAGTGAACTGAATAGCAACAGTAGGGAGCTCATCTGCTTACATTGTCGAAAAGCTGCTGCTCCTATCTGGAAATGACTTTGCCAGAGCCTTTGCTCTGCTTCCCAGAACAACATGCTGCTAGATCCTTGGCTCATTTATCCCTACAAAAAATCGTTGACAGATAAGAACACTGGCAGCATCCTTAGCATTTTTTAGAAACCAAAAATATTATTTTTCTGTGGTGAGAACAAAACTGCAGAGAAATTAATAAAAAAGCGCTTGGTTGGTTTCATCATATATGTGGTGAGAAAAAGAAAACTGCAAATCATATAGCACAACTCTATTTTAGGGATGCACTTATCAGTGAAAATATCAGCATACAATTCTGTATAAAAAAAGTTGATAGTTGAATATTATCAAACTAGACTAAATAAGGGGCTAATTCATTTCAAACGTATTACTTTAGATCAGCAATAGCCTGAATATACTTCAGATCAGTGCACATTGTTGCACTTGCAGATGCTACTTTACAAGAGAAACTGCACACCTAATAAACATGGTTATGTTCCCTGATTATGGCACTACTACAAACTGAAAACAAAGGGAAAAACAGTAGTGCAGTCTGAAACTCTAAATATGAAACCACTCATTTAAGATTAGACATAACTTGAGCATGTTCACATATAGCTAGAATACTCGTATGCCTTCCTTCTTTTCAGTTTTTAGATACTAAACAGAATAACAACATATATGATCCTTATATTAACAGCCATAGGTGAATGCAAATATGACAAATAATTAGAACACTGGCAGTATCCTTACCATTTTTGAGAAACAAAAAAAAAAAATCTATTCTATGGTGAGAAAAAAAACTGCAACACATGAATCTATGACAAAAGGTGGAGGGGGTCAATTGATTACCTAAGTAGCTCGATCTGGAGTGAGATGGTGGCCGCAACATGGAGCCCCCAAGCTGCCACGAAAAATCCATCTCCCTCGCGTATCGTGCGGTGGAGCTCTGCTGACCGCCGCCGCCTCTCCCATGCTCCGCGGGCATGGGAAACCTCGACCGGCAGCGCGCAGCAGTCTGCTCCCCACCATGCTGAAGGTGATGTCGTTCAGTCGTTGCCCAGTGTGCTGAAGGCGATGTCGAGGCACTCACGGCTGATTTCCGCCGTTCCGCGACACCACCATGCTGATGCTGCTTATCCCTAGCTTCTCGAGGCACATCTGCTCTGCTCCTCTTCGTGCAGTTCCTCCGTGCAGCTTCTAGATTGGGTGGGGGCGGATTGGGAGCCTGGGACGGTTGCATTGGTGGGATTCAGGTGGCGGCGGCTGGGTGTGTGGTCGAGCGGAACTTTGAGAAAAGGGGGCGAGTTTTGGCTGGCCGCCGTGGAGAGGCAGCGCTGGACGAGTTCTGGTTGGCGGGTTCCTTAGAAAATTTCATCTCGCGAATTTAGTCACGGCGCGCAGGTATGGGTCCTTGAAAATTTCATCTGGCGCCTAGCAGCTCGAACTCAACAATCGCCGCCCATCACTGTATTTTCAACTTAAAAGAAAATCTATTATCTATTATCTATCTATTACCTAATAATATCTATTACCCAATAATAATAATAATAATAATAATAATAAAGAGTCAAAATTTTTACCGTAATTTTAGTCTGGCCCATTCTATTCTGACCCAACTACCCAGCCCACTAGCTCTACACCTTTGCTTTTCTTCTTATCCCGCACAGCCGCAAGCCATGCTCTGTTCTATTTTAAAGCGCTTCGCCGGCTACCTCTTCTATCCGTGCTTCCTAACCCCTATGACAAATATGGTTTCCCCACCATAAATCAAATACAACTCTCAGATTAAGAAACCCTGTAACATACAATCAAATACAATTCTCTATAAAAAAATCAAATATAACTCTCAAATTAGAGAAATCATATAGCACACTACACCAGATCAACCACAAATCAAGCGATGGACTTTATCAATGGGACTAGATACAAGTGTCATGAATATGATGATATAAATTTGTAGGATCTAACATGAGACTGATTACTAATTACCCATAATCTCTATCTTCAACTTTATTTTACATTAAACTTCAATGACTTATGGATAAGCGATACTTTAGTAGGTCAATGAGGAGCAAGTCCTTTTGACTCACATTGCTCAAAGTTTAGTAAAAAATCATCGAGTAAGTTAAACTGAGATAACCATTTGCTCACCTAGTCATTTTAGATCTCCATATAGTAACTATGCCTATACATTGTAACAAGGCATCTTGTTGTTGCCTCTAGTCACTTGGACCACTTTGACGATGTTTTATCACCGATAGCCTGTCACGGGGGTACCCGGGATAGTTGTTTGTTCGGGTTTCGTCGAATCTAACGGAACTTAGCGGTTGGTGCATGTGATGAGAGCGACTTTTATACTGGTTCAGGTATAAATAGTGCCATGCCTCTCAATCCATCTTTCTATTATGCAGAATCCTAATCGGTGGTCTTACAAATGTGCTCCATATTTTGTTGAAGTAAAAAACGGTAGTGGTAGTCATAGCCCTTGGTACACAACTAATTTCATATACATTTTAAACAAACAAACAGATTTCTAATATAGGCACGAATACTGATCACGTCTTTTGAGTATTTTGCAAAATTTTAGAGATCTAAAATACAAGTATGTTGTCATGTCAATTTATAAAATTTTCTAATCAAATTTAAATATTATATTATAAATATTTCCTAAAATTTTGCTATTTTGAACGTGTCCGTGTAAAATTAGGCCCAAATGCTGCCAAGCCCACTAGACCAGCTCTAACCCGACAAAAATGTTTCCTAACCCTAATCGACATTCATGATTTGTCCCTCCTATCTCTCTCTCCCAGGACCCAGACGCCGCCGCCGCTCAGGGGCACACGGGCTCTCCACCTCATCCCAGTCCTCACGTGGTCGCCGCCTCCACGACAGTCGCCGCCTCCGTGTCCCAGCGCCCTGCCCGCGTTGGTCCCCCCCAGCGGCACTTCCCGTCCGCCGCCCGCCGCATTGCCAGCCCGCCCCGCACAACTTGACGGGCAACCCGTGCGCAGTGCAGTCGCTTGGGCCAGGTGCTCGGCGCGCTAAGCCATGGAGGCAGCGCGTGCTCGTGCGCTCCAGCAGCCAGCATCGGCACAGGAGTCCAGGTCTACGATCTACCATCTCCATTAAGCCCGCCAGTGTGCTCAGGATGCCTGCCCACCGACAATCAGGTATTCAGGTTCATGTACGTGGTGTGCAACTTCAAGGTCCCCGAGTTCACCTCGCTCTTCTAGGCGAGATGCAGTTTGTTACTTTGTTTCTTGTTTCCCCCCTTGGCGATAGGATCAGACTCCAATACGTTTAGAAAATCTGTTTAGTATTGTACATGGCTTCTGTATCCCAAAACTGTACATGTCTTTGGTAGTCTATAAATGGATTCGTGATAGTTTTAGCTTTCTTTATTACTTGGTTTCCAACATTCCCATAAGTGGCAGTAGTAGCACATGAACTGAATGTTAAATAATTGTGCATCAAGTGAATGTTGCTCAAAGTTCTCGCGGTAGGCACTAGATCGGCTCTTGCTAAATTGATGTTCCTCTGCTGCGATTGAAACATAGAAACTGGGCTAAAGAGTTAAGTAACTGTAAATCAACTGAATTTTCGTTTTCTCACATCGGATATTGGTCTACAGGATGGTGCAGCATATGATACGGTGAGCTTTAGCATTATAATTTTAGTTTTGCTTAGACCTTTTTCATGAAGCTGATATCTTCTTGTAGATTGTAGATGCTCTTTTTTATTGCAAAAGTGAGGTGATTGGGCCAGGGTTTTTTAGATTGAAGGTTGAAATTGGTAATCTTTATATTCTGGCATATTTCACTGTATGTCTGATGTTGTTGTTACCTTTCCTGTAGTAGGTCTGTGCACCAACTGTTAATAAAAATGCAGAGCTAGGAGGAAGATGATTATGTCTGGTTAGGAGGAAAATGAATCGATCTTTGAATTTTAGAAATTGATACCCTGTAATGGTATATTAGCTAAATAGATTAAATTGTAGCCCAAGTGATCGAATGGTTATTGACCCATTCAGATTTAAGTGAGAAGATTGACTGAAAAAACAAACACAACCAGACCATAGTTTCATACCCTAATATCAATTGGAAGTTAACACCTTCTCTCTTACTATAGATGAACAGACCCGTAGATTTACAGACTTGTAAGCTTTTATCAATGTCAGAAAAAGTATTCTACTTTAATCTGTTGTATACAATTAATTTACATTTTTTTCTCTACATACTGTTATCTTTATTTTCTCTATAAATCTTACTCTTCATATATATAGAAAATGAAGCTGCTATAGTACAGTTCAAAATTTTTTTATAAGCTGTTATTTTCCTGAGTTTTGGTGCTATGCTAGTGATGATTTTTACTATTACATATTATATATCATTTCCTATATTTTTTTCAGGTAACTTTAACATTGTATGTTTGATTCAGTTGATGTAGTTACTTTTGTGTGCTACCTCTACTGCAGCTACTGCAAAACAAGTATGCTTCTATGTTCTCTGCTCAGCCTTAGGCCTCTGCAAAGCAGGTATGGCAGATCTTAAGCCTCCATAAGTCTCTAGTAATTGGAAGTTCAGTACTATTCGGACATGAGTATGACAATTTTACAGCAAGTTCAGTACTAGATCTCTGTGTCCGCAGCATGCTAGATTAATTAAAACGATTACTCCACATACACTCTGATTTTTTGGGTTGACCTTTGTGTCTGGAGCTTGATGCTGCATCTCACCTTTACCACTCAAATTTAATAGTATATATGCAAACTCATGTTTGCCAAGCCTGTACTTTTTTATTCTCACTTTGGTTTGCAAATGATCCTGTCAAACCTGAATGCCTAGTTCGTGTTTCTATTATATGAAAGATTCAGCCATACCTGATTCTATGATGCCTACTTTGCAAATGTTTCTATTCATAGTCATTTGGAAGATTATGTGATCCCTAGTTTTTGATTCAATTATATATTACTGATGCATATTTCATTTGGAATATTTTAGGAAGATGATGAACCTTAAGGGACTCTTGGCAAGATGAACTCAATCAAACAAGCTGCACTGAGAAAGATGCTATACTGATCCGTGTTAAAAAGTCATGTGTATTTGTTTAATTGTATAAGTTAGTGGTCTGTTATGAAACTTTTTGCAACTACTTTTTCGAAATAGGAAGACCTTTGCCTAAATTATATTGTACAAAGTACTGAATGTGGATGATCTATGTTATTAATATGATTGCACTTTTGTATCCGATTTTGTATTTTTTGGATCACGGTGCAGCAAATTAATACTGTTGCAATAAATAAAATGTGGATGCAATATTTAGTATTGCATCAATCCTCATTTCGATGCAATACTTTGTATGGCATCAAACCACATGTCGGTGCAATAGTTTATGTCGCATCAAACCTAATGTTTGATGCAATAGGTGGAATTGCATCGCACCAAAATGTTGATGCAATATGGTCTATTACATCGAAAATTAGTTGTTGCAATAGACATTCTTATTGCATCAAATTTATTAGATGTATTACATCGATATGATTTTGATATAACAACCTGTTGCATCTATCTATCGTTGATGCAAAAGTTATCCATGGCCGATGCAATAGGGACCTCGCATCAAATCAGTTTTGATGCAATATCTCTTTTGCATCAAAATATTTTGATGCAAAAAGCAACAGTTGGTTGATCAATAAATTACTCTCGTATCGGCCATAACAAACCGATGCGATAGGCTATTGCAACAAGAATTCTTGCATCGGCTCGCATCAAACGCGAACTTGATGCTATATCAAGCTATTGCATCTATTTTGGCCCTATTACAACAATATTTTGTTGGTGTAATAGGGTGAAAAATTAGTAGTGCTCCTGGGGCCATCAAGTCATTTGGAGATCAAGCATCCAGAGCCAGAAACCCTAGTTCCTCAGAGTTCCTCTATTCTATAGTAGTAGCTTAGTTAGATTAGATCTAGAGGGAGTCAAGCTGAGTTAATCCAGCTTGGATTCCCGATCGGTGTTGCCAGGAGTGTGGAGTTCGGTACTGTTCTTGTACTCTTTGTATTATTACTACATTGTTCTTAGCAATATTAGTATTCATTTATGTTCTTGATTGCAATGTCCATCGTCTACTTTGATTACATATCTAGTATAGTTAGTCCACTACTATTGAATTCATATATATACTCGTATAGCGCTCATCCAGAGGTACCCTAGGTGAGTGGTAGGCATTATGTAGGTATGGAGCCTAGATATTATGCTTATCTGCGAGTGCCCCCTGATGTGCCGTGTCGTGTGGTAGCTCATGGAGGTGACTTATAGCTTCATTGAATCCTCTGTAATCCACCCTTCACACACAGGTTTGTAGTGCGCGGTCGCGATGGAAGGTGACGATTGTCTTAATTTCCTTCTTTAGTTGATGCTCCTTATGTTTAATATCATAGCAACCTAACAATGATTGCTAGATGTGTTTGCACTAATTAAAGTGTTCGTTGATGTGTAGTTATAGAATGACACTAGGAACTATTTCTCTAATATTCAGATCTAATGCGTTATTATGGTAGTTAGAGTGCTCTGAGTGAATCTATTATCTTATTATGATGCTTGATCAATGCTTATAATATATTTATCCTATGACTTATCCCTGTTATGAGTAGATTTGAGGTTATGGTTTACTGTTGCATTTATGGTATAAGTTATCAATATATCCTGCCAGACCTTCTCAGTGGTATAAATATAAATCGACAACCTGGTAATACTCTAAGTAAAATGCTATAATGGTATAATTATCTGTGCGCTTGCAGATCCTTTATATATATATATATATATATATATATATATATATATATATATATATATATATATATATATATATATATATATATATTTCTTTCTAGTCACATAAAATGATATAGATCTATTTAGTGTTGTTATTGTAATAATGCTAGATAGTACCAACAAACATTCTTTGGCACTATAGCTGCAGATGATAACCTAGTACAATTTTTAGAGATGTAGGTAATTGATATGTGACTTCTAAAACAAGTGATGAGTTAATTAATACCAACAAGCATTTTTGGCGCCATTGCCGGGGAATGTAGCTAGGCAATTACAACTATTGATTCACTTTTACCATTTGATGTGATAGAGATAACCATTAACCCCTGCTCAAGCAGGATTATCCTTGTTTTGTCTAGTTCAATATCTTATGCAGGGTAATGAATGATCGGTTTATGACCTTCCGGCAAGCTCCCACAACAAAAGAAGAAACCCATTTAATCCAAGATTTAAGAAAGAGGTCAACGTCATAAGATTTCAATTTATATCTCAAGTGACGGAAACAAAGATGTTGTATCACTCACAAATTCCATAATGTGAGTCATGGTAAGTGTGATCAAATAAAGGTGAGAAAGTCTTGCTCATGGACTTTAAATTTGACGAGTAGTTATCTTTTGCATTCCACTTTGCATGTTTACTTCTCACAATCCAAACATCTATCTCATTTAGTTTAAAGTTTCTCATCCATAACATGTTTAGTTCCATTCATATATCCAACCCACTTGCATTCTTATAAATAACAAAAAAAACTCACCATGATCATGCTTTTTTATCTCTACTTGAATAAACTTCTATAGTACTTTCATGCTACTTATATTTGCTATAGTATGCTTAGGTTTGAAAGTATCTTTATACACCTTTGAAATTGGGGATTGATTGTTTTCTTAAGTTAGAGTAGACATGGTGTCTGGTCTAATTTTTTGAATCACAAGGTGTGTTGATCTTAGTTCTAAAAGATTTTTGAATTAAGCAAGGTGCTTAGGTTAAAACCCTTTTCTGAATCAATTTAGACATGAGTCTAGATTGATTTTTGAGCCGATAGTATATGTAGTAGATACTAGTTATTTTGTCAGACTAACCCCTGCAGGAGAATTCTCAAATTCAATTTGGGTAAGTCAAGAAAGGAATTCACATATGAGATGAATCAAGGCAGATAATGACTCTGCACAAAGAAGGTATTAATGATTATTCATTTATCATTGTGCAAGTCATCTTTGCCTTAAACCATGTTAGAATACAGCCAAAGACGTAAAACATGATAGACACGATCTATGCTAAATAATCTTAAAACTATACATCATCTTGTTAGCATAGAGTTAAAAAAAAGTATGGACAACAAAACTCATAATTCAAATTTGTTATATTCCCTCGGGTATGTGTCCATTAACATTTTGCAGAAAAAGAATAGAAATAAATCAACTGATCATGAGTAATGTCAAAGGCAACCTAGCATTGAGCCTTTCCAGGACTCAAGCTAGGAGGATGATGAGAAGTGGGAATCAATTCATATCAACAAATCAATGTCATATTTTCTCATCACCTTTAAAGACACCACGTTGTATGTCGGCAATAAGGATGTCTAGTAAGGCCATGGATGACTATGATCATAGAAGAGACACAACTAAACCATTGGAGATGAAGTTTTCACGTGAGCATCATAGAAGTTCTCTCATCAACCATCAAGACAAAGACAACAACCAGGGAGGAACTTGAGTTTGCATCTCTAGTAGACCCCAGCTCATCAATCATGAATCAATCAAGATCAAGAAAAGTTGATAAAGAACATGCAATTGTGCGTATTTCCATCAAAAGGTGAAAAGGCTAAGCTAATAAAAGAAAGGCTTTGCTCAAAGGACTACAAGCTATCACCAATGGATCAATCGGACAACCCTTCTTTTTCAGGTAAGTTTGTCACCATTTACTTCCAAAGAAGGAAGGATAAAAACATGAGGTATGTTTATCTAAGTCTCATGTAACATTAAATGATATTCAATATCTTATACCATGTTGCTTATTTATCTTTACCTTATGCCATGCTCAACCTGCTAAAATACATAAGATGACCCTTTGGTTCACCATACATATTTTTGGTTCTATTTGAATAAATATCTTTAGTCTTTTAAACTTCCTTGTTCTATTATAAGTATGCTTTAGTATATTACTTAAACATAACTATGGGATCAAAGCATGCTTGTATAAGAATTGATTGTGTATACAGACTACCCTCTCATATATAAAAATGAATGAATCTTATTAGGAGACTATTCGTGGAATCAAATCAAGGTTAGACGTATTCTTCAAAATAATATCTTCACCTCAACCTTGTTAAAAAAAAGTTGAAGTAATGGTGAATCATTAACTCTGTGACAAACACTATCCGTACTTTAACTATTATAGTCCTTCGGGTATGTGTTGTCTACTAATCCCTTGCAGAGAAGAAATAATGAGAGAAGCAGAAGGCTAGAAGAGTGAGAAAGGAATACAACATATGAGACAAGATGCTCAAGATACAAAGAAGAAAGAGACCAGTGAAATTCTTTTATCCTTTACCACATGGTATTATCACACTCCATTAATAAAGGTAATATCTTAAAAGGTAAGTGGTCATCATTTCCTCTTGATCTTGAAGAACACATCATAGTACCATTCTCTTGATCTCAGTCTTAACCTAAGGAGCTAAAAGATTATATATTCTATTTTTGGAAGATGATAGTTATCATGTAATCTTGATAACTTATAAAGATATATAATCCTTCCATAGGTTAAGCAACTCCACTCCTAAGCTTAAATATCATATTTATACTTCTGATCTTCTCGCCCATGTTATAACTTAACAATGCGAACAACATCAATCTTATTGTGCCTAAGGATAGAGAAGAATGAATGAATTTTTGGTTCTGTTGGTGTTTTCCCACCGACAGAACCCATGCACTTGATCTCTACCTTGTCTTTATGAGCAGAACATACTCTGAGCACAGTGTGGGAAGATTCCCCAAATCCTACAAGTGGAAGTTCTCAACCAATGACAATGATGCGCATAAAATTGGTTTCGAGATGCTAAAAAAAAGAGAAGAAGGTAGAACCACCATTGGACGCGCCACTAGTGGAGGCACCACCTCAATCCTTATCGTCAAGAGCAAACCGAAGTACTCAATGAACCACTGCAAGGAGAAGTCTAGTTTAAAGGACTCAAAACATCGAACCCTTGCCGTGAGGTAACATCGGTAGTTATCCATATCTACTTTCTTGCATCGCATGATTTATTCTTTCTTTAGCATATTTACTTTTCTATATTAGTATTGCATTGAAAATAACAAAAAAATAAATAGTCCCCGCATTAGGGTGTATTCATGCATCTTAAAAATTCAAGCCCCATGTGAAATCCTTGTGGTGTGAAAGCTATAGGAGTACTCACCGTGGTGGCATAGAAAATAAAAATAAATATCATGTATTTTTCCTTTCTGCATATAAATCTAAAAACTCTAAAAATATTGATTGAGCATCCTGCTTTGCATCTTGCTAAAAAAATACTTTGAAACCTCCACAACACCCAATCCTCTAAAAATAGCTAATCATTAACTTTTTATCCTAATACCGTTCCATGAGTTTTGGTGTTTTGTGAGAGATTTATGCAGGATGACTCGAGAGCCGACTCACCTAGGTATCTTCATCTTTACCACTTTCGAAGTACACCTTTCTAACACACAGTTAACCCTTGTGTGAAGGAAGTAACTTCTTGGTGACAAGATTGAAGTATTCCTAGCAACACTTGCTCTTATAAGCATGAGCTCCTCTGTGAGGACCACTCAGCTTTAACGATCAAACCACGACAACATCTAGCTTGGGGGAGAGCATCCCCTACCTAAGCGATTATCGAGTCTATTTTATAGTTATAAAATACCAAAAAAAAAGTGAGCACATGAAGGTTCACCATAGTATCATAAGAAAACCTAAAATACCAAAAATATATGGGCACATGAAGGTCCATGTTTATAGAGTCATTTGTGAGTCTTTATTAAAATAAAAAGATGAATAATAATTAGAACCAAATAAAGATATGCTAGCTAGTTATTAAGTTGTGATCATAGAGTGCATTTATAAGTCTGTCTAGTTTGTTAAGAGTCAAATAAAAAATAAGGAACACTAAAATTTTGACTTGGAGATGATGAATAGTTGCTCTGCCGTAATTCCTTTTAAGTGCCTAGTTTTCAACTTTAAGTTCTCCCGAGTTTTGGATATGACTGCTTTGATATAAGAATTTACTCTGAACCTGAAACTTGTGGAGGTATATGCTTGAGCTAAGTCTAGATGATTGATGGATATGATATGAGAAAGTCTGAGCTGCTATTTATCTTATTCCTAGCAATACTGAGTTATGGAGATTTATCTTTTAAAAATTCAAAATCCTACATGATGAGCTCTTGTGTGACAAAGTTTAAATTCCTACCAAAGCCATATATGATATACATTTAGACTAGGAAAATCTTTACTCATTCATGTTGCTTGCTTTTTATTGAGTTTAGTCAACCTTTGTTGTATACTTAATGAGAGTCTTGTCATGTTTTTAAAATCAAGATCACATACACACACTCCATCCACATATGCATTACTCCTCCTCTAGGAGTAAGCACAATCATTTTTCACTTTTATTCAGATCCACCTTAAAATTGTTTTTCTCCTACACTAGGAGTCAAACACCCAAAAATATACCCCATAGGACAACCCCTGTTAAATGCTCTAAGTGCTTATTGATATCTCTCCAATTATCATATTGTATTCAAAGGATGCATGTGGCTATACAAAAGAAAAGTTATTAAAAAAAGAAAAAAGAAAAGGGAGTTAAAAAATGGACAAGTGTCCAAGCAATGGGTACTTAGATGCCCGCCTCCCGGGAAAAAAAAAGAGAGAGAATAAAGATAGCCCATGTTTTTCCCGTGAAAGTTCTAAGTTCAAGAGAGAGATTTATTTCTAAAGAGCAAAAGTAGAATTAGGATTAGCCACCATATATTCTCCTATCCACCACATTTCATACACATACACATCTTGGTTTGATTGTATGACTTGACTCTCTTTGGATCCATTGTTTGACTTTACAATATATGGATTACATGTATGCTCATCCCTGTTTAATGCCACTCCTGTGAGCTCCACTATAATCATTAGTTGTAGGAGGGCATGACAACATGAATGCCTCAAGTGAGATCCATAAATACCACATATTAAAGAGATTTGAGGGTGTCATACAAATAAGCTCTGAGTTTTATTTTGAAAACTTGCAAAAAGTCCAAAATATTAGTTGAGTGAAGAATTTGAGACATAGTGTTTGACTTGATTGTTCTATCTTTCAATTGCTCAAGACCCATGTGAAAGTTGAAAAGCCCATAGCTACAGGTAAAATGAGTAAGTTTGAAAGTTAGAGCAGTTTTGTCTAATCCGGAGGAGAATTTTTGTTTGAAAGCATGTGTACTTTTAAGGCGTGAAAGCATTGTAGCAACTCCTGATCCAACTCTAGGCTTTGCTAAGGGACTAGCAAAGGGTAAGCTTGGGGGAGTTGTTGCCGGTGGATAGCGTCAACATTTAATAGATCAATAGACACGAGAAACACATGAATATCTAGAAGTCTAGGGTTTTATCTGACAATTTTCATGAGTTTTGGTGATTTATCAATTTCCAGAGACTATTCCAGAAAACGGTGGAAAAGGACTTAATTATCAAAATACATCTCGAAATTATTCGCAACCCAAGAATACGCTACACAACTCTAGAAGGATCCAGAATACACCGGAGCAAAGGGGAGCGCGAGGCACTTCCAGGTGGGGCCAGCCGGCCCAACCTGTCATGCCGGCCGGCCCCCTAGGGGGGAACCTTCTCCCCCCTTCTGGAGTCTTCCTCCATCACCATTGAGGGTTCATCTTAGCCGTCCCTTAAGTCGGTTTGATTCAACGGCCATCGTGCATCTCACCGGGCTATAAATATAGGGCCAGACCCCCCACCTGGGGCCATCAAGTCATTTGGAGATCAAGCATCCAGAGCCAGAAACCCTAGTTCCTCAGAGTTCCTCTATTCTATAGTAGTAGCCTAGTTAGATTAGATCTAGAGGGAGTCAAGCTGAGTTAATCTAGCTTGGGTTCCCGATCGGTGTTGCCAGGAGCGTGGAGTTCGGTACTGTTCTTGTACTCTTTGTATTATTACTACATTGTTCTTAGCAATATTAGTATTCATTTATATTCTTGATTGCAATGTCCATCGTCTACTTTGATTACATGTCTAGTATAGTTAGTCCACTGCTATTGAATTCATATATATGCTCGTATAGCGCTCATCCGGAGTTACCCTGGGTGAGTGGTAGGCATTATGTAGGCATGGAGCCTAGATATTACGCTTATCTATGAGTGCCCCCTGATGTGCCGTGTTGTGTTGTAGCTCGTGGAGGTGACTTATAGCTTCATTGAATCCTCTGTAATCCACCCTTCGCACATAGGTTTGTAGAGCGCGGTCGCGATGGAAGGTGACGATTGTCTTAATTTCCTTCTTTAGTTGATGCTCCTTATGTTTGATATCATAGCAGCCTAACAATGATTGCTAGATGTGTTTGCACTAATTGAAGTGTTCATTGATGTGTAGTTATAGAATGACACTAGGAACTATTTCTTTAATATTCGGATCTAATGCGTTGTTATGGTAGTTAGAGTGCTCTGAGTGAATCTATTATCTTATTATGATGCTTCATCAATGCTTACAATATATTTATCCTATGACTTATCCCCTCGTTACGAGTAGATTTGAGGTTATGGTTTACTATTGCATTCATGGTATAAGTTATCAATATATCCTGCCGGACCTTCCCAAAGGTATAAATATAAATCGACAACCCGGTAATACTCTAGGTAAAATGCTACGTTGGTATAATTATCTGTGCGCTTGCAGATTCTTTATATATATATATATATTTATATTCTTTCTAGTCACATAAAATAATATAGATCTATTTAGTGTTGTTATTGTAATAATGCTAGATAGTACCAACAAACATTCTTTGGCACTATAAACTGGGGATGACAACCTAGTACAATTTGTTAGAGATGTAGGTAATTGATAGGAGACTTCTAAAACAAGTGATGAGTTAATTAATACCAACAAGCATTAATGATGTTATGCCTTTCTACAACTAAGGATCATAGTGGAGCTTATAGGCGTGGCAATAACAAGGATGAACATACTTGCAATGCATTTATTGTAAAGTCAAACAATGGATCCATAGAGAATCGAGGCATACAATCAAATCAAGATGTGCATGTGTATGGAATATGGTGGATAGGTGTATATATGGTATTTAGTGGCTAAACCTAATTCTACTTTTGCTTTTTAAAAAATAACTTCCTCCTTTAAAACATAGGACTTTTCGCGGGAAAAACATGGGCTATCTTTATTCTCTCTTCTTTTTTCTTTTCTTCTTTTTTTCTTCTTCTTTTTTTTCAATACTTTTGCATAGCCACATGCATCCTTTGAGTAAAAATAATTGGAGAGATAATGATAAGAAATTAGAGCAATTAAATGGGGGGCTGTCCTATAGGGTATATTTTTTTGGGTGTTTTACTCCCAGTGTAGGAGAAAAATAATTTTAATGTGGATCTAGATAAAAGTGGAAATAAGCTGCGCTTACATCCCGTAGTAGGAGTAATGCATATGTGGATGGAGTGCGTAAGTGATCTTGATTTTAAAAGCATGACAAGGCTCTCATAAGGTATACAATAAAGATTGACTAAACTCAATGCAAAGTGTTGACACTTGTTATGATCCAAAATTTATTAGCAATTACCATTACCTGAGGAACAGAATTATAACAAGAACAGGGTTATCATTAACAATTTCCACGAGTTTTGGTGATTTATGCATTTTTCGGGAATTATTCGAAAAAGACTAAAAAGAGGGATTTGAGTGCTTATTTACCACGAAAACATAACCGCGACAAAAGGATATCACCGGAGGACTCGGAAGACTCCGAAGACACCCGAAGAAGTGGGGCCCCGCAAATGCTTCCGGGTGGGGCCGGCCCCCACCATGGGGCCGCCCGACGCCCTAGGGTGGCCGCCGCCGCCTCCCCTTCGGAACCTTCTCCTGCCGCCTAGGGTTTTCATCCTGGCCGCTTGTTAAGTCGGTTTGATCCGACGGCGCGTGTTAATCCTCCTAGGGCTATAAAAGGAGGGCCATACCCCCGGAGAAGGCCGGATCAAGAGATGAAGATTCGAGCTTTAGATAGAGATCCACTAGATCTAGGCTAGCAATCAAGATAGAGATTAGAGAGATAGAGAGGTGAGTAGAGATTCGGAGGAGCCCCCGGCCTGTCGGAGCGCCCTTCGGAGCTGTATTCGTCTGATTCGCTCCTTAGGAGGCTGCGTTAAGGTACTTTTGTATTTAATATTCTGATTCAAGTAAGCGGCGTTTATATTTGTTCTTTAGTTTGCAACTCATATTACATTGAGTACTTTGATTTGGGTAGCTCCTAGGTCGAGTAGTTGTCGTAGCGTGAGGCGTGGTGTCCGGGTTATGATTACTTGTGAATGTCCCCCGATTAGCCGGGATAGTGGTAGCTCGCGTAGGTGACTCTATAGCTACGTTGAATCCTTTGTAGTCCACTTCCCGTTGATAGGACGCACAGGCCGATAGGTGTCCGGTAGGTAGATTACTCTGTTTCTTCTCCTATTCGGATCACTTGCCCGATAAGACGATATTATACAAAGTTTACTGGTGGTTAGAACTAGAGTGCATTAGCTATTTCCTCGTTCTCGATAGTTTTCTAAGTTGTTTGTGCCCGTAGATTAAGAAGTATTAGGCTAGATCATATTTCACCTACTGTTTCCTTTGGGTTCGATATTAAAACCGGGTTGATCTTGGTGAAGTGCTATCGATATATATGCGTAAACTTGCGATAATCCGATTATAATTATTATTAGGGTGCGATTAATTTATACCAACAAGCATTTAAAGCGCCGCTTGGGAACGACGGTTTGCTGATTTTGATTTAGCCTATCTTAGTCTATAGTTATCCTTATATTAAAAAAAAAAAAAAAAAAAAATAAAAATATTATGGAAAAGCGAATCGCAACTTTTATATCAATATGGAGCACCATCGGGATCGTACCTCCAGCCAATAGAATCTTCTAAACCTATCACATCATCGGCTATGAGCTACGCCCGGGATTAATTAAATTAGTCCAAGAACATATCTTTTCTCGGTAACACTAGCGAAAACCCCTATTCCCATTTAACTAATTTTGAGCAAACATGTTCATGTCTGGCATTAAGGGCATGGCCGATGAAACTTTAAGATGGAAACTCTTTCCGTTTTCATTAACGGGTAGAGCCAAGAAATGGTATAATCGCCATGTTGGGAGTAGTCAAGGAGATTGGGAGATATTACGAAAATACTTTTGTCTTAAATTTTTCCCAAAGAGAAAAGGTCGCTAAACTTCGATTTGAAATCATAGGATTCAAACAATTAAGTAATGAATCGCTAGGCAAGGCTTGGGATCGTTTTGATGGTTTTGTAAATTCGGACCTAATCTTGCTTTACCAGAACCCATGCTTTTACAACATTTCTTTTAGGCCTTGATGATAAAAACAAAAGAATATCTTAATTTGGCCTCGGGAGGAGCATTTATGCATATTACTGTTGATCATGCTAAAACTATTCTTACTAATATTTTGAATGATCTCCGAAGAAAAAGAAGAGTTGTTAGAAGAAAATTCTCAATTAGCTAAAACTGAACTTTTACTTGATTCATCTCAATCAGAGTTGGATTAAAACCCGAGCTAGTTGATGAGATAGTTCCGAATTCTACGTGGATGTTTGAAATAGAGGATGATTTCTTTAATGATTTTGGGAATACTACACTTTATAGTAAAATTATTCAACCCCAACAATCCGTAGATTTTTAATTTCAGTTTTTCACATCCTCGATGATTTAAAATTTCTTAGAGAAATAATAAGAAATTTGATTTTTATTTTGGGTGATGATTGGTTGACAGAATCCGAGCAATCCCCTGATATAATTCGTCTTGATTCACCCTCTGTTAATATAATGCTTTTGCAAGTAAATTCATATCCTTTTGAAGCTTTATATAACCCAGTTGTAGGAGTCAACATTATGTCATATTCTTTTTGCTAGAAAATTCTTAAAAGACATACCATTAATGCCTACAAATAAATTACTCAAAAATTGTTTAGGACACATTATTCTTAGTGTAGGAGTTTTAAGTGCACTTCCTATTGTTATTAATGATTTCCGCATTTCGCTAAATTTCTATATCTTTGATGTGTGGGATTTTCATGTAATGATTGGGGTACCTATAATCAAACTTCTTCGAGAAGGTCGTAATGGTAAATTAAATGTCAAGCTTGGGAAGGGATTTAATTTCTCAATACCTATAACTCATACAAAGAATGTTAAAAGCGAGTCCTCCCCTGAATCAAATTCAATAGAAGAGGTTAAGGCAGTTGAGTATAATACTTTTATTCAACCTGATTTAGAAGATGATGCCCAGTTTTTCATTGATGAAGAGGAGGACCTTATTGATCCCGAACCTCTTGATGAATTACTAGAACCACAAAAAGCCCTCTATTGAGCTTAAACCATTACCATCCGGTCTTAAATATGTTTTCCTAAACAATGATCAAGAATATCCTGTGATTATAAGCGATAAACTCTCTCGATGAAGAATCTTATAAATTAATAGCAGTTTTAGAAAAACATAGAGCCGCTTTTGGATATTCACTCCAAGATCTCAAAGGGATCAGTCCTGTTCTTTGCACCCATCGCATACCAACCAATCCAGAATTACGCCTTCAAGAGAGCCTCAACGTAGACTCCAAAATGCGATGCGAGACGTAGTAAAGAAAGAAGTTTTAAAGCTTTTACATGCAGGGGATCATATACCCAAGCACCGCATAGCGAGTGGGTAAGTAATCTTGTGCAAGTTGTACCTAAAAAGGGAGGAATGACGGTTGTCCGTAATGATAAAAATGAATTAATACCTAAAAGAACTCACACCTTTGGATGGCGAATGTGCATAGATTATCGAAAACTAAACAAAGCAACAAGGAAAGATCATTTTCCTCTACCTTTCATTGATGAAATGTTAGAACGTCTAGCAAATCATTCTTTCTTTTGTTTCCTTGATGGTTATTCAGGATATCACCAAATCCCTATCCACCCCGATGATCAAAGTAAAACCACTTTTACATGTCCCTATGGAACTTATGCTTATAGAAGAATGTCTTTTGGATTATGTAATGCACCTGCTTCTTTTCAAAGATGTATGATGTCTATATTTTTCGATATGATAGAAGAAATCATGGAAGTTTTTATGGATGATTTTTCAGTTTTACGGAAAAAAACTTTCGATGATTGTCTAGAAAATTTAGATAAGGTTTTGCAAAGATGTGAAGAAAAACACTTAGTCCTCAATTGGGAGAAATGTCATTTTATGGTTAGAGAAGGAATAGTGTTGGGACACTTAGTGTCGAAAAAAGAGGTATAGAGGTAGATAAGGCTAAGATTGAAGTAATTGAACAACTACCTCCCCCTTAATGCAAAAAAGGAGTCCGAAGTTTTCTTGGTCATTGTGGTTTTTATCGTAGATTTATAAAGAACTTTTCACAAATTGCTAGACCAATGACAAGATTGTTAGCTAAGGATGTACCTTTTGACTTTGATGAAGAATGCTTGGAATCATTTATGTTCTTAAGAAAGCACTTACATCAAACCAATCATCCAACCCCCCCGATTGGTCTTTACCTTTTGAAATTATGTGTGATGCTAGTGATTATGTTTGTAGGGGCAGTCCTAGGACAAACAAAAGATAAGACGCATCATGCAATTGCTTATGCTAGCAAGACAATGACAGAAGCACAATTAAATTATGCAACCACCGAAAAAGAACTTTTGGTCGTTGTCTTTGCTATTGATAAATTTAGATCTTACTTAGTTGGAGCTAAAATAATTGTTTATTCTGATCATGCTTTGCTCTTAAATATTTGCTCACTAAGAAAGATGCTAAACCCCGACTAATAAGATGGATTCTATTACTACAAGAATTTGATTTAGAGATTAAAGATAGAAAAGGAATAGAAAATCCTGTTGTTGATCATTTGTCTAGAATGTATTTTAAAGAACCACAGGAATTACCTATAAATGATTCATTAAGAGATGACATGTTGTTTAAAGTAACCAAGACAGGACCCTTTGGTACGCGAATATTGTCAATTTTATGGTTGCAAAGTTATGTACCACCCGGAGAAAATAAGAAGAGACTCATTTATGAAAGTCGTCTCCACATGTGGGATCCACCTTACCTCTTTCGGGTATGTGCCGATGGATTACTCGAAGGTGTGTACCAAGAGAAGAAGGCTTGCGCATCATTCAAAATGTCACTCATCACCATATGGAGGTCATTATGGGGCATTCCGCACTCATGCAAAAAAAATCTGGCGAGTGGTTTCTTTTGGCCAACTATGTATGAAGACACCAAAGATTTCATCCGAAGATGTGGAGCATGTCGGAGGCACGGAAACATCAATACAAGAGATGCCATGCCACTCACCAACAACCTTCGATTGAGCTCTTTGATGTCCGGGGAATTGATTACATGGGACCCTTTGTGAAGTCAAAGAATTATGAGTATATTTTGGTGGCGCTTGACTATGTATCCAAGTGGGTAGAAGCTATGCCATGTAAAAATGCTAACTCCAAGCATTCAAAGAAGATGTTCAAAGAAATCATATTCCCAAGGTTTGGAACACCTAGAATGGTTATAAGTGATGGAGGAACGCATTTCACCGATAAGAAGTTTCACTTATACCTACAAGCCCATGGAATACGACACAATGTCGCAACTCCATATCATCCTCGGACAAGTGGTCGCAGAAACGTCCAATAAGCAAATCAAGAATATTCTCCGTAAAAAGTAAATGAGATGGGAACTTTATGGAAGGATTGGTTACCGGATGCACTATAGGCATACCGGACAGCTTACAAAACACCTTTGGGTATGTCACCATATCAATTGGTGTATGGCAAGACCTGCCATTTACCAGTTGAATTAGAACATAAAGCTCACCGGGCTATAAAAAGATGGAATATGGATTTGGACGCTGCTGGAGAGAAAAAGAAAAATGCAATTATCGAGAATTAGAAGAATGGAGAGAAAAGGCTTATCATAATTCGAAAATCTATAAAGAACGAACGAAGAAATGGCATGATAAGAGGATCAAGAAAAAGGAGTTTTCACCCGGAGATAAGGTATTACTTTTTAATTCCGTGTTCAAATTATTCGGGCTTGGGAAGCTAAGAAGTAAATGGGAAGGACCCTTTACCGTCGTGAATGCGTCACCGCATGGAGCAATAACTCTACAATCAAACGAAGGTACGTTATTCAAGGTAAATGGGCACCGACTTAAACTTTATTTGGAACCATATGATTCAGAGTAGTGGATGAAATTGATTTCATCCAATTACCAACTTATTAAGGTCTATTTTAGTCCGATACGAAATTTTATCCGAATATATATCTAACGTAATCATAGGATGATTCCGAGGCACCCCGCAGAAGGGCACCCGGTGGGCCTCGGGTGGGGCCGGCCGGCGCCCTAGTGGGGCCGGGCGGCGCCCCTCGGTGTCCCCTCGTCCCGTCTTTCGTCCCCTCGACCTTCTACCCTCTTCCTACGTATATTCGCGTATGTTTGACGATGATCGGATATACTTTCGTGCGGATCACGTAGAACCTAGGTTTTATCCTCATCCTGTCTCCTAAAAACCCATATAAATACGTACCTAGACCTCCTCAACTTTATTCCATAACCAGCCACCTCTCCTTCCTCAAAAAGGAGCTCTCCAGTTTAGATCTATTAGTAATGGCAAACAAGGCGATCGTCTCCTACGGCACGGACCTCAACAAAGATCCCCAGCCGATGACTCGAAGGCCCTCGTCCTCGCACAGCGAAGCCCCTCGCCGTTGTGCCGCCGAAGCAAGCTGCAACACCTCGGCGTCATGAGCAAGTCTACTACGTGCAAGATCCGGATGCTCTTCCTCCACCTCCCGCAAAGGCGATGCTTGAAGGAGGCGCTAAAGGGAAGCAGTTGCCATCCCTCGTGGTGCCAAGCTTCTTGCACCCCTGAGCTAATGAGCGACTTCGTATCGGTCGAGACCGACAAGAAGGGTAACTTGATATGCGCTAAGTACACCAATGCCTCTCGCCCTTCATTCGGGGAGTTCGTGCAAATCCTGATGAAGTATGCTATGTCGAGCCTATTGCACCTAAACCCAAGCCTAAACCTAAGAGGAAGAGAGCAAAGATCGGCATTAGCATTGGAGAAGGTTCCCAAAGCACCAACCTTACGCATTCTTAACGAGAAATTTGAAGGCCTCTCCAACCTTGTCAAAGAGATGGAAACGTCCAATAATTTGAGGGACAAGCTCATAAATGAGTTAGAAGAGAAGGTTGGGATTCATGCTAAGTTACTCCGCAATCTTAAGCGCGAAAAAGAAAAGCTTGAAGGCGAGGTTGCGGCTCTCAGGGCCGAAATTCAGGGCCTCAACAATGAAGGGCAGCATTAACCGCCTAGTTATCCAATAAGGCACACTTCCGCTAGATTAATGAGTCGGTCAAGTTGAGTCGGTTTAGGTCAAAGCCTAAAGAGCTAGGGTCAAGTCGTTAGCTCGATCATTAAAACGTCTGTTGAATTATTTTTACCACCACTATGAATGAATAAAGTGCCTTATTTTATTAATGTGTGTTATCTACTCTACTCTCTATTTTTGAATATTTTGTCTCCACATATTGTGCGTAGAATTTATAGAAAAACAAGTGTGGGGAAGCACAATCAATCACGAAGCAAAAATACGATCGGAAGAATAGCGTAATCCGAACCATCATCGAATCAACACCGCAAGACGCAAAGCGGGACCCGCAGACCCCCGAGGTGGGGCCGGCCGGCGCCCTGGTGGGGCCGGGCGGCGCCCCCAGCTCTCCTCGTCTCCTCGTTTCGATCACGCCGGGTTCAACTTAATTACGACTTAAATACATGTATTATTCTGCATTCGATCCGAACCATGAATCTCTATATTAAAATGCTTTAAGAAATAATAAACCCATTCAACCCATCACTTGAGAAATTTAAATTATATATCACTCTAGAGTTGTGTTTTTTATGAAATTCAAAAGCACTTCATGATTGATTAAGTTATTGTGGAAAATAAGGTAGTTAAGATAATGATCACTGCTTTTTTCGATAATTTATCTTTGGAGATTTTTTTTATGAAAACTTTAAACTTTTTTTAGCTTCACTCCTCTTTTTATGGCATACAATAAGTCTAATCATGGTTGAGAGTTTTATCATATTCCCAGTGTCACATGTTAAAATAATTCACTATCTAGAGCAGTATTATGACGGAGGCATGAGCAAATCAAAAAGAAATCTGAGGAAATAAAAAAGGGACAAGTGTCGAAAACCTCAAAGATGGATCACGAGGAAATAAAAAGGGACAAGTGTCCGAAACCTCGATCAAAATAAGAAATATAAGCATGTGCTAAAAAAAAAAAGAAAAGCTTATGGTACCTCCGACATAATATGCCTAGAAGTGAGAAGTCTTTCTCGATCTAGGAATATGATATTTCTCTCCCACATTATACACACTATTGGTGCCACTACAAGAGAGAGATGCAGCCACGTTTTTTACAAAATAACCTCTACTCCAAAGAAACATAATTACGTAAAGGTGTAATCAATCTTAAGCTATCTTACTCAAAGAATTACTTAAGAATTCATGATAGACACTTTTGAATCTCCCAATACATGATTACTAGACTAGTGCTATATAATTTAGGTCCCAAGTTACGTATTGATGGTATCCATTACTAAAACCAACCTTTTCCTCGGGACGAGCAAAAGCCTAAGTGTGGGGGTAATTGTTGACACTTGTTATGATCCAAAATTTATTAGCAATTACCATTACCCGAGGAACGTAATTATAACAAGAACAGGGGTTATCATTAACAATTTCCACGAGTTTTGGTGATTTGTGCATTTTTCAGGGGAATTATTCGAAAAAGACTAAAAAGAGGGATTTGAGTGCTTATTTACCACGAAAACATAACCGCGACAAAAAAGGATATCACCGGAGGACTCGGGAAGACTCCGTAAGACACCCGAAGAAGTGGGGCCCGCAAATGCTTCGGTGGGGCCGGCCGGCCCCACCATGGGGGCCGCCCGACGCCCTAGGGTGGCCGCCGCCTCCCCTTCGGAACCTTCTCCTGCCGCCTAGGGTTTTCATCCTGGCCGCTTGTTAAGTCGGTTTGATCTGACGGCGCGTGTTAATCCTACCGGGCTATAAAAGGAGGGCCATACCCCCCCTGGAGAAGGCCAGATCAAGAGATGAAGATTCAGAGCTTTAGATAGAGATCCACTAGATCTAGGCTAGCAATCAAGATAGAGATTAGAGAGATAGAGAGGTGAGTAGAGATTCGGAGGAGCCCCGGCCCGTCGGAGCGCCCTTCTGAGTCAGATTCGCCTCGATTCGGCTCCCTCGCCGAGTCTGCGTTACGAGGTACTTTTGTATTTAATATTCTGATTCAAGTAAGCGGCGTTTATATTCGTTCTTTAGTTTGCAACTCATATTACATTGAGTACTTTGATTTGGGTAGCTCCTAGGTCAGAGTAGTTGTCGTAGCGTAGACGTGGTGTCTGGGTTATGATTACTTGTGAATGTCCCCTCCGATTAGCCGGGATAGTGGTAGCTCGCGTAGGTGACTCTATAGCTACGTTGAATCCTCCGTAGTCCACTTCCCGTTGATAGGACGTAGGCAGTGATAGGTGTCCGGTAGGTAGATTACTCTGTTTCTTCTCCTATTCGGATCACTTGCCCGATAAGACGATATTATACAAAGTTTACCGGTGGTTAGAACTAGAGTGCATTAGCTATTTCCTCGTTCTCGATAGTTTTCTAAGTTGTTTGTGCCCCGTAGATTAAGAAGTATTAGGCTAGATCATATTTCACCTACTGTTCCTTTGGGTTCGATATTAAAACCGGGTTGATCTTGGTGAAGTGCTATCGGTATATATCCGTGGGCGCTTGCGGATAATCTGATTATAATTATTATTAGGGTGCAGTTAATTTATACCAACACAAAGCAAGCAGCATGAATGCGCACAGGTTTTCCTAACTCTAAATGTATTATATATGGCTTTGGTAGGAATTCAAACTTTATCATACAAGAGCTCATCATGTCAGATTTTGGGTTTTCAAAATAAATTTCTAGAACTTAGTAATGCTAGGAATAAGATAAATAACAACTTAGACCTTCATGTATCATATCAATCAATTACCTAGACTTAGCTCAAACATATGCCTCCACAAATTTTAGGTTCAGAGTAAATTCTTATATCAAAGTAGTCATGTCCAAAACTCGGGAGAATTCATGGTTGAAAACTAGGCACTTGAAAGAAATTACGGTAAAGCAACTATTCATCATCTCCAAGACAAAATTTTAATGTTCTTCAGTTTTTATTTGACTCTTACTAACTAGACATACTCTATGATCACACCTTAATACATAGATAAGTATTTTATTTTTTATTTTAGTTTGTTATTCATCTTTTTATTTCTTTTGGACTCACAAGACTCTAAAGACATGGACCTTTATGTGCCTATATATTTTTGGTATTTTATGACTACATAAAATAGACTTGATGATCACCTAGGTATAGTTACCTGATAACTAGGGGATGCTCCTCCCCCAAGCTAGATGTTTGCAATACTTGATGTTGATGATCTTCAGAGTGAGCTAACCAGCAGCGCTCCTGGTAGGTGCCACTAATAGACTCTCTCCTTATCATAATGTTATCCTGCATAGTTATACTCCAACAAGAAAATCAAAACTCGAGGCTCGAATTTAATAAGAGGTTAGCGATCAGCCAATAAGTAATTGATTATTCTTATGAGTTCATTTTAAATTGACAAGTTCTAGCAGGATTCTCTTTTTAGGATTTTCTAGTTTAATTATGTAGAAATTAAATATGTGTGCATGATATGTAGTTGTATTATTATATATATTATATTTTTTTTTTCTATGCCACCACGAGAGAATATTTATTCTTGTGGGTTTAGGCTTTTTATAATGCAAGAAAGTGAATACACAGATGCTACTATTATTTTTTATGCCACCATAGTAAATATTTTTTTTACAGGGTTATCATAAGTTTATTCACGTGAGGCTTTTAATATTTTATGATGTAGTACATAAAGAAATAAAGATTTTTTTATTTTATTTTCCTTTTAATATTTATGAAGATGAATATGTTAAAGTGAAATTATTAATGAAGATAGGAATACTAATTAATTACATAACTACCATATTACCTTATGGCAAGGATATAAAATTTAAAGTTTACCGACAAAACTTCTTTTTCCACTCGTGTATCTTTCCATCTTGAGAGATGGAGGTCGTGATAGTTGCATACCTCTAGTGATGGTAATGTCACTTTTGTTCTTTAATTTGGCCAACAGGTTGAAGTAAAGCTTTAATAGTAGGCGGCAAGATCTTACTCGGTGTGCATGTTCACAGAACTTTCACTTGTAGAATTAATAAACTTTGCTCGACGTGTTGTCCTGTTTACAAAACCAAGGCAGAGATCAAGTGCTTGAGCTCTACTGGTGGAAAAACACCAACAGAACCATGAGTGTGACACGAGTGGATAAGTTGGTGTTACATGAATTGTTTGTTTATGACACGGATAAGTTGGTGTTACATGAATTGTTTGTTTATGACACGAGTGGGGATCACAAGATTAAGCGTTGACTCTTGCATTTAAGTTCACATGGCAAAAAACAATGAAATTGATTAACCAATGGAAGGATTGTCTATCTCTATATAAATTTTCACATGAGTGTGAATATCATCTTCTCAAGATCGAATATAATGTTTTAGCTTGTTTGGTTACGACTGAGATTAAGAGAACGGTGCCACGAACAATTTTAAAGAGCCAAGCATGTTGAGTTAATTTGGTTTAATCAATTAAAACTATAACTCTAATATGTTTGTGTTTTTACTTATGTGTACACCAAGATCAAGAGAAGAGCAGTGACCACTTACTTTAAAATATTACCTTTATTATTAGAGCGTGATGGCACTAAGTGATGAAGAATAAATGACTGGTGGTCCTTCCTCTCGCATCTTGAGTTGCTTATGGACATCTTGTCTCCTCTGTTGCACTCATCTTTTGCTTCTTTGATCTTTTGACTCTTTTCACTCCAGTCATTATTATGCCTGTAATAGATTAGTGAACAACACATACCCAAAAGAATATACAAATTTTGAACACAGGTTGCTTGTCCAGTATTTTATTTTGTTCTGTCTATGCTAATAAAAAGATAATATTGATATTGTTTTAGCATAGATCATATTTTATACAGATATGGCTTGAGGCAAAGTAACTTGCATTAGAAGATAAAGTGAATGAGCCATTAATACTCACAGTTCTTCCATCCATGATAAATAAGTTGTGTCTTCTTCTATAAAGTTATTGAAGCCCATCATGCACCCCATCTCTGATTTGAATTCATCTCATGACTTACCCAATTAAGTTGAAAGTTTTCCTATAGGGTTAGTCCATAAAATATCCAATGTCTATTACAATATATTATCAGTTCAAAAATCAACCTAAACACCACGTCTAATTTGATTTAGGAAGACATTCTAAACTAAGCACCACGCTTAATTCAAAAAGCCTTTGAAAGTAAGATCAACACACCTCTTGGTTTGAAAATCAAACTAAACACCTTGTCTAATTATAACTTAAGAAAATAGTTTAAACTAAGCACCATGCTTAATTTAAAAGGTGTATAAAATTTCTCCAAACCTTAAGCATACTATAGCAAACAAAGGTAACATAAAAGTTTATAGAGTGTTATTCGAATGGAGACGAAAAGAGCATAATTAATAAATTGAATAAAGGTAGAGACAACCAATATTAGCAATATAGGATTTTCTAAATAAGGCCATTCCATAAGCTTGAATTTTGCAAAGCGAGTTAAGTTCGGATGAATATAATGTTACATAATGATTGGTGGGACATTACCCTTCATTCTTTTACTTCAAGCCTGGAATAGTTAGTGACAAAAATACTAAAGGAATATTTTGACAATTATATTTCTATGCTAAAGGTGCAAACTTAATTTATTTTTTAAGAGTGGTTATTTTGGGACATAAAGTTGTTCTTAGAAGACCTTCTCGATTATCATGCTTCGAGTTGGTGAGGTGGTTTCCTCTAGAACATTAGCCTTTGTGCAACGAGATCTATAATATTTATGATAAACATATGCGTCTACAACCACCATTTTAAAAATTTTATGAACAGGTCTAAAGAGGGGGGTTGAAGATCTCGTGTGTGGTAATATTAGAGAGACCAAAAGATTCAGGAGATTTCTTATATGACCATGGATCTAATAGGGTGTTAATGAAATAACTGCCATGCTCATCGATATGATCTCCCTTTTCAAAAACCATAGGTGTTTCTATATGGATGTCTATAGGCAACAAGTTTGTATCTATTATTTCATGCCTATGATATTTATTGGATGTTTTATTTTCTAGAATTTCCCATAGATTGATGTCTCCAAGGTTGGTCTCGTCTAAAAAGCTTTTTCTAAATTTGGGTAATTTTTGTTTATTAAAGAAATTGATTTAAGCTCACCATTTGAATTTAAACCAAGTTTAGATGCTAGTACTAAAGCTTCGTCCTCTTCCATCCATTCTTTTACAATAGCATATGTATTTCTAGTATGTTCTATGCATTTCTGCCATTGTCGTTGCTCTTCTTAGTTATTCCTATTATCTTCATGACTCTTATTCTTGGGATGTCTTGATGGATTTCTAGGGTCATTATGAAGTTTAGTAGAAAGAACATAAGAAGATTCATTGGGGTCAAGGATGGGTTTAGAGATGGGTTCAGAGACATTTACTGTGGGCATAGAAGGAGAGAAGATAGAATTTATTCCTGAGTGGCTTGGCTCTCCTTCTATGGCATCACTCGACATGCCATTCTTGAACTCTTCCCAGTGTCTTTTAGGAGGGAAAGGAAGTTGATGACACTTTTTTCAAGATGCTCTTCTGAGAAGATTTGATGTGTATTGATTTACGAGCATCTTAGCTAACTGGAAGTCTAAATCATCAAAGTGGAATTTCAAAGGTTTAGGATCGGCAGCTAAATCTTGGGAATGGAATGATTGTGTTTTAACTACTAAGACTTCCGTGTCTAGTTTGGATAATAAGTCCTTCTCTTCATCGAGGAGCTCAGAATTAGCTAGAGCAACCTTTTCGAGCATAGCTCTTGCTTCACTTATGGGCAAATAGGGAAAGGCTCCTCTAGAGGATAAATTAAGGGATTCCCGATAACTCTTGGTAAGATCCAGATAAAAATATTGAATAAGCATAGAGTCTGGAAAACCAAGGTCAGGGTCAATGTGATAAGTTCATTAAAACGCTCCCATGATTTACTAAGAGATTCTTGTTCTAGTTGCCTAAAAGTTAGAACCTCTTTCTGAAGGTTAACTATTCTATGGATAGAAAAGAAATATAAATAAAATTCAGAGTATAATGTTTCCCAATCACCTTGCATACTCCCTACGGCTCGATTATACCAACGTTTGGCTCTTCCAGTCAAGGAGAATGGAAAAAGCTTCCATCTAATAGTGTTATTGGACATGCCAGGCAATGCGCAAGCATGCACAGGTATGCTCGAATTCTCGTAAATGTGAGTATGGGTTTTTGTTACCTTCTCCCGAGAAGGGTTTATCCCGAATCATATTAATTAAACATGGGCACAGCTCATAGCCAGGTGTTATGATAGGTTCATTAAATTTTGGTGGCTCAAAACTTTCGCGCATGCCATAAAGACAGATAAGAATGGAATTAAAAGCATCGATAAGGATGAACACAAAAAATAATAAAGAGAATGGGATAAAATAAGAAAAGATAAAAAAGTATAATACAAGATTAAGCTAGACTAAGTCAAAATCAGCAAACCGTTCCCTGGCAACGGTGCCAAAAATGCTTGTTGGTATAAATTAACTGCACTCCATTAAATAAGTTTTAAGTAGGATTATCCGCAAGCGCACAGATATCATACCAGTGTCACATTTTAATCAGAGGTTTTAAATATCGTATCCACAGGGAACAGTTGTGATGATGACAAAGTATATAGACTTAACCCTACAATTAGGCTAGATAATATCAAGAAAGAGGAAATAACTATTGAACTCTAGTTCTGATAACCGGTAAGCTTTGTATAATATACCGTTCTAACTGGACAAGTAACCCGAATAGGAGAAGAAACGGAGTAATCCCCTACCAAGTACCTATAAGCCTATCAATCCTATCAACGGGAAGTGGACTACAGAGGATTCAACGAAGCTATAAAGTCACCTTCGCAAGCTACTACTATCCGGCTAATCAGGACATCCACAAGCAATCATAGCCCAGACACCACGTCTACACTACGAATTACTACTTCAACCAAGTAATGACCAAGATCAAAGCACTCAATATGAGCTGTGAACTTAAGAACAAATAAGAACAACTGCTTACTTGAATCGGAATGTTGAATACAAAAGTACCTCAGAACGCAGCTCCGGGCGAGGGAGCTGAATCTAGACGAATACAGCCACAAAGAAGCACCGACAGGCCGAAACTCCTCTAGAATCTCTACTCCTCTACTCTATCTCTCTAATCTCTAAACAAGACTAAATCTAGAAGAACTAGTCTCTCCTAATTGCTACATCTAGATGAAGTAGAACTAGATGAACTAGAACTAGATCAACTAGAGGGACCCTAACCCTAATTATGTAGAGAATATGAAGCACCGGGGTGTAGAATGCCTCTTGGAGGGGCCTTGAGGCGTCATTATATAGGCCGAGGTGGAGTAGGGGCAAGGAACCGCCACGTCATCGATCCGCGTCTTCATGTTGTGTGCACCGTCGGATCAAACCGACCTTAGATCGACGTAGGGATGTTTTGCTTGGGTGCCAAGGAAGCATGGGAGGAAGACTCCAGAAGGCGGCGGCCAGACGCCACAGGGGGCGCCGACCGGCGCCAGGGTGGGGCCGGCCTAGACTCCCCTGTGGGTCTCACTGCTTCGGGTGTCTTCTAGACCCTTTCTGAGTCTAATGATGATGTTTGCCGATGCGGATAAGTTTCGTGATAATTATGCACTCTACTATTTCTCTTTTATGCTTTTCTGGAATAATCCCTGGAAAATATAGAATATGCAAAACTCATGGAACTTGTCAGTTAAAACCCTAGACTAGTGTATATTCATGTGCCTTTTCATGTCTAAAGTTCTAATAAAAGTTAACATTATCCACCGTCAACAATTGGTAGCCTACATCTACTAGATATGAATTAGGGTTTCTGGCTCTTCAGCTCTCCTTTTGATCTGGCTCTCCTCTAGGGGGGTTCAGGCCTATATTTATAGCCTGGTGGGATGAACATCAACCGTTGGATCAAACCAACTTAATGTAAGGCCAAGATGCATCCTTAAAGGCGGTGGAGAGGTGCGCGGAAGCTGATAGGTGGGCCCCACTGTGGGGGGCCAGGCGGCACAGGCAGGTGGGGCCGGCCGGCCCCACTCCGAAAAGAGGCTCGGGCCTCGCCTTCTTCTAGGGTTTTCGGAACCTTTCTCGATCCCAATGCCGATATTTTCCGTTGTGGTCAAGTTTCGTGTCTTTTATTTACTTTAATACTCAGTTATGCACTTTTTGGATAACTCCCTGGAAAATAAACAATTTACCAAAACTCGTAGAAATTGTTAGTAATAAGCTCCTATTCTATGATATTGTTATAAATTGCAAGGAGGATTGACGGTTAGAAATAGACATTATCTACCATTAACAACACTCCTATATATCTTTGGCACAAATACATTATTACTTTAGAAACAAATTTTCTAATGACTTTTCAACCAACAAGGAAATAATTCTATTACTTAAAAAACACATGATTAATGAAATTGGTGAAGGGGAGTCTAGAAAAAAATGCATCTGTTGAAGTCAAACAGAAAAGATATAAAGCATTTTGGGAATGAAATTTTAGGACAAATACACAATCATGTTATCTTTTAGTTCTTTATAAGGTGAACCATCTATTACTTCTTTTAATATTTTTTACACGGTTGAATGACAAAACAACTATTGCACACACCCCTATGAACTTCAACAGCACCCAAAACTCAGACACAAGAAGGAGAAAGTACAAGACAGAAGCAGAAACAACTACACATAACTACTGAAGCTTTGCACACGCGATGAACAACCTATGATTGTATATTTTTCTTTTAATATTGATTGTATTAAATATAGTAAATTATGATTCAAAACATGGGTACTGCATGTGTCTTTCCTATAATCAATTTGTGTCCTGATAATAACATGCCTGCTTCACGTAGTATTCTAAACTATAATCAAGTTTTGTGAAATATACTAATAATTAAAAAAAATCAAATATATACCCGTGCAACGCACGGGTTGATAGACTAGTATAACAAATTGTAGTACGAGTTCTGGTATCGGAGTGATAAAAAAACTCTTTTTTGAAATAAGAAAATATAATGGAGGCACAGTATATGTGCCTCCTTTAATTTAGTTTACTCCAACTTAATCTATGCGTCACAAATTTGGTTGCAGATACTTAGACAAATGTGAAAACGTTACAGCAGCCTATATTGCCAGCTAACAAGCATAGATGCAGGCCCTACCTAGGCGTCTGCAACCTGTGCACTCGCACAGGCCCCCCAAAATTAGTATTTCCAAATTATAAGTCACTTCAGTTTTTTTTGGTTCATCTATTTTGGTATGTCTCTGGACAAGCAAAATAAATGAATCAAAAAAGTTAAAGCGACTTGTAATTTGAAATGAAGAGAGTACAAATGTTTCCTATGAAATTTTTTTTTGAAAAATGACCACGTGAGGACTCAGCACATGATTTTTGCCGCCTTTTTCTCGAATCTCTTTCAGTTTTTCCATGCCGCTTGTAAACCATCTTATGTACTTTGGTAAAAAGACTAACATATCTCCATTGTCCATCTCGTAATTCTGTTATTTTCCCCGTAAGAAGTGCCCCCTGGGCCATGAATGGCGCCCACTCTATTGTACTCTATCTTATTTGTATATAGTTGACATATACTATGGACATTGGTTGCATACTTGCATGTTGCATTAGGCGTTCGATCAAGTAGGAGAATATTGGAATGTGATCTCATCTAATCCCAAGCTTAATTACGAGATTAATTAGAGCCTAAGGTTTTGGTCCAGCTGTCTAACGTATCCAACTAAATGAGATGAGCATAGCTACACAAATGTTACTACTGCTAGTTACACTAAGAACTTTGAAGATATGTGATTCTTCATCCACCACCAGATCTAGCACAAATGATGGAACTATATAAACCAATTACAGAAATCTTAGTACTGAAGATCCATGAAGAACCAATAGGTCAAGTGGTGGCTGGTATGCGTACATCCGAGGCTTCAACGCTTGTCGCACTATGCCTTGCCACTATGCAGTTACGCATGCATTCGTCCTCCTGGCTGGCTGGCGGGCCAGTGCTGTGTCCTAGAGCCTCGATGGATCTGATCAGCACGGGGAGCTGGCGACGGAGGAGAACACTGGTGGGGGGCCAGCGGATAGCGGCACTTGGGCACGAAGCATGCGCGTGCTTTGCTCAACAGCTCAAGTGTTGGGAAACGTGGCTGTAGAGTAGGGCTGGTGGCCTGCTTCGGTTCAATCCCATGGAAGCGAACAGGGCTGTAATCGTATCGGACTTGTCTTGCAGTTTAGATCGGGCAGCTTATAAGTAGTTAACGAGGACTAGGCCAAACCAAAGAATGGGAGAAACTTTGCGTCTTTAGTATTAGGTACGACAGAGATATTGAAATTTAGTAAAAAAAAATTATATTGAAATTCCAATCCGCTACTAAAATTTGTAACACACGCAGGGCCGTCATAAATCAAGTCACATTAGCAATAAAATCAAAGGCAATAATTTCTTATCCATGGTGCCTTCTTATGGTTCAATTCAGTTGATCCAGATGTTAGCAATGAGATGCAAACGAATCTGGTCCAGAGTGGGCCACGAAACTACTAAAATATCAGTGCTACACAGTTGATGTCAATTCTTGAGCAGAAACAAATCTTCTACATTACATAGTGTCATGTACAACCTTGACACAGATAGTTCTGCCAAAAAATGTGTCCTGCAAAATTCCAGCATCATTCAGGGATGCCAATGTTGCTATGGGATCATCGTGAATCTCACTATATCTGACTGCTGTTGTGGGATCATCGTGAATCTCACTGTAACTGCCAGTTACAATGAGATTCATGATAATACCATAGCAGCACTGGCATCCCTGACGGGGACCAGAGTACCGTCCCAGACCCCGTGATCCTTGGGGATCAAATTTCCAGCATATAGGTACCTGTGGGGATTAGTTTCATCCCATCCCCGTCTCCTAATAGGGAAATTCCCCGTAGGGAATGGGGGAATGGGGCCCGTTGCCATCTTGAGCAACTGCAGCAGCCACACCTATGGATTGTGAATGTTTTATTAAGGAATAGGATGGTCCAAAGCCTCTACAAAGAATGATAAAAATATAAGAGTGTTACACAAATCATACGCGGCGTGGTACACCTGTACAATTACATCAAAAAGACCTCTTGTTCGACCACTGGATGACCAAGCTAAACTCTCAGAATATTTGCAACCACCAAGATAGCTGTACCGGTGTGTCCACCTAAGCTCCTTTAGCTTCACCAGCACTGCCGTAGGTTGTTTTTGGTTTGGAGTGAGGGATAGGATGATTCAATTCAGTTTTCTAGGACGGGTGAGATGGTTCAGTTCAGACGAAGGCCTACATATGATTCTTGGGCTCGTCCTCGAATTTGAGGCAATATTTCCTTTTGAGGATGACCCTGTCCCTGGTGTCTCTCAACCAAACACCAAGACGAAGAGGGATATGCCACTTGTCTCCATCCTGTCCTACTACGAAACGCTATAGGGTGTGTTTGGTTTGGTGGCCAACTTCTAGCCTAGACAGCTTTAGCCTGTTCCCACCAAGCCAATCCCTGGTTGTTTGGTTGTCTGTACTACATAAGCCTGACTAGCCCCAAGATGTGTTTGGTTGCTAGGTTTGTTTTGATGCAATCACCTCTTCTCCTAATTGGTAAGGTTACCTCTTAGAGATATTTCGTCAAAGGTCGAAGCAAGTGATGGAAGTGCTACATAATTCATCAAATCGAACAACCAAACTTCCATTTCGTGATTCAAATAGACATACGGGCTTCCATCAAATTTGAATTCTAATAATGCAAGCCAGATACATAACAAAATGCAAATAACGAAAATTCGAGTCATCTCTAAGCTTCAGTCTACTTACACATACGGGACCTGCTAATCTCTGGCTTTCAAATTAAAACCAAGCATGATTCATAGCATACCCACCAAACACAAATGCAATCTCGAATTTGGTGCAATCACGAATTCCCTCATTGGTGTCAGTTGCACTGGAGCAGGCATAGGCTCAAACATTTCGTCAGGCACCTTAGACGCACCAAAGGATATGATGGTTGCCTTCCTCAAATCCACTGCAGTCGAGGACGCATCCCTGAGCGAATTGAGAGTTGGAGTCGCATTCTCGGCCTTTGTTAGCGGTGGCCATGCGCGCTTTGTGGTGAGACGTGGGTGCGGTGCCTCGGTGAGCTACCCGGCCCTCCACGCGGCCTTGCCGTCATAGGACGAAGCCGGGATGCTTACCGACACACCGCTGTCATTGGATGAGGCCTCGGCCTGGGATTCCTACAGCGGTGCTCCTGGCCGAGGATCCACCACTGGTGGATGGCGTTGTGGCTGAGGTCCGGCGAGATGAGCTCTTGGTCGAGGATTCACCACTGGTGGATGGCATTGAAGCTTTGGTGTTGCGTGGACAACTCCATCCCAGTGGTGGTGCTCTTTGCCGATGAGGACATCCGTCGCGCCTATGCCAAGGCCGGGCGTTGTTCGAGGTCCTGACCAACGAGGTCGCGAGCTCGGCAGCGCCTCCGCTCTTCCCCGCCCGGCACCGCCCCGCCCCGTGAGTCGCGTGAGGCTGAGGTGGGAGCGGGTGCGGTCATGGCCGAATACCACCATCATCCTCCCGAGTTGCCATGGAGCGAGGGCGCGGGAGTGGGGGCATAGAGAAGGAGGGCGGAGATGAGCCGAGGACAGGCACCGCAGCGGCGAAGTCTGCGAACTGTGAGGAGGAGTGGGTGGCAACGAAAAAGGAGCAAGGGGCGGTGACGAGAACAACCGAAAGGGGCTGGCTCTAGCTTGGCTCCAGGAGAATGGCCGATTCGGCCGTTCGATCCTAGCGAGGCCCCGAGTGTACGGTTGGCCTCCTATAGCCAGGCTCTAACCCGATTACAGCAAACGAAACAGCGCAAAGCTGACTCCAGGAAGCCTGGTTTGGGATTGGGCACCCAACCAAACACACCCATAGTTTCTCGTCTAGAGAAGGACACCTGGCCTGCATCGCGTTCAGCTGGGTGTTTTTACAAACAAAAGCAGCAACTAGTACTCCTTGGTTGGTGCAACAACTATCAAATAGGATCTTGCAATGTTACCAGTTGCTGCCAGGGTTTTAGCTAGCTACAAAAGCACACCAATTAAATCTCAATTTCAGGAGCTACTAATGAAACGTAATAGGAAATGCCCAATGCCCTGCGTCGCTCCTCCCTTGGTCGACACGGGAGGCTCACCAGGCCCCCGCACCATGACCGATATCTTCGGTTCTGGTGGCCGGGGTGCGGATCGAGTGGCCATGGGCATGGAGCAGCAGCAGCAACGGCGTGGAGTCGGCTCCCAGCGCAAACGCGGAGGCGGAGCTCTGGCAGAGGGATGGGTTCATGCGCCATTCAAATGCGCGCGGCGGCATGGGCTCATGCGCTTGTGCGGACGCGGTGGCATGGGCACAGGAGCAGGCTGAGGTGCCAACATGGGTGCGACGACTTCTTTGTCTTCTCTCCAAAACGGAGGATACCTATACCCCGGCGGGCCACAGAAACATTCGGCGGTAAGCGAGTCATCGAGAGGAATCCTCGATCATTGCATGGAATGCTCAAGTCCAAGCCTCTTTTTTTGTTCCAGCTGTAGTAGCTGCTGCGGCCGATTCCTTTTGGTCTGCGTAACTGGCTCGCTGGTCGGGATCTTGGCTGTGGCTGTGGTGATCGTGCTGAGCGCCGTACGGGTAAATAAGCTAGCTACGACAACGATCCGGGCTTGGCGGTTGCCGTGGTTCCATGTAACGCTCTAAAGCCTGGTGCGGGCACGACGGCAACCCACGGCCATGGCTATAGGCCACGGTCCAGCTGCGTCTGTTATCCTCCTGCCTGCAAGAAATTGCATTGAATCCTGATGGCATGGTCACAGGCAGCGCATCGGCAATGAGAGAAAACAGGTATGTTGAAACTTAGGGTTTCTTGTGATTGTGCCACCAGAAAACAGGTACGTTGACACCGGGAAGAAGCCAACGCAAACCTACGAATTGCTAGAAGCAGACAAGTCCTCCTGTCTTGCGGCGTGCGTGGATGACAGGGCGCCAACTCATCACCTAGCTCGTCGAGTGCGGATCGAGGACAGGGCCGGCCGTGCTGGATGCCTGGATGCCGACAGCCGGCCAGCAGTCGGACTCCGCCACTGCGCAGCGCGCCTGCGCCGCTGCTCGCTGTCATCGGACGCCGACTGAAACTAGAACGTTCTAGTACACGGAGCGATTGAAGGCCGGCCTGTCACGAGCAGAGAAGCAGTTGACAGACGATGACGCCGTGGTCTCCGTGCGTCGTGGCTCGGGTGCGACAAGCGATTTGGAGGCTGCTGCACTCCACGTTGGGGCGATGAGGTCGGCAGCTTGCCACTGGCCTTGGTAGCGAGTGATGACAGGTTGGTGCCGACGACTTCCATTCTGTTTTCATCCCTAGGCGTGTGAACTCAAATTCATGTTTGCATATTATAGTTTGGTAAAACAGTTTTAGAGCAAACAAGCGGTTAACATAGATTGGAGAAAAAAA
This sequence comes from Chrysopogon serrulatus, assembly GCA_015844335.1. NCBI lineage: Eukaryota > Viridiplantae > Streptophyta > Magnoliopsida > Poales > Poaceae > Chrysopogon > Chrysopogon serrulatus. Next base: position 357,422 of record JADLZL010006205.1, on the reverse strand, counting down.
AAGGGAGCGAAATAAATTGGTACGTACATGAGAAAAATAGTGGGAGTGGAATAATGAGACGAGACAGAAAAAAGCTAGCAAAGGGGGTGAGGTAACGACAACAGCGGCCCTTTGTGGGAGACGATGGAGGCAGCAGGTTTTTGCTTGTCATGCCTGGGCTCTATTTCTCTCTGCATTGTTTGCATGATTAAGATCCATATACAGATGCAACAGGTGTGTTAGTGATACCATAAGATTTTTTTTCGCGAGCGGGTTTGTACCCGTATTTCATTAAGAAGAAGAGAGTGGTACAACGGTTACACATGACTCACGAGTAATCCTTGGATTACCCATGAAATTCCATGGATACAAACAGCAAGAAAATGCGGCCGAGAGGGGGGGGGGGGGGACCTCCACCACAAACCCAAACCAGCTACACCTGTAAAGAAAGTTACATCTGCGCAAGGCCGCCAACATCACACAGCGACACAAGCGACACAGCGGCAAAGCATCCGCCTAAGCAAGAGACACGGCGGCAAAGTATCCGCCCGAGCAAGACGCAGCAAAGTATCCGCAGCAGGACGGGTCCGACACATCCTCAGCAGCCAGCATGAGGGGGGCACCCAAGGCGACATCGGCGGCAAAGTATCCGGCCGAGCAACGAAGACGGCAAAGTATCCGTCGCAGAAGAAACGGCAGCTGCAACACCAAACAGGCTGGGCAGACCAATGCAAGATGCACATGAAGCACACACAGGCGTAGAAGGTACAATTCGGCGAGAGAAGCAGGAGATTGCTGCAGTTGTGCTCCTACGATGCCTTCAGGAAGGATCTTGACATCCGCGGACGCCAACATCGCTGGAAGAAGCACACCAGTGCTTTTCGACCCTAGCCTGCCACAATGAACATGAGCTTCGACGACGCCTCCAAGGAGAAAAATGCCATCGGACATGGCACCGCCGCCGGCCCGAAGAAATCGGACAGGGTTTTCACCCAGCTACTGAACGAAAGGGGGGCAGGCTAGCAATGGCTGCAATCTCCATGCGACCACAGATTAGCAAGAAGCGCGATGGCCACGGTATCTGGCAGGAAGCTCGTGGGCAGGGAGAGAGCACCCGCCAGGTGACCAGCGCCGCCCGGTGCCAAGGGATAACCGGCCGGGCGTCCACCTGCAGCACTGGCGGTGACGCCGGGCGCGGCCAGCCAGCCACGATGCTCAGCGAGGCCACATCGGGCGGAGGACGCGGCCGTGGACGAGCACGACAACATCCGGTCGCCGCTGCTGGCACATCCACTGCCCGAGAACGCTAGAAGCGCCAACACCGCAGATCCGGCGAGGGAGAACCTGGATCCAGCCACGGGGAGCCGGGATCTGACCTGCCGGCCGGCCATTACCGGAGAAGCACCAGGTAGGGACGTGGTGGAGGAGGACTGGGAGGGGAAGAGGAAGGGGGTGTGCTGCGACGGGACCTTTTCCGGGCCGCCGCTGGCCGCCGCCGCGCACGCCGGAGGGCAGCGACGGCGGCCGGAGGGAAGCCGGCGAGGGAGCGGCCCTAGGGACGCCGACGGGTTCGCCCCGAGTCGCCCTTACGAGCGCTCGGGGGAAGACAGGGACCGATAGCCGAACCGCACGTATTTCTTAATACCATAAGATTTGATGCTAATTATTAATACACATTTTTCTGGATTGAATCCTGAAGGAGGTCACAAAAGGCTTGTGGTGTAGTAGCGTACGTGATTTCCCAGCAATCATGCAGTCGATCGGAGCGTGAGTTGACTCCACGTACGTCTCCGACACTAGTGCGGTTGTCCGACACTAGTGCGGTTGTATCGATGCAGCTTTTGCATTCGGCGATTGCGATCGACGTGACTCCACTCCACAGCACATGACTCTACTACGTACTAGTATAGTGTACCGTGATTGGTTCTACACTTCTAGTGTACAGGCACGACATGCTTCTAGTGTACAGGCACGACATGACGAGGAGAGACAGATGTAGCCAGCTACCGCTATGCTTAATGGCTGCATAGGTATAGTAGGGAGGGTTTCAATAATCCATAGTTTTGCATGTAATGAAAAACCCAAAATTTTTAATTTTTTCTTAAGCATTTCTTGATGTTGTGTTACATGTAGACTGGCGGTCAAACCAAGTAACCCTTCAGCCGCCTTACCTAGATTTTCAAAACAAAACCCTACTCAATTAGTTGCAAATGAATCGGTTTTGTGATGCGCTGGATTTGGTTTAAGTAATCGGTTGTGTCAGCAAATAAAATAGAATGGTAGGTACTATTCGTTTTCATTGCAAAAAGCTATTTCTAAATCTTATCGAGATGGATGCCTAGCTAAACTAATTTACAACATAAACGATCATATATATGGAATTATGGATTAGAAGGGGTCAACCTAGTCATCAACCAACTCGGTAAAGACATCTTTGCCGAGTGCCTTTTTTTACCGAGTGCGGCACTCGGCAAAGTAACTCTTTGCCGAGTGCTCGAAATTTGGCACTCGGCAAAGAGCCCTGCACTTGGCAAAGTCTCCGTTTCCTATAGTGCTAGTAATACCTACAATATCAAACATTTAGGGTTAAGTTTAGAAATTAAAGACCATTATTTTGACTTGTTTAATTTTAAAACAGTAATGCATAGTGCAGTTGGCAAGGAGACCTAATGTGGTGCATGTTTAGCTGTTCAGTTTTCCTATTTATTTGTTCAGTTAGTTGTTTCTCAGGGTTTTCCTCCCAGAGTAGCTGTTTTTTTAGTTAGTTTGAAGATCTTCTGGGAGGACGTTGAAGTGGTCATAATCCCCTTCCCCAGTCGGTTTTGTAATCTGTTCCCTTTATTCTCCCTTTTTCTTTACTCGTCCAATAAAAATCTGGCAAAGCTCTTGCTGCCTTTCTAGAAAAGAAAGCATAATGCAGTGTACGTACTAAGGCAATTGCAGCCTATATATACTCACCAGTTTGCAGCCCGGTGGAGCAGCATAAAGCAATTTGCTTTATTCTCTCTCTTGTCGAAGATTAGCGCTAGCATGAAGCACGTAGCAGCTGCAGCCATGCCACAGGTGCTGTGCCTTGTTACTACCGCCCTAGTAATAACATCTCATCTGGCGTTGCTGCAGGCTGCAGACACTACTGTCTCCGGCATGGATTCGTCACCGCCACCTGGATGTCCTACCAAGTGCGGCGACGTTGACATTCCCTACCCATTCGGCATCAGTGAAAACTGCTCTTGGCCAGGCAAGGATTTCTTCACCGTCACCTGCAACGACACCTTCAGTCCTCCGAGACCATACATGGGCAATACGGAGATCATCAACATCTCCATAGAGACCAGTGAGATGCGTGTGTTCACCCAGGCGTCTTATGTCTGCTATGACTCTGAAAACACAACTGAACCCGGCAGTGAAACTGAGTGGTCACTCAACTCCACGGACTCGCCCTTCCTCATCTCGCCGACGCAGAACATCTTCACAGCCATAGGCTGCCTCACCCAAGCGTTTCTGAGTGGCAGGGTGGACTGGAGCTACTCCACTGGATGCCTCACCTCCTGCGTGAGCATAGAAGAAGCGGCTGAAGATGGTGACAGGTGCACGGGGCTCGGCTGCTGCCAGACAGCCATCCGGGCAACCTTAGCCTTGTCGATGTCCGCTTGAATTACAACATGACGAACTGTCACACCCCAAAATTTTCAATTTTGGGTTGTGCTTTAAAAAACACTAAATTAATGAATGTTTTTAATATTTATATAAAATTTATCAACATTAGTTTAAGTTTCTATATATTTTTTTTTAATAAAATTATGAGTTTCAAATCTTGTAGAATTAATTTAAAGGGGCTATCTCTGATGTGGTACCTTGATTGTTGCTTGATTTTAGTGTTTTTGTATGTGGTAAGTTTTTAAAACATGATTAGATGTCGTTCGATCCTTCCCAAAGATTTTTCGAACTTTTCTAAAACCTTTTTTTCTATTTTTCCTATACCAAAATCTAATTTCTAGATGCTCTGAAATTTCTTCTCATCGGCTTTAAATACTTTATTTGAATTCATCATCTTCCTATCTTTCTTTGTGTATTTTTATATAATTTTTGGAGTTTTATAATTAGTTTTCAGGGACTAAAAACGATTTTAGTATTTTTCTAGAATTATTTTTGACTTGGAAATCATTTTCTGAAAATTCCGAAATTATTAAAAATGCCTCGATTTTTCAAACTGTCGAACCTCAGACATATATATATGCTGGCGTTCTCCTCCTCGCGCTCATTCCAAAAAGTACGATCGGTTTTTGCGGTTGCCTCTCTAGCCTCCCAGATCTAACGCCGAAGTTTCAAAACCGCTCTACTCCGGCGAGCTTTTCCAGCCAACTTAGGTGTCGCCGCCAAAAACCGCCACCACCGTGAGGTTCATATCGTCGTTATCTACGTCTAAGTATATTCGTTTTCTCAAATCCGTGGCCGTATGTCCAAGTTCCTTTCTCCTCTGTTTTTCCGGCGACGTTTCCGACGAACTTCATGGACGTTCGTGAAGCTTTTCGTTGTTCGCATCATCTCCGGCCCTCAGCCTCGCTCCTATGCCACCCACCGTGGACTCCGCAACCTCCATCCCAGCCCGGCCGCCCCTCCGCACCCCTTCGCGCGCCCCTGCGTGGTTCCGTGGAGCAGCAGCCAGCCGTTACTGATGTGTCCTCGGGCACCGCTGAGTAGCCCTGTGCTGCGACCCCCGCGGGCCACCGCTGCGGACTGGCCCCGCTGCACCGCCGCCGCCTGGCCGTCCGGCCAGGCCAAGGCCCCTCCCTCCTTCCCCACGAAGCAACGACCAGCAGCGGCCATGGCCATGGAGGCCACGTTCTGTTTATCGAGGAAGAAGGAACGTCCAAGCTAGAAGACGACTTATATTTACTAAATTGCCATCCAGTTTTTAGTTCCATAGTTTAATCGTTTGATTTCCGTTTTGCTCTGTTCTAGTTGCATTAGATTCGTGTCGCTGTGCTCTACCCAGTAAGTAGTTCTGAGATTGGGCATACAACTTGATAATGATTTTATTGATTTAAAAACGCTAATTTGATTAATAATATGCATATAAATAATTTTCTAATTAAAAGTATAATAGGCTTAATCCGTTCTTGTTGTGCTGTGACTGTGCCGACTCAAGCTATATGTTAGCAATGACTTTTGCCATGTCTCACACCTCTGGATTTTATAAGTTAAATATTAATTTGAATAATGCTTATGTAATTGAGTTTATAATTAAAAAGTAATATAGAGTTTTATCTTTAGTCTTTTATAAATCAAATAATCAACTGGCTTAATTCTAAATCAAATATTTCTTTATTATAATTTGGTTAGTTAAACACGCTGCACATAATAGACTCATAAAGATGCTCTCACATGTTTATTCCCTTTGCAAGGTAAAGATTAAATGGCTTAAATAATATGAGATATATTTATAAATAAAATGTGACTAAAGTTTAATCTCAGTTTTTCTAGTTAAAATATAATTTGACTTAAATCAACTTTAGGATGTTTCGTTGAGATATCCATCACCTCGTTTTTATGTAACTAAAATGAATCAAACACATGGTCTACCTTGGATAACTTAGATCTATCGATAGCCATGTGATTTTCAGTGATAGTTTCTTTACCCGTAGTTCTTGTGCTCTTGAGACTATAGCAACAACCTCTCTTTTTTAGTACGTTGTTTTATCTTGTGTGGTGTATTGTTCTCAATTGTCTCTATTTGTTGCTTCTATGTTTGCTATGGTGTTTGCTACGAGTAGAACGAAAACCGCTTTGGGAGCCCTCAAGATTAGAAGGTTGTGACTAGAAGCAAAGCATTAGTGAGTTTGAGCAAGTGTATGAGGCAAGTATATCATAGGATCATCCTTGATTCCTATTCACACTAAACACTTAAATCATATGCATGTGTCAACCTTGGCAACCGTAGAGATCATAAAGTAGCTTTGAATCCTTGTTCCTTGACACCGGTGGGATGTGATGCATTAAATAGAAATGCTAGTGCTCTATAGTTACCATGATCTTGTAACTGACTGATGACTTATGCCTAAGCTATAAAACTTGCTTTTATTATTATGCTCACAGGGGACTAGTACACTGTGATTGTGTGCTAGCTGCCTCTCCATAAGTACTTATCTGTGGGCGACAATCCGGGATTTACAGTACAACCATGAGGGCTATATGGCTCTGGCTTTAGTCAAGTATGAGGATCTTTTCTAACTTGTTAGAGGTTACCGAAAGGCGCAAGAGGGGTGTGTTCCGGGTTAGGTATAGTGCGGCCTCTGTCCTCATGTGTGCTGCTGCGGGTGTGAACCATTTGGAAGGGGAGCTCTACACTTGCAGGCCACAGAAACCTAGCGGCCCTAACTTGTTAGACGAACCTTTGAAAGACTTCATAGTGAACCCTGCCGATCCTCCTCGGAAGTGGGTCAAGAGGTTGGCCGCCTCGGGCAAAGGGGTAAATCATGACTCATGGTGAAAGTGTACAACCTCTGCAGAGTGTGTTAAAAACTGATATATCAGCCGTACTCTCGGTCACGAGCGGCCTTGGACCCTCATGGAATAGATGATGATGATGATAAATGATGGTGTTTACTGTTAATTTATGCTAATCATTAATCATGCTTACCTGATCATGTGTAATTAAGGAAGAATGATGAATCTTGATGCTACATCACTGCTTAAAATTGATAATCCTAAAAGCTAACTGTAGTATAACCGTGTTAGCCTTTTGAGCCTCATTAACCCTGTGCTATACTTGCTAAGTACGTGGAGTACTTACGCTTGCTTTACTTTCAATTTTAGAAAATCCCGGATGGGTACCAGAAGATGGAGCTAGTGAGTTCTTCTGAGAGGTGCTAGGCATATGTTACCCCTACTCAACCGTCCCTGTGAAGATGGAGCCTAAAGAGATCAGTATCCGTTCCGCGTAACTTTGATATAAGTGGTAATTGTACGTATGTTTACACTATGTAACATTGATTTTGATACTATTCTTTTCTGTTGTTGTATGTGTGGACTTCCTGGGCACACATATGGCGAGCCTGGTTTTGGTCCTTGAAAACCGGGTGTGACAGATTGGTATCAAAGCAATGTTGACTGTAGGACGTATGCCTAGTTAGCATGGTCATGTTTTAAAACTTGTTTTGCTATAAAACTATTTTCTTAAGTCCTTGGCTTATTGATTTGACTATTTCTCAACCTTGCCATATCGTTTCTCCTCCTTCATAGCTTCCTTGTGCTATTCGTGCTTATCCCTTTGGTGTACTATTGTTTTAATTTGCTAAAATAAAATTTCTGGTCTCTCCTTATTCAAATGATCGATGACCCTTGATCTTCTGTAATCTACTCCTTAGGATGCCTGCCATTGCTACAGAAGCACGTGTAGTGTCAATGATGTGTGGTGTGCTTGCCTTGCTTGGTGTGTTGTTTGTGTGTCGTCTCTATTTTATGTGATCTGGTACGAAAAAAGATCTTGAGGATGAAGTTTCAAAATTAAGGAGACCCTTTGTTAAGTGGGGTAGCATCCGCTACCAACTATATGCAGTCCTAGCTATCTCAAGCGAAAAGACATAAAGAACTGAAGATCCATCATAAGCCTTTCTTTAATCATTTATCGTTTGGCTATCCTTGACCCATATCTTTTATCTCGACAATATTAAATCTAGGAGGCATGAAGACTCAGAGATTAACTTTATCTTTCTTCCTAGACTCTCTGAAATCTTGGGACGAGATTCCTGTTAAGTGGGTAGTTTGTCACACCCCAAAATTTTCAATTTTGGGTTGTGCTTTAAAAAACACTAAATTAATGAATGTTTTTAATATTTATATAAAATTTATCAACATTAGTTTAAGTTTCTATATATTTTTTTAAATAAAATTATGAGTTTCAAATCTTGTAGAATTAATTTAAAGGGGCTATCTCTGATGTGGTACCTTGATTGTTGCTTGATTTTAGTGTTTTTGTATGTGGTAAGTTTTTAAAACATGATTAGATGTCGCTCGATCCTTCCCAAAGATTTTTTGAACTTTTCTAAAACCTTTTTTTCTATTTTTCCTATACCAAAATCTAATTTCTAGATGCTCAAATTTCTTCTCATCGGCTTTTAAATACTTTATTTGAATTCATCATCTTCCTATCTTTCTTTGTGTATTTTTATATAATTTTTGGAGTTTTATAATTAGTTTTCACGGACTAAAAAACGATTTTAGTATTTTCTGGAATTATTTTTGACTTGGAAATCATTTTCTGAAAATTCCGAAATTATTAAAAATGCCTCGATTTTTCAAACTGTCGAACCTCAGACATATATATATGCCGGCGTTCTCCTCCTCGCGCTCATTCCAAAAGTACGATCGGTTTTTGCAGTTGCCTCTCCTAGACTCCCAGATCTAACGCCGAAGTTTCAAAACCACTCTACTCCGGCGAGCTTTTCCAGCCAACTCAGGTGTCTCCGCCAAAAACCGCCACCACCGTGAGGTTCATATCGTCGTTATCTACGTCTAAGTATATTCGTTTTCTCAAATCCGTGGCCGTATGTCCAAGTTCCTTTCTCCTCCGTTTTTCCGGCGACGTTTCCGACGAACTTCATGGACGTTCGTGAAGCTTTTCGTTGTTCGCATCATCTCCGGCCCTCAGCCTCGCTCCTATGCCACCCACCGTGGACTCCGCAACCTCCATCCCAGCCCGGCCGCCCCTCCGCACCCCTTCGCGCGCCCCTGCGTGGTTCCGTGGAGCAGCAGCCAGCCGTTACTGATGTGTCCTCGGGCACCGCTGAGTAGCCCTGTGCTGCGACCCCGCGGGCCACCGCTGCGGACTGGCCCCGCTGCACCGCCGCCGCCTGGCCGTCCGGCCAGGCCAAGGCCCCTCCCTCCTTCCCCACGAAGCAACGACCAGCAGCGGCCATGGCCATGGAGGCCACGTTCTGTTTATCGAGGAAGAAGGAACGTCCAAGCTAGAAGACGACTTATATTTACTAAATTGCCATCCAGTTTTTAGTTCCATAGTTTAATCGTTTGATTTCCGTTTTGCTCTGTTCTAGTTGCATTAGATTCGTGTCGCTGTGCTCTACCCAGTAAGTAGTTCTGAGATTGGGCATACAACTTGATAATGATTTTATTGATTTAAAAACGCTAATTTGATTAATAATATGCATATAAATAATTTTCTAATTAAAAGTATAATAGGCTTAATCCGTTCTTGTTGTGCTGTGACTGTGCCGACTCAAGCTATATGTTAGCAATGACTTTTGCCATGTCTCACACCTCTGGATTTTATAAGTTAAATATTAATTTGAATAATGCTTATGTAATTGAGTTTATAATTAAAAAAAGTAATATAGAGTTTTATCTTTAGTCTTTTATAAATCAAATAATCAACTGGCTTAATTCTAAATCAAATATTTCTTTATTATAATTTGGTTAGTTAAACACGCTGCACATAATAGACTCATAAAGATGCTCTCACATGTTTATTCCCTTTGCAAGGTAAAGATTAAATGGCTTAAATAATATGAGATATATTTATAAATAAAATGTGACTAAAGTTTAATCTCAGTTTTTCTAGTTAAAATATAATTTGACTTAAATCAACTTTAGGATGTTTCGTTGAGATATCCATCACCTCGTTTTGCGTAACTAAAATGAATCAAACACATGGTCTACCTTGGATAACTTAGATCTATCGATAGCCATGTGATTTTCAGTGATAGTTTCTTTACCCGTAGTTCTTGTGCTCTTGAGACTATAGCAACAACCTCTCTTTTTAGTACGTTGTTTTATCTTGTGTGGTGTATTGTTCTCAATTGTCTCTATTTGTTGCTTCTATGTTTGCTATGGTGTTTGCTACGAGTAGAACGAAAACCGTTTGGGAGCCCTCAAGATTAGAAGGTTGTGACTAGAAGCAAAGCATTAGTGAGTTTGAGCAAGTGTATGAGGCAAGTATATCATAGGATCATCCTTGATTCCTATTCACACTAAACACTTAAATCATATGCATGTGTCAACCTTGGCAACCGTAGAAATCATAAAGTAGCTTTGAATCCTTGTTCCTTGACACCGGTGGGATGTGATGCATTAAATAGAAATGCTAGTGCTCTATAGTTACATTACTACAAATATTTATTTTTATAAACTTATCAAGCGTGCTAAAATCTCCTTAATTTGCAAACCAGAGAGAGTAATAACGACACTAGCAGTTAACTTTAAGTTATATTAATACTCATAATAATAAATTTTGTAAGTCATTATCTTGAAAGGAGTTTAGACATTTTGATTGAAATATTATATCATATGAATATTAGTAACTTAATTTTAAGAATTATTTGATAAATTCAACATCTTGAGGGGCAGGTGCATGCCGAAACAATTATTTATGCATTGTAAGACTAAGATTGTAGCCTAGACCTAGAATATTATTAAAAAAGAAAAAGTGGAACATGAAAATTTGGAATCAACAATACAATAGGCATTAAAATTTCAAATTAACACATGTATAAAATAATACACTAACTAGATCAAAAGTTGAAAGTTAAACTCTAGATTCTTATGATATCACATAAAGAGATGAAATAAGAGTTTATATACTTAAAGTTTATTTATGTTCAACTAAATACATGTGGTTCAAGAAAAAATTAATCCTAGAAATTATTACTCAGCTAACCGCTACAAATAATAATCTAAGGCATGTAGTCAGCTCAGTACACAATAATCACCACTGTAACTAATAACCATTGTATCTTATCAATTAATAAGCTTAAAATTTAGAGAAAAGAATCAAAATAGATACATGAAGACTAACTAAAACCATCACAATATATCAAATGTTTCAGCTCAATATAATGTATATTGTAACATACAGAGGTGCTATGTACAGAAAAAAAATTATGAATATAGATGAAGAGTGCCTATTATTTTAGAATATCAGGGAAGAGAAAAGATATTTAATAAAAGTATTTTGATTAGTTAGTGTCTCATAAGGTTCTAACCGATGCGAGAGCACGGGTTGATGAACTAGTTGAGATTTAATTGATGTGCTTTTGTGGCTAAAACCCTGGTGGCAATCGGTAACATTGGAAGGTCCTATTTGATAGTCAAAGAGTCAAGACAAATCTGGCTCCGCCAGTGAAACCAAACACTATAGTTTCTCGTCTGGAGAAGGACACCTGGCCTGCATCGCGTTCAGCTGGGTGTTTTTACGAACAAAAGCAGCAACTAGTACTTCTTGGTTGGTGAAACAACGTTGTTTCACTGGAAACTATAGTGTTTGGTTTCACTGGCGGAGCTAGGTTTGTCTTGACTCTTGAACTTTCTATAAAAGCTGGGTTTACCTCTGTTAAAAAATTAATTTAAGTAGGGTAAGAAAGGATTCGCTTAGGTTAGTTTCAGTGGGAGTTCCATTCACTACTACAAAAAAATCTTTACCGCGACCTTTTGAAAACAACCTCAGATGCGGGCATGACTTTAAACCGCCTCGATTAATGCCTCAGATTAACTGAAGTGGTCATTTTTTATTAACTGAGGCGGTCAAAAAACCGCCTTGTAAAATAGATTTATAGTGGTGGTTAAATAATAAACGTCTCCTAAAATCTATTAACCGAAGTGCCTCGACATGATTGGCACACTGGCAGTCCGATGCCTCAAGGAAGATGTGGAGGAGCGGCCAACCATGTCAGAGGTGCTGGACGAGCTGAAGCAAGTGAAGATGATAGCCAGTGGAGGCTCGTCCTGCTTTGAGGCGATTTGAAGGGACACCATGGTGGATAGCAAAGGAAAGCTTTATCTGCTATACAACATCCGTCTTTGATGGAGTGACACTTATTATTAAGCTGCATGTAATTGTGTTGTGTGGGTTCAGAAAACCATATATATGTCACGCAAGGGATCTAGTATGTGGGTTCATACCTCCTCAAATAATTTGACATACAAATTATTTCTGCAAAATGGAACAGCAATACATATGTACCTGTCATTGTACTCTATACCTAGATACATAGTTTTATATATGCACCTTTCTATATGCTGCAACTCTGGACAAGGTTTATAACTTTGTCCATCCATCATGAGAGCCCTGAACCAGACCGCTGGTGCTTGGTCGCTGCTTGCTGCGCGCCTCCTCTACTCTAACAATGGTGATGCCGATACTGCAGTGCAGGTGTTGCAGGACAACATCAAAATGCAGGATATGCAGATAGTTCAGTGCCATTGGATCATCCATTGTGATGCCAACCCTTTGTAGGAAACTAAGTTGCCTCCCATCATTTGAGTAGTGGAACCCATCATCCAGGCATAACTCAAGAATTACTATATGAGTTTGGATTAATCATTGATTGATTGGTTCGCTTGTAGATGTACAATGCACCAAGATAGTTTACATATTTCTCTTTCCATAAATACATTGGTTTACAGAAAGGAAATAAAAGCTTTAGTACATGTTTTATTTGTCAGTCAAATGACAAATATACTAGAGTGGATGAATATATGTGGACGGACTAAAGATGAGTAGGATTTTGGAGCATAGAGTCAGCTGGCCGACAAGTCTCCTTCTGGGTGCGCATTGCATACGGGACTGTTAACGTACGCCCAAGTCTGTATCTGGGCTCCATGGATTCAGAGCGGTTACAATCATCATGGTTGGAGTTTAACAAGGCATCCGGATGCCTTCAGGTTAGGCTCAGCATGCTTGGAGAATAACAAGACCATGGGGGGATCCATTTGCATCAGCAGGGAAACGACCCACTCTTCTAAATGCTGGTTGCTCATTACAATAAGTCTCACCTTTCAAAAGTTTTAGAAACAGACTATAAACATAGATAGATGAAATATACATTGCATTTGCACATGACTTCAGAGAGTTCAGATATAGGAATGGTCTTCTCGAGCAATGTCAGTGAATGGTAACCCACCATTCAGTTCGTTGATGAATAGAAAATTTGTTTCAACTGAAGTTATATTACACATAGATTGTTATGTTGGCATTCAATTATTTGTTGCCTCTAGCATCATACGGACCCTTCGCGCGCGCTAGTGGAATTTCCGTCCGGTGGAGATGTCATGTGAATTGACGGTATATGTTGTGCCTTTCTTGTCGTCCTTAATTTTAATGCTTGATGAACCTGAAATGACAAGCAGATGATCAGAGTTGATGAAATATGGGGCGACTAACATTTATAGTTCAGAACAATGACACACTTGTACCAACCAACCTTGTTTTTCCACACTTTTCTCTCTCCCTCTCTACTGCTATGAGCAACCAGCCCTTCATCTGCCGTCCGTCCACCCCACCCAACAAAAAAAAAATGAGCACCCCTCGACCTGAGAAGCACTGCTTGCGTGTCTGTTTGCACTCTGAATTATTACCAAATCTAACTGCCTGAACAAATAGTGCGTGTGGACCATCCATAACTGTTTCAAGCTGTGCCGCCACTGGATCTCTGAATATATGGATAACTCATATTTTTTTGCGGCTGAGGCACCACCTCCATGTTTGTTTCTAGAGTAGTGCGCCTTGGCCAGATGGGCTAGCTAATTCTATGATTGATTGCCAAGAACTTTTGGTTTTAAGAATGCATTACCAGATATGGATGTGTCCTCCTCATGGTCTACTGTCTGCCCCATTGAAACGCACAGACATAGGCCCAGTTATTTAAAAAAAGGAATAAATTGTATTTCAAAAAAAAGTAAATAAATGTAGATGAAGTTTATTCCAAACCATGTAATATAAGTTGACAGTTGAAAAGAATATAAACAAATGTATCCTTAGCTTGTGGCTCCCAATTACAAGCAAAATATTTTTCAATGTCAAAATTTCTGAAGAAAAACAGCAAGATACAACTGCAATCTATTATGAAATGAGCTAAGTATGGGCAGATTTGAGCGTGCTAGCACTTACAGTTGTAGTCAGTCCACCCAATGACTTGATTTTCCAAGTCATAGACAACCAATTTGTTTGAAAGTACAAGATCTGAAAGAAAACATACAGTTTCAAAAACATAGCATTGAAAACAAAATGCATTTGTGAGTGCAGTCCAATGCTGACCTCCCATAAGGATAATGTCCTTTTCATCTTGTAATACTGTGCTACTTTGGAATCCCATACAGTATTGGTCATTCTGCTCCAACGACCCAAAATGTGGACAATAAGAGTTATGAGGCACGACCATCTATTTTTTATGCATTCGTCGATGGAACTGGCATGCTAATAGTACTGCTATTCAAACCGTAGTTGTGCATGAATCAAAATATCAGAAAATGTACTCATTAACAGCTTACTGAAATAACTAATAGCTATGTATATATCTTATACTAGAGTCTGCCCTATGAGGCTTTACTGGTTTACTGTACAGATGTTTCCATGTCATATATCCACAAAGGTTAAAAAAGAACTTATTCCCAGAAAAGAAAGACCTTACAACTACAAACATAGAATAAAAATAAAGTAATATATACAAAAACAAAAATGGTAGGCTCTTTTTCTCTTTATAGGCGAAATAATGTTATATAATCTGAAAAGCGGATGAGAAATATCAGAAATTTTAAAAGCAGACAAGGCATATACACACGTGTCATCCATTTTGACAATATGAATGCCTGCTATGTTCTTTAACTTCTCTGTAGCGTGTATGAACTTGACATGTAATGTTCTAGTAAACATAAAGCTAGATGTGCTGTCTTTATCAAAAAAAAAAAAAAAAAAGCTTGATGTGCAGTAAATATACTTGGGGTCGGGTTGTGTACCAAGGTTTAATAATTTTGAAGCAAAATTAAGTACTGATGGGAGATGACCGTTGTCAATCGTGTAATACCAGTATTTGGGGGCATCGCCACGCCACCATACCATTAGTGAAATTTCACTTCTGCCAACACTCAGGACCAGGCTGCCAACTATCATAGAGATATATAGATCTACGCCATTTTGGCAATGTAGGTTTAGACATTTTTTGGCAATTTTTCCTCAGTTTAACATGACACCTCCTCTCTCTCTCTCTCTCTCTCTCTCTCTCTGTGTCTCATTAAATTCAGACAAAAAGAAAAAACAACCTGGAGGTTGGTATGGAGTGATTGAGAATTTTTTTGGAGAACCAAAATCCTAACAAAAAATGCCATGGAAAAAGATAGCATGAGGTAGGTGCTTCGTATATTCATATCACTAAATCATGGTTATCCATATCTACTAATCACAATTAGTCGGACTTATCGGTTCCATGCTTTCAGTTATGCACTATGAATAGTCCCAATTAGTCGTCATTAGTCACGTTTAGTGGACCTGATCGGTGACATAGCGACTAAGGTCAATTAGTTGAGTTGAATACATTGTACTAAGTTTAGTTATTTAGTTATTCTTTTTTTATATTGATTACGAGTGTCCAACATGATCTTACAAATTACAAAAGTGTTGTATTGTAAAAAATTATCATGAAATTTTTGTAAAAGGGATTTAAAAAAGAGGCATTGAGGTCACTTTGAAGTGCTATAAGTTGGAAACAAACTGAAACCAAACAATTGGTGAATTAAACTCCGCTAGGAGAGAAATGTCATGTTACCTCATTTGGGAAAAAGTAGTCATGTAGATACACATGCAGTGCAAGATCATCCTCAAAATGGAAGGTGACGGTCGGGAATGCATCATCTACACTGCAAGAGAAATGAATGCAACTGTTATAATCATAATCATTAAGAGAATTTAATCTGTGGGCCAGTCATCTTTGTGCCAATTCAAATGAAGGGACCCCGAAAGAAGTATATGAGGGCATTAATATACATCAGCATGTATGAAATGGAGCACAGAAGGATTTGTAGGTAATTCAGTACTCTTCCAAGTACAACTATAGTGTGTAAACCATACCATCCAGAATATTGGAAACAAAAAAATTCTTGAACATTATGGAAGTTTATATCTTGATGTTTGAATACCTACAATTGGTTGAGAACTATAATATATAAATAAAAAATATGTTCCTCTGTTATAAGAGACGAACTAGCATAGGATCTTTGTCATACCATGTCGACTACTTGTTTGAAAACCAATTCAGGAAGGTATGCCAAAGTGGTACCACTATCGATTATGGTGCCCTTTCTCGCTCCTGTTTCGAAAACATGAGCTGGGAGCTGCAATGTAGTACCACCAACGTCAATTGACTTAAGGTTGACATAGTAGCTCGGCCTGGAAAGCAAAATCATGAAAGATTATGAGTGCGGTATAAATGAAACAAAAAGGCCACGCAATGCATACATCTAATGTAGAACTAAAACTTTCTGTTCCAACAAAATATGTGTCCATGTAAAGTTTCCAACAACACAAAGGCTCTTACTCACTCAAGACTTACAGAAAACAGTGGTATGTTCAAGAGGCCATGGGAATGCCAGTGACGGAAGATTTATGCAATGAGCAGAAGTTTTAATATACATATTCTTTCTTCACGCATGCAACTTTAACAAATCTTATTCCCCAATTGATAAGTGTCCAGTTCTCACATATTTCTTTCCCTATTAGTTGGATACTAAGCAAGTAAGCAACATGCCTAACCAATGGTTATCACTTTTCAGTAATAGCACAACAGTCTGCTAGCTTGTAAGGACTCTGGTGAAATATTAACACGTCAGTTGCCCCCCAAATTTTTTATCAAACACTTACAAAGTTGCCCACCATTTCGTAGAACAAGTGCAGCAACAAGTATGGTGCTTTAATTCAAAAAAAAAAACAAGTGTGTGACTGTTTCATTTTTTTAGTTCTGTTCGAGGTTCTTCTTCCAATCCTATTGAACTGCCTGCTTAGTGATTAATCAAGGTTAACAGCTATGAACATTTAGAAAAAGAACATTATTTATGTGACTAGTGAAATATAAAATGGTGACTTTTAAAATGCATCATTGACATCGATCAGATTCCCAAATGTCATATAAAGTGGCATGGAAGTTTCCTACCGTCATGGAATGTTTATATCATTGCATGGCTGACGATGTTATATATCCTACCAAAAAACAAACAAACAACACATATTGTACAAATATTATGCACTTTTGTTTCACTCTCTCTACTGAAATTAGATAACTAGCCTAAGTCCTGAAGCAAGTTTCAGAAAATGAAATTAACTTTTTAGACAAAAGGTTATTACCATAAAGCATTCATTCAGTTCAGCACAAAAGCGTATTCTAGGCGCGCCAGCCAAAATTTAACCAAAAGGCCTAACAGCCGAAGGAACATCCAGCACATACCCAAACTAGCAAGGTTCGCAGAAATAGGTTCTTCAAATCGAGTCGCAGCGGTGCAATCCGCCACCAAAGACAATAATTTCAGGGAAATTCACCCATGGGTTAATTTATAATGCAACCAAACCAATAATTGGTACGACAAGGTGAACATACATACATGTTAGGTACCAACGGGGTTGTTTTTACTTGTGGCTGAACCACATCTCCAATAGCAAAAGTCCCTCCACCTTTTACGGTATCCAAGCAATGAGCAAACTTCTTCTTTACTTTGCCAGCAGCAGCTAGCTGTGATAACATTGACGTATCTGCAGAACCAAGACCAAGAATTCCATCAAGGGGCTGCTTTGATCTTCCCAAACCACCATCATATGCAGTAACACACCTACATAGCAAAAAACGATCATGTATATATATATATATATATATATATATATATATATATATATATATATATATATATATATATATATATATCCCCACTTAATAAGACCTAGCACTATTAACAAAATCTGATCATGCCACTCTTTTCAGGCAGCAAAACAAAGAAAAAAAGATTATACTGCAATAACTAGTATGGCCCGATTGACTCACCCAAACGAGATGGTGGCATTAGCAGGTTTTGTTTGGCCATCCCCAATGACCTGATCAAACTGCAAGGTATCGGTGACAAAGAACCCAAATGTTGAGCTGCCGTCACTAAAACCGATGCTGTACTGACAGGTCACATTGGGAGTGCAGCCAGTTTGGTTTGGCCCAAAGGCGAGCACGCAGAATCCCTGATTGCAGATCACCGTGCTCCCACTCGAGGACGCGTTGGGGTCGTAGAACTGTGCAGAAAATGGAGACAGCTGAATTAATCCGCAGTTCAGAGTACACACAGAAGAATCAGAAAAGTGGGAAATGAAATAGTTTGCTACCTCGAGTCCCCTCTTGTGCGAGCAATTTTTGCAGGAGACGCAGTTGACTTGCAGGAAGTCGCTGCCAGTGTCGACGATGACATGGTAGAGCTTGGGTGGCGTCCCGAGCTTGATCTCCGTGAAGTAAAGGCTGTGTGCATGCGTGAGCATGGAAATCAAGAACCCCGCAGCCAAATCAAGCACCTGCCTTCAGCCCTTCATCACCCCACATGAAAAACAAGCTTGTTGCGAGAAGGCTGGAACTGGAATGTACCCGGTGGGAGGGCCGTGGCCGCCGAGTGGGAGGTCGGCAGCGGCAAGGCGGCGGCCGTCGTGGGCGCGATGGGCGCTGATGTTGGCGCCGGCGACATCCCCTCCAACTCCGGTGGGGAACTTGCGGCGCACATGGAAGACACTACCGGCAGCTGCGGCGCCGGCGTCCACCAGCAGCAACGCGACGAGGAGGAGGAGGAGCAGGGAGGCCATGGGTTAGGATTAGCTAGGATCGTAGCACGCAGACGGCAATTCGAGTCTTCCACTCCCCCGCTGGCTGCTGCTGGGATAGAGAAAGCTGGGACAACGGGCCGGGCCGGTCGCAATGCTGCGTTCGGCAGTGAGTGACACAGCCTTGCGTGTTGCTTGTTGCAGCTTCCAATGTGATTCGTGAATATGACCGGCGAAGGTGCGTGGACAGAAAGCAGAAGGATGGGATGCGACGGGAAAGAAAGAAAAGTGGCACAAGAAAAAGAACGGCCACAGTGCTTGGTGAATGGAGATTGGAGAGAGACGAAGTTTGGGCTCGTGATTGGATTGGCCAACCTGCTGCCTACAGGGCCATGCATAGCATAGGCATCATCAGGCTGGTTGAGCCAGGTTATCTGCTCGTCAAGGGAGCTTGGGTTCACAGTTCAGGCTAGTTTGTTAGTTCTCAGTTCTCACGTGACGTGCAAAGACAGGAGAGAAACGGGCAGTCCTGTTGTTAGTAGCTAGCTAGGGATTTCCGGCTGTGCCAGGGTAAACCGGCTCTCGGCAAACCAGGGCACTTGGCAAAGGCAGTCTTTGCCGAGTGCCCCACGCTCGGCAAACCGAGGCACTCGATAAAGATTGGCGGGGGGCAGACGGCATCCAGCGGTGTCACCTTTGCCGAGTGCCAGCTGTTTGGCACTCGGCAACTTTGCCGAGTGCCAAACAACTGGCACTCGGCAAAACAAATTTTTTTTGGATTTTTGGCATAAAATTTTTTTGAAGCTTTAATACAGCACCACAAACAACATGTTCAAATATGGCACATTTTCATTGGTTTTTGGTATATTTCACTTGTTTATTTTATTTTGTTGAATTTTTCTGGATAATGTACGTTTGAACTGCAGGTGTAAATTTAGGCTAAATCCAGAAACTGTCTCGAATTTTGGATGAACCTGCTCACAGGGCAATGCCGCCAACTTGCATGCAAGTGTTTTTTTAATTATATAAAATGTGAACGAGTTCTAAAAATCATGAAACTTGTCGACATATCACGATATCATATGCGTATGCCATGGTAAAAATTTGAAAAAGTTTCAAGTACGTTGTCACGTACGATACTCACAAACCTTTGCCAACTGCGGCACTCAGCAAAGCTTTTGCCGAGTGCAATTCGGGCTTTGCCAAGTGCCCCAAATACTCGGCAAAGCAGCTGTTTCCTGTAGTGTAGTGGAGTAGTAAAGTATTGGTAGACTGAAGGAATTGGAAACTTGTGTGCCTTGGTAAGCATGGTGGTAGTGATAGTGATGCTAATAGATTCCCTATTCATTGGTGCCAAATAAAAACGAGATTCAAACCACCTTTCAATCCAGGTCAGATAGTGGATAATTGTGCATCCCATCCGAGCTCTAAAACGTAACAACTTTTCAGATAAGATTGGACCAAGAATGAATCGAGGAGTATGTATAGGCTGCAACTTCCCTAGTACGTACACTGATGCATTACGCATTAATGTTATAAAATTAAACAGAGGAAATAATGTTCTTTAATTTCTAAACTTATCGCTCTAATTTTTTTTTCTATGGCTGATTGTGTCAATGTGCTTCTAAGTAATTCTGATCTCAATGTTTGATATTGTGACAGTGTGCTTCTAGGTACTATTGGAATCATCAAGTGTACTATTGGAATCATCAAGTGTTGGTAGAGTGAAGGATCTGGAACTTGTGTGTGTTGGTTAACATGCTGATAGTGATACTGATAGTGATAGTGATGCTGATAGATTGCCTACTGATTGGTAAACAAGACGAACCTAAAAATGTCAAAGTGGGTCATTAGTCCGGTAAAATGGCATGTCATGGTTTGCACCAAGAAATAATTGGGAGGGTTGACTATATATAAAAGATCTTGAATTTTTGCAACACCGAGTTTAGGTTGGTTGTGGCACAAGCGGACAAAAGAAGATTGAGCAAGGCCACAATGGAGGTTTCTTTTGATACTAATGTCAAAGAGCTTTTCGCAACTCAACAATACACAATATATTGGGAAATGTGACACTGCCCCGATCTGACGTTGTAATTGGGTTGATGATTTCACACAAAAAAACATTGCACCTGTATTATTTGACACATTGTGTCAGAAAAAAATAACAACTAGATGATCCATATATATCAGAATTAGCTCAAGAATTGAATGTATGTTTTGTTTCCTAGTCGGAGGCCAAGCAAGAAGTGATGAAAATAAGATATGATGGTGGCAACGTATGGCGGAAGGTATTGACCGCCGCTCCACATGCACTGAATCACAGGCAGACCAAGGCCAATTTCTTTCTCTCCTATATTCTATATCCTCCACTCATCTTAGCCTTATCTCCTCCAAATTGTCTCTTTCCTCTACAACCTGACTCCTCTCTGTCAACGGGATGGCCTTTGATATTGTAAGTACTAGATGAAATCCCCACGCGTTGCTACGGGTCGTCAAATAGAAATATATATGGACATCGTTCAAATCTTATCTAACCGAACCCTTACCCCTACTATACCTGAGGGTCATTCCCCCTCCCAAAAGTTCTGGCAGTTTTCCTTCACAAAATCAAGTATATTTCGAAGGACCTCATGTAATCCATGTGATATGCAGTTTTGTTAGGTTTTTCCTTAGAAACGGGTTTTTTGTTTAAACGTTTCTAAAAAAGTTATCTAAACATATCCATGTGGGATCTTGTTTTGAAGAGTTTATTGCGAGGAACACCATGGTGCCATTGGAATTTAATTACGATACTTGGTTTAGTTGCTATGACTTTTTTTCTATTTCAAAAGAAATAGCTAGTGTGAGATAAATGAGCCTTAGTGCATGTAACTTCTTTGATGATGTCAGCTGACATCACTTTTGCAAAATAAAGTGATTTGATTGGATGAAGCCCCATAGTGGGTCTTAGCAATATAGGAGTAGTAGATTACTACTGCAGTCGTCATGTGTTGGTAGAGTGAAGGAATTGGGAACTTGTGTGCATTGGTAAACATGCTGGTACTGATAGTGATGCTGGCAGATTCATAACTGATTGCTGCAAAATAAAAACGAGAGTCAAACCAAGTTTTACTCCATGTCGGATAAGCGGATAATTCCACATGCTGTCCCAGCTGTAAACAACTTTTCAGAGAAGATTGGGCAAACAAAGCAAAGCTGGGAAGGAAGATTGATCTCTTCTGCTGGGAGAGAATAATTGGGAGGGTTGGCTATAAAGACCTTCAATGTTTTGCAATAGCATTGAATTTGCGTTGATTATGGCACAATTGGAAAAAAAAACAAAGACTGAGCACGGGCACAAATAATGGAGGTTTCTTGTGATACTACTGACAAAGAGCTTTTAACACCTCAGCAAGGTTGGGAAAGGTGTGTCACTGCCCTCTGATCTAACATTGGACTTTCGCAGATGGTTTGGCACAAAAAAATGGCAGCTATATTATTTGGCACATTGTGTAGGAAAAACACCACAGTTTGACAACACAATGCAAACCAACAATGGATCATCAATATATATACAATTAGCTGAAGAAGTGATAAAAAATAAGATATGATGGTGGCAATGGATGGCGGTTGGTATCTACACCACCTGCGACTGCACGTGCACCGAAGCACAGGCAGACCAAGGCCAATTTCTCTATATGTTATATATAATCTATATGTTATATCTTCCACTCATTAGCCTTTTATCTCCTCCAATTTATATTCTCTCTTTCCTCTACAACCTGATTCCTCTCGACGGTAGGTGGCCATCACAGGGCCTGAGCCTAGCGTATGAGCCTAGCGTATGGGCATGGTGGACGCCGACAGGAACCCATGTCCTACCACCTCAATCGTCTTGGTCATCGTGGGTGGCTGTGCGAGCAGAGCACGTCTAAAGTACTAGTTAAATAGAAATGACATACCACCATTTATGTCTAAACGGTGTGTAAATGGGTTAAACAACCGTTAAGACAAACACTTTCATTTATAAAATCACATGTTTCTGTACTATTGGAATTTAGTAGTGTTGATAGAAGGCACAAAGACAGGGGTACTGGAAGGGGCCGGCCGGCTAACTTTGATAATTTTCTGTTAGACTCCTTAATGAGCTAGCTAATTTGTCAAGTAATAAATAGTAAATGTCCTCTATATTGACGACATTCGTTCTCCGTAATATTAAATTGTGGCTTCGGCGCCACTGGTTGGTAGAGTCTGGTGAAGGAATAATTGAAATGTTGTGTGCGTTGGTCAAAACATGTAGGTAGTGACACTGGTACAGAAAATATTTTCACAGGCGGTGGTAGAGGTATTTATAAAGGCGGCCAAGCCCAGCGCCTGTACCAGGGGTCAGTACTAATCGTCCCCACAAGACAGGCGGGGGTGTGTGAGCCTTTGTGAAAAAAAAAGTTTTCACAGGCGGGCTGCCTGTGTAAATATTTATTTACACGACGGTTGACTAGGTCAGCCGCCTTTGTGAAAACCTATTTTTCACAGGCGGCTCACTCTGTGTGCCGCCTTGTGTAATTATTTTTTATTTCAAATTTTAATATTTGCCTCCATACTATACTATATTTGTCACACACACACACACATATATATATATATATATATATTTTAAGATATGCAAACATGAACCATAAAATTGCATCATACATACAACACATATAAATATTACAGATATATACACATGAAATATAACATCAAGCATAAAATTACATATAATACACGTCATTTCATGTTATGAGTCCAACCATTTAGTATTTACATGTCATTTCGTTTCAAGTTGAGACCTGCTAGGTCTGTCAGCGCTCTAAATCTTTCACTTGCTAAATCGCCGGCTGCATCAAAATATGCTCCGTCACTTGGAATTATTTCTCTCATAATAAAACCGCACAAGTCTGCTACTATATTTTCCATAGTCGTTGGAGTGAAGGGCACGTCATTTTCTTTCTTTCTCGGCTGGAAACAAAGTTTAAAAGCATCATTGACACATGTCCAATATTAACATTTGCAACTTTAATGAGCAAACTTCATTCATAGATATTATTTACCATATTTTTGTCCCTGACGTATCGTCCCTGCTGCCTTATAAACTCACACACATAGTATCCACAGTAGACCGATCCAGGTGGTTGCTTGTGGCACTATGTAATTAATGAGCAAAAGATTATTCTAAAATTGTCATGTCTTGTGTATTATTTATATGATGATATGTGTTCGGACAACTTACCGGATAATGGTGTTGTATCGTCAATGGCACATTAGGATCTGAGCGGGCGGCGTCGACCGGTCCTTTTTGCTTCTTATAAAACCGCCATGCCCTATAGATATTGAATATAAAACACTATAGTTATTTAGAAACTCTAATTCATATAAGTACGGATGTGGTTGCATGTTGGCTCACCTTTCTAAATGAACCAGGAATGTTTGATACGACTGGGGAGGATAATGTAAGGAATCTAGGACAAGCACCTTCCCTTCGAATGGATAAATATAAAAAATAGTCCAATGGTCACTGCATGAATAAACGAGTGAGCGACACATGTACTTAGGGTTAACACGATAATTTGAAGTACGTATACGAGGTCACGCTTACCCAAAGTTGTAGGGTGCCAATATGAAATCGCTGTACTTATATCTCAGCATTGCTTTACCGAGATAGAGGGCATAATTGTCCTCGTATTTTCATTGCAATTCCTTTACAGCTTCTGCAACTTCTTCTGGTGTTTTGTCCTTCTCTATCTTGGCTCTATCTTCATTTGTAAGCACAAATTTGTGTATATTTTCTTGTAACCCGATTGGACTTCGTGTAACCGACCATCGATCCTACAAGCAATGATCTCTCGCCGTGGTCTAGCAAACTACATACAACATTCGCATATTAGAGTTTATCACATTCTAAATTTAATAATAACAATGTGTATGCATGAGTGATACTTACAGGCACCAGATTGTAATGAGTTGGACGTCAAGCCGCCAATAGTTCAACAGCAGGTGCATGTCCTCGAAGGTAACAAATGCCCTGCTTTTATCCTTACCAAGAGCAAACACGCCTGCTGGTATATCAACACTAATTGCATGCAGCCAGCATTCACTGCTCTCATGTACCAGTCATGAAACCTTTTAATCGTCCATGGACCCTTTTCAAGCGACGTCCCATTACAAAGATAGGCCTTCCGGCACATAGTTACCGGGGACATTGACATAATCATCAATCGTTGGCTTTCTTATATCCTTAAGGGTCAATGGTGTACTTGGTGGCGGTTCGACATGTACATCACCACTTGGGGCTTCCTTTGTTGGTGGCACGGCTTCAGTTGCTTGGCTGGTGGCTTTTTTATTCTGTGACGGTTCGAGCTCAACGACTCGTGCCGTCCCCGGCCGCTTCCAAGCCCTTTTAGAAATAGAGTCGTGGCTCGTTGCTTTCCCCTTTTTGGCTCATAGGGAGAAACCAATTTTGGAATTGGAAATTTCTTCGCCTTCTTGGAGGCCGGTCTTGGTGGGGGAGTGTGCTCTTCCTCCTTCTCGCTTTGGTGGTGGCGGGGGAGTTTGCTCGCTTCCTTCTCGCTTTGGTGGTGGCGGGGAGTTTGGTCATCTTCATTCTCGCTTTGGTGGTGGAGGGGAGTTTGCTCTACCTCCTTTTCCGTGTTGTGTCCTTTTTGGCTAGCGGAGTCCGCTGCTCGCCGCATGTCCTTGGGCTGGCCCCTCGAGCTCGCCCAAATGAGAATGTCGATCATGTAATGGGAGTGTGGCGGTGGCTCATAAATGTACGGGATGCCGGAGCATGCATTGGCGATGCCGGGCCGTTGAATTGTTTCGCCTCTTGGGATGGTTGACGACCGGTGGAGAGGGTGCCGTTGGTGGATCAATCAACCTTACGTACCGTCTCGTCCATTGTATGAAGTTCTTGATTGCTTGTCTAAGCTTCTCTACACCCTTAGAGGTCGGGATATCGATGAAGTCGTCTTCATGTCCACTCTCGACCGTCAACACTTCCACCCTACAAAGATGCATCTTCCATCTCGACACCATGGAAACTACGCCCGTGGATAGCATTGCCTGGGCCACTTGCTTTGTATGCTGATTCCTAAGGCCATATCCAATTACCAATGAGCAAGGCCAAGGTTTTTCAATATCGTCCAACCGGATAATGGTCCTGATTTGATGTTGACGCTATACCGCTTGGAAAGAGCATAGATTGTGTGGCCATCTCCTTTGGGTACCCAAGGGTTGAGCTGACAAACCGCATAAACGACGGAGCTTGTGATGACATCCGTTGAGCGTACACTCGCTCCCCGCCAATCGCTTTCATCACTTCGGATCGTGGTTTTTAACGAAGTCTTCCATCAAATCCCTAAACTTTTTGGCGGTCCGCCGCTCAAAAAAATCCTTCATTTGCTCCTTATGTCGCTTCTTTTTCTTATACACTCCTTTCCTCTCTTCACCAAATCCTTCTTTCCAAATGGTTCTCGATGAGACGCCCCATACACGGCCTGGATGCTCGGGGTTACCTACAACATGATATTTCATGTCGGTATCGATTTCTATTTTACTCGAACAAAATGGAAAAAAATGGTTACCTAGAGCATGGGTAAGGCTGTCCCTCTCCCTCTCAGGACTTGAAGGCACCTGTCTTCTCCAGTTTTGTTGCTTCCAAAACCTTCTCGGCAATCGGCTTGATCTCATCGGGACAGAGATCTCATCGCTCTCGGTGTTTGCCTTCCGAGCCTTGGGGCCAATTCGCACTTCTTTCGTGCACTATATCGGTCAATACCAATTGGCCCTCTCCCTTTTGCTTCGTCTTCTCGCCTCCATTTAGGAATCTTGGTCTTGTAACCACCACGCCGAGGTGGTGGTGGTACTTTGTTCTTCTTCGCAAAAGGTCCGAGGCGGCTTGGCTCTTAGCCTTGGATTCGCCGGAGTTTTTCATGACACGAAAAACGTGCCCACTGCTCCGCTGTGATAGGGTACCGCTTCGCCGGGTCCCGCCCCTTCTGCAGCCACTTTTTATTCATATCGTGTCTATAGCCCCGCATGATATTACTAATCGCTTCATGACATGACCCTTGACCAAACCTTCCTCGTTTCCCTCCTGAAAATAAACTTAGTGCACAATCGAGTCCAACAATTCTTCCTCTTTCCTTCAGGCACCATACTCCAATCACTCTGTGTGATATCAAATTCTTCCTTTACTAACCATCCAATGGTGGCCCTAAATTTGGGTAGCGCCTCTAGAGGTGCTAAGGGCTCTCCGCTCAAAGCTAACCTCTCTCAGAATGCTATAAACTTCTTCCGAAATCTATTCCTTCCTCTATCTCCTCGTGCCCGATCACTCTTTTTTTTTTGTACTCCTTCGCCGGAAGATGTCTCTGGCCGTTTGAGGCGCCGTGTCCTTTCTCGAACATCTTGTGACTCTGCCTCCATTTCGGCAACAACTTGAGATAACACCTCCTATCAATTTAATTGTTAGGTACATACATACACATGCATTATTCTCTCATATAGACAATCTACTTCCATATACTCCCTCCGTCCCATATTAGATGACGTTATGGGATGCGTGCCGATCAAACTTTCTCAACTTTGACTAGATTTATAGAAAAAAACGTGCAACATTTTCATCTCCAAATAAATTTGTTAAAAAAACTAGACTTAAAGATCTTTCCAAAGTAATACTAATTACTTAGCATAAATATTTATATATTTTAATATATAATTGCCGGTATTTTGAAAATGTTGACTTCTCGAAAGCGAGAATGACATCTATTTTGGGACGGAGGGAGTATACCTCATCATCAATGGATCATCTTCAGGCTCGTAATTAGGGTCACGCTCCAACTCAAGACGGGCCTTCTTAGCTCTAGGGGATTCACGTGGTGATACGCCGGGCTCCTATAAGGTTCGGACCCAGAGGAGTCGATCCCGCCAGATCTATCTCGGGCATCGGCCTACTCAAAGATTTGATGGAGTACTCATCTTCATGAAATATAAGTATTAACATGGAAAAAACATAGCTAAATTATGGAAAAAACCCTAACCAAAAACATAGTAAACCCTAACAAAAAAAACATCAATTAATTGACTAATTACTACACCATCAAACCCTAACAAACCCTAACTAAATTCAGAAACCCTAGGTATAGGAAATAATCACTAACCCTAATTAACAAACCTTTAATTACTAACTAAATTAATCCATAAACATCTAAGTAACTATTATTAACAAACCCTAAAAAAATATTACTAACTATTAAACAAACCCTAACAAAAAAATATTACTAACTATTATTAATAAACCCTAAAAAACCCTACTAACTATTATTAACAAACCCCCGACAAAAACCCTACTAACTATTATTAACAAACCCTAACAAAAAACCCTACTAACTATTATTAACAAACCCTAAAAAAAATATTACTAACTCTTATTAAGAAAACCTAAAAAACCCTACTAACTATTATTAACAAACCCTAAAAAAAAATATTATTAACTCTTATTAAGAAAACCTAAAAAATATTACAAGTTAGAATTAACAAACCCTAACAAACAATATTACTAACTATTATTAATAAACCCTAACTATTAGTATTAATAAAAACAAATAACTAACAAAAACATCGCTAACAAAAACATCGCTAACCCTAATTAATAAACCCTAGTTAGAATTAATAAACCCTAACTAATATTACAAGTTAGAATTAACTCTAACAAAAACATCGCTAACACTTATTAATAAACCCTAATTAGCTAACACTTATTTGCAAACCCTAATTAATAAACATTAAATAGGAAACCCTAATTAACAAACTATTTATTAAATAACAAACCCTAACAAAAAACCTATGTCTAAAACAAACCCTAATAAAAAACATTACTAATTATTTCACAAACCTCTAATTACTAATTCAATTAATTAACAAACCCTAACAAAAATTGGTACTAGTTATTACTAACAATGCCTAATTCACAAACCTAATTATCTAACATTAAATTACAAACCCTAATTAATAAACATTAAATAGGAAACCCTAATTAACAAACTAATTATTAAATAACAAAAAAAAAAAAAAAAAAGGTGGGGCGCTCTGGCGGCCTGCCAGCCCAATACGGCCCAAAAAGGCCCACTGGCCGCCCCCACCGCGCCCGGCAGCAAAGCAGTGGGGAGAGAAGGCGGCGGCGGCGCCACGCCGGGCGGCGGGCGGTCGCCGGTGTGGTGCGCGGAGGCGGCGGCACTACCGGGCGGGAGAAGGCGTCGCGGCGGGCGGTGGTGGCGGTTGCCGGTGTGGCGCTTGGAGGCGCGGGCGGCAGCGGCGGCGGCACTTCTGTGAGGCTTGGCGGTGGCGCCGGTGGCGGCGGCGCTACCGCTCAGCGCAGCGGCTTCGCGGGGCGGGCGCGGAGGTGGTGCGCGGCGGTCCGCGGGAGGCCCGGCGGGATTTGGGCAGCTTGCCGGTGTCAAATCGGAAAAATCGCGCCACCACCGACTTAGAAATTTTTCGCGTCCCGCACGCCGATTTTATATAGGGAGCCGGTTTTTCACCGGGCGGGTCACATTGACCCCGCCTTGTACTAATGATTAGTACAGGCGGCTCTCTTTGACCGGGCGCCACTAATGCATTTGTACAGGCGGCACTCTAGGACAGCCACCTGTACTAATGCATTTGTACAGGCATTTGCCAACCAGAGCCGCCTGTATAATTAATTTTTCTTTGCTACTTCCCGGCTGAAACTTTGGAAATTCATAACAATTCATAGAAAAATCGTAAAATAGCAAATGAGGATGTTTTGGAATCCTTGTGAGTATATATTTGTAGTGGAGCTATAATATGGCATGTTTTAGTTCAAATCCTCTGCTGTAAAAATGGGAAATAGTTTTAAATAAATTATAATTGAAATAAAAATACAAAAATGGAAAATATGTTTCCACTGCCTTTGCATGATGTTATTTAATATTATTTCATGTACCTAGTGTTTGTAAATTAATTAAGCTATTAATTAAAGTTTCTTAATTAGAGTTAGATATTATTTTATATACCTAGGGTTTGTGAATTAATTAAGTTAGAAAATAATATCATAGTCCAAAGGTATACAACAAGGGGAAATGTAAACATCTTGCTTAATAAGAAAGAGTAGCATTAGGTACAAATGATAAGTGATACATGAGTTACATGATAAACAATCTAGCGTGCTACAGTCCTTCCTTGCCATCATGGCGCACCTGGGTAAAGAGGTACTTTTATGGATACTTTTCTCCACATTTTCGATCTTTTCTTCAAAGTTTGTAAAAAGAGACATCTCGCTGAACTGGTTAACATCCTCTAAATCTATTACACCATCAACTCCTACAATTTGTTGCTTTCCAGGGATTGCTACATGCTTTGGCTTTTGGGTACTTTTTCTTTTCATTCGTAGATAGAATTTGTTCCACATAGAACACACCTGCAAAGACGGTTAGCAAGGATCCACGGATCATCTTTGTAACCTACTTTACTTAGATCAAGAACTCTTTGGCCATAGTTATCCACAAAGTGACATGTTTATCTTGAACCCATCGACATTGGAACACTGGAATCTGCAGGCGTGGACCATATTCAACCTCCCATATGTCATCAATGAACCCAAAGTATGTAGTTTCTTCACCAGTTGTATCATCTACAGCCTCACATCGAACGCCACTATTCTATGCCATGCGCTTGGTGTCCCTAAAACTGTGGAAAATGTGAAGCCACTAATGTCATAGCTCGCCATGATGTGACCTCGGCTTGATAGTCCGTATGCTAAAATCTTGATGGTTTCGATTCCTCCGTCATGTCCAAATTCTTTAGCCATGCGGTGAACCGACGCTTGTGTTCCTTGTGTACCCAATCATTTGTGCATCCTGGATTCTCCTCACGAAGCTCTTTCATGTGCTGCTTGGTGAATGGGTCCATTATTATGAGTTGTTGTAGTATGCTGTAATGTACCTCAAGGACTATGTTGTAATCTAGCGGGATGAATGATTTTTGTCCCATCCTTCCTCGTCCACCAAGCCTTCCCTCATGTCGCAACGGAGGCAAACCAATTGATACCTGGTCTTTTAGGAGATTATTACATAATGGTCCTCCAGACTCAATGGCCTCTTCTGTAGTGTATGCCTCTATCATGGAACCCTCCGGATGAGCACGATTTGACATATAGCCATTCAATATTGACATGAAACGCTCATACGTCCACATTTCATGGAAATACATGGGACCCAATGCCTCAATTTGAGGCACCAAATGAACAACAAGGTGTACCATGATATCAAAGAACGATGGGGGAAAGCACATCTCCAACTGGCTCAATGTCTCTGCAGCAAATTTCTGTAGGGACTCTAACTCATCACGGATAATTACTTTCTCAGATATCTTATTGAAGAAGTAGCACAACCGTGTGATTGCCATCTTTAAGAACACTGGATTTATAGCCCTGATGGCAATAGGAAGAAAAGTGGTCAGCATTACATGACAATCATGTGAGTTGTAGTTGGTGAGTGTAATTTCATCAAAACAAGACTCCTTATGTTGGAGCAGAAACCAGATGGAACTTTTAAATTCTTCAACCATACACACATTGCATGTTTCTCCTCTCTGTTCAGGTTATAGCTTGCTGCCGGTAGATGGTACTTCCCATTCTCTAGGAGTACAGGGTGAAGTTCTTTTCTGATCTTTAAATGTTGCATGTCCAAACGTGAATTGAGACCTTTCTTTGTCTTGCTCTTTATGTCTAGCAAAGTTCCAACTACACTGTCAAACACATTCTTCTGAACATGCATACCATCGATCGCATGTCGTATGTCTAAGTCTTTCCAATACGATAAGTACTTAAAGAAAATAGACTTCTTCTTGAATGTGTCCCCCTCATTTGCCTTCACAACCTTTCTTGGTTTCCCATCTTTGGTCTTTTTTCCAAACACAAACTTGACATTCTCAACTATCTTGTACACTCTGTGCCCTTTACTATAACCCGATGGAGCAAAGAGATTTTGATTCGTCCATATTGTCAAAGTACTTATTCATCTTTTGTAAGCGGTACTTATGGCCCCGCCGGTAGCCACCTCCTATGCCTCATGTACACTATCTTGTTAGATGGAGGAAGAGACACGTGCCATGTTCCATCTATGCACTCTACACAACCAACCTTTCCCTTGAACTGACCTGATAATGAGAAGAGAGCAGGATAATCATTAATTGTGACAATAATAATTGCTCTCAGTGTGAATATCTCTTTGCGGAACGCATCGATCATTTTCACACCCACTTCCCATAGTATTTGCATCTCTTGCATTAAAGGCTCTAGAAATACTTCCATATCAACTCCAGGTTGTGTAGGTCCGGAAATAAGAATGGTTAGCAAAAGATATTTTTTTTGACACAACCATGAAGGAAGGTTGTATATTGTCATGCTCACTGGCCATGTGCTTTGTGCATGCTTTGCTCCTCTCGACAAATGGATTCATTCCATCGCATTCGAGCAAACCTTACATTTCGTGGATCCTCGGCAAAGTCTGGATATTTCTTATCGAATTCTTGCCATTGCTTTGCATCGGCTGGATGCCGTAACTTTCCATCATCTTTCCTTTCATCAGAAGCATGCCAGGTCATAAGTTCCGCATCATCAGGGTTTGCAAATAAACACCTCAAACGATCAACCACGGGGAGATACCATATCACCAATGCAAGAATTCTTCTCAACGCATAATAGTCCACTTCGATATTGCTAGTAGGCTTTGAACGTTTGTCTTGTTGAGTCTTTGTTTGCGTCTTCTTTCACTTCCTCCCTGAAGAAACAGAGGCTGCATTCTCTTCCTCTCGATAATCTTTATTCGTCTTGTACCTACTAGCACCACAGTTTGGACAGCTGTCTAAGTCTTTATACTGATCACCCCAATATAGAATACAATGATTTCTATATGCGTGGATTTTCTCAACACCCATCATAAGTGGACTGACTAGCTTCTTTGTATAGTACGTGTTAGCAGGCACTTTGTTCTCCTTAGGAAGAAGGTCTCCAAGTACACGCAATAAATCATTGAAACTAGCATCGGACCAACCATATCTAGCCTTAATCGTCAAAAACTGAAGAACAGCCCGTAGTGTCGTCAAAAACTGAAGAACAGCCCGTAGTGTCGACCACTCTTTGGTACAACCTTTCGACTCGTCGTACAAAGGCTCCTCTGCTGCCTTCTTCAAGGCTTCCATTCGCTTCATAAAGAATATTGATGGATCCGCACAATGGTTCATTATTGCCTCTAAGAAATCTGCATCTTCAATGGCATCGGTGTTAACATGCCGAGTTTCATTGACATCGGACGTAGAATTATGAGTTTGATTGACATCCGGCATAGCATGATGGGTTTCATTGATATCCGGCATAGCATCACATTCATTGAGATATGGCATTGGACCCTCCACATTGATGTTACTTGCGGTGTTGTCGGTTTGTCCGCATATAAGGTGTAGAACTACCCTCACCATATTTTGTCCAAATCAAGTAGTCCTCTATAAATCCTCTCGCAAAACCGATGAGAAGTGATTGCTTCCACATTGTCAAATACCACAATATTTTTACAATCTGGCATGGACAACATATGTGCTTCGCCTTTGTTATCCGAGCATGTATCTTCACGGCATCAATAAATTTTTGGACCTCCACTACATAAGATGGGTCTAATCTTGATAAGTTGTACATCTATAATGACCTCTCCATATTTATCTGTAATTAGTTAAGAAAATATTGTATGTCACTCTAAAAACAAAACGAAAATAACCCCTCATAACTAAGATTCTATCCTCCGTCAATTAAATAGATATGAAAACCTACCCCTTACAGAATTTACAAAATAAAAAAATTTAAATAATTGTTTAAACTCATTTTTATAATTATAAGAATTAATTAAACGGAGATGGCATCTTGATTAACAAACCCTAAGTATAAGCAATAATAACAAACCCTAATTAACAAACCCTAAGTACATGAAATACTAACTAACCCTAATTAATAAACCATTAATTACTAACTAAATTAATTAACTAACCCTAAGTACATGAAATATCTAACCCTAAATAATAAACCATTAATTACTAACAAAAATTATTAAAAACCTAAGGTACATGAAATAATAACTAACCCTATTTAACAAACCAATCATTACTAACTAAAATTATTAACAAACGTTAAGTACATGAATTAATCTTTTCGTATTTAAAAAAATATAAATTAACAAACCCTAAGTAAAATAATATACCTTACACTAATTAACAAACCATTACTTACTAATAAGTACTTAGATTAAAAAACTAAATTAATTCAAAGTTTATAAGTACAGGGAAAAGGTACAACAACAATTTTAAAAAGTACTCATTTCCTATTTCAAGATTTTTCAACAATTTAGTATAAGACTTTATAAAGTGTTAATCATCTAAAAAATATAAACTAAAACTCAATAAAAAAAACTTTAAAAAGTGCTCATCATTACTCTATTGCATAGATCTACTCAGAAAAATTCTAAAAAGTATTTATTTTCTATAATCCGAGCAAGATACAATTTACTAGGAATTTACAAAAAAAAATAGCCAAAACTCTCTCTCATGCCCTAGCTAGGAACCCTAACCCTAACCCTAGATTTAGAGCACCTCCAATACAAGAATTGAACCAAAGAATCACTAAAAAAATAGTGGCAACGACACTAACTAACCTTTTGGAAGCTTCTCACCAAAGAAATGAAGTTCAAAAGCTCCCCCCTCTTGAAATCGCCACTTTCTATCCGCCACTGTGCACACAAAGACGGGAGTAAATCGTTTTGTCCGGAGGTTGATGAAGGGAATTTATAGCGGGATTAACACAGGCGGTTGGTAAGAAGAACCGCCTGTGTAAACTCATTTACACAAAGCGGCTCTCTAAATATTCCGCCTGTGTAAATAGGTGTATTTACACGCGGTTTTACATTTCCAACCGCCTTGTAAATAACATTTACACAGGCGGCCGACGTTGTAACCCGCTTGTGTAAATACACCTATTTACACAGGCGGCATATTTAGGAGAGCCGTCTGTGTAAATGGGTTTACATTGTGCGGTTCTCTTCTTTGGGCCCGCCATATTTTTTGTACTGCCGTCATGAGTATGTGAACCGGCTGTGAAAAAAAACAAGGTGCCAGCAAAAATGATTTTTGTACTAGTGTGACGCTGATAGATCCCCTACTGATTAGTGGAAATAAAAACGGGATCCAGGACCTATTTTATTTCATTCCGGGATGGGTAACGGATAACCTTGCGTGCCCTTGTCCCATTTCTAAACTGGGTCTCGATTTATATACAGCGGCTGTTTATTTATGAAATGGACTATGTCCTGTTTGTTTCGTATCTGTAGATTTTCTAATAATTCGTCTATGAGAACCTTGCTATTTTCATAATAAGTTTGTTATTATGCCACTACCCGTTGAAATGGGTGATTAAACTCAATCACCTCTGAAAATCAGATCTGACTGTGTCCAAAAAGCATTTGTATATATGGTACCATTTAATTTTGAAATGTTTTCGATAGACCTCCTTCCTAACAATACTTCTGTTGTATGATGTCCTGATATTATATTTGCTAGACAACTCCTATGCACATTATAATCAACTGAATGGTGCTGACGATAATCTACTGTATGCATCACATATTGTATGCTAATACGCCATTGATTGCACTAACACGTAGGATTATATTGTTGAAAATTAACCGTTGCTTCTGCACTGGTCATTTTCGTTGTTATCATTGATAAATATCAACTATGAATTGTCTATCTTAGCACCAGGTCTTAGATTATATTCTAACATGAAAGATATAAAGAAAGTATGACGTGCATCTATGGACATCTACCTTGTATTATTGAGTGATAAATAATGGTTCCATTTTGTAAACGTATATTTTTCATATGATATCATGTCTATCATCAACTTGTGGCACATTCAACAATTGTTGAAATAACATTTTTCTTTAAGAAATAATATAATTGTTTCTAATATAGGTCCGTAATAATAATAAGAGCCTTTTACTTGTGTGCCATTAAAAAAGTTGGTAATCTCGCTGAAGGACCTAAAAAGTTCAAGCTATCAGCAGCGTCCAAGTTCAGTAAAATTTTCACTCCCAAGCTATTCTGTCCGCTTCTCTACTTAATGGTGTCAAATTACGCTAGAAAAAGTCCAAAATGCCCTTGAGTCGGTGATAGCCAGGTCCCGCCATCTCCTTCTCTCTGTCAATGACGAGTAGACCCCCCCTTAGCGTTAGTGATCCCCAACCTCTAGCCATCTCTCTCCTCTGCACTGCGCTGCCGCCGCCTCATCCGCCCACGCCAGCTGCCCGATGCGCTCTGCGCTCGCGTATGCCTAGACTGCCCGCTTCTCGCGCGCCCCGCCTGCTTTACGTATTAGGCGCCGCGCCGTGCTAACCCGCGCGCCTCCACGCGCTACCCGCCGTGCGCGCCCGGCGACGCGGCGCGCCATGCTCCGCTTGCACCCGTTTGCGCTTGCGGCGCACCATGCCCCGCCCACAATGGATGCGGCACGCCCCTAGGCGCCCGACCAGTCGTCGACCGCTGCGAGGCCTCTCGGCAGCCAGCGTGCACGAGTTCCGTCACCGTAGCGAGCATGCCACCTCCGTCGCCTCGTCGAACACGAGCCTGCCGGGGAGGAGCTTGGCCATGGCGCACCTCAGCGCCCAGGCGTCGCGCCCGGCCCATAGTCCCGGCGCCTACGCCTCCCGCTTTTGCGCCCGGGCTGCCGCTGCCGCGCATCGCGCCCCTACCCCCGCTCAGCGCACGCTCCGCGCCCCCGCCCGGGCAGCCGCTGTCCATGCGCCGTCGCACGTCGTGTGCTGCGCCAAGCTCCGCCCGTGTGTCCGCGGCGGCCAAAGCGCTCCACCTGTCGCGCCCGCGCCTCTATCCGCATGTGGGGAAGAATAGCATCGTGGGGAGGGAGAGCAGCCGAGAGGGAGCCGTGGGGAAGGAGAGGAGATGGGAGATGGGGAGAAGAGGCCAGGAAAGGGTATTTAGGATATTTACGCTGACCGGACCCACATGTCGGGGGTCTCAAACGTCAGAAAACAAGCGGAGCATAGACGGAATGGATTGAGAGAGAAAATTTTATCGAACTTATACACTGCTGATAGATCGAACTTTGTAGACCCTTCAGTGAGATTACCAACTTTTTTAATGACACAGAAGTAAAAGGGTCTAATAATAATAGGCTAGCATAAGCAATAGCGAATTCAAACCAGTGCTAGAAGATGAAAGCATGAATTTTCTCCACTCTACAAGAAAATGATTAGGGCAATTCTACGAAGGGAAATACCTTGCCTACCAAGGGGGATCACCAATGTAGCCACGATGGCGCAGAATGAGGGCTGTCGGTGGCCAAGTGGTGCCTAGTCACGTGAGGTAGAGGCGAGGGGGACAGAGGGAGGGGATAAGGGGATAGGGAGGGAGGTGCCGTGGCGAAACATGGGAGGGAGGGGGCTGTTGATGCCAAAAATCAACATAGGAGTCGTCAAGAAGCGCCACATGAGTGGGTCAGTCTGGCTGACAAGCCACTCTGGTAGGCCTGGCGCAACGCCCGTGCCTGGCTGAACGACGCTTTGGAGCTGTTTGACCGCACCAAGGAGATTGATGCGGCTAAATGGGTTAGCTTTAGAATTTTAAATTTCAGTGTTACTATTTCTAGAAATAGTTTCAAAATACTTTAAAAATAAAAAAAATCTCAAGACGGATGGGTAGGGGGGTGGCTAACCTAGGCATCCCCACAATCCATATGTAGTTGCCCATATAAATCCTCTGTATAGTAGTGACACTTTTGAGGCAGGTCTACAGACTGGCTAAGCCGGTTTTCAAAATTGGTGAGGCAGTTTAATTGTGCGGTTTTCCTGCTAGTTAATCGGTTCCACAATCCGTGCGTGCCTGCTCACTACTACAGATTCAGTTATCAGTGCCGACAACATTTGTGCCGGTTTTAGGAAAATCGGCACTGATATCTCTTCAAGTCGCGGTTATGCGGCTTTCTTTGCCGGTTTATAGATCTAAACCGCACGAAGGTCCACATCACTCACTACAAGAAATGCTTCGGTTTGTGACGAACGCGTGTCATAAACCACGTGCCATAAACCATGGTTTATGACGTCAATATGTTCATTAAACGTCAGAATGCTGACATTCTGACGTTCTATGAACATCTAACATAATAAACCTTGGTTTAAGGCGCATGGTTTATGACACACGCTTCGTCAAAAACCGGCAAGTTTCTTCTAGTGACTGCCGGTTTGTGGATGGAACCGGCACTAATGTGGAGTTCAAACTCACTGCCGGCTCTAGCCAAGAACCGACATTGATACAGGACTATCAGTGGCGGTTTTAGCCACAAACAGCCACTGATGGCACCGCCACTGATATAGGGCCATCAGTGGCGGTTTTAGCTACAAACCGCCACTGATGTGATCTGCTAGATGCTGAATATTAAAAATAAAGCATAAAAATTTGATAGATTTTGATGGAAAGATGACCAAAATGAATGTTGTAGAACTCATCAAAATCTATAACTTTTATTTTGATCATTTTCTTATCCCATAAAGTGATCGTAACGTTGTTTACAAATTTTATATCTCTCTCTTATACTTTAGGAAACTATGTGGGAGATATGTTAGATTTATGAATAATATCACTATTACTTTTATCGGATAAAGAAATGACCAAAATAAAAGTTTTAGATCTTGATAAGTTGAACAACTTTGTTATTCAAGGCTTTTCCTATTGAAATCATTTACACTTTTAAAATGTTTTTTTTTTTTTAGTTAATTTTTGAAATTCAAATTTTAAGCTGATAAAATAAAGTTGTATGAAAAGATGACCAAAATAAAAGTTTTAGATCTTAGAAATTTCTATAACTTTGTTGTTGACAATCTTTTCATTTGAATTTATTTTCTTCTATAAAACTATGTTTGAATGTCTTAAATTTGAAATTTAAATTTTTAAAATGAGCTTTTTTTAAATGACCTTGGATGGACAAATGGCTAAAACAAAAATTATAGGTCTCAAAAAGTTATGAAACTTTATAGTTGACAACTTTTTGATTTGAAATCATCTTGTCAAAAAAATTACGTTTGATTTTCTCAAATTTAAAATTTGACTTTTTAAATGACCTTGGATGGAGAAATGACCAACATAAAAGTTGTAGAACTCAAAAAGTTATGAAACTTTGTAGTTGATAATTTTTTCATTTGAATTTATTTAGGGTCTCAAATACTCAATTTTTAATCAGTTTGGTATAATATGAGGAGGCCCAAAACAAGGTATAGTCATAAGTGACAATGTGGTGCAGTGGGTAGAGGAGGGTTCGCGCGAGGGAGATGTTGCAGGTTCGAATCTAGCCGGCCGCATGCACATGATTTGATGTGAAAAATACGTGAGTTGAAGAAATGGTAGCTAGCTGGCTAGGGCCCCTCTCTAGGTGAAAAATTATTTTTGCTATTTTCAGATTTAAAATCGTAATTTTTTTGAAAACCACATCACTTTGGCGGTTCGGTTCTAGAACCGCCATCGATGGTCATCGATGGCGGTTTGAAAGAACCGCCACTGATGATCATCTCACATCACTGCCGACTTGACTGTGGCGGTTCAAAATCCGCACTGAAGGGGGGTTTTGAATCGCCGCCGATGTGTGTATCTGGAGTCGTGGCTGTTTCGTTATGGGACAAATACTGTGTCCATACTTTCACCCAAATAATTACTCTTCTGTCCCAAATTAACTGTTGTTTTGGGTTTCAATGATGTAAGTTTGACTCGATTTATAGAAAATGCATGCAACATTTGTAACTTCAAATAAATTTATTAAAAAACTAAATTCAAAGATCTTTCTAATGATACTAATTATATACCATAAATATTAATATTTTTTAATATATATTTAGTCAAAGTTATTTATTCAAAAGCAAAAATGACTGATATTTTTGAGCGGAGGAAGTAACTTCCCATCATGTGTTGACCTTTATTTTCCCATCATGTGTTGACCTTTATTTGCTGCTAGTACAAACGCTTTTAACAATAATAGTGGCATTTACGTCACTAATAACTGAACTAGTACTCCCATTAATATGTCGATGAAAATGAATTTTTGATTCTGTACTCGTCATTTTCGTTGTTATCTGTCATTACTGAATGTCAACTCACCAAGTCTTAGATTATATTCTAACATAAAAAATATGTAGACAAAGTTTGACGTGCATCTATGGGAAGGTCTATCAATCAACTTGTATTATTCAATGACAAATTCAGCTTCCATTTGGTAAGCATATAATTTTCATATGATGCCCTGTCTATCATCAACTAGTGGTGCACCATTTGTCTTTAATTACGGCCATAATATTGAATCAGCTCTACCCCACCGTGTTGTGCATGACTCCAGACACGCCCGCCCCACCACAAATCCGGGTGTTCGGAATTCAAGGCGGTCACTCAATCCACTACTAGAATCTGTAATTACCTTGGCGGTTGAGGATTTCCTTGAGCGCCAAAACAAAACCGCCAAGAAAAGGTCAGTGTGCACGAGGCGGCCACCAATCTCAATGGGAGTTTCAAGATAATTTTATTTGCATCAATAAATTGCCACATAGGTATTTTTTATGACATGGCAGTGTATTTAAGAAGAGAGAAGAAATGAGTGTCATCTAGATAAAACTCTCTTGGCATCAATAACAACTCTCTATTGGTCATGAAACTAAATACCTATGAAACTATACAATGAAACTCCTACTCTCAATGGAGATTTTCATTTCAATTCGCGTCACATGACAGTCTTGGAAATAGCATTATGAAACTCCCCATAGAGATTAACCTTACTTGACATATAATCCAAGCGATTGCACAAGGCCTAGACGCAGATGCTTAATTAATGGCTTCATCTAAGAGCCTTTTAAGTTGCTTATTAAGCTCCTCCACCGCCTCAGCGATTGCGGTTCTCTCCTTATAATCCTTGAGGCATCTGATGACAGCAAGCTTGCCAATTTTTCAAAGGCACTCCATGTGCAGCTGAGACTTAATGCAGGCAATTTGTCCTTGTCGTAGTACATGGCTCTTCTGATGCTGCGCCCTCCTCGTCCTCGTCGGACCTGATCAAGCCCATGGGCAGGTTCCTGTTGCCATCAAGTCCAGGAGCACCATGCCAGAGCTCTACACATTGCTCTTCACAATGAAATGGCCCATCTTACACTGGGTCTACATAGCACATACCCATTGTCATGGACCTAGAGTACATGCCCATGGCCAGCACCTTGGGTGATCCAAAGTTGGAACCCTTGGGCTTAGGTCCTTGTCGATAAGGAAGCTAGCGTATTTGACATCACTGTGCACATGGTGGTCGGCATGTGAGTGCATGTAGGATAGGGCTTGTGCGGAGCCAATGGCGATGTCCAGCCAC
Source organism: Chrysopogon serrulatus (assembly GCA_015844335.1). Lineage (NCBI taxonomy): Eukaryota > Viridiplantae > Streptophyta > Magnoliopsida > Poales > Poaceae > Chrysopogon > Chrysopogon serrulatus. The sequence goes on along the minus strand of JADLZL010006205.1, from coordinate 316,404 downwards.
TTTGGCAGTGAGAGGTGCACATGTCCCCAGCCCTCACCATTTGGAGCATGTCGTAGAGTCTTCCTCTAAGGATGAACCTGAAGACCATGTCGGCATGGGTGATCCTGAATTGGATGGTGTGATCTCCTTCACAAACACATCCTTGTCGATGGTTCCCTTGTAGGCACCCTTTACCAACACTGTTACTATGATCGTTTGTGATTTTCCTAGGTTGTCCTTCCATGAACATGACAATGCCCACACCCTTCAATACTACAATGTGGTTTTCATCAAAATGCTTCTTCCACTTGCGTCACCTCTTAACCATGAGAGTGGTAGTAAGTATAATGGTCCACTAGACATTCATCATGAGAAAGAAGCTGTTATCCTTACTTCTTTGAAAACCAGTTCTAGCCGGGGTAGAGGGTGAGGCAAAAGCTCCCATATGTTGAGCATTGATTGTAGAAATACTAATAAAGTTTAGTGTCGAAACATATTTACCATAACTCATGTTATATCACAAAAATGATGTATCTCCAACTCCATTAAGGATTTCTAAGATCCTGATATTTCTTGCAAGAATGGATTAGGTAGCGTTTGGTTCGGAGTCAAGGTGGGTGGGGTAGTTCTATCTCTGGTTCATGGGATGGGATGAGCATATTTTATATTTTGTTGACAAGGGATGGGACAAGCCTATTTTTTGTTTCGTCCAGAGACATCAAAAGTGGAAACAGCCAATAATAGCTGTGGCCCACTTGTCAGCTTGTTTTCTTCTATTTCTTTCTCTTCTCCTATCTCCTTCCCCAACCGGCTCGTAAAACAAGCTCGCAGCCCCAACAGAGACCTCGCAACCACATGTCGCACCCTGCCCGCATGCCCTCACCCCGCCACAACTCCATTGCTCCGACAGAGACGTTGCCCTTGCCTGTGGCTGCAACGGAGGCCTCACCCACGACTCCAACGGAGACCTCGCCTCTGATTGGGATGAGGCCCGCACAGGTGCTAGGTCACCCACCTCCGACGAGGCCATACTTTGCCAGAGGTTGTCTAGCGCAGCTCATCATCCAACGATGAGGTCATCTTCTTCCTCAGCACCAGAGCACGGAGTATCCTTTTCTTCCTCACGCATCTCTTCTTCCTCTCTGCCTCGAGCTTCCCCTCTTCCTCATGCTCACTTGATCTATGAGGGATGACCCATCTGCCCAATCTGAGGGGATAAGCTCACCCCAGATTCCCTAAATATTCCAGGTGGGATGAGCATGACTCTGGCCGTGCTCAAAAGATGGGTCCATCCCATCCCATCCCATCCCCTCCCCACCTCGTTGCTGGAACCAAACACTACCTTACTTAGGAAACCATTTGTAGCTCTAGCTGCCGCCATTGGCTCATACTCAACTTAATCATCTTTAGACATGATTTGTTCTAACTCATATAAGCATAGCTCATCAGTCCGAATCATCTGCACAACCCATTATATCTTGGAATAAGACTTCTACCACAGAAAAGGTCCTCGTCGGCAGGGAAAATTGGGCCGGTCTGTGACAGTGACGTTAAGGCCCAGCAATATGTTATGGAGGACATGGACGCAAGTAGGCCGTGGCCGGCTGCTACAAATCTCGAATCACGTGGAACAAGGTATATGAAGGTGCACTGCACGATTTACAACAAGCTCTCTATGCTAGACCTATTATACAAACATTTTGGAATACTTATATCTTACTAGCAACCGTGCCTGTTTGTTGCGGTGAGAGACAAAATAGTATCAAATTAATATTAATGAAAGCGGAGGCATAAATTCTATAACTTCGTTTGGCATGCACACAGTATTTCTAGCTCCGAGATAAGTTATTAAATCATTCTTCATTTAATCTAAAATATAAATGAAAAATCATGTACTACATTACCATATCTGCAGCTCGACATCTAGGATATCATAGAATTTATTTTCTATACGCATGACGTCAAAAGCTAGCTAGGTATAGAACACACACGAGGGCACGATGTACGGCTGGCGGCCATTTTGAGAAGCTTATTTCAAACAAGAGACTGTTGAACTGTATTTAGTTGAAGAAGATGGAAATACTGCATTTTTGCTGAAGGACCGAGAGTGGCGACCAGAGGGGGGGTGAATGGGAGCCTAAAATTTCTTTCGAAACTTTTGACCAAGTGTCCCAAATTCAACCCCAAAATAAACTCACACGCGGCCGATAAATCCACGAGCCAACGGGTGGCTGGGTACCTTATAGGAGATGTCCTAGAGGCACAGCGGGACTATCGAGAAAGACCAAAGACAAGCCCTCGAAGAAATGAGAAAAAACAGCGAAAACTGCGCGGACCAGAAGTTGGACCGGAACTTCCGGTGAGGGACCGGAAGTTTCACCGGAACTTCTTGTCAGCCTCCACCAGAACTTCCTCGGCGACGACCGAACTTCGGTCAGGCATCAGAACTTCCGGTCGGGGGCCAGAACTTCCGGTCGGAGACCAGAACTTCCGATCAAAGCGCCCCCAAGCAAAAACAACGCAAAAACAAAATAAAACTTGGACCGGAACTTCCGGTGGATGACCAGAACTACCGGTTGGCGCGACCCAAACCAAGAACAGTGCCCCGAAAATTGCCTTCTCACTTCGATCTTTCGATTTGTGGCCCAAATCTTTACCAACTGTCACGAAACTTGGTGAGCATGATCACAAGCCAGTAGGGGAGCTACCTCTAAGAGGTCATCACGCAATTTGGAGCCAATCAACGAGAAATCGAAGGGGAACGAAGAACACCACTAAAAACGCCCTTGCACCTTGATTTGACCGGATCTATGTGCTCGTTAGGAATCAGATGAAATCCTTCGGTGGAAAGGATCTTCTCACAGCAAGGATCAAGTAGAAACAAGTGGCATGCGCTAAGATGGATCACAACTCAAGAAACCAACTCGGGAACAAGAGGGGTAGAAGAAGAGAAACGAAGAACGCGATGAACAACAATCAAAACGCGAATCAACACATCAATCTAACCCCACGAGGAGACAAGGAGGATTTGGGACCTTCTTTCCCATGAGTAAACTTGGTTCTTACACTAATGAAAGATTAGTGGACCTCTCTCTCACGAGCAACTAGAGGAAGGGGAAACCTAAAGGAGAAAATGCAAATGGAGGAGGTAGGGGAGATGGAGCTCCCTCCACCCTACTTATCGACCCGGGCTTATTTCATTTTCCAGTTTTGCCCTTACATGACACCGAGCGTACTACCTAGCCCAAGGACATTGTAGTACAACTCCACCGAGCCGGATAGATATTTTGATCCGACGGCCACTGCGCCTTCTCACCAGTAGCTTCGCCTCGACGCGAACTCCCTAATGCCGCCACGTGCCGTCCGTCCGCCTCGGGACCTCCGCCATGGTTTTGAGGCTCAACCCAGAAACCCGCCGGATGGTTTTGAGGCCCAAACCATCGAAACCCGCCTCCGTTGGTTTTGAGGCCCAAACCAACAAACCGCCCATGTCCTTGCACTTGTCGGCCAAGTGCCGACAACGCGATCCCGTCCGGCGATTCCGGGTCCCTCGGTCTAAGTCTCGATCGTCCCCCTTTCACCACTCCCGGTCCATTCCATTCGCGGCCCGCCATCACTTGACCTTCACCTCGCCGTCGGCCACCGCCTCCATGCTCGACACCTGCACAACACAAGTCAAAGTCAAGACACATGTGGAACTTGTGGCTTTCACCACCGTCAGTAGCACCCCATTCGAGATGCTAGTAGTTGAATCAATCACTCATCATCACAACTGAACCACAAGTATAAACTTTGTGTTCGCAATCTCCCCCTTGATGAGTGCATTGTTCAACACCAACACACCACGGCTGAGAAAAAGAAAATAGAAGAAGAAGAAGAAAAGAAGAAAGCTCACCAAACGACCAAAAGCCAAAGAGAAGCCAAATGTGGTCATTTGAAACAAGCAAGACTTGGTCCCCAAAGATATGGGCAACGGCTCGACGCAACCAAGCAAAATATGGCTAGCCCTCAAGAAAAGGCAGAAAGCGGGCTCAACACCGCTAGCCAAGCAAGAAGCACTCAAAACGCTAGATCCTCTAGAAAGAGGCAAAGGCTCAACACATCTAGCAAGAAGCAATGCAAACAACTCCCCCTGAGCAAATGCATATATGAGTGCACACAATCTTCTCCCCTTCAACCCTTGAAAACTAGTCTCTCCCTCTGAGAAGACAACCTTTCAAGACATGTCAAGTGACTCCCCCTAGACATAAGCATGTGATGTGTTAGGCATATGTGTGTGTGTTAAATTTCTCCCCCTTGTTGAATAATGCACACAGCAAGCCTAAAATACAATGATATGCACAAATGCAGAAGCTTCAGGTATATAGCAATCAGAGTGAAAAGATGCTCTAGCCGGTAAAACAAGTGAGTAAGGCATCAACAGCCAAGTGCTAGCATATGCTCAAACTGATCTAATGATACGGAATATGAAGTGTAAGCAGTTTTGAGCAGATTGTAAGTTCTTCAGAAAGGGGTTCACCATAAAAGATAGCACTTAGCAAATGCAAGCTGAAAATCAACCTAGTGCTAGTCATGTGTAAACAAGGTGAACTACCCCAAACCATAGTCACACATCATGTCAAAGACCTCAAACTTATCAATTTTATCAAATTTTTAGAGTTGGCATCAAATTACAAGTATTGGTCATGCATGTGTGTGCGAGAGGTTATTCGTACTGTCAAGCCTAACTTTTCAACCAAGCACAGCCTATGTCAAAAGACAATCAGGAGCTCAAAGCAATGGTTTCGGTCATCCACTATAAGGCTCAAGTTCATCCAAATATGCAATTGGAATCAGTCTCGATACCTTGATGTGGGACAATACGGGCCCATCTCGATCTTTTCATTCAACTTACTTAGATTTCAGATTTTTAGCATAAGTAAAGTATCTAAGCAAGTGTGAGACTCACTGCATGAGACATAGTAACCAAGCATGCACAATATAGCATAAAGGGATCTCAACATCCTACACATGCTAATTACCATCTCAGGCGGTGAACATTTTTAGATTTTAGCAAGTTCAAATAGGTTCACATTAGAAAATCATGCTCAACTCATAACATGAAGCAGATGATCAATAGGAGCCTTAGCTATCAAGCACTAAAAGTTACTCAATGCCATACTAACAAGAGCATAGTTTTATTCCAAGTGTTATATACATAAAGCTCAAAATGCAAGTATATCACAAAATGCAATGCAAAAGCACTATCATACAAAGACAAATCAACACCTAGATTACAAAAGAAACTAAAACTAGTGTACAACAAACAAAGTGCTTCCCTCCTCTAAAAAGGGAAACACACACCCAGTTCACCTCGCAAGCGAGCAAAAGTCGCTTGATCGAGGGGCTTAGTGAGAAGATTTGCAAGCTGATCCTGGGTGGCTACGTGATGCAACACAATGTCGCCTTTCTCTTGGTGATCACGGAGAAAGTGAAAGCGGACATCTATGTGCTTGGTCTTGGAGTGAAGTACTGGGTTCTTAGCAACACTGATGGCACTAGTACTATCACACAGTAAAGGCACTCTAGAGAACTCAAGACTAAAATCACGTAGGGTGGCTATCATCCAAAGCAGCTGGAAACAACAAGCGGCAGTAGCGACATACTCAGCTTCTGTGGTGGATTGTGCAACGCTAGACTGCTTGCGGGATGACCAAGACACAAGGGACGAACCCAAAAACTGACAATTCCCCAACATGGACTTCCTATCTAAGCGGCAGCCAGCAAAATCAGCATCCGAATAACCGCAAAGAGAGAGCGTGGAAGAAGCAGAATACCAAAGTCCAAACTCGGGGGTAAACCGGAGGTACCTCATAATGCGCTTCACCGCTTGACGGTGAGAAGTGCGTGGGGAAGCCTGAAAGCGTGCGCAGAGGCATACAGCAAACTGTATGTCGGGTCTTGTCACCGTCAGGTATAGCAACGACCCGATCATACTCCGGTACTTCTTCTGATCGACTGCTTCTCTATCCTCGTCAGCATCGAGGGCCGTCGTAGTCGACATGGGCGTCGAAAGAGGCTTGGCCTCGCCCATGTCAAACTTCTTCAGGACGTCCTTTGTGTACTTACCTTGATGCACGAATGTTCCATCCCGTGTTTGCTTGATTTGAAGGCCGAAGAAGAAAGTCAACTCGCCCATCAAGCTCATCTCAAACTCCCTGCTCATAAACTTTGCAAACTTGGCATTCAAAGCGTGAGAAGAGCCACCAAAGATAATATCATCCATGTATATCTGAACCAAGAGAAGGTCACTGCCTTGCTTGAGGAGAAACAAAGTCTTATCTACCGATCCTATCCTAAACCCTTTCTTAAGCAAAAAGATTTTTAGCCTATCATACCACGCTCTAGGGGCTTGCTTAAGACCATACAAAGCTTTGTGCAACTTGAAGACATGGTTAGGATACTTAGGATTTTCAAATCCTGGGGGTTGCCTAACATACACTTCCTCCTCTATGTACCCATTCAGAAAAACGCTCTTGACATCCATCTGAAACAACTTAAAGCCCTTAGCAGCAGCGAACGCTAAAAGAATGCGGATAGCCTCTAAGCGAGGTACAGGAGCGAATGTTTCCTCAAAGTCTATCCCCTCTTTCTGGCAATACCCCTGAGCAACAAGCCTAGCCTTATTCCTAACAACCACCCCATCTTCACTCTACTTATTCTTAAACACCCACTTTGTACCTATGGGATGACACTCTGGAGGTGGAGGAACTAAGACCCAGACTTGATTCCTATCAAAGTTCTCTAACTCCTCATGCATGGCATTAACCCAATCAGGATCAGATAAACCATGTCCAACATCTCGGGGCTCAAAAGAAGCTACAAATGCAGAATGAGCGAAGTGAGAGATGTGATAAGACCTGGACCGCGTGACTCACTGGTCAATATCACCGATCACCGTCTAAGCGGGGTGGCGATGCTGAATGTGTCGTGGAGCCTCTCTGGAAGAAGTCGCCTCCGCCTCAACAGCAGCTAGTGCCTCCTCAGGTGTAGCCGACGCAGGCTGAGGAGGTTGCTCGAACGGTCCCTAAGAAGTGGAAGTAGAGGGGTCCGGACCGTGAGCTGAAGTAGTCATCGCAGGCTCGATAGGGGCAGCCGGTGGAGTCGGCTCGGGATCACTCCAATCGGCATCGTCCTGCTCCTCCTCCACAAAAATGCTTTCACCAAGCTCTTCATCACCTACACGCTAAAAAATAAGGGTTGTACAAGGCATAGTTTCATCGAATGTGACCTCGCAGGTCTCCCCAATACGGTTAGTTTTAAGGTTAAGTACTCAATAAGCTCTAGAATGCAAAGCATAACCAAGAAAGATACCGTCAGAGGACCTGGACTCAAACTTGTCCAAATTACCTTATTTCAAGATGAAGCACTTACACCCAAACATCCTGAAATGACTCACCTTGGGTAACCTCCTAAATCACAACTCATAAGAAGTTTTCTTCGTAAAAGCACGGAGAAAGATGCGATTGGAAACATGACAAGCTGTGTTGATTGCTTCGGCCCAAAACCTCCTAGGAGTCCTATGCTCATCGAGCATCGTCCTAGCCATCTCAACAAGGGTCCGATTCTTGCGCTCAACAATGCCATTTTGTTGCGGGACGTAAGATGAGGAAAACTGGTGCTCGAGACCCAAAGACTTGCAGAAAGTTTCAAAATGAGTATTCTTGAATTCTGTGCTATTGTCACTACGAATAGCTCTCATAGCATTCTTAGGGAACTCATTTCTCAACCAAAGAATTAAATCTTGAGCATGTGAAAAAGCCTCATCCTTACTCTCCATGAAAAACACCCAAGAGTACCTCAAAAAGTCATCCACAATCACTAGCACATACCACTTCCCACCTTCTGACCGAATCCGAGCTGGACCAACTGTGTCCATGTGAAGTACCTCGCCGAGTTCCTTGGTCATGATTTGATTCATAGGTGGGTGAGAAGCGGCTACCATCTTCCCATGACGACATGGGTGGCAAACAAGATCCTTCTCAAATTTCAACTTGGGCAATCCTTGGATTAAACCAAGTGAACTCAGCCGAGCAAGAAGGCCAAAGCTCAAATGACCAAGTCTCTTATCCCACTTTCAAAGCTCAGAAGAGGATCCGGCCACCAAACAACGGGAAGAGCCAAAAGAGTGAGAAAAATCAGCTCGAAAGACATGGCCAAATGGGACGATCCGACAAACAAGATCTCCCGGAGAGTCAAGAACTCGAGAAAAGCCATGTTTAAAACATACTTCAAAGCCATCCCCAAGGAGTTGCGAAACAGAGAGCAAATCAAAATGCAAGTTCGAGACCAAAGCAACATCCTTAAAAACAAAGCTCTCGTTAACCCGAATAGTTCCACGAGAGACCACTTTACCTTTGCTATTATCCCCGAATGTGATGTACTCCTTGTGTTGCACGGGGTCGAGGCTGGAGAACCATTTTTAACTTCCGGTCATGTGGCGCGAACATCCAGAATCAATGAGCCATATGTTCTCCAAACCTCCATCCTACATCAATAGAAAGACATAGGATGAGCAAATGGCACACCACTGGGGTTAGTAAACTGAGAAGGATACCAGTGATGCATCATTTTCCCTGAAAAAGTGTTAGAAAAAACACCAAACATGCCATGTCCCATTTGAGAGGAGCGATCACCATGAGAGGGAAAACATGGTCTGCTAGAGCTGTGGGACACAAAAGCACCGCCACGAGGTTCATAGTCATATTGACCATGACCTAAACCTCGCCGTGCACGACCACCACGTGGTCTCGCAGCCTGAGGCCTAGCACCTTGAGGCATTGCACCTCTAGGCGTAGCAGTGCGCCTCTGAACAGGCGGTACATGTACACCATGGGGAGGACGGTACATGTTTCGGTTGAACAACTCATACTCACGCCTCTCATCTCTCTTCCTCCTAAAGCAAAACTCAACCAAGTGACCATCCCTATGGCAATACTCACAGTGGTACACCTCTCTCTTAGGTGTTTGGCTCACTTTCTTGTGGGTATGGTTCACTCTTGGAGGTGGCTTGGCTTTAGGAAGGGGTTCCTCAGAGATGGAAGGGAGTGTGTCAAGTGGGTTCCTTAGATGGTTCGGTTTTAGAATCCACACTTGTTTCTGAGGTGGAGCTTTTGGAGGTTCTTCAAACACTCCACCCTTGGTGGGAGGCACAAGTGGCTTTGGTGGTGTGATTTTGAGAAGCTTGGGAGTAGTGGTAGGTTTTTCACTCGGGAGCACACCACTACACTCACCAACTTTGCAATAAAGATCATCACCCTTTCCACCCGAAGCAAAGCCTAATCCCGGTCCACCAATTCCCCTCCTGAATTGGTTGACCATCATGCCAAGTTGCGGCTCACTGCAAGACACCCAACTCAAGATGGTCCGAAGGTATGTGTTTTCCTCCTCGGTACGCACCTTGTCATGCCGACAATTGGCAATCTCCAGCTCCAAACCCTCACAAAGTGCACACTTAGCCACACTAGTGCTATCTGAGTTGGCCTTCTCAAGTAAGGCAAGCTTGGCATTCTTCTCTGCCAACTTAGATTGCAAGTCTGAGCAAGACTTGCACGCATCCAACAATACAGGTGAAGCACGCACGCTATCAAATTCATCAACCAACTCAGCATACTTGGACTGCAGACTAGCAAGATCAGCCATATAAATGCTACAAAACTCACACTCTGGCTCGTCAGACACTATGGGAGTGCTCTTAACTAGCTCAAGCTCCATAAGCGCATCTTTTAGCTTAGCCTTATACTCTTTTCTATCACTAGCAGCACGCTTAAGTAACTTATCTTGACGAAGCAAAGTAGCAGTTAAGTCATCAACCTCAGCGACAAGAGCATCGACGGAAGGTGATACCTTAGATGTGTCGCCGTCGCCGCCGGAGCATCGTCCTTGCCGCCCTCCACCTCATCACCAAGTGCCATGGTGCGAAAGCCTCCGTGGGTGGAGTCGGCGAGGAAGCAGAGTCCGTTCAGCTTGTCCTCAACCTTCTTCTCGGACTCGTCGTCGCTCGAAGAAGAGGAAGCATGCTCGTCATCAGAGTCAAGGTCGCTGAGGGAGGCGAGGAAGGCGCGCTCTCTTGCTTTGAACTTCTTCACGAACTTGCGCTTCATCGCTTTCTTATCAAAGCCTCCTTTGAACTTGTGCTTGCCAGAGGTGTACTCGCGCTTCTCCTTGTGCTTGTCGGAGGTGGAGTTGCCGAAGGAGTGCTTGTTCCGCTTGGGACAGTTGGCGACGAAGTGGTCGGGGTCGCCGCATCCATAGCATCCATCCTTCGGTCCACCTCGCCGGCGATTCAAGCAGTTGTTGTGGAACCGCGAGAACCGGCTGATGACGAGAGCAGCTCATCGTCTCCGAGCACGTCCAACTGCTTTTCTGTCACTGTGATCAAGGAAGACAAGGCTAAGATCGCAGAGGAGGGGTTAGCGGAAGAACTAGAGACACCTTTACCTGACATCAGCGCCATAGTCGGAGCAGAGGGGTTATGGATCTTGGCATGGGTCTGGTTGTCGATCTCACTCGACTTGAGCTTGCTGAACAGCTCATCCACCGTGAGAGTGGCGTAGTTGGGTGACTCAACCAAGGCTTGAAACTTTGAATCCCAAACCCTCCGATCCAGGGCGTGTAGTAACTTGAGAGCCCTCCATGATCATCATAGGGTAGCTGAGCCCTGTTTGCTCGCATCTTGTTCACAATTGACTGAAAGCGAGAAAACATCGAATCGATGGTCTCACCATTCAACTGAGTGAAGTTCTCATACTCCTGCTTGTATGTTTTAAAGAGTCTGGTCTTAACTTAGGGAGTCCCCTCGTGATAGCTCTGAAGCTTCACCCAGATCTCTCGAGCTGTAGTATAGTGAGAAACTCGCTTAAACTCAGACGGAGAGAGACTCAAAAAGAGAGCATTACGAGCTTTGCTATTAGCATCGTGTTGCTCTATTTGCTCTTGACCAACACGAGCGGGAAGAACAACATGATTCGGATCCTCGCAAATTTCTCAAACTCGTGACCCAAGACTCTGGATATACGCCGACATGCGTATCTTCCAGTAAGGGTAATTCGATCCATCAAAAAATGGCGGCTTGCCCGAACCGCGCTCCATGTCGCCTTCTAGCAGATCACGAACCGGTTAGGGTGGAATGATCCTTAACCTGCATTGATACCAATTGAAGGACCGAGAGTGGCGACCAGAGGGGGGTGAATGGGAGCCTAAAATTTCTTTCGAAACTTTTGACCAAGTGTCCCAAATTTAACCCCAAAATGAACTCACACGCGGCCGATAAATCCACGAGCCAACAGGTGGCTGGGTACCTTAGGAGATGTCCTAGAGGCACAGCGAGACTATCGAGAAAGACTAAAGACAAGCCCTCGAAGAAATGAGAAGAAATAGTGAAAACTGCGTGGACCAGAAGTTGGACCGGAACTTCCGGTGAGGGACCGGAAGTTTCACCGGAAGTTCTTGTCAGCCTCCACCAGAAACTTCTGTCGGCGACCGAAACTTCCTGGTCGGGCACCGAACTTCCTGTCGGGGACCAGGAACTTCCTGGCCGGAGACCAGAACTTCCGATCAAAGCGCCCACAAGCAAAAACAACGCAAAAAAAAAAATAAAACTTGGACCGAACTTCCGGTGGATGACCAGAACTTCCGGTTGGCGCGACCCGAACCAAGAATAGTGCCCCAAAAATCGCCTTCTCACTTCGATCTTTCGATTTGTGGCTCAAATCTTTACCAACTGTCACGAAACTTGGTGAGCATGATCACAAGCCAGTAGGAGAGCTACCTCTAAGAGGTCATCACCCAATTTGGAGCCAATCAACGAGAAATCAAAGGGGAACGAAGAGCACCACTAAAAATGCCCTTGCACCTTGATTTCACCTGATCTATGTGTTCGTGAGGAATCGGATGAAATTCTTCGGTGGAAAGGATCTTCTCACAGCAAGGATCAAGTAGAAACAAGTGGTATGCGCTAAGATGGATCACAACTCAAGAAACCAACTCGGGAACAAGAGGGGTAGGAGAAGAGAAACGAAGAACACGATGAACAACAATCAAAACGCGAATCAACACATCGATCTAACCACCCCACGAGGAGACAAGGAGGATTCGGCACCTCCTTTCCTATGAGTAAACTTGGTTCTTACACTAATGAAAGATTAGTGGACCTCTCTCTCACAAGCAACTAGAGGAAGAGGAAAACCTAAAGGAGAAAATGCAAATGGAGGAGGTAGGGGAGATGGAGCTCCCTCCACCCTACTTATCGACCCGGGCTTATTTTATTTTCCAGTTTTGCCCTTACATAACACCAAGCTTACTACCTAGCCCAAGGATATTGTAGTACAACTCCATCGAGCCGGATAGATATTTTGATCCGACGGCCACCGCGCCTTCTCACCGATAGCTTCGCCTCGACGCGAACTCCCCGATGCCGCCACGTGCCGTCCGTCCGCCTCGGGACCTCCGCCAGGGTTTTGAGGCTCAACCCAGAAACCCGCCGGGTGGTTTTGAGGCCCAAACCACCGAAGCCCGCCTCCGTTGGTTTTGAGGCCCAAACCACCGAAGCCCGCCTCCGTTGGTTTTGAGGCCCAAACCAACAAACCGGCCCATATCCTTGCACTTGTCGAAGCCAAGTGCCAGCAACGCGATCCCGTCCGGCGATTCCGGGTCCCTCAGTCTATGTTTCGATGCGTCCGCCCTTTCACCACTCCCGGTCCATTCGGCGCGGCCCGCCATCACTTGACCTTCACCTCGCCGTTGGCCACCGCCTCCATGCTCGACACCTGCACAACACAAGTCAAGGCACATGTGGAACTCGTGGCTTTCACCACCGTCAGTAGCACCCCATCCGAGATGCTAGTAGTTGAATCAATCACTCATCATCACAACTGAACCACAAGTATAAACTTTGTGTTCGCATTTGCCACATTGCTGGTCATCAAATGGCATAAAATAAACAATGTCATATTGTTTCTTCGACAAAAGTACCTCACGGGAATCATATCTCTGTTTTATCAAACATATATTGAAGGATGGAGCTTACAATATCCAGAACAGTAGTGTTAGGATCTAGAAACATGCGTCTAAAACAAGAAGCAGATGCCACTGCCAGCAATCTCTCCGTTTTTTATTTAGTCATTCACTATGACTTGGACTTATTAGTAAAGCATATACAACGACAACCAAGCAAGCAGCGGACGTTGTTTTATTAGAAACATGTAAAAGCAAGCAACTAATGTTGCAGCACAAGTTTATATATGATTTTTGATCCTTCATTCTGTTCAAGCCAGACGGTGCTCAACAGGGTCGAGCGTGGTGGGAGCCAGCTTAGGATCCTTCAGCATGGCTTCAAGATCATCCTCTTCTCCATTGAGCTTGGCTTTCAGGAATGCGACCATGATGCCAGCTACGGTTCTCTTCATGACGTCCTTGGAGTCACTCCTCTTCTTGGCATCTTGGGGCATGAAGGAGAGAGAGGGGGTTTTAGCATCATCATCTAGCATGTCAAGATGCCCATAATCTTTGGTCACGAAGTGGTAGCAAGGTGGCTTGCACTCATTGTAGAAATTCATGTGGTTGACATTTTTTGGGGCACAGGTGAAGGTAAGTTTCACATTCAAGATTGGGATCTTTATTGTAATAGGCTCCTCTCCCAGCCCAGTGCCGATGACTAAGGCTGGCATTGCAATGTTGAAAGAGGAGGGCTCATGGGTGAGAATTTTCGGTGAGATTTGGGAGGACTCGTCTTGGCCAGCAACGAGGTCGACGCCAATGATGGCGGAGAACTTGAGGTTGGTGTTGCCATGCCCCAGGACAAGAGCGAATGCTGTGTGGGCACCGTGGCTGTGGCCGGCCAAAGCAAGCTTGGAAAGGTTGGGCTTGACGCCGTTGGGCAGGACGGGCTCTAGCCCCTCAGTGAGCCAGTTTGTGACTTGGGCTGCTGCGGTTATGTCCTCGGTGTCAGCTTGTTCCACGATGTTCCAATTGAACTGGTGAAACTGCAAAATAGAATTCAAATAGAGATGCACATGATACATCATGTTATCCAACAGACTATAGTAGGATACTAATTAATAACGCACACATGCATCCTAGTCAATAAAACATCGCCATGTTAATGAATCAACATGCGTGGACTACATAAACAATTTTTCTAGGAATACTACATAAACATTTGATGGTTCCAAGTGCATAAAAAGTTAGGCCACATATAAATAAATAAATATATTGTTCACCTGGGGAGCTACCATGATGAAACCAAATGAGGCAATGTGTTTCATGATCTGTTTATAGAAGTGGCTCTCAAGCGTGAAACCATGCAGGAATATGGCGACGGGGTATGTTCCTGCGTCCTTGGGGGTGACAACCAAGATACCGATTGTTGGTTTGCGAGATCTCTTGAGATGCGCTGTGATGGGCTCGCCGACATCAAGCTCCCCTGGCTAGAAGACAGAGGTGGTGAGTGCAGTGACAGCAGCTACCTCGGTTCTGGTATTCATGGCAGCTGCAAGAAGGGGATCGTGTCTACAGTATCAACCACAGGCACTACGCTTGCTATAGTAGGAGCTTTGTTTGAGCTGATGGTGATGACCATCAATGGTGCCACATTCATAGAGCCGGAACGGTGAGAGCAGGATCCAAAAAATATATTGTAGGTAGCTAGTTCGGTATGGAAAATTTTGTGAAACTACCACCTCACCTTTCAGAAAAAATGAACGAGGACAACAGACCCAATAGAACATATGTGGGCAAGATACACGACTCATGTGGATGCAAAATGATCCATGACATTTTGACTGACTTGTTGGACAATGTATAGTCCATGCAGAAGGTTTTTGCACTGCATCATCTATGTGCATGGACGTGAAGGTGCAGGTGGCCAGGGGAAGCAAAATGATGTTCCTGCATATTGTCCATTTGACCAGGAGATAGATTGCAAAGAAAATGGATCCATTTGACCCAATGTTATTTAAATTAATTTGTGTCAGTAATTTTGGTCCATTCTATCTATATGAAGCCACTTGAGAGCTAACTGAGTTACCTATATCGATATCATGTTATCTATATTTTCTCTTTTCTGGATCCTTTTCTTATGTTTACAGTTATAATTCAGTTTTGTGTAAGAGCTCATGTATGTTTTTTTTTTTAAATCATTTTCGTTACGACAGCATGATGCAGTCCGGTATGACATCCCTATGCTTTATGTGTTCTCAGAGCTTAGGATTGTTGTTTCAGCCTTGCTTCTTGACTAGCTCATCTATATTGTGCTTTCTGTGCTTACTGGTACAGTTGGTTGTTCATGCCCTTTGTTGAGATTGTTAGTTAAGTACACTATACCTTTCTTGGTAAAACACAAGGGGCGTCCATGCTAGAGAATCTGCTAAAGCCACATGTAAAAGCTTAGGCTTAGCTTTTTGGAGGCCTCCAGCGAAAGACAGGCAGCCCATGCTTGAGAATCTCGTGTGTGTATTTTTGGCATCTACTACTTTTTTGTAGCTCTTATTCTTTATGCTTTCCTATTGGACAGATTCTTAAGCTATGGAGAGAAATAAAAGAATTTAAAAGTGTCAGTGCTGTGACCGGACTTACAGCTTGTTTGGTTTAGACACATGCATGTAATGCAATCCAATTGTGGACGGGACCGGATAGTGATATGGCAGTTCGGTTGGGGCCCGCACGTAATGATGTACCCTGGAATCAGATAATGATCTATTATAGTCATCCACTGATACTGTATCTTCCGAGTCCACTGGGTTGTTACTCAATCCGTTCATCTCTGTGAAGATGGCAGCTTCAACTACACCACTTCATAATCTTTTTCATTTACCTTTGTCCAATGAAGCCTACTTTCAGTTCTAGGAGTTGACAGCTAATTTCCTTGGTCTGCAACGTAACTAAGTCAAGGTAATGATTCATATGTCTATATTATGTGTAAGGATCATCTTTATACTCCCCAAGCATGGTATACAAACATCTGATGATTCTTTTTAATCTACTTTTTCACTGCCCTTTTGCTTCGGCCTGTTGGTTCAGCCTAAATATCTTTCTACCCAATTATTCAGACATTTCAGTACTTCTGGAGGACCATTTTTGTTTGCCTTTCATCATGGAAGCCAATATTACAACATGTAGGGCTATCTGGATAATGAGAAATGACATTGTCTTCAAGAATACTGCACACTGGGTGGAGAGATGCAGAAATGTCTTCAAGAGAGAGTTTGCTCTAGCTGCGCTATGGGCTAAAGCGTGTCTTTATCCACATATTGATCAGTTTCTAGAAGGCTTTGTGCAATTCTTGCTTTTTTTTTCATTACCTTTTATGTTTTTCATTCTGGAGTTTGTAAAAACCTGTTCCTTTTTATCAATAAATTCTAATAGGGGCATTTCCCCCTCCTATTTCATAAAAAAATTATATTTAACTAATGTAAATGATATGGATATTAAAGAAACCCACCCAATAATTAAGTTAACCATGGTACATTATTCAAAGCGTGTTAAACACAAGCATCTCAATATGGGTCATTGAGATAACACATGGAAATAAAAACGACAGTGCATAATTCATAAAATCTACTATGACCAACAAACATGATGAGTAATAATATGCCAAAGATGGTATAATAATAAAGTATCTAACTTGTGTGTCTGAGCATGCTGCTTGCTTAATCGGTTGCCTGCTTCATCCACGTGAATTTAACTTGCCTGAGAGCTTGACCCTCCGAAGGCTATATCCCTTGCTTTTTTCAGCTCCTTCAGCACGTCCGCCATGGCCGGTCTCTCATCTTGATCGTCCTTCAGACACAGGACTGCCAGCGCACCAATCCGATCAAGGCATTCCATGTAACGATGAGCATGAACATCGTTGGACAAGAGCTCTGTGTCGTACATGCTTCTTCCGTTGCCCTCTTTCTTGCAGGCCCTTTTGAAGTCTACGGGGAGGCTTTTGTCACCGTACTTAGCTTTCTTCCTCGTGATGAGCTCAAGGAGTACAACACCAAAGCTGTAGACGTCGCTCTTCACTGTCAGACGGCCTGTCTTCATGCACACTGGGTCAATGTAGCTCATATCTGCTGCAACGGACGTGGTGTACCCAACGGTTAGAAGCTTTGATGACCCAAAGTCAGAAACTTTAGGCTTTAGCTCATCATCTAAGAGAATGTTAGCAGATTTAACATCTCCATGTACATGGTTGTGGCCGCCATTCATGTCCATGCTATGGTCGTTACCACCATGCATGTCCATGTTATAGCCGTGGGCATCATCTGTGTGTATCGCATGCATGTAGGTAAGAGCTGCCGCTGAGCCAATGGCAATTCCTAGTCGCTCTGGTAGTGACAGAGTGGCGGATACGTTCTCTATGCCATGGAGTATGTCATAGAGGCTTCCCTTAGGGACAAATTCGAAGACCAGCATGGGGACGTCTGTCTCCAAGCAACAACCAACAAGGCGAACCACGTTCCTATGGTTGAGCCGGAATAGGACTTTGATCTCGTTCATGAACTCCTCTACCGGAGGTGTCTTGCCTTTCGCAGCGGAGCATTTAACGGCGACATGTTGGGTGCCACCGATGGTTCCCTTGTATACTTTGCCGTAGGCACCTTCTCCGATGGATTTCTTGTATCCGTTTGTGATCTTCTTCAGTTCTGCTTTTGTGAAGGTGTGAATGCCCAAGTCTTTCAGTAGTTTACCACCATTTTTGTGAAAACGTTTGGTAAGCATTCGCCGCTGAAGCAAAACAATAGCTAAACATGCTAGGGCGACCGAAAATAAAATTGCTGCAGACACAGATATACAAAATGCATATTATTGAACCATTATATTAGACTGCTCCTGTTCAAAGAATTGACGTTCATAATTAGATTAATTTGGTAAACTTTAGACATTATACATATCAATAATAAAGTACATTGCTTTCATTTGGTATGATGTATGTTATATGTGTTGATTTATATTCAATGTAGCTACAATATCTCTTATTTTTTAAGATATATTCTTGAAGAAATTAATGCTCAAAGATACAGCATAGTATCCATACCTTTAATTTTTCTTTACTCTAATAGACATTATTTCTTGAGATAAAGGCCTCCGAATATGCAGGTTAAATTGTGTTTAGTCTGTTAATTATGTATTCTTTTTAGTTTATATATATATATATATACCCAACAAAGACAGTTCATGCTGAAGCAACACCGCATAATGCTTCCTTCAAATTCAAAAGGATATTATTATAAGGTCAGATTGAAATATGCACATGTATGGTACTATGATTCACCACAAGATTTTGGGCCACAGATTAAACAGTATTCTTTGGATGTGTTTGGATGTTTTGTATATATGCTATATGAGGCTGGCACACAAGGATTCCAATGAGACAAACATCTCTGATTTATGGTGTATTATTTATGTCATTGGTTGAACTTGTTTAGTAAATTTTTGTGAGAGAACTACGTGTGCAGTAATGTTTAGTCCCATTATTAGATAGGGCATACTTCCTCTGTCCTGATAAATTCAATTTCCAGGTCACCACGACACTTATTTTTAGCCTCTTCCACCTCTATCGATCTATATGTCTGTAGAAATTGATTTCTAGAGGCAGACTAAAATCTGGTCAGCTTTAAAATTCGATTTTTCAATACTACAACTGGTTTTGGACTAGAAATCTAACCTTTAGAAATTGTTTCACAGAATTCTCCAAATAGGATCAAAGAAATAGAGCCATTACTAAAAAATCATTTGTGTAGCAGTGGGTTGAGATTTTGTAGGATCAAACTTATGTACAATATCCTATTTCTTTTTCTCTCGAAGCCATCTGCGGATAGTCAGCATATTATAAGAACGCATGTGGAAGAGAGAGAAAGGGATGGTAGAAGTTGGCTTTCTATCTACTAAGTCTTCTATCTACTAAGTCTTGGCCTTGTATTTATTCATTCTTTTTTTGGTTTGCCTAAGGGAGGTTGAATCCTTAACTTAGATTAGATTTATTAGGAGGTGGAATCCTCAATTGTACATCACTGCCCAATTCTTTTTGAAGAATGCAACTATGCGATTCGTGCTAGCCAGAACTAGTTTAAGTTTAACCAAGTTTACAGTGAATAGTATCTATAGTTGGGCATATTTTGTATTATACATGTTATTTTTTTTATAACTTTCGTCAAACTTGAAATCATTCTCGTAAAGTGAGACTTTGCATCTTTTTTGTGAACATAGGCAATATATATACACACGTCCCTGACATTCAATGACCAAGCAAAAAATATAATGTTTTCTAGTATGCTAAAAATCGAACTACTTGAATGGAGAAAGAAGCAGATAGGGGGTGGGGGTTAGTTACGTTCTGGGTAAACGAATGCTCACCTAGTATTAAAAATGCATACCATGAACGTCTTCGATGACATCCATTTGTACTTTTACCGTCCCCACTGTACCAAAATTTGCATTTGCATTTGTAACCACCGATGATGTTTTGGCAGGTGCTATCACTGGCACAAGGATATAGTTGTTCATACTTCGAGGGATTTGATTTTCGAAGCTCGCACTCATTAATGTCTGCAAAATGGATATAAGTAAGCAAATGAAATTGTTGGAGGAAAAATCAATAAAAAAAGCTAAAGCCATTGCAGCCATTTCCACTCACTGAGTGGATGAATGCACAAATAACTTATAAAGCAATTGAATTAAGCAATTGAATTTAGTTAGGAGGCGAGGTATTGATTGTGTTCTCCTTGTAGGTGAACTAGGACTAGGTGAACGAACAAAATAACAGCTGTGTATGTACAACTGTGCTGGCATATAGAGGTGGTCCAATGACGAAATGAAGCAAAGAAATAGAACATAGTAGCAATATATACAAACACTAAATATAGTGCGTAACAGCTGAACCTCTGCATCCATCTGGAATGTAAGGGTTGCCTTGGTATCCCTCGGAGCAGTTGCAGAGGTACCCATTCCCCTGTGTGGCGTTGACACAGACGCCGTTGGCGATGGCACAGGCTGGAGCTGTAGATTTCTTGCCGTCTTCTGTAGTGGACGGGCAGGATCCTTCAGTGATGGCCCAGTCAAGGACCATTGGTATTTTTCTATCTCCAACCCGGTCCGCAAAGCTCGCATTTCCATCACGTCTGAGGTCTTCACGTTTGTAGTGATACCTAAGTAAATTCAATTAGTTTGAACCACGTATACACGACATAGCTAATGATGAGGAACATATATACATGCATAACTCTGTGCAAAATAAAACCAAATTAAAAGACAACGGTACAGTGTTACCCACCACAATCGAGCAGTTTGTGCTTAAATTGTGTAATGCATATAATGATCCTAGAAACATGTGGGATCTGATAGCTATATGTAATATAATACAATGGGATCTGATAGCTATATGTAATATAATACAATAAAAAGATGCGTACCAGTTTTCAGCGGAAACGAATCCGTAGCTACAGGGGCTGTAGCTCCAAGCAGGATTGTCGGTGTCGTTGTTAAATTGAACTTTTATGGTAGTAAGGCTGCCCGGGACTGGCGTCTGGCAGCAACCGAGTCCCGTGCACCTCTCCCCATCCTCTGCCGCTTCCTCCACACTCGTGCAGGAGGTGATGCAGCCAGTATAGAACCTCATGTTCTCCCTGCCGTTCAGCAATTCTGCCAGCGTGTAGCAGCCGATGGCCGTGAAGACGTTGCGTCTCGTCGAGATCAGCAATGGTGTGCCAGTGAGGTTGAATGAAACTTCTTCGGTGTTGAAGTGGGATGAGTTGTAGCAGATAGACGACACGTCGGTGTAGACGTTCATCTCGCCAGTCTCTACTGAGATGTTGACGATCTCAACGGTGCCCGCGTATAGCCTGGGAGGGCTAAAGCTGTGGTTGCAAGCGAGGGTGAACATCCCATGCCAAGAGCATTTGTCGTCATCGATGCTGAATGGGTAGGGAACATCCACGTCACCGCACTTTCTACTACAGCCTGGCTGTGGATATGTCGTTGTCACTGGTGACAGCACCGTGTCGGAGTCGGACACGGCAACCGCTGCCAGCGACACATGGAAAACTATCACTAGTGCTAGTGCGAGGGCAAGGAGAAAGCAGGACAAAGCTTGAGGCATGGCAGCGAGGTGTTTGATCCTAATATGCAAAGGAGCAGCTAGCAGTAGCAGGATGCTGATGATGAGCTTCCACATCCATCTAGTGCATGGTTTATATAGGCCTTCTATGTGTCTGTAGTCTCTCACATTATGCATTTTGGTCCAGCTACTTTCTTCTTTTGCTTGTCTTATGTGGTCGAAAGGCAAAAATTACCGGGGGAGCGCACAGAGTTCTCCTATATATTGATTCAAAAAACTAATAGTAAGGAGAAAAACATAAACAAGTCGTAAGATTTCAGAAGTGGTTTCTCAAAGATTAAAACTTTTTGGCTTTTACTGAATTTTGTTTTAGTGAAAGCTATGACATGAACTTCTTTCTCTAATTCAAAAGACAGTCCACAAAAATGAAGTATTTTACGTAGCTGATGATGCGGTAGCTAGCTTTTGAAAAGGAGAAGACCAAACCTATATATATTACCCTATGCCTGTTGCGATGTAAGTATGCCTTTCTATATTGTATACTGGTACGATGATGTCATACGCTGATGCTTGGATGGTACTCTCCTTGTCATCAGCATGGAAACCATTGAAGGCCAAGTCAGCCAAATCCTTGTATATTCCAAGTGGTCTGTCAAAAAAGAACACTTGGCCCATCCCATGACTACAAAAAAAGGTGAACCTGTTGTTCCAGCCCAAGAACACAAAATAAAGAAATGGCATGGACATGTCCTCTTCTTCCTTCGCAGTCAAGTTCCATGAACCTAAAGTACGTAGTAGAGTCGGTCTAGTTTCTATAGCTAGTGGACTTACAAGTGGAACATCAAACAAACTAAAGTATCCCCTCCGCTCCGCTGACATGGAGTATTATTGTAAAGGCTGTAATATTCACCTTGAATGAAAGTTCAGTTGCCTGACAGCTCCATGGCACATTCCAACTTGTACTCGAAGTCGACGGCCATTTATTATGGGGGCTTAACTAGCATTAGTTGTACTCCTAATACGTATTCAGTAGGTATGTACATATGGCCACGAGAGAACACATGCCATATAATGTTTGTCAGGATATAAAAGATTATGTAGCTGCAATATTTCCACATAATGATCTGAAAGATGCTAAGATCGAGATTTCACTAGTACACAGAGTATTTGTGTTGACGGTAGGGTTTCATTTTTACAGGCGGTTTTAGTTGACAAACGCTTCTGCAAATCGACCAGCGCTCCCCAGCCTTAGAACCGCCCGGTGAAAAAGTAATATCACTGGCGGTTCATTATGCCAACCGCCAAAGCAAATGCTCACATTTACACCGGGCGGTTTGCATAATGAACCGCCGATGATAATGACCATTATCATCGGCGGTTGCTAACACCAATGTGAAAACATGGGACATTTTCACAGGCGGTTGGCTTATGTCAACCGCCTTTGTGCTGTTATTCACCTATATATACCCACCTTCTTCCTCCTCTCCACCTCCAACAGAACTGTAGGCCGAGCACTTAGCCATGGTGGAGCTTTGGAGGTCCGTTTTGAGCCAATACAAGGGGAGAGGTTTTGATCCTGATTTCTTTGGAGGAGGTAGCTAAAAAGGTTAGTTTATGTGTTTCTTGCCTCATTTCCTTCTTTTTCCTCAATTCCCACCACTTTAGAGATCTAGGGTTTCACCTCAAGAGAAAGAGCTCAAGAGAGAGAAGAGTAGCTAGGTTTTTTTTCTTTAATAATTCTAGTCACTTTTTATTTAGGGGTTCACCTTTTGTAGCTATGGTTTATCTTTTTTAAGTTTTATTAGCTACTCTTATTTAATTGTTTAGTGTTATTTATTTATATTTAGTTTAATTAGCTGGTAGTGATATTTTTAGCTAGGTTGTTATTAATTAATCTAGTTTTAGTTATTTTTGAATTTTTCTAAATCTTGAGGCTTTGAATTAGTTTTTGTTTAATTATTTAGTTATGTTTCGTTAAATTAAGTAGTGGTGAGGCTTTTATTAGGGTTTTAGTTACTAGTCTTGCTTTAATTTCTTTGGTTTCATCTAAAAAATTGATGCTTTAATTATTTTGTTATGTTTATTCATATTTAGTTTAATTAGCTAGTAGTGATGCTTTTAGCTAGGTTGTTATTAATTAATCTAGTTTTAGTTATTTGGAATTTGTCTAGATCTTGAGGCTTTGAATTAGTTTTTTTTTAATTATTGATTTTTGTTTCGTTAAATTAAGTAGTGTTGAGGCTTTTATTAGGGTTTTAGTTACCAGTCTTGCTTTAATAGTTTTGGTTTCATCTAATAAATTGATGTTTTAGTTTTTTTGTTATATATTGTTTAATAAAGTATTGCTTTGGTTATTTTATTAGTAACTAGTCTTGCTCGGATATGTACTATTTCAGAAAATATACAAGTGAGGAGTCATTTTTATCTATATATACTCTTTTGAACGAGTATACTTGACCATACAAAGGTTAGTTAATAATTAATATAAATAAACATCTATGTCTACTTTGTAGTGTTTACAATATATAAATCTACTAAACTTTTTAACAGTAACGATGGATAGAGCCTTACGGATGTATAACTTAGACAGTATATCCATCATACATACCTGAGGTTCAGAAGTTTATCGATGCTGCGAAAAACCATGCTTTGAGAACACAGAAGAGACACATATATTGCCCTTGCTCAGATTGCAGGAATATTGTTGTTTATGAAGACACAAAACCAATCTTAAATCATTTGGTCTGCCGAGGATTTATGGAAGATTACTTGATTTGGACAAAGCATGGAGAGGGTAGCTCTACGCCGTATACAGTTGGAGACCCTGCGAACCTCAGAGCGAATGGCCCAGATATGCTTGTTGATGATATTAGTCAGTTCCTACATGAGACTCATCACCATTGTCCCCCCCAGAGAGTGAACATGTTGTGCCCGATGTTTATGATGATGCGAATGTTGGAGGAACCGAGGACAACAGAAATGAAATGATGGATGAAGATGCGGAACCGATGGCTGCACTATTGCATCGTCATACAGATCCATCAATGTTCTTTATGAAAGGTATGGAGGCCTTGGAGAAGGCAGCAGCCAGCAGAGCCATTGTACGATGAGACTAAAGGTTGTACAAAAGAGTTCACAACTTTACGGTCATCTTTGAAGCCGTTGATGTTGAAAGCAAGATATGGATGGTCCAATGCCGCCTTCGATGCATTATTGAGTACTCTCGAGATATGCTTCCAAAGGAGAACAAAGTGCCTGCTAACACGTACTATGCAAAGAAGCTAATCAGTCCACTTACTATGAGTGTCCAGAAGATCCACGCTTGTCGAAATCACTGTATCCTATATCGAGGTGATTACAAAGACTTGGACAACTGTCCAAATTGTGGTGCAAGTCGGTACAAGACGAAAAAAAGACTATCTACAAGAAGGGAATGCAGCCTCCATTTCTAAAGGGAAAAAGAGAAAGAAGACTCAACAGAGTTCAAAACCCCGCACTAAAAAATGAAGAAGACTACTACGCACGCAGAGAAGGGTTCCCCGCTATGGTCATGTGGTACCTTCCAAAGTAGTAGATCGGTTGAGGTGTTTGTTCGCAAACCCCGAGTACGCAGAGCTTATGACTTGGCATGCTTCGATAAGCACAAAGTAGATGGAAAGCTTCGACATCCCTGCAGATGGCAAGCAATGGCAAAAATTCAATGAGGACCACCCGCAATTTGCTAAGGAGACAAGAAATGTCGTTCGCGACTTTGTAATCGATGGAATGAATCTCTTTGCTTTGAAAAGGAGCGATAAGCACAACACATGGCCGGTGATCCTCACCATCTACAATCTGCCTCCACACTTGCTACAAAAGCGAAAATATCTTTTGTTAACCATTCTTATTTCTGGACCTACACAACCTGGTGTTGACATGGATGTATTCTTGGAGCCATTAATGGAGGAAATGAGAATATTATGGGATACATGTGTCGCCATGTTGGACGAATACCGGAAAGAGTCATTCACACTAAGAGCAATTATTTTTGTTACAATCAACGATTACCCAGCTCTCTTTGTATTGTCAGGACAGTTCAAGGGCAAGGTTGATTGTGTAGTATGCTTGGATGAAACATTTTATGTGTCCCTCAGTGCCTCCAACAAAATAGTGTACATGAGACACAGGCGTTTCTTATCACAAGGTCATAGGTACCGCTTGCGAAAAGATGGATAAGTACTTTGACAATCATGATGAACTAAGGTCCACTTTGCTCCATCGGGTAATAGTAAAGGTCACGAGTATATGAGATAGTTAAGAACATCAAGTTTGTATTTGGTAAGAAGACAAAAGATGGAAAAGTAAGAAAGGATATAAAGCCAACTCCTAGGGCTACATTCAAGAAGATGTTAATTTTCTTTAAGTACTTGCCATATTGGAAAGAACTTGACGTATTTACACGCTGGTTGATGGTATGCACATCCGTAAGAATGTGTTTGAAAGCATAATTGGTACCTTGCTAGACATAAAGGGCAAGACAAAGGAAGGATTGAGTTCACGTCAGGACCTGGTCAATTTGAATTTAAAACCTAAACTTCACCCGGTATTGCTAGATAATGGAAAGTACCACCTCCCAGCAGCAAGCTACAACTTGAGCATAGATGAGAAACATGCCATGTGCTTGTGGTTGAAGAAATTAAAAGTTCCAGCTGGATTCTGCTCCAACATTAAGAGCATTGTGTCAATGAAGGACCTTACACCGACCAACTACAACTCACATGATTGTCATGTGATGCTGACAACTTTTCTTCTTATTGTCATCAGGGCTATAAGTCCGGTGTTCTTAAAGATGGCAATCACACGGTTGTGCTTCTTTTTTAACGAGATATCACAAAAGGTAATTGATCAAGAGTAGTTGGAGTCTCTTCAGAATTTGCAAAGGGAGACATTGTCACAACTTGAGATGTGTTTCCCGCCTTCTTTCTTCGATATAATGGTACACCTTGTCGTGCATTTGGTGCCATAAATACAGGCATTAGGTCCCATGTATTTGCATGAGATGTGGACATATGAGCGTTTCATGTCAATTCTTAATGGGTACGTAGCCACTTGTGCTCGTCCCGAGGCATCTATGATAGAGGGATACACTACCGAAGAGGCCATTGAGTCCGGAGGTCCATTCTGCAACACTTGCCTAAAAGACCAAATTGCAATAGGTTTGCCTCCGTCTCGACATGAGGGTAGACTATATGGGTGTGGGAGGATGGGTCGAAAATCATTCATCCCGTCGGACTACAATATTGTCCTCGAGGCGCATCATAGCATCCTACATCGCCTCTCAATAATGGATCCTCCGATCAAACAACACATACAAGAGCTAAGCGATTAGAACCCCGGGCAAACAGAGGATTGGGTATCGAAGGAACATAAGCGTCGATTTACCACATGGCTAATGGAGCGTAACATTCCAAATGGAGACATAATTGAGCAACAAACTATCAAGAGGTTGGCAATTTGGACCATCTCGCCGAGGTTACATCATGGCGGACCTTTGACATTAGTGGCTTCACATTTTGTACTACTTCTAGGGACAAAAAGAGCATGGCGCAAAAAGCAGGTGGTGTTCGTTGCGAGGCCATAGATGATTCGAGATGAAACCGCTACATACTTTGGCTTCATTGAGGAGATATGGGAACTAGACTATGGTTCATTTAAACGCGCTTTGTGTTTCGATGCCAATGGATTGATGACAACCATATCACCATGGATAACTATGGCTTGAGAGTTCTTGATCTAAGTAAAGTAGGCTACAAGGATGATCCTTGGATCCTTGCTAACCGTGTCTTTGCACAGTCTTCTATGCCGAACAGATCCTTTGTAAAGAAGAGAAGAAAAGTAGCGACAAGACAAAGCATATAGTTCTTCCCGGAAAGCAACAAGCTATAGGAGTTGATGGTGTAATTGATCTAGATGACTTCAACCACTTCGGACACATGTCTCTCTTCAATGATCATCAAGTAAAGATAAGAAATGTTGAGCGAAATATCTCCAAGAGTTCATTACCATGGGTGCGCCACGATGGAGAAGGCGAACAAAGAGTCGGCTAGCTAGATTTTATATTAGCTTAATATTAGTCTTTGTCTTATGTAACAATTTATCCTTTATAATTTGTACTCATTAATTGTTATCTCTCTTCGTATTACTCTTCAACTTATTTAAGACCTTTTATTTCTACTTGTTTAGGGCCTAAAAGAAATACCTAAAAGAAATACCTAAAAGAAATAATGTAAAAGAAATAACCTAAAAGAAATATTCCAAAAGAAATATACTAAAAGAAATATTGTCAAAAAAATATATCCTAAATGAAATATACTAAAACAAATATTGTCAAAAAAGAAATACCCTAAAAAGAAATGCCTAAAAGAAATACCCTAAAAGAAATAATGTAAAAGAAATAACCTAAAAGAAATATTCCCAAAGAAATATACTAAAAAAGAAATATTGTCAAAAAATATACCCTAAATGAAATATACTAAAACAAATATTGTTAAAGAAATACCCTAAAAAGAAATACCTAAAAGAAATATTTCCAAAGAAATATACTAAAAGAAATATTGTCAAACAAATACCCTAAAACAAATACCCTAAAGAAATAATGTAAAAGAAATAACCTAAAAAAGAAATATTGTCAAAGAAATATACCCAAAATGAAAATTCTGATGCATTTTTCATTGGCGGAAACTCGTAAAGCACCGCCGGTGGAAAAGGCATTTTCACGGTGCTTTAAGAGAACCGCTGTGAAAATGATTTCCGCAAAGCGGTTCTCTTGGAGACCCGCCTGTGAAAATTGATTTCCAAAGGCGGTTGTCTTGGAGACCCGCTGTGTGAAAATCGCTCCCTAAAAATACACAGCGCGGGACTTGGAAAATTTTGTAACTTCGGTGGGCGCGATTCAGAGGAAGACGACGCCGCCAGCTGCCAAATTTCGCCCGGCGATCTCCACTCCGTCGCCACCGGTTGTGGAAGCCCCCCCCGAGCACCTCCCGACCACCTCCGGTAGCGCTGCCCACTCGCTTTCTCGCGGGCGCCGTGCCACCACCGCCGTCTTCGCCGCTGGAGTCTTGCCTGTCCGTCCGCCACGCCGTCGAACCGCCGCCTCGACTCGCGCCGCCCTTGTCCAACAGGTGAGCTTCCTGCGCCGGAGTCGCGACCCTACCGGGCGTCCCAACGGCGGCGGCCCCCTACCGCTGGCCTAGCCGGCGCGGCGGCGCGCTGGCGGGCGGCGCGGTGGCGCCCGCCAGCGACTAGCTAGGGCAATGGGGCGCGCAAGACGCACGCCACCGGGCCGCCGAGTCCGCCCGGCCGGCCGAACAGCGGCGCGCCCTACCGCGGCGGCCCCACCGGGCGCAGATAGCGGCGGCGGCGGCAAGCCCGGCGCCCCCCCTAGGGGTAGTCTGCTGCCCGCCGCGCAAGACGCTTAATCCCTTTGTTGGGCGAAAAGGCCCAACAATGGTTTTTTTTTTAATTGGCACAGCACTAGATTTTTAATAATTGATTTGCTATAAATATAAATATTAATATTAATAGCAAATATTCTTTGTAGTATACTTTATTTACTAAGTATTTTGCAAAGCCACATTGTCCTTGTATGGTAATCATATAATTATATAATTGTAATAAAAAAAGATTAGCAAATTTATGTGTCATATAAAATGTATTTGTGGCTATAAGGAAATAATTGATTTGTATGACTGAGTACTTAGTGGCTTATTATTATTGTTAGCTTATTAAATGTATTAATGACTGAGTTTCTAGTGCATGTGTTAATATTATATTGTTGTTTTCTATTATTTTCTTTATCATATGTAAATATTTTATGTAAATATAATAAATATTGTTTCCTTCTATTATTTCCTTTATCATATGTTAATATTTTATGTAAATATAATAAATATTGTTTCCTTCTATTATTTTCCTTTATGATATGTTAATATTTTATGTAAATATAATAAATATTGTTTCCTTCTATTATTTTCCTTTATGATATGTTAATATTTTATGTAAATATAATAAATATTGTTTCCTTCTATTATTTTCCTTTATGATATGTTAATATTTTATGTCAATGTAATAAATATTGTTGTTTTCTATTATTTCCTTTATCATATGTGTGATATTAGCAATTCTAGGAAAGCAATTATTATTCTAAGTACTTCCTTTATCATATGTGAAATATTTCCTAGTACATATGTAAATAACTAAGTACTTTGCAATGAAATAGTACTTCCTTTATCATATGTGAAATATTGACTTAGTGTACTAATGACTTATCATTTTTTAATGACTTAGCATTACTAAAGAGAAGATAACTTCTCCAAAATCCGGAGAGCATGCAGATGACCAACGCAGAGTCGCCCAATAAAGTTGATACACCTCCGACCAACGGTTAGTATGAAACAATTACGTTTAGTGAAACAATGAATTATAGAAATGAAGAACCACATACTTATTGGTCTTGCATTTTTAGAACTACAAATCCACCGGCACAAGAAGAAGAAGAGGAAGATTACCATGGTGACATGTTGGAAGAAGAAGAAGATGACGAAAACCGAAGTGATCCATGCCCTAGCATAGATAGACAACCTCAACGTAGTGTAGACCCGCATTATGATCCAGCTATCGATGAGGTACGTTATTACATACATACAAATGCTTTCATTCATCCAGTAAAAATAGGCTCGGCTCCATGATGCGTTGCATATATCGTGCAGGAGGTTTTGTCTCAATTGCGGGAGATTCTGGCCGAGGAAGAAGAAGTGCCAGAAGGAGAAACCCCAGAAACAACCGAGACAACCACCTCGAAGTCAAGGAAAAGGAAACGCACGGATCGAAAACGAGGTGAAAGAGGGACGAACAAGTGGCCGAGTAGACCTATGTTATTCCCCGACATAAGCCCAAAAGGAGAGCCATTAGTGTCGATGCGGTGGCGGCCAAAATAAGAAATGCGATTGGTTTCTTGGTCAGGCATAAGCTTGACATCACAATCCAGAGGTGGGCGGATGTTGGGAATGATACACGAAAAGAGTTATGGAGAAAGTTCGGTGAAAGGTTTGTCATCCCTACGGGGACTGATAAAATTGTGAAAGAGTATTTCTTCAAGCAGGTTGCAACGTCATTCCGAAACTATAGATCGGAAATGAATATCAAATATCTGAAGAAAGGTAGGGATCCAACGAGTAAGTATAAGATCACCGCTGGTCAGTGGCCAGTATTCAGGAAGCAGAAGAAAGATCCAACTTTCCAAGCCAAGAGCAAAGCCGCTTGAGCTAGCAAAGAAGAACAAGTACCACCACCACCTTGGCACGGTGGTTACAAGCTGCAGATTCCGAAGTGGCGGGCAGAGGAGGAAGAGCTCAAGAAACAAGGCAAGCCTGTCCTCTCAGAGGAAGTTGGTGAGAGGACGGCGAATTGGCTGAAAGCTAGAGGAACAAAACAAACTTCTACCGGTTTGAACTGTCCCCGATGAAATGACACCGACAAAAGAGAAAAATTGTGGAATTGGCCGCGGATGTCAAAGAGGAAAGATTCAAGCCACAAAGGGAGAGGGACATCTTGACTATAGGTCTAGGCAACCCCGAGCATCCTGGTCTTGTACAAGGAATATCATCAAAGAGGGATGGAAAGAGGGATTTGGTGAAGAGTGGTTGGGCATGTACAAGAAAAGAGATCGATACAAGGAACATATGAAAGATTTCTATGAGGAGCAGGCTAAGGAACAATTCAAGAACATGATATCTGATTTCCTAACAAATCCTGATCCTCGAGATAATATAGAAATTAGCTAGTGCAATGTCTTCTCAACAGATGAGCACACAAGGTCCGGCAGATGCAGATCGTCCCCCACACAAAGAAGCGGCCGGTCCTCGAGATGATTCATGCCATGTCCACACAATCACCGGCTTTCCAAGCGGTGTGGGGGTCTACAGCAACAAAGACCGCTTCCCAGTGGATGATATCGAAGCACCGACACCCTGCAAATTACTGATACGATATGGTATGAAGCATGTTCGTACAAAGGAAGTTGCCACGGGATTTGCAATCCCAGGACGTGACTACCACCATACCATCATACCGTAAGAGTACCGCAGGTCGGTGCATACGGTCGTCCCCCGGCTATGAGGAAAATGTGCTTGAAATTCCAGGCCCCGACAATGTTGAGACACTCGGACAGGCCATTAACACTTTCATCCTATGGCCTCGACGAGACGTGGAGTTGACGCAGCCCACCACAACCGCAAAGAACCACCAACCGGCGAAGTGTTGCCGAAACTCAAGAGTCACAAAGATTTGGAAGTTATTCCGACCCAACCCCGATATCACCATGTCCCCAATCTCCTCCACCTAATATACAATCACCGCTAGCCAATCTTGTTGAAACCCCACAGTCATCACCTAAACCTATAGGATCTCCACCACCACAAGCCAATCCTATTGAAACCCCACCATTCAATGATCCAGCTCGTGCTTCCCCACCACCTCATGACCTCGAACAATCGCCTTGGACACCACCGCCGCCCCCCAAAAAGATCCAAGAACCACCAAAGAAGAAATTTCTGATTCCTAAATTGATCTCCCCTTTCGAGCCAAAGAGGAAAAACTGCTGGAACCACCATGTTTTTATCGGGGATTGCACAAAGCCGCAAGTCAAAGATTGTTGACTTAGCCGAAAGAGGCGAGGTCGCCAAAAGGCCCGAGATCAATGTCTTACGATCGGGAAGCCCACATGGGAGGATTATGAAAACGTCCCCTCGACAGATACATACCGGGCAGGCCTCTCCTTGGATGGGAAAAACAAGAAACTACCACCGGTATAAAAAGACTACATGATCGGGTATATGAGAGTCGCTTCTATCGGGCATCGACACGATCCAAGTAAGCATACCACCCTCTGCTTTCGAGAAGAACGAGATACCGCTTTTGTAACCTTCAAAGACATTTGGTTGATGATGAACCTCAAACGGCTCGATGTTCAGCTCGTAACATTATTTGCATTGTAAGTCTCACTCGTCCTAACATGTTCATCCTTTAGTATTATTGAGTTGTATTACTAAGATATCTCTTTGATGACATGCACTTGTGCCATGCAGAATGGAATATGATAAGGACGAGACCACTTATGGCCCCGGACCAAACAAACATGAAAGCAAGAGAACGGGTACCTTAGCCCAAAGAAAATCTGTGAGAACGAGCACACCTTCCGGATTGGTCATGACAAATGATGAATTACAAGGGTTAACAGAAAAAAAAGCTGCAAAGAAGAAAGAAGACTTGGAGAAGAGACACGAGGCTATATACGCCGCGTACATAGGAAATGCATTTCTTCAGTTCCAAAATAGGGAAATGGTAATTGCACCATACAACTTCGGGTAAGTCCGAGTGTATATATAAAAAATCACGTTAACAATATGAATAGAAACACATGACAATTCTGGTCCATTCTTGCAAATGACCAAATCGGATATGCTTCTATATCTATCTTAGGGACGGAAAGATGCTTGGTCTTTGACTCTGCAGATTATAGACCTGAAAGCTATGCAACGGTCACGACCATCTTGGAACGGTAAGCTAACATACTTGTATACATACTTTTATAGCTCAAAGTTACGAAAAACTAACTAATTCTATTTGAGACCATAGGGTTTACTGTGTGGTACAAGTTGAAGGGTGGGAAGTTCGACTTATCCGAAAGGGCAAGGAACTAAGAATATTTCATAACCGGCCGGTAAGTAAGATATGAAGCTAGATCATGTATGTACAAAGACGTAGTTAAGACGATGTTGCAAGTCAATAACAACTTCTCCTCTATGTAGTGCCACAAGTAACCACCGCCTCCGCATTAATCGTGGATTCTACGTGTGCGAATTCATGAGACTAAACGGACGATACCGCAAAAAAACCCTTATAAGGTATAACTAATAGTCATGCTATATTTATGTCGTTACCAAGTGCAAACATATGATGTCTACAAACTTCCTTTCCAGGCGGTTGCGTAATCATCCAAGCCCAAACACCTCACGGAAAAAAATCTATATGAACTAGTCGAGGATCTGTGCTCCTTCATCATGAAGAAAAATCATTCCAAGCGAGGGAAATACCACGAACCGGATAGCGTCTTAGCGAGGCCCGGAGTTCAGAGCGCTAAGAGAGATTAGCGCTCTCAAACTAAGTCGAGATGATTATTAGAATCATCATATCATTTGCGATGAAAAACTTTGTTGTCGTGGCCGCAAAAACAACTATGATGAATATTGATGTATATATAAATGTTGTAATTAAATTAAATTGTTAATGGTGTGTATATGTATATAATTATATTGGTCCTTTGTAACATAATTTAATAGCCTTTTGTATTCCTATCATTGCATGTAAAGATCATTGACATAAGAATAGGGAGAGACAAAGGGAGAGGGAGAGGGACAGGGAGGAGGGAAGGAGGACGTTTCACATTTACAAATTCAAATTTAAAACCGGCGGAAAAAATATTTTCACAGGCGGTTGGCATAACCAGCCGCCTTGTGCAAATGGATTTCCACCGGCGGTTTGTTCTGTTAACCGCCGGTGAAAATACTATTTTCACAGGGCGGTTGAGTTATGTCAACCGCCTTGTGAAAATTTATTTCTTTTTGGCGGTGGACAGCGGACGCCGGGAAATGCTCCAATTCCACTGGCCTCCCGCCAGCGGTACCCCTGAAACGCTGTGAAGAGGCGCCTGGAGCCGCCCGCATAAAATGCTCTGTGTACTAGTGTTTGGATCGCTGTGATTTCACATTTATCTCTGTATGTCAGGAGAACTATGTATGAGACAAAGCAAGAAATGTTTAGGGTCAAACCAAATCTCTCGCTCCCTCCCTCTCGCTCTCCCCCTTCCCTAGCTGCCGCTGCTGCCGCACCGCCGCCGCCCCCGCCGGCTGGCCCTGCGTCATTGTTGACGTCACGATCAACGCCAGCAACTCCGCGGCGAACTTCGCCCATAATTCCGCTAATTGTAACCATTCCAATTGGGAATCATTCCAATATAATCTACCCCACGGATCATGATTTCTCCATCGTCTGATCTTGGAGGAGTTTAGACCTGTGACATACAGGGGTGGCTTACAAAAATACTAAATAGGCCTTGGCCCGATAATCATTTCAAGTTAACCTAATCTATGCTAATTGATAAAGATGTCCTCGATCTGCTCGGCAGTTGTTACACTGTAGAAACTCATGCATTATTTCTTGCTAGCCTACATATGCTGGTATAGTACCATGGAAACATATATATAGGAGTAGGTAGATGACCTTGGCGCGATGAAACCGAAGGTATAGGAGAGGTAGTCGAAGCTTCCGTGTATTAATTTTAGGTACATATAGACTAATGCAAGGTTAATGTATTAAATTAAATTGGGGTACGTCTCCTATAATTGATACTCCCTCCATATAGGTAATACATGTCGTTTAGGACATGATTGTGATTACCAAGGAGGACATGATTGTGATAACTAAGGAAACATTAATTGCAGGGTAATCTTCCCAGTTGGCCCTTATTAAATATGGCTGCGAGTATCTTCCCACTACTACATAAAGGGGATGTAGTCCCGATTAGGAAGACCCTTTAGTCCCGGGTGTCTCAACCGGGACTACGAATTCGGGACTAAAGGTCCCAGCCTTTAGTCTCGGGTGTCCCAACCGGGACTAAAGCCTTACCAGAGGCAAAAATAAATGTTGCGGTGTGTGTGATTCGAACCCAGTATCTCTCGTCTCATATATAAAGTCTTTATCAACTCAGCTGTACACCACATATGACGAAGTCCTGTACACTTTCCTTTTAAATTGATCCGTGGGGGACCTTTAGCCCCGGTTGGTAACACCAACCGGGACTAAAAGGGTCTTTAGTCCCAATTGGTATTACCAACTGGGACTAAAAGTTCAGGACCTTTAGTCTGGGTTGGTAACACCAACCGGGACTAAAGATTAACCTTTAGTCCGGTTGGTATTACCAACCGGGATTAAAGAACCTTTAGTCCCGAAGGGATTAAAGAACTTTTAGTCCCGAATGCAAAAAAAAATCGAGACTAAAGCTGAATTTGTGCATCGACCAAAGACCTGTTCTCTAGTAGTGTCCGAATCAATCAAAGCTAGGCTGGTCAGATGGTAGCGTCCCGAGACGTGTTGGGGATGGTGGGCAGGGTTCGAATCCCTTGCCCTTGGCATTTTTCTTTTTGGTTCACGTGATTTTGCATGGCTGCTGGCCCGTCCGTCTGCACGGCCGCGGAAGCAAGCAGGCGAACTCCTGCGCCGTCAGACTCTGCGGCGAGGTGCACCAGCGCCACGGGACTCCACGGCGAGCAGCACCTGCGACACCGGATTCTATGGCAAGCAAGCGAACGGTGAGCAGCAGCAGCGTGCGAACAGCCAGTTGCGCGGATGGCGCGCGTGCTGCGACTTGGAAGCAGCGCGTGGTTAATTCCTACGCGAGAGCCGATGTGGATGGCGAGCATGCGTGCGTTAATGACCTCCAGCTGAAAACCGGGGTTGAGGCAGCGGAGTCGAACGGGCAGGGACAAGCGCGTCCAGATCAATCTAAAATATGGAGAACGATATCTTTTGGCAAACTCTCTCCGTCGGCCAGAACGACATGTAAAACATATATGGAGGGAGTAAGTGTGGCATCACTAATTAATTAAACCATTCCATCTGTTCTTGGGCGTAGACTTGTGAGGCTGGAGACCTTGCAGGTCGTCCCGATTTGTTTTTTATTTGAGGAAAAGTGGCTCATTTGTTATGAACAATATCAAGGAAGAAGTTCTCCGTATCATGTTGCCCTTATTTTAGGCGCGAGATTCTCATGTTAGCATTGAAAGATTCATATGTCAGCACACCTAACATTCCAGAGCGGATGATGACCCTATCAAAGGAAGAGTACTGTAACCTGTTGTGTCACATGTGCAAAGTTGACGGCCATGGAGATTATATTAGTCCCTATCCGGAAACTATTTTATGCATGTTTGACCAACTTTATACGGAAGCACTGCTATAAAAAAGATTTTGCAAGATATGCTGCATTATTAACAGAGATTGTCACAAAATTTACATGTCTCCAAAAATAAAAAGGGATTTTTAGAGGCAGTCATTTTATTGTCAAAGACGGTCACGAATTAACCGTCTCTAAAAATAGATTTACGGAGCCAATAAAAAATTGCCTATCTTTTGTTAATGTGGCAGAGCCCACTACCAGCTTGGGCAGCCCTTCTCGACTCAGAAATGAGGAGACCAAATATAAACACAATGAAACCCTAGCCCATCACAATCCTCTCTCTCTCCTTACCTATCAGCATGGGGTGCCTCTTTTCTCTCTTCTTCTATTCCTCAGCTCTCTCGGCGCTGGCAGTGGGGGGCCGCTTGTGCCCAGCTGCTCCCAGGGCCTGCACCGGCAGGGGCGAGCTGTCCGCCCCCAAGCTCACTTGCGAAAATATTGATTCGCGGTGAAGCAGGACCGTGACATATTCACATTTTTGGACAGGTTGACTGACTTTCCTTCCACCCCTTTGGTCTAGCACATGCAACAGAGCCATTCCCCTTCAATAATCTGAGTTCAGACACGTGCTGACATGCAACAACTGTCTAGCGAAGAGTCTACTTCCGCTAGACTCGCTACGCTAATCTGCTAGACAAAAACGAACGACCAATAATGTGTTAGCTTGGACATTATTTATTATATATAGCTACTGTGCACCAGCTTGATGCTACAGCTAGCAGATAAGGCAATGCTGGTTTTTTCTCTTTTGACCGAATTTAATAACTCTACTTGTGTTCTGCCTGCTGCATCGGGATATTTGGTGCTTGCTTCTGATTTTCCTTTGCAACCAGAAATTTTTACTTCTCCCAATGACCTGGATTTCTTCAATTGTTTTAGGATCTAAAATTTAATATAAATTTTTCTTACTAAATATCTCATGGTGAAAATTTCTATATGTGCTATAACTAGTGGTACTATTTTATTACTACTTAAAAACATTAGAAGAATTCCACCATTTTGGTAGCCCTTGTTTCTTTGTGTTTTGAACATTATTTATGCTGAAAACTATTGTGCATGCCTAATGTAATATATAATTATTTTTGCTATTTTGACCTTCTTTGTCCACCTTTTTCTTATAAAACACTGTATAAACCTAACGATAGATTATTCTTCATCTTTCGTCCGTAGTTATAATAAAATGGTCTAAATTTTTTATCTTCGTTTTGTTTGTAACCAGCAACGTACACTTGGGTCACTTTCCTCTGAGTCCTGGATTACTATTTGACTTTAATTATTTTTAAAAAAATCAGCTCGAATTCTACCACCCGACCCACCCAAAGCACTGTCGTCGCTGGTGCAATGCCTTTTTCTCCGCTACTGCTTGCTGGCTTGTTGTCCTGGTTCTTAGTCCAATGATCCCCTGTATACACTTAACACTCAGGCTCCGTTGCGCCTCAAATGTGGACGTAGAAATCAGCTGAAATTATTCGATTTAATTGTGGTCACCATAATTTCATCTCGAGACCTCTGGTGACTCTGCTACCATATTAAATTGCATGCAGCAACTAGTTCATCCCTATACATGATTTAAGCTGCTGAGAAAGGACCATAATTTTACTTATAATTCATTGAATTTAGGGATACGACAAAGAGCTTGTCAAATCGCTCATAATTACTCCTATTTGTCTAGAGGACCTTTATTGATATTTAATTTGTCGAGTGCTGCTTTGGGCTAAAAGCCTTGCATTCTGTATATATTGTCCTTACTGAAGATAGGTTAGGTTGCTACCAGCCGATCTGGTAAAAAAATGTTTAGAAAAATACAATCTATCTGTGGTTGTTGAGTGTAGATTTCTTTGCATGTTATTTGGATGTTAGCTTCCTTGTTCATGTTGCTAGTGTTTTGTTGCTTGTAATTGCATCTATTCTTTCCTTATACTATCATTTCACGCTTTACTTTTTGTTGCATGACATTTTAGCTCCTGCCTTATTTGAAACCTTTGAGATCATCCTTTATAGATTACTAGTTCAGCAACATGTGCTCTCGCACAGGTTAGAATCCTATGAGACACTAATTAACAAAAGTTATATTAATTATTTTTTATTTTCACTAATATTCTAAAATAATAGTTATAATAGGAACTATATCGTCTATATTACATTTCAATAATCCATCAATTATTGATTTTTATGTATTTTGCATCCATATCCATCAGTTTTTTTTTTATGTAGCACATTTATTTATTTTCAATATACATTTAGTTTATCTCTAATATACATTTAGTTGAAATGTTTGTTTAACCTATGACAACTTCGTGAATTTTGAGATATATCGGCTTAGTCCATCGGAGATGCTTATAGGAGTAGGGTTTGTGTGTATGTGTTCATAGAGATGAGTGTGTGTATTGTGGGCATCTACGTTTGTACTGTGCAATTCTAAAAAACTATGATGGCTTTAGCTGCGATCTATATTTTAATGACATGAACTTAAATTTTAATTCTTTTCCCAAAATTATGAGCATATTAATTGCAAAGATACAATGACTATTATTAACCGTTGTGATTATGGTCTACCAATTTGATGGTGTTGACGCAAAAAAGTGCCAAAGGGACCCCTTCCCGCGTCACATAGGCAGGCTCTCAGGGAGCATACGGGAGCCGGAGTCCTTGATTCCCTGAGAGCCTGAGGCGAGGCAAGCCGAGTTTGGTGACTTCGATCTGGGGGCGTGCCAGTCAATTTGACCTCCAATTGACAAGGGATGGTAAACGTCAAGTTCTGGAACCTGCCGGTTTTTTTTTGCCGCAGGTTCCAAGATGTATAGTCCTCGCACTAGAAGAAATATGTAGATGCGTGACAAAACATTACAAAACGTTCGTCATAGATCATGCGTCTTTATCCATGGTTTGTGACGTTTATATGTTCATAGAACGTCACAAACCATGGATAAAGACGCATGATCTATGACGGCGCTTTTGTAATGTTTTGTCACGATCTACATATTTCTTCTAGTGTCGATGACCGATGAATCAAAAGAGATTAACTAGAAAGTCAACTCCTATCGGTGCGAGAATAACGTGACTCGAAGCGGTGATCATCATATATAGCGAATAAAGCAACTTGTTTTAGCCAATCTCATCAATTGATAAAGGATACGAATTATGCAACGCATGCCCGGCTTAAATACTGCTAGTTCAATAAACACGCTGAATAAAATTAATCATTAACAGTGGGGTGTTTCCATACAGTCGATAATAATGATTAACCCAATAAACCAACCTATTCGCTAATGTGAGTGTTTCCATGCAGCCTACGGTAGCAAACAGATCAGATTACGCCAGCGTACGTATTGATCCTAATCGCATTTAAGACAATAAACGCGCATGCATCGTCATTAAAAACATAACTGGATCAGCTATTTAGCCGATACAGGGTCCAAGTAATGGGGTAGTGCATACGTATAAGTCTAGCTCGATTGCCAAATAAACAATAGCTCACCAAGACTGGTCTACCGGCTAGCGGTCCTGATAAACTATTTTCATGAAGCTTGCCTGACCCACATCCACCTGGTCTATCGGTCAGCGGGCTTCAGCAGATCTAACAAACGACACTAGTCTATTTAACTCTCAAACAGATCTACACGTAGGCACTACTTGTGAAAGCATAACTGGGTTGGCTGTTTAGCCGATACAGGGTCCATGAAGCAGGAACGAACTACTTGTCTTAACTGTAGCTATCCTTCAAGTTAAAGAAGAGCTGGTCTACCGGCCAGTGGTTCTAAATCAACTTCAAACATAACTACAAACATACCTAAATTACAACGAATCTGGTCTAACGGCCGACGGCTCCGAGATAACCTAGATGTACTCTGCAAGGATCTCCAAATACGAGCAGTCCCTCAAACTAATGATAGAGCTGGTTCAACGGCCGACGGCTCTAAAGTTGGCCCTTGAGTCCACTCGCATCTAGATAAGTCTCTAACCCACAACACGTGACAACCAAGATCGATAGTTTAGTCGATATGAGCCTGATCGACTATTCCGGTAAGAATGAGCACGAGCATAAATACACACCGGAACTAAGGATCTTTGATAGAGTTTAAGCATAAGCTAATCTATCAATCTTGATTGGGCAATGATATTGTTGCAGAAAGTAAATCAAATCTAAAACAAACAATACCGGTAACTTAATGAATCTACTAGATCGCTAATCTAATAGAGCCGATAACTAGCTCATACCTAATTCGCACTGGGGTCATTAGATGCAGCCATACGAACGAGATATAAACCGATAACTAGCTCAAATCAAGCTTATACGAGGTCAAATGGTGCAGCCGTATAAACGAGACATGAACCGTAGCAATACTTACAAGCAAATCAAAGGTCGGACTCAACTGATGCAGCTCGATTCATCGAAGGTCTCACCGAGATCTACTCTACTCCTACTTCTAAGGGGTGGACGGAGGCCGAAGGTGTGTTGTATTAATTGATTGAATATATTTTACAATAGTCGGGTCTTTGATATATATAGCCCGAAGTTCTAACATGAGTCCTAAGAGAATACGAATACAAAGATAAAGGTAATTTGGACTCTAATCCTTCCCTTTCTTGATAGAGTTCGACATATCTTTCCTTCTTCCTTTGATCGGCCTTGGACATGCTTCATGCGTTGCTGACATCATCTTTTCATTAGCCGATCTATCCGGTCTGCCCTGTCGCGCTCAGACAATGTCGGTGTTTCGTGAAAGCACCAACTAGTAAATTTATAGATGCACGTTTATGTCTGGATGGTTCGCTAAGAGGACACGGGGGAGTATACTGGTTCAGGCGTGAGGCCCTACGTCCAGTTTGAAGGAGTCGTGTTACTTAGCGGCGGTTCGTAGTAGGGGTTACAACCGGTTTGAGAGAGGGAGGGGCTCCCAAGTCTCTGATTGAGCGTGGTGCCAATATCGTGGCGTGTGTGTGATGGGTTTCGGTGATCTTTGTGTGCTATCCGAGTCTAAAAGCTTTTGAACCTTGTCTAATGAAATGGCTCGCCCTCCCTTTTATAGATGAAGGGAGGGAACGGCCTTACATGAAGAAGCTATGGGCATGCCGTGTAAAAAAAGAAAGGAAAAGGACAATGGTGGAGTGGCTCATCTGCCCTCCTGGGGTCGGGGCGTCCTTCTTCCTTGCGTCGCACGCGTTGGTCGCCGGAGTGTCTGCCCATGCCTTAACAGTGGACGGAGAGGCTGAACAGTTGATTAGAGCGTTTGGAGTATTATCCCAGAGTTAATGACGTCGTACGGTTCGGGAGTGGGTCGTGACGGACCCGGCTGTCCGGACTGTCAATCGGGGAGGGCGATTAGACGTCGAGCCACACCCTTCCTCCTCGGTTAACAAGGCGGCCGGTCAGAGCCGAACCACGCCCCGCTTTCGACTAGCAAGATACTGCCGGCGTGTGCGTCCCATCTCCGCGCTGCCGCACAAGGCGGTCAAGATGCTCCTCTCCCATGTCCTGAACGGGTGCGTGGCAGGAAAGGTGCAGTTTGACCGTCGTGGCCGACAAGGTCGTGGCTCACGCGTGGAGCGCAAACCTGGTGACTTCTTCGGGCGCCCGCCAGGTCGTGTGGTGAGCCGCGCTCCTCCCGTGTCTCGACCGGGAGGCCTTTGGTCCGCAGGTCGTGCGAGCCGCGCGCGCCACGGGGGGTCATGCCCGCGCAAGACGGTGCGTTCACACCGCGGGCTTCGCGCAGCCTTCCCGCGGGCGTTGGGCGCCGGCTCACACGGTCCGGCTTTTCGCAGGGCGGGCGTGGGCCGCTAATGGATTGCTTAATTTCATTTAGCCGGGGCCCAACAGGCCGCTTGTTTGGCCCCGACAGTAGCCCCAAGTCCTTGCGGGTGTGGGCCCATGCCCGGCAGGGGACTTGAGGACGGAGGGTTGTTGCGGGTTTCTCCCATGGGTGTGCCTTGGCACCCGGTGTAGCCCCCGAGTCTTTAGGGATGTGGGACACATCCGCCGAGACTGAAGCGAGCGCTTCTTTAGGGTAGTGGCGTTGCGTCAGTTGTACCACAGCGTGGGACTGTTTGCCCGTCGTAATGATGGTGAATCCTCTAACCCTATTCGTAGGGTCGAGATGGATCGAATGTGATCGGCGCCATCCTCCTTGTAGTGGATCCATCTGGTGCACAGACCCGGTCGCACAGATCCGAAGGCTCGTCGCCTTCCCTTCACGGGTAAACTATGGATGTTGGCCCCACCAAGACTTTGGACGCAATTTTCGGGATTGCCTCGCAAGATAGCATGGCAAATGCAGTTCCTCTTCTCCATTGTCACCGCGGCTTGTAAAGGCCTTGCTTCAGGTTCTACTTGAAAAAAATATGGGATGCGGTTCTCCCCCGAAGGGGTAGATAAATTAGTCGATGTTCGGGCTGTCGTGCCAAGAACTTGTAATCGAACAAGTTATTTTGTTTTTAAAGCGTTCGAATAAGTTTCGGTTCTTCAACTTTTTAGTTGTGTAAAACATCGTCTGTATTCCGCTCCTTCGCGGTCGTTAAGTTTTAGAAATTCGAGACACAGGCGTAGGTTCTGGTTAGGCTAGTGAGCAGTACCTTAGCCGTCGGGGCGTGGGCGCTTGCAGTCCGACTAGCTTAACCTGAAAGCGCTTTTCCGCGGCTCTCATATCCAAATCTCATCACGAGAGGGGGTTAGAATGCATAATGTTTTTACTTTTATCGAAAAAAGTAGTTGCACTTCGACCCTCTAGTGCTGTCAAGACCAAAAAGATCGAGGCAAGGGCTTAGGCTCTGATTAGGCTAGTGAGCGATGCCGTAGCTGCCGGGACGTAGGCGGTCGCAGTCCGACTAGCTTCGTCCAGAACCATCTCCCTTAATCCTTACTTTAAGATCTTATCACAAAAGGGGTTGAAATGCAATTTATTTCTGAAAGAATATACTCCTATCAAGATAGAAAGGGCGCAAGTACGTTTTATTTCAGAAATACGATTCGTTTTTGGGAAAGTACGAACAAATTGGAAGAACTAAGGGTAGAAGCGACTTAGCTTTTCAGTGTTCCAAGCGTTGGTGCGTCGTCGTTGGAGTTGTCGCTGCCGAGGACGCAGTCGGAGGCGTCGAGGAAGTACCGCAGAGCCCCCGGGTCGTCGAGTCTGGGGATGTCGACGCGGCCCCAACGATCGGCATGTTCATCGAAGCTGGTGGTAGGCCATCTCAGTGGTGGCGAGGACTTCGGTGATGGCCTCAATGCTGGGGGAAGGAGGACCACGTCGTTGTCCACCCCCAGGCAGAGGAAATCGAAGCTCCCAGATCGATCGTGAGAGCCCAGAGTGAGGCGTAGGTTGAGATTGGCCATCCGGAGCTTTGGGTTTGGAGACGAAACACGCAAGGCCCCTACCTGGCGCGCCAACTGTCGGTGTTTCGTGAAAGCACCAACTAGTAAATTTATAGATGCGCATTTATGCCCGGATGGTTCGCTAAAAGGACACGGGAGAGTATACTGGTTCAGACGTGAGGCCCTACGTCCAGTTCGAAAGAGTCGTGTTACTTAGCGGCGTTTCGTAGTAGGGGTTACACCAGTTCGAGAAAGGGAGGGGCTCCCAAGTCTCTGATTGAGCGTGGTGCCAATATCGTGGCGTGTGTGTGATGGGTTTCGGTGATCTTTGTGTTCTATCCGAGTCTAAAAGCTTTTGAACCTTGTCTAGTGAAATGGCTCGGCCTCCCTTTTATAGATGAAGGGAGGGAACGGCCTTACATGAAGAAGGTATGGGCGTGCCGTGTAGAAAAAGAAAGGAAAAGGACAATGGTGGAGTGGCTCATCTGCCCTCCTTGGGTCGGGGCGTCCTTCTTCCTTGCGTCGCACGCGTTAGTCGCCGGTGAGGTCGCGTCGCCGGAGTGTCTGCCCATGCCTTAACAGTGGACGAAGAGGCTGAACAGTTGATTAGAGCGTTTGGAGTATTATCCCGGAGTTAATGACGTCGCATGCGGTTCAGGGAGTGGGTCGTGATGGATGGGCTGTTCGGACTGTCAATCAGGAGGGTGATTAGACGTCGAGCCACACCCTTCCTCCGGTTAACAGTGCGGTCAAGAAGCCGAACCACGTCCTGCTCTGACTAGCAGTGCTGCCGGCGTGTGCGTCAATCTCCTGCGCTGCCACACAGTGCGATCAAGATGCTCCTCTCCCATGTCCTACACGGGTGCAGGCGGGAAGGTACGGTTTGACCGATCGTCTTTGGCGGCGAGGTCGCGGCTCACGCGCGTGGGCGCAAACCTTGGTGACTTCTTCGCGGCGCCCGCGAGGGGTCGTGCGAGCCCGCGCCCTCCGGTCTCGACCCCGGGAGGCCTTTGGTCCGCGGGTCGTGCGGCCGCCGCGCCACAGGGGGTTCATGCCCCCCGCCACAGTATAGTTCACTGCGGGCTTCCGCCGCAGCCTTCCCCGCGAGGCCGTTGAAGCGCCGGC
The DNA here is from genome assembly GCA_015844335.1 of Chrysopogon serrulatus. Lineage (NCBI taxonomy): Eukaryota > Viridiplantae > Streptophyta > Magnoliopsida > Poales > Poaceae > Chrysopogon > Chrysopogon serrulatus. The sequence continues at coordinate 271,863 of JADLZL010006205.1, read as the reverse complement.
CCACCTGGTCCAGCCTTTCGTAGGCTGGTCGTGGGCCGCTAATGGATTGCTTAATTTTATTTAGCCGGGGGGCCCAACAGGCCGGTTGTTTGGCCCCCGACGCACAACGTGGCCCATAGTTCACCAAAATATAGTGTCAACAGATGGCAAAATGTTTAAGGTTTTTGTGAGAATTTTACGATATATCTTTTTTATTTCTAGAGGTCTCAAGAGTAATAATTCGTAGGATTAATATTTTCTAACACGATATATGCATTTAGTTGAGACACATAAGCTTAAAGTATATAAACTTGTAGCACTTTGTGTGATATCATAATATATTAACTTTCAGCTTTTGGTCACGTGTTCATTTCAAATCCAATGTTGATTGTATTGCTTATTCAAAATTTTCATTTCGTATATTCTAGGTCCTAGACTACTCACTTAGTTCTTACAATGGCATAAATAGTTGTTTCAGCATGCACCCAAGCACTCAAGATTTTAATGGATGCCATTATAAGACAGGTACCTAGTGGTCATGTTGTGCTGCATCACTGGAGGCTACTAAGCATGCAACAGACAAGTATCGTAGAAACCAGGGAGACCTCAAATGAACCAAGCACCCTAAAATAAATTACTCGCTCTGTTCCAAATTATAAGTCCCTTTGATTTTTTTTGTTCATTCATTTTGCTATGTATCTAGACACATTATTATATCTAGATATATAGTAAAATGGATGTACCAAAAAAAATCAAAGCGGCTTATAATTTGGAAAAGAGGGAGTAGTATTCATCTATAGAAGCAAATGGTACCAAGTAGTAAATCTGTACACTGCAGCTACAGGATTGCGCATGTTCCCAATAGTAGATCAATTTACAATTAAAACTGACAACAAACGAACATCTCCTAAAATCAAAGATCAAAGTGATTCTAGTACATGGTGGAAGTGCAATAAGTGCCAGGTTCCCCTTCAATTACCTGAAGAAGTCAATTTGGATATCGCAAAGGGCTGGTATGCAAGCTTGAAAGAATCATCTCTTTCTGCCAGAAAACAGGTCACATAATCCAATGTGCTCTTTCTAGTGTTAAATACAATAATTGCCCACCCAAGTGTACCCTCAAACTCTGCCTTTGCCATCAGATAAACAACATCCCCACCGTCCATACTCCAGGGAGGGGCAGCCATTTTTAGCGTTTTTAGTGCTGAACTTTCACAGTTGTTGTGCCTCAGCTGCGACAAGATTTAGATTGTGCTAACATATGTCTAGCAGTCCAGTGTCCAGCAATCTGATGAGAGCTCTCTGCACCAGGTGACCATAGTCCAACAATCAGGCGTGTATCGTTCTGTGTTCCTGGCAAGCATACATGTTACCATCCATGGGCCAGAATTAATAGAACGCTGCACAGCAGGATACCACGCTCGTCGGCTCGTCGCTCTGATGGACCAGGTAGTCGTCCATGTACCCCGGCCAATGGCGGCTCCAGCATCGCCAGCCTAGTCGTCCACGTGTTGGTCTCGGAGGAGAAGACGTGGAGGTCATACTGCAGGTAGACGAGTCTTGGACGAAACACAGCAAGATCAAACTCTCCGCCATCACCGTCGTCGTTGCAGCCACAGCCCGCAGGGATAGAACCCGATCTCCCAGGGATAGATGGAACACTTTCGGTTTCGGGCTAAGCAGGACGTCAAGCGATGGGGGGTCGGCGTGGGGTCGGTAAGCCAAAAGTAGTCACTGTCGGCCATCCCCATCTCATGGATGAACTCTATCGGTCTGACGCCGGGGTTGTAGGATGACGCGGATGATGATGAGGCCCTTGCCGGAGCAGACGACGACGCTGGGCTCATCCATGATGTCGGTCACCTTGAGACCGCTGAACGTCCCCGACCCCGACGGGCAGCAGCTAGGGATGCAAGCGGCGCGGGCCTGTCCGCAAGCCCGCATAGCCCGCCCCGCAAAACAGGCCCACTGGACAACCGCGGCCTGCTTGCATTTCTGTTGTGGGATGACGCGGTGAATCCTGCTAGCAAGTGCGGCCACTCGCAGAAGCCCGCAAAATCCTGCAAGTCCTACCCTACGCCTTGTTCTAGTGTATTTGCGTATGTCTCCGCTGCCGCCGCCACCTCCGCTAGGTATCGCGACTCCCCAGCTCCATGCGCAACATGTGCTCCCCAGGCTGCTCTACCCGCACCCATGGCCGAGGATCCCGCGGTGGCACTGATGTCGGTGCCGGAGAAGCCGGTCGATGCGCCCGCCACTGCACCGGCCAAGAAGAAGCCGCCGTCTTCCTCCAAGGGCAAGAAGAGGAAGGAAAAAGGCCCAATGGACCCTGCTCCAGCTGCCGAGGTCCCCGTCGCCAAGAAGCCTAAGAAGATCGACTCGAGCACGTCCACAGCCGAGCCCCCAAGGTCCAGTGGCGCCGCCGCCGCCGCTTCTTTGACCGTGGCACGCTTGGTCGCCGGATCCAGAGCAGTGCAGGCCCCTGCCTCCGCATCGTTGCCGGCATCGAGATCCACGCTACCCCTGTTCCTGGATGCAAATGCCGATGGCCAGACGTAGCAGCAGGTACCTTTGCTCTGTGCTCACTATTCTTGCTCTCAGAATGCTTATACATTAACCTATGTATCAGTTCTAGTAGTAGTGGCCACGTTCACAATTAATTAATAATCTACTATATTAAAAAAAGATACGAGTCCATAGCTGGTGAATAAAATTTTATAATGCTTTCTGATTGGCACAAGTGTCATCTCCAGCGAGCCCATAGGATGTACAAGGCCTACTAACAATCGGCTGATGTTGCTGCATGGAGCAAACGTCGGAATTCTGCATTCCTGAGATGCACACAGTTCAGTTTTGTCAGTGTAGTTTTGCTGACAAATTCAGGAGTTTGCAGGTTTGGTGATTTTCATGGCGTTGGAGGCAGGTGATTGCATTGTCTTGCTAGCCAAAACCCAAAACTAATGGATACTCGGATTTGAGTGCTATTTTCTGAACTTGCAGTGCTGCTCTGAGAAGTTCAGGATTGCACCTTAGTTCTTTCTGAAATGGATGTGTGGTTTTCTGAAATGCCTCTCTTAATTCTTAAATCGATGTGTGCGTATCAACTGCTATCAGTTGGCGATGTAACATGGATCATTTCCATGATGAAACTGCATCATTGACTTGGCAAAAACTACATCATGGATCATTTCCATGATGTAACATGCTTTCTGAATTACAGTGATTTTCTCTGCATATTAATGCTTGATTTTCTCAGAATTACAGTGATACTTTTATACAAAATGATTTCTGATTAGCACAAGTATCATCTCCAGCGAGCCCATATGATGCTTTCTGAATATTACTCTGCTCCTTTTTTCTTTGATAACTAACAGGGTGGTAGTCAGTTCTACTAGTAGTAGTAGTATCAGTTCTAACAGTGGTTGTAGTAAAGCTGAGTAGTTGCTCGAGACATACTACTATGATCCTCATGAATATAAAAATAACATAATCTCAATTTGTCACTCCATATATCAGAGTTTGGTCTGATGCTCTTTCAATAGTACTTAATGTGTCAAGCTATTTTTAATCACTTGTCTTTTAAGTAAGCTGCTTACAGTGTCAAGTCTCTTGGCAAGACTCATAACACTAGTAGTAGTAGTATCAGGCATGCACTCGATTTAGCTACTAAGCTTATAGAATCTGAGATGATATAATGAATATTACTCTGCTCCTTTTTCTTTCATAACTAACAGGGTGGTAGTCAGTTCTACTACTAGTAGTAGTATAAGTTCTAACAATGGTTACAGGATCTAATTTTTTTCTTTGATAACCAATAGGATGATAGTCAGTTAGCATCAAAATCTGGTGATCGTCATGTGGGAGCAAGTAGCACAGCTGCACAAGGGGTTAGTTTTCTTGGCCATTTCGTTGTTGCTCTTTTCGTTCATGCTGATTTGTAACATTCTCACCCTAATTAATTTTTTTCCCTCTTGTACACAGTCCCACCATGTTAAATGTTCCATCACTGTCTCAACCACATGAAGCTTCTTGAAGGATTCATTCAGTGTTTCTGTCGTTGGGAAGCTAATAGTTTCTTGTTAATGAATTTTGCAGTCTGTACCATTTCCTTGTGCCCTAGTGTGAAGATTGATATAAATTGTGCTACTTAATAGATCAATATGCTGCCTATTTGTTTTTCACTAATTTTTCATCAATCCTGACCTTTGTTTATACATCCAGAAAGTGACTGTGTAAGTATAACTGGAGATGTTTTCTTGCCTGCTTGATCCAGTCCTTCCATTGTGCCGTGTTTGCAAGTATTCAAACATGGCTACTCTGTTTGCTAATACTAACTTTGACTTGAGACTTGGAGCGTCCATCAGCATGCATTCAGAGTAGTTCATGCACATGTGACACGACGTGCATGTTTAGTTTCATCAACGATGTATGAATGCGTCCATCGGCTAGCTTAGCAGCTAGTGAATTGGAAGGGCCTGTATGCATGCGGGCCATGCAAGCTTTGCAAGTTGACCGCAAGGCCCAGTAGATGCATGCAGGTTGCATCCCTTAGTCCAGTGGACACCTGCACAACCTGCAAACGTTCGTTGCGGCCGAAGCGGCAGTTGGCGGGCTGTCAGCAGAGCAGCCCGCTTGCATCCTTAGCAGCAGCGGATGCGGAGGTGCGAGACGCCCGGCGGGTTGGTGAGCCACAGGGCGGACACGCCGACGGCCGCGCCCATGTGCCTGATGGCCTGGGCGATCCTCCCGTTTTTCCGGAGGTCTTCGCCGATGTACGCGACTTAATTGGTCAAGCATCACCACGGCGGGAGAGCCACCGGAGGACATGGCCACCGGGGGTAGTAAGACGGGCGGGTTCGAGGACTCCTGGACGATGAACGTTCCCCCTCGTCGCGTACATGGTAGATAGCCCGGCCGGACGCCGCCAGCGAGAGTCCAGCCAAGTCGTATATCAAACATTGGATGTAGCGTGTCTATATTCTTATTGTCACAAAAAAGGTCGTCGGTAGGGATAATTGGGCTGGTCTGTGACAGTGACGTTAAGGCCCGGCAATATATGTTATTGGAGGTCAAGGACGCAAGTAGGCCGCGGCCGGCTGCTACAAATCTTGAATCACGTGGAACAAGGTAGTAATTAAGTGCACTGCACAATTTACAGCGAGCTCTATGCTAGACCTATTATACAAAGAATTTTGGAATATTTGTATCTTATTACTAGCGAATGTGCCCGTTCGTTGCAGTGACAGACAAAATAGTATCACCTTCAAAAATATTAATGAAAACAAGGATATAAATGCTATAACTTTGTTTGACATGCACAGTAGTTCTAGCTCCGAGATAAGTTATTAAATTTTTTATTTAATCTAAAATATAAATGAAAAATCATGTACTACATTTACATATCTGTAGCTCAACATCTAGGATATCATAGAATTTATTTTTCTATACGCATGACGTCAAGCTAGGTAGGCTTAGAGCAAGGTATATATAGAGCACACACATGACGCCACGATGCATGGCTGGCTGCCATTTTGTGTAGCTTATTTGAAACAAGAAACTGTTGAACTGTATTTAGTTGAAGATGATGGAAATACTGCATTTTTGCCACATTGCTGCTCATCAAATGGCATAAATAATAAACCAATGTCATGTTGTTTCTTCGACAAAAGTACCTCACGGGAATCTATCTCTGTTTTATCAAACATATATTGAAGGATGGAGCTTACAATATCCAGAACAGTAGTGTTAGGATCTGGAAACATGCGTCTAAAACAAGAAGTAGATGCCACTGCCAGCAAACTCTCCATTTTTTTATCTAGTCATTCACTATGACTTGGACTTATTAGTAAAGCATATACAACGACAGGCAAGCAAGCAGCTGACGTTGTTTTATTGGAAACATGTAGAAGCAAGCAACTAATGTTGCAGCACAAGTTTATATATGATTTCTGATCCTTCATTCTGCTCAAGCCAGACGGTGCTCAACAGGGTCGAGCGTGGTGGGAGCCAGCTTAGGATCCTTCAGTATGGCTTCAAGATCATCGTCTTCTCCATTGAGCTTGGCTTTCAGGAATGCGACCATGATGCCAGCTACGGTTCTCCTCATGACGTCCTTGGAGTCACTCCTCTCCTTGGCATCTTGGGGCACGAAGGATAGAGAGGGGCTTTTAGCATCATCATCTAGCATGTCAAGATGCCCATAATCTTTGGTCACGAAGTGGTAGCAAGGTGGCTTGCACTCATGGTAGAAATTCATGTGGTTGACATTTTTGGGGGCACAGGTGAAGGTAAGTTTCACTTTAAAGAATGGGATCTCTATTGTCATAGGCTCCTCTCCCAGCCCAGTGCCGATGACTAAGGCTGGCATTGCAATGTTGAAAGAGGAGGGCTCATGGGTGAGGATTTTCGGTGAGATTTGGGAGGACTCGTCTTGGCCAGCAACCGGGTCGACGCCAATGATGGCTGAGAACTTGAGGTTGGTCTTGCCATGCCCCAGGACAAGAGCGAATGCTGTGTGGGCACCGCGGCTGTGGCCGGCCAAAGCAAGCTTGGAAAGGTTGGGCTTGACGCCGTTGGGCAGGACGGGCTCTAGCCCCTCAGTGAGCCAGTTTGTGACCTGGGCTGCTGCGGTTATGTCCTCTGTCTCGGCTTGTTCCACGATGTTCCAATTGAACTGGTGAAACTGCATACAATAGAATTGAAATAGAGATGCACATGATACATCATTCATGTTATCCAACAGACTATAGAAAACTAATTAATAACGCACACATGCATGCATGCTAGTAAATAAAACATCGCCATGTTCATGAATTAATATGCGTGGACTACATAAACAATTTTTCTAGGAATACTGCATAAACATTTGATGGTTCCAAGTGCATAACAAGTTAGGCTACATATAAATAATTGAATATATTGTTCACCTGGGGAGCTACCATGATGAAACCAAATGAGGCAATGTGTTTCATGATTTGTTTATAGAAATGGCTCCCAAGCGTGAAACCATGCAGGAATATGGCGACCGGGTATGTTCCTGCGTCCTTGGGGGCGACAACCAAGATATCGATTGTTGGTTTGCGAGATCTCTTGGGTTGCGCTGTGATCGGCTCGCCGACGTCAAGCTCCCCTGGCTGGAAGACAGAGGTGGTGAGCGCAGTGACAGCAGCTACCTCGGTTCTGGTATTCATGGCAGCTGGAAGAAGGGGATCGTGTCTACAGTATCAACCACAGGCACTACGCTTGCTATAGTAGGAGCTTTGTTTGAGCTGATGGTGATGACCATCAATGGTGCCACATTTATAGAGCCGGAACGGTGAGAGTAGGATCCAAAAAAATATATTGTACTCCCTCCGTCACATAATATCTTCCCTTCTACGATTCAAATGTGAGGCTTACTGTAGATACTAAAGTTCTGCCATCACTGGCAGCAATCTGATTAATGCACAAGTACAATGAAGCTGTAGTAGTGACACGGTACAAATGTGTGGTGACAATTGCACCAGCACATACAACAGACAAAAAACTACAGTACTAATACAAGAGTACTACTAGTAGAAGGCCAAGAAGACTGCAGAAACTTCTGGTCCCCCATTCTGGCACCCATTTGTGTGCAATCGTAGAAGGCCAAGTACAGAAACTTCTGGTCCCCCATTCTAGCCGCGTGCAACCTGAAATTTGAACCTGGCGCCATTTTGCCCCATTACAAAGACTCCACCAACGAAAGGCTTCCCCCATTCTTTCTCCAAATGTTTCAACCCCTCCATCAGCCTGCCATTCATTCTATCAGCCATGCTCATTGATCTCAACACACCAGCACATGAAGGAGATGGAGAGCCCCTACCTGATCTAAATGCAGCACCAACCTCCATCAACCTGCAATCCATTCCATCTTCAGCCATGCTCTTAGATCTAAACATAGTACTAGGGGAAGGAAGTGGAGAGCCCTTACCAGACCTAAATCAAGAGATCGCTGATGACGGAGGAGATGAAATCCAACTTCATCTCAACAATGAAGCAGAAGTGCATCCACTCATAGGTCAGTCCCACTATCTCCAGAGAGAGCAAGACAGTGTTGTGCATGGCATAGATCTCAATATTGCTGCTTATGAGGGACAAGAAGAAGAAGCTCATGAAGGTAACTTTTCTCTCAATTTCATTAATAACAGCAAGTAATTATTCTGTGTAAACACACCTTTCAGCCTTCAACGACATCTGAACCCACCCTATTGCAGGTTTTGCTGTTCAGGGAGCCCATCAACAAGATGGATATATCAACTTTGATGCTCTACATGAACAAGAAAATTTCGACCTCAATTTTGAAGCTGCTGATCTCCAACATGAGCTGCAACAAATGATCAGTAAGGCTCAATGGAACTTGGATATTTTTGCTTACTATTGCAATGACCATATCGACCACCTAGGTGGAAAGCGTATTTTAAAATAACCAAAGTTCCTGTGTCAATCATAATTAATTGCAAGATAACATTACAATCATGCATATCATTCTTCTTGCTGAGAAACACAATGCATCTTGAGATAAATGTAAACAATATTTTCCAACTGCCACCTCACACTTGCTGCTATCTCACACTTTATTTTTGCTACTGCCACTTCACATTTTTTTTAGACATGAACGAGGACATGGATGATTATGGTGTCTATGATGACGATGTGGACATAGTCTTCGAAGATGAGGAGTTGGAGGACTCAGATGTTGAACAGGATGAACATACAAAAACTAACATTTCACGTAAGTGCAGGAATTTGACGGACCCTGAAAGGCAACAGATATACGAAGCTTTGCTCGAGAGAAGTAATCGTGGAAAATTAAAAAAGAACACCACAAAAATAGTAGCAGACATGTTTAAGGTCAGCAGGTACCAAGTGCGTGGTGTTTGGCGAAGAGCTAAGGAGTGTCGTGCACAAGGCAGACCAGTAGATGTTAGATCACGGAGGAAGAATTGTGGCCACAAAAGGATCCAAATTGATCTATCCAATATTCTTAGAATTCCCTTGCATAAGAGGAGGACTATACGATCTCTAGCTAAATCTATTGGTGTAAACAGGAGCACTCTACATAGACGGTTCAAAGAAGGCCTACTAAGACGCCACTCCAGCACTCTAAAGCCTTTGTTGAGGGAAGAGAACAAGAAAGAAAGGCTAAGATGGTGTGTTTCCATGTTAGATGAAGAGACATTGCCTAATGAACCCAAATTCTGTGACATGTACAACATCATCCACATGGATGAGAAGTGGTTCAACATGACAACCAATTACATGACGTGTTATATGCTTCCCGACGAGGAGGATCCACACAGGACTGTGCACAATAAGAATCGCATTGGCAAAGTTATGTTTTTATCAGCAGTAGGAAGACCAATATTCGATGCTGTAGGTAATTGTATCTTTGACGGGAAGCTAGGAACATGGCCACTCGTTAGAAAGGTACATCGTACACTTGTTTACTTTGTTGCATTAGTTATACGGCCTAAAATTTGTGATCCTTACTTGGTTGCATTTACTATAGGAACCAGCAAAAAGAAGAAGTCATAATAGAGGAAGAGGGGCCGAAGTCACCAAACCTATCAAGGTGGATCGGGCTACTATGAGGTCATATCTGATCAATAAAGTTCTGGACGCTATTGTCCGACGGTGGCCATAGGAACTTAGAGGAAAAACCATTTATATCCAACAAGATAATGCCCCTTCACATGTGCCAGTAAATGATGTGCAGTTTAAGGCTGCAGTAGCACGTGCAAGGCTTGACATACAACTCATCAATCAACCTGCCAATTCCCCAGATTTGAATGTACTCGACCTAGGATTCTTTAATTCTCTTCAGTCCCTAACCTATGACAGTATCTCTATGACTTTGGATGACCTGATCGCGAACGTAGACAAGGAGTTTGCTAATTATGATCCACACACTTTGAATAGAGTATTCCTGACACTACAGGGGTGTATGATTGAAGTGATGAAAGATGGTGGAGGAAATAGATACAAGATTCCTCACATCGACAAAGATCGACTCGAGTCACTAGGCATGCTTCCTACAAGCCTTCGTTGTGACAGGAAGCTATATGAAGATGTGTTGGCATCGTTGGGAAACTAATTATATCGTGTTTGTTTTGAGTTAGGTAATTTTGGGAACCTAATGTGGCGTTAAGCATCCCTGCTAATGCTATAAACAAAGCAGGAGTCCTGGATCATGTACATCTTGTGTGCTACTACTGTAAATTTGTAAACCGTGTAATGTGGACTAATGCTGTAAGCAAAGCATGTGTACTTGGTGATGTTAAGCATCTGTGGTCCTGCTGTAAATTATAAGACCTTATAATGTGTGGCTGTTTATGGAACTCGAGAGTTGTCACAAACTGCAATGCAAAACGGTAACAAAATTGCCAAAGAACTCCTCAGCTTACTTGACATGACAATCATCACAGAACATAAGCAGTCATCATCACACATCTATATTGATTGTCAGTTTATCATCACACAAGCATCAGTTTTTTTGTTCTTTTTTTGAGTAACAGAAGCCTCAGTTTATCATGGCACCAAAAGCACGCTATCTATCCACAGCACCAACGATTGCAATTAGGACATGAAGCAACAGGAAATATACTAGGGGGGAGGGAGTGAAGAACAGCAGCACCATAACCTGTTTTGCAAGGTTGCAAGCACGATCAGGAGAGTTCAGGATCTCATAGTAGAACACTGAGAAGTTGAGAGCAAGCCCAAGCCTGATGGGGTGGGTTGGTGCCAGATCAGCAAGAGCAATATCCTACAAACCAAAAACCAACAAAAATGAATCACAATTAACAACATATGCACGGTTATCCTATCAACATGTTTACAAAGATCATCAAACCTGGGCAGCTTTGTAAGCATTCATGGTGCTCTCAGCAGCCTCCTTCCTCTCAGCACCTGACTTGAACTCAGCAAGGTACCTGCAAAATCATCATGAGGAGAAATCAGATACCAAGATATACGTGCAGTTGAGGAATAAAAAAATCCATGTATCTCAAATTCATATCTTTCAATCCTCTACTATAAGGTCATGTTGCGCTGTTAGATTACAGGGAATTGAGTGGAATTGGAAGTAATCTAATAGTGAGATAGGAAGCAGTTTCTAGATATCGTTTTCAATTCATGGATCCAAACAGGCCTAAGAGATAGCACAGCAGCATGTATCATATAGACAAATTCGTAGATAGCAACCTCAGCATGCAGCCATGCACCATAAATTAAAGCCAAAACAGCCTCACTCAAAAAACGTCACAGGCATCACAATCCCTTTCCCTTTTTATCTTGACTTCCCACCAGCCACCACAAATCACAAGAGTGACCCACAAAAAATTCAAACAGAAAGATCACGTATTAAATATTAAATATAGACCTAATCATACCACCCACACACAGAAAACATTTACATATACAGATCTTAGATTTTGACTTCACCAAACCACAACTCCTATGGCCCATATTCAAAGGCCTCAAATCCAGATCATGCTGCCCCCACAAATAACCAGCAATAAATAAGGATTCATCATAACCCCCTGCTAATCTGAATCGCAAACACAAAGATCTCTAGTATACTATAAGTGAAAAATCATTCAACTCTGTCACATCGCATATAAAGATCGCGCGTACGTCCACCAAGTAACCTCCCACCCTCCTCGGCCACTCCATCAATAAATAGATCGCATATCAGAAATTGTAGAAACTTGACAAATTTGAGCACGGCTATGAACTAGTCAAGAAACTCTGACTGAATATCCTGAAGTCTGGTGAGCCAAAATCATTGCACTATTTTAGGAGAGCAAGCTAGCAAGAAAGGCTTTACCTTTTGCAGGGACTGTACGCATCGGAAGCAGCCGGCGTAGGAGGCATGGCGGCAGCTCTTGTCCAGATCGTTGACCGTTGCTGTGGGCGTGGCGTTCTTGGCCGTGGTGGCAGCTCCGACGGAGAACGCGGCGAGGCAGCGGAGCGAGCCGATCTGGTGGAGCCGGATGCCGTAGAAACAAAGCACCGTGTCGCACGTCGCATTGGGAAGGGGCAGGGGGCAGCGGCACCTGGCGTTTCTCTAGCGCGGCGCCCAGCGCGTCCACGCAACTCCCTTCATCTTGAGGTACAAGACCTTGGACTCGGCGGCGCCGGCGGACGGGACGAGGTGGGAGTCGAGCAGCGCGCGTGGTCAAGCTTGGCTCGCACGCGCGTGGTCGCAGCCGCCTTCGCCGAGTCGAGGCCGCCACCGTTGATTTGAGGGCCGCCGCCGCCTGATTCGACCACGCCGCCGCCTGATTCGACCCCGACGCCGTGGAATCGAGAGCAGCCGCCGTCGATGGAGGGCCGCGGCCACCGAATCGAGACCCGCCGCCGCCGGAAAGACCCCGCCGCCTTCGATTCGGAGCTCCGCCGCCGCCGGAGTGGACTCCGCTCGAGCTGCAGCGCGAGGCAAGGCGAGCTGCGGGCAAGAACAACCAAACGCGTTCGAGGGGAGGCGAGGCGAGCGGGCGAGGGGAGGCGAGGCGAGCGCAGGCGAAAGTTCCAAGCAGGCCCGAGCTCTCTCGGTTGGGATTTTTCTTTTTTCTTTTTTTTATTTGGCATCTGCGCGGTGGGAATAAATGTGTGGAGGAGAATAGTCCAGCAGTTTTGCCAGCTTTATATGCCATCGAGTCATCTCATTTTGAGATTTTTTTTTTTGAACCGTAGAAATGAAGATATTATGTGACGGAGGGAGTACGTAGCTAGTTCGGTATGGAAAATTTTGTGAAATGACCACCTCAACTTTCAGAAAAATCGAATGAGGACATGTGGGCATGATAAATGACACGTGTGCATGTAAAATGATCCATGCCATTTGGAGGGCATCATCTATGTGCATGCACGTGAAGGCAAAGGTGGCCGGGCGGAGCAAAATGATGCTCTTGCATATTGATCAATTGACCAGCTAGTATTTTAAGTAGAGAAGCTTATGCTATTTAAATTAACTTGTGTGTTAGTAATTTTAGCCCATTCTATATATGTCAAACCAGTTGAGAGCAAACTGATTTACATATATAATGTACATATTTTTACATTTTCTCATTTCTAGATCCTTTTCTTATGTTTTTCTATAAGAGCTGATGTACGTTGTTTTTAACCATTTTCGCTACGATAGCATGATGCAGTCCGGTATGACATCCGTGTGCTTTATGTGTTCTCAGGCCTTTGCGTTAGAATTGTTGTTTCAACCTTGCTTCTTGTGCTTACTGGTACAGTTGGTTGTTCATGGCCTTTGTTCAGTTTGTTGGTTACTATACCTTTCTTGACAAAACAAAAGGGGTGCCCATGCTAGAGAATCTGCTAAAGCCACGTGTAGTAGCTTAGGCTTAACTTTATGGAGGCTTCCAGTGAAAGCCATGCAGCCCATGCTAGAGAATCTGGTGTGTATATTTGGCATCTACTTCTTTTAGCCCTTATTCTTTATGCTTTCCTATTGGGTGGATTCTCGATCAAGAGGCGCTTACCGCTTTGGAGATGGATAGGAATAACAAGATCTAATAGTGTCATCATTGTGACTGAATTTGTAGCATGTTTGGTTAAGACAAATGTAATGCAGTCCAATTGTGTATGGGACTGGAGAGCGATATGGCCGTTTGTCGGGGCCCACATGTAATGATGTACTCAGGAATCTGATACCGATATATTCAACCATTGATACGGCATCTCCCAAAACCTATCGCATCATGGTGCCACCACTTCGCTCGAAGACTCATGCACCGACTTAGATATGTCATAAGTATTTATGCTGGCATTGGATATATATATTCAAGTCGATGGTGAGGTCGATCTTCTAATAACAAACTGACAGTGTTTTACCTCCCTATTCGGCATGTTTCGGGTCTATGTATATATATAAATCATGGTCTTGTCATTCTAAGAATGAGCTGAACTGTGATTAAAGATCCGTCTCATTGTCGCGTGTAAAATGAAAAAAAAAAGTTTGTAAAGCATCATGCCACATAGCATGCTTGTCATAGCCCCGCATGCATGAGCAAGGGAATAGTGCTGATGTGAGTGTCCAGTTTGTGTCGCGTGCTGCGCCAGCCAATGTTGGTTCCTTTCACAAGCGCTGGCCAATGCCAGTCACATTCAGTTGAGTTAGGTCATATCAATTTATCTCAATATAATATTTTAGTAAATGCTAATAAGATAGTGCTCACTACACATGGCTTCAGCCTGCACACCCGCCTGCTGCCCCTTGACCCCGCATCCCACCCACCCACTCCTACCCACATCTCTCTCCGACGAGCACCTCACCGTGGTGGCATCCCATGCACCCGTGCCCATGCCCCATCACCTCCGCCGTGCCCACACCAGCCATGACGGATCCAGCGGTGGCGGTGCCAGATTTGCTAGATCTAGGGCATCGGCTATGGATCCGTGCTAAGTAGGCATCTTCCTCTTCTCGCTCCTCTCCTCCTCCTACAACTTCGGCGAGCGGGTTCTAGCAAACTCTCTCTTCTCTCTCAACTATAGTAAACTATAGAGTGGCCAGTTGCCGAGGGGAGGAAGGTAGGCTAGGCGGTAGCAGTGGTGGAGACCACTATGCCAGGTCAAGAAGGGGAAGGCTCGCCGGAGCTGGAGGAGATGGCAGCAGTGAGGGGAGGGGAAGAGGGCGGCTGCCACAGGCACTAGGGTTCGTCGGAGCTCAGTTGTTTTTTTCCTTTCTTGGAACCAAAAGTAATTTATTTCCTAAAATGGGGTGTGCATCTGGAAATTTGATTTCCTGCATGCGCAAGCTTTAGTAATGTCCTAATAATTTTTGCTTGACAATGTTCATTGGATGGGCTATTTCTGTGCCTGCAAATATGAGAATGATCCTTAACCAACTGAACATAGGGGGCTCTTGCCATCCTCCTGTCCCTACCGTGACATGCCTTCTAGAATTGGCTGTGAAAGATGTAATAATGGAAGAGAAATGACAACGATCCTATGCTAGTTGGGAGAGTTGCACCAATGAAAAAACCGAAAATCGATCCAGGATTCACCAAGATGCACAAATTTTTTCCGTGACGGATTGTTCCGTCAGGAAAAGTAGCCAAAACCGTCAGGAAAGACTATCCGTGACGGTAACCGTCAGGGATGACCCGTCAGGAGAAAACTGACAGGGAAAGTCAACCTTCCCTGACGGAATACCGTCACGGACTATTCCCTGACGGTTCTAACCGTCAGGAAAGATTTTGCCCGTCGGTTTTCTCGTTTCCGCCACGACAAAGATTGCCTGACGGTTGGTCTCCGTCAGGGAAGGTTCCAATTTTCCCTGTCGAGTACGGTACCGTCAGGGAAGGTTTTGACATTCTCTGTCAGTGAGCCACCGTCAGGGAACCTCATTTTTAATAAACTCATTGAATTATTCAAATCATAGCTGATCCTTTTAACCACACACACCGACCAGGATTAAATTTTAGATTCAAGTACTGAACTGTCTGGTACATATAATCAGACAATATAATCATTCAAGTTCATACATTACATAGTTCAATGGTCAAATCTTATGCTACATTCTGCCAAAATAAAGCAGCCAGACCCAGGTTGCAATGCTATAGTTAATCCAACTAACATATAGGAAATACAACCTACAAGCCCTTCGCTAGTAATTCAGAATAGCTGCTACACATCCATTCATCTCCATATCCTGCAGTCAAAACAAAAAAATAGTAATATAGCAGATTGTTTGCCAATGTCTCTGAATTAAAAGAGTGAACATAGAGAGCACTACAGTATATTGGCAAGGTATGATGTAATTACAGACTGTTGTTGGAGTTGGCAAAGCTTCTGTGCTTCCTGTCCTCCACTGACATCTTTGTATATCCAATTGCCAATGCATTTGTTTGTCTTCAGCCATGATAACCTGTCAAAGGGTATTTAAATGCTGAAAATTCGGTTGCTGAAAGATGACAGCTGCTAAGTTGTCCAGTGATTCAGTCATCAAAAGAGATCTAGATGGCAGGTACATGGTTTGTTAGCACAAGCCAAATTCATTCACTAGGCCTTTTGCTTGTTTTAGCAGTAACATTCTAAGCTGCTGCTAGTTCCTGTAACTAATGCAGTGGTAGCAGTTCAGTAATTAGTTCTTCCTAATAGGCCATGTGAATGTGTTACAAGAACTGACTTCACAATTCTAAAAACGGTACAGCTATATGGTGACTCACTAGCTTTGTGGATGCAAGAACCAAGATCTGACATCCTAATAGGTGCTGCAATTAATTTTAGGATTTGTCATCCAATCATTAATATATGTACATGAAGATTTTCCCCCCATTTTTGCTATTCAATCATAAAGCTGTAAAGTTAATAGTAACACCTACCACTATCAATGTAAATAGAGAAAAATAACCAATGAACTACTCAACCCAGATAGCAAGGACCCGGAATTGAAGGAGAGAGGGTGATGCTCACCACTTGTGCTGCACCACACACCATCAGTGTAGAACCACCGCACTGCTGCAGCACATCAAGAAGCAGCCATGTTGCCACAACACATCTGGAAGCTGCCAACCAAGTTCCCTGTTACTACACATCTGTCAAAGAAGCGAAAATTGACGTTCAAATGCAGATTTATACCTAGAATCTAGCATATACTTAACAGGACAATAAAACAAATCAGTTTTAGAATGCAGATTTGCTGCCCAAGCATGTTTTTCTAGCTGGTTAAATCTTCATAATTTGCTACAAATGAGACACAGCCTATCAGCAGCTAACCTGCAGTGGTGCAGAATATTTAGCTGCCCAATACAAATTCAGTGCCTATTGTTCAAATTCAGTGTTCTAGCACCTCTATAGATGGGTAAATAAATTGCCTAAAACAACCTAAGAGCATTTTCTCCGCCATGACGAGCAACAATGACCAATCTTCTCATACATTGTGCATCTAAACAAGAGGCAATGTAATTTTTTTAGTGTCCACACAGTCAGTTAGTGCTTCAGAATGCATAGTAATAGATGAGGCCTGCAGATGCGTGTTGCTGAATTATCAATCCATTATGTATTCATATTTGCAGACAATTTATAAATCTGGTAGTCTACATGCAAAAACATTAGTTTTCCACAGAGCAAGAACAGGAAGACATTCTGTCATTTTAATAAGGCAAATAATATTGAGTGTCTATTGTTCAGTACTCTCGCTCAACAATTCAAGGCTTCATCTTACCTTTTATCAATTTATCAGATTTATCTCCAAAATTAAAGGCTCCTAGCACAGTAGCTTTTTTCAGTTTGCAATGATGTACCGAATCTGCAAAAGAAAAGGTTAACAGCATTGAGCAGAGACATTGAGGTTGACCAATGCAAAAACAAGGAGCTAGCAGAACAAGATTCCTTGGGGAAATAAACACCACACTATAAGGGTAAATGCTTGTGTATATTTTCAAAAGGGAATCTGTTCGCTGGGCACCTTCTGATGGGCACTTATTAAAGCTATGGAGTTTGTAGGCAAGCAAACAACCCACATTACTAGCAAAAATTTATTAAATAAATCTGCAGAAATATTTAATAACAAGAATGCAAACAAGATTGGAAGGGAAACTAACTAGCTTTGTGTACGCTTTATAAATTAATAAATTAAATCTGTGGACTGCCCTTGAATATATTGTTCCATCCATTATGCAAGGACAACAAATCTATATGAAACACAGAACATTCAGATCCTGGTGACATGTGAGCGAGTAAAGTAGGGAGGGGAGAAGGGGAAGCACATTGCGCAACTCGAAGATGACTGCCGGCCAGGTGCCCTAGCGGCAGCGAACGCGGTGGCGCCCGGTGTTGCTGCTGGCGCGGGGTCGGCACCACGGCGCGGAGGAGAGTTTGGAGCGGTGGCATGTCGCCACCGTGGGTCGCCCGATGACGTGTGTCGGTGCCATTCCGAGACGTGTCGCGACACCATGGTCCGGCAGGAACGAGAGGGAGAAGCTGTCGAAGAGAGAGAGGGGACCTGGACTAAGCAGATCACAGGGACGCATGACCAGTGATGGCCTTACCTGCTCTTGGCCGTGCACCGCCGCCGGCTTCCCAGATCCGAGAGGGAGAGAAAGTTACGGGGATGGGGAGAAAATCTGGGAGGCAAGGGGGAGCGGTTGACAGGATAAGGATGGGGATTTTTTATTTTATTCTGTCTGCCTCGCGCGCTGAGTGCGCCTCCCGCCCGCGCGACCTTATTTTCGCTCCTTCTCTCTTACGCGTGGGCCATGCCCTGGGTTGGGGCGCGCCAATCCTACTTTTCGGAGGCGCGGACTCGTTTTTTCGGATCCACAGAGCGTCCCTGACGGTACAGGGTCCATCCATCTCGGCTTTGCTGCCCACGCGGGGGAAAGACGAGCGCCCGTGACGGAGGTTGGCAGACGAGGGGAGTGCTCCGCACCGTCGCGAGAAAACTGAGCTGGGGTAGTGCACCATGGATCTAGCATGCACCTTAGTGTTTCATACACCTCCACCTTCCTCACTATTTCACTTCCACTTGCATCCCACGCATCAAGGTGGAGAAGCAAAAAAGACTACGGGCTTTCTTCTCGAGGATAGTGGCAGCCTAGACGCTCTCTTCCCCACAACCGTTGATAGGCGCGGACACAGCCAGCTTGACCGGCTGCCATAAGATCTGGCTGCTATAAGATCCACCTTTTTTGACAAAAAAAAAGGTGGATCTAAATCTTGTTTTTATTTGGTAAATCTCTACCAAACAGGCCCTTTGTTGCCATAAGATTTGTCTCAAAAGAATCAATACTTCGCATTTGCATCTTGAATTACAAGTGTTGTAAACCGGCTTGGTGATTTGCTTATAAGTGCAGCTGGACAGGTCCAATAGCTGCACTCATACAGGTCATTTGCTTATAAGTCCAGCTGTTGTGCCTTTCAGTACGGTATAAGATGGAATCCGCAGCAGTTTCATTTTTAGCTTAAGCGATATTGTAAGCTGGAAACCCTAACAAGATTGTTTGGTTGCTTTCTGTAAATGAAGGGTTATATCCTCCGTAAAAAAAATATATAGACAGTTAAGCATGCACTGGTCAGAGAGATGAGCCCATTGACTAGTTATGGACCTGTAGGTCCTCACTTCAGCACGCCGGCATGTGTGAGCAGCGCCTAGAGGTGTGTGATGAACTCCCCACCCCTGGCAAGAGCTTCCAGATGTGCTTGGGCATCGTCGGATGGCGAGATTTACAACGTGTTTTGATTGGAGGTTGAGTTTGGTCTAGATCCATTCCACTCTGGACAGGGTTGTCCACTGCTTTTGTGTCGGATGACTAGGTTCCTGCTCCTGGCTCGCGAAATCAGCTACTGAGGGATCGGCTGGTGATGGATAAGACCATTCCGTGTGGCAGTTCAAACGACGTTGCAGTCTTGGTTTTAGGTTCAGATGGTTCTAGGATCATCTAACGACCCTATCCAAACACACTAGTACGTACAGCATCACTTGACCCTTGCCAAGAATTCTCAGAGGACGTTGCAGTGTGAGGTTGATAGTTGACGATCAGGTAGATGAGCCAGCAGCATAGGCAAATCATGATGGTAGGCAGACAGAGAGCTAAGTACCGACCCTTCTGGTAGAGGTAAGAGTACCATGTGTAATATATGTCATGGACAAACCCAAGCTCTTCCTCGATGACCCTGAAGGCTCGCTGGTACGGCTTGTCACCGTTGACGAGCAGGCCTTTGAAGACAAAGTCATGGGTTTCCTCTAGCCCTGCTTCTGAGAGCTTGAAGCCAGCAAGCCGTCGGTTCAGCATCTTGGAGAGCGCCATGGAGAGGCACATATCCTTGAGCCGCAGGCCCCCACGCTCAGGCAGCAGCAGATTCCCCGGGCATTGCCAGATCTGCTCCACGGTAGTAACCTTCTTCAAGCCGTCTCCATTGTACCACGGCTTGCACCCTGGATGCTTGGTGCAATACCTCTCACCGGCGACCAAGTACTTGTAGCCTTTCATGTTCACTGGATCAAAGGACGACCTTGGCAGCTGGAGGTTGTCAACATGCTCCATGTATTCAGCAATCACCTTCATGCTCTTGTTGAGGTAGGACTTGCTCACCATCCTCATGGAAGCGATCCTCACATAACACTTGAGGACGCCGACGAACAGGATGGCTAGGAGTGAGTGAAGGTACGGGAAAGATCCCCGATTCCTCCACAAGGTAATATCCACAACAATGTACACCACCAACAATCCCTTGAAAAGATGTTTCACGTAGATGCTCTTCCAGTTGTTGACGTCATCGAGGCAGAAAGCCGTGAGGTTGTCCGTGCTTCCTAGGAGGAGAAGCATGAACACTGCCCACACGGCATAGTCCTCGACGTAGCAATAATCCGAAGAGTTCATCCGCCCAATGGTGTAGCTCGCCAGTGGATACGACAGTGTGTTGATTCCCATCAAGGTGTTGTGGAGGAGGTCATGATTTAACCGCCGGCGTAAGGAACCGAGTATGTGCAGGAGGAACATGGCAGCAATGGCCAGGACGACCAAAACTAGTACTAAAACTATATGAGCTAGATCGAAGACACTACAATCTTTGAATGGGGGAACTTGGAGAGGGACTGGGTAGTACCGACACTACTACAGAACAGGCCTTTGGTCACTTGGCCAAAATGAACAATAGCTCGAGCATGTGCAGTCGGGACTTTTAGTCCCGGTTGGTAACACCAATTGGGACTAAAGGCCTATCTTTAGTCTCGGTTGGTGTCTCCAACCAGGATTAAAGGTTTTGTCCCGGTATGTGACACCAGCCGGGACTAAAGATAGGCCTTTAGTCCCGGTTGGTGTTAGGGACCGGGATTAAATCCTCCCCCTCATATTTGAATTCTTCTTCCTCCCTTGGCCGAGCCCGAGCTCACCATTGTTCTTTGTTCTTCATGTGTTCTTACTTGGTTCTTGCTCACATCTCCGGCCATTGATTCATTTCGTCACTTCTACGCCGTCATCATCTTGTTTAGAGGTCACTAGCTTCATCTTCTCAAGTTTTAGCAGCAGCTTATGTCATTTTGTAGTGTTATATATGTGATTTTTTATTTTTTGATTTCTACACTATTTTAAACTCCAATCACTTCATCGTTTGAATATTTCAATGTAGGTAACTACAATTAGTACCCTAAAAATTAGTATACACCATTTATTACTATTATGTCTACCATATTTTATGGTTTAGTTAGAAAAATACTAAATTTATGGTTTTTTATTATAATTAGTTTTTTTAAAAATTAACATTTTATTATACTTTAGTTTATAATTTGTGATCAGGTTAATTAGTTAATTATAACTAAGTATGAATAATACATTTCAAGGATTATTTAATTATAACTAAGTATGAATATAAAATTTGTTTAGGAAAAATAAAAATGGAGAATTTTAGGTTATGTGTTAGTTTAATTTGTGTATAAATAAATAGAAATTTGTAATACATTATATTATAATTTATGATTATGTTAATTAGTTGTAATCTATTATGCATACCATATTTCATGTATTAGTTAGACAACTAGATTATATTGTGGTTTTTTTATTTCATTTGTTTAGAAAAATAAGGAATAACGAAATTTTAGGTTATTAGTTAGTTTGATTTATGTTTAAAAACTTAGAAATTAATAATACCTTCCATTTGCTAGTACGCATGCTATATTATGTCGACCGCGTTTGTGTGTTTGTGGACGGCCATCGAGCCAAGGACGATGCGTGTATGTGTGTTGTGGCCGGCCATCGAGGCGAGAGCATCTCCATGCAGGACTTGGCGAGAGAAAGAGAGCACACGTACACACGACGAACGATATTCGTGAGCAAATCAAAACAATTCGTTTTATTCGAAACGCTAACGACGTCCTAACGACCTAGCGATGACCTAGCGATGACCGGACGAACGAAGACACGCCCTAGCGATGACCTAGCGATGAACCAAGACACAACCTAGCGGCGACCTAACCTAGCGGCGACCTAGCGGCGAACCAAGACACGGCGCCGCGACCTAGCGGCGACCTAGCGGCCGAACCAAGACACGGCGCCGCGACTTATAATATAATTAACTTTATTAATGGTAACTTATAATATAATTATGTCTAGTAACTTGACACCGGATTACAAGTATAACTTATAATATAATTAACTTTATTAATGGTAACTTATAATATAATTATGTTTAGTAACTTGACACCGGATTACAAGTATAACTTATAATATAATTAACTTTATTAATGGTAACTTATCATATAATTATGTTTAGTAACTTGACATCGGATTACAAGTATAACTTATAATATAATTAACTTTATTAATGGTAACTTATCATATAATTATGTTTAGTAACTTGACATCGGATTACAAGTATAACTTATAATATAATTAACTTTATTAATGGTAACTTATAATATAATTATGTCTAGTAACTTGACACTGGATTACAAGTATAACTTATAATATAATTAACTTTATTAATGGTAACTTATAATATAATTATGTCTAGTAACTTGACACCGGATTACAAGTATAACTTATAATATAATTAACTTTATTAATGGTAAGTTATAATATAACAGTCTTGTAATATTATGTGAAATAACACCTGACCCAATATAATTAAACATCCGACTCAATATAATTAACTTTGTTATGTAATTTTATTATGTCAAGTAACTTTTTACACTTGATCCAATTTGCAGAAATGGCCGATCCGAATGACAACATGGATGATGCAATGATGGACCTAATCAACAGCCGGTGCCAATCCAAATCCCCAAGGCGAAGATGATGGGAGTCAAGTACTTTGTTTGATTATGAAGAACTTGTGGGAGACAATCCTCGACGAGGTCTATCTACAATCTAGTATATATGTATATACATGAAATTAAAATGAATAGCATTTGTATAAATATATTTATACTTGTTTGTGTAGCCCTCTAGATCGGCGACAACTTCCGGAAAGAGTAGAAATGTGCGAGGCCCGAAGAAGCCGTTGGAGGGTCGGTACATTCTGTCGGAATTCGAAGAGGGTACAGGCAAAGTACTTGGGGCAAATTCAATGAAATTTGTTGCACACTGTGGGTACCTTGTAAGGGACAGGATCCCGATCAGTGCTCGAGAATGGAGGCAAAGAAAAGACGATCCTAATATTAGTTTTGTCTCAGATCGTGACAAAGAATTGATTTGGCTAGATATCTTTCAACATTTCATGCTCGATACACAGGATGAAGTTTTGAAGGAGAAGGTTAAAATCTAGGCTATGCAGAAGATGGCCAAATAATTTCAGGCTTGGAAGAAGAAACTGTACAAGACTTTTGTTGCACATGACCGGACACCGGATTTCACCGCCAAGGTCTACGTCAAGTTGAGGCCTTTTTGGGATGAGTTCGTATAGTTTAAGAACTCAGATTAGGGTTAGGCACGGATGATCAAGAATCAGGAAAATGGTAGACAAAAGCAATACCACCATCACTTGGGTTCAGGTGGCTACAGGACTGCTATTCCTAAGTGGCAAAGACTGGAACAGGAGACTCTTGACAATGGGATCGAACCAGAATCAATGCACTGGCCTGAGCGCGCCAAGTATTGGTTCTTCGGTCATGGGGGAACCCTGGACCTAGAGACCGGAAAGATAGTGTACGGCGAAAAGCTCCAGAGAGTGGGAGAGAGAATGGTCTATGGCCGAGGATTAGTTGAAAGTGGCGCCTGGCAGCCAAATAGAGAGAAGGATGAGCTGACATACGCCCTGGAGACTTCTGAACACGGTGGGCGAACAAGAGGCTATGGGGAGCTATCATGGGAGCATGGCTTCCCTAAAGACAGACTGACATATAGAAGCCGCCAAAGAAAGAAGGACGAGGAGGCAGAGCGGTTGCGTAGGTTGGAGGCAATGGTGCTGGAGTCACGCGAAGCGGCTCATAAAGCAATACAGCGAGAGAAAGCGCTTGAAGAGAGAATGAATGAGGAAATCAAAAGGCAAGTGCAGATGGCAGTAAGTTCTATACAAAGGCAAACTGCATCAGAGGCTGGAGTCAACATTAGCCCCCCGGTCAGTTGAAAAGCAGTTGCGCTTCCACGGAGATGCCAACTATTCAAGATGACGTGGGGCTGCGCTTTCCGGTGGATGACGTCACTGAACCTCTGACAACATGTGAGCTGCACATTCCACAGGAGACTACTACAGTCATGGTGGCTATCGGTGTTGTAACTCCTATTGACCCTACGAAGACACCAAGAATCCATGGGGCAATAGTTCCAGCTGGATATGCTAGTGTCTCGGTGGATAGAGTTGTCAGACGCTTCAGTAATGTGCAGCTTGAGATAGAAGGAGGTGATGGAGAGAAGACTCTAGGAGAAGCAGAGAAGATATTTATTTGTTGGCGCAAGCGCTACATCATTATTCCTGGGGCATCACCTAGTAATCTACCACCACCTCCTCATCATGAACCTAACCCTAGATGCGGATGAAAGTTGATGATACATTTATTCACTAACTTTATTTTGCATTCCCTTAGTTAGCGGTTTACTCATATACCTCATTGGTTTCACAGGAGGTCACCAACATGTCATAGTGCTGCGGGTGATGACGAGGCAGTGAAAGACACGGCTGCATCGCCTCGGGCTCCAACGCCACCACCTCGGGCTCCAACACCGCCACCTCGGGCTCCAACTCCACCACCTCGCGCTCCAACACCGCCACCTCGGGCTCCAACGCCGCCACCTCAGGCTCCAACGCCGCGACCTCAGGCTCCAACACCGACACCAGCTGCCCCATCGCCTCCACGTCGGGCTCCAACCCCCCACCGGCCGCCCCATCGCCTCCACGTGTGGCTCCAGCGCCAAAACCGGTGGACCCACCCTTAAAGAAGAGGCCGGCCACACAATCAAATGTGTCGGCCGCCCCGCCGCCAAAAAGAAAGCCTCTAAAAAGAAACAAACTATTATTCCTAAGAAACGTCCCCATGAGAAGACTGGCTGCAGAACTAGATGCTTCGGTAAAAGTCGGATGTGGGCCGATTTCTTCAAGAAACTTAAGGCTAAAAGAGAATCAAAGCGAAACCCCGAGAAGCCATACCTCTTATTACGGCCGAGAAGATCTACGGCAAAGGGTTCAAACTCAACAAAAAAGAGGCGTGATGCTCAGAAAGAATCATCATCTTTATCGAATTATGATCGCACTCTAAGCAAATCTATAGAAGAAGACAAGAAGAAAGAGAAAAGAGCACGGAAGGGTGTAGCACAGCTCGGGGAACAATCAAAGCAATCGGTGCCCTCGCTAGTAATTGGGAATGAATATGGTTCAAACATTGACGTGCTAGACCAGTAGATACCGCAGATTTGAACTATGAT
Source organism: Chrysopogon serrulatus (assembly GCA_015844335.1). NCBI lineage: Eukaryota > Viridiplantae > Streptophyta > Magnoliopsida > Poales > Poaceae > Chrysopogon > Chrysopogon serrulatus. The sequence goes on along the minus strand of JADLZL010006205.1, from coordinate 246,556 downwards.
GAACTTGACAAATTTTTTACGAAAACTGGTCTTAGCTTAGCCAAAATGCTCGTTGGGGCACCAATTGAAAGTGCTCCAGAAATTGATCATTGGTAGAAGGAATATGCATATGGCAAGAGTCTATACAACCCTGAGGCCCTCAGCAAACTTGAAACGCAAATGTACTTGCTAAACCAGTGGTACATCACAGCGTGTGGTAGAAAAGCAGATGACTATATTTGCGTCCGAATTAGAGACTATCATTACTTTTGTGGTGATGATATTATTTATGTTCAATTTAATGAGCTACACCAACTATGCCACATGGACGCTCTGGACAAATCTCTAGTCGATTGCTTCGTGCGTAAGTGATTGTTTTTTTAATAATGTCATCAGTAACATATCATGTATATGTATAACTAATTACGTAAAACCCGCTATACATATGCGTAAACATGATGAGGGACCTCGAGTTAGAAATGACAAGGAGATTGGTTTTATGGATCCATATGTTATATTCGAGAGACCCGAAGACCCCGTATGTTTTATGGAGAATTCAAACGTAGAGAAATCTACGGAGGTTCTTGGTCAACCAAAAGGACAAAAGATATATACTCTTTCCCTATAATTTTAAGTAAGTGTTGTTATCGTGTGTACATTCTATTTAACTAATTAATCAGATCAGTATGAAAATATATAAATATGTTGACTACACACAAATGCAGCTTTCATTGGATACTAATTGTGATTGATCTCTGGGCAAAGTCATTTGGTAATCTATGACTCGTTGAGAAAACCACGGGAAGATTACCAAGAAATGATAGATATTATCCAAGGATAACTTCAATCTCTAAATAAATTAATTTCTGCTCTTTAACTCGGTAATAGATAATTAATAATGATCATTTTATTGCTAGGGTTTGGGCTTGGTTCGTGCGTAAAACACCGTCCCGTTTGAAAACGCCACTTTCGAAGCCTATCCTACTTCGATGGGTTCTACGGCAGCCACCGGGCAACAATTTGTATGGCTACTATGTGTGCGAGTTTTACGACGGTCTATGTCAGGAGAACTAATCTAGAGCACCTAAAAATATGTAACATGTATATATAATAAGTCCATTTCATTTATTTGTTGTTATTTAATAAATCTTATTCATACCTCTTACTTTTTTCTTTAATGTCTATTAAAGAAGACGTGGTTGAAGGAAAAAGTGTTGGATACGGTCCGCCTAAAAGGAATTCGAGGAGACAATCGCGGGATTTCTTAACGACCATGCCACTGAATCCCGGCGGCGAGTGCTACTTCAACCCCGAGGAACCAATAAAACTAAACCAAGATGACCATTTGTACGATGTTTGAGTGGCGGAGAACAATTGTGTTGTAAATACTTTATCCATGATGCATATGTGTAAATATTATATTATAGACCTATAGATATGTATAATATATATATAGTGTTTTATAGTATATTTATATGTAATGCTCTAAATTATATAAATTATAGGTGCTTGCGTTTACATAAACTAGCGCAGAGAAGAATACGCATTCAAAAATAATAATATAATTGTAAACCCTAAATAAAAAATTAAAAGAAAAGAAAAGCAAAAAAAAACACTTTAGTCCCGGTTGGTAACACCAACTGGGACTAAAAGTGGCGGCAGTGGCACAAACTTGGCGCACCTTTTAGTCCTGGTTGGTGTTACCAACCGACTAAAGGTGGACCTTTAGTCCCGGGCCACGGAACCGGGACTAAAGGTGGGACATTTAGTCCCGAAATCTTAGTCCACTACTACAGAACAGGCCTTTGGTCACTTGGCCAAAATAAATATTAGCTCCCGCAAACATTGCGCCCGGGACTAAAAACACCTTTAGCCCCGGTTAGGAACACAAACCGGGACTAAAAGTCCCCTTCCCAACGGCTACGTTGTCTGACATACGCAGTGGGGACTTTTAGTCCCGGTTGGTAACACCAACCGGGACTAAAGGTCAATCTTTAGTCCCGGTTGGTGTCCCCAACCGGGACTAAAGGTATTGTCCCGGTGGGTGACTCCAGCCGGGACTAAAGATTGGCATTTAGTTCCGGTTGGTGTTACCAACCAGGATTAAATCTTCCCCCCATATTTGAATCCTTCTTCCTCCTCTCGGCCGAGCCCGAGCTCACCTTGTTCCTTTGTTCTTCATGTGTTCTTGCTTGGTTCTTGTTCACATCTCCGGCCATTGATTCATTTCGTCACTTCTACGCCATCATTTTTTCTTATTTAGAGGTTACTAACTTCATCTTCTCAACTTTTAGCAAAGCCAGTATCTCATTTTGTGGTGTTATACATGTGGTTTTTTATTTTTTGATTTCTACATTATTTTAAACTCCAATCACTTCATCGTTTGTGGTATTATAATTAGTTTTTAAAAAATAACATTTGATAATACTTTAGTTTATAATTTGTGATCTGGTTAATTAGTTAATTATAACTAAGTATAAATAATACATTTGAAGGATTATTTAATTATAACTAAGTATGAATATAAAATTTGTTTAGGAAAAATAAGAATGGAGAATTTTAGGTTATGTGTTAGTTAGTTACTTAGAATACTTTATTTTTGCAATTTGTGATCGGGTTTATTAGTTAATTTAAACTAGTATGCATGCCACATTTCATGATTAGTTAGAAAAATAAATAACTTTGGTATTTTTTAGTTTTGCTGTTTAGAAAAAATAGAAATAGAGAATTTTAGGTTATAATACTTTAATTTGCAATTTGTGACCGATAAGCTTTGAACCATGCCAAGTAATTATTTTTTCTTTTCTCTATGTCTATAAAACCAAGTAATTATTTTTTTCTCTCTATGTATAAAGCTAAGTAATTATTTTTTCTTTTCTCTCTGTCTATGCATTAAAGTAATTATTTTTTGTTTTCTCTCTACTTATAAAGCCAAGTAAATCTATTTTAGGACGGAGGGAGTAGGCACGTTGATGATGATGGCGGGCGGGACCGCAGGAATAGGGCAACTCAAGCAAGCTAGCGTTCTTTGAAGCTACGCTATCGCTCATCATTACACTAACTTTCTTGCTTCGGTCCGTCCCGTCCCATCGTATCGACCACCAAGGTACACGGCACCGCACAAGATGCCGACACTCGCACGCCGAGCTTTGCTGCTCGGTCATCTACAAAGGTGATGTGAGTTGATGAGTTAGGATGACCGTGTCACTTAACTCGTCCGTTCTAAAATAATTCAAACATGACAAATGAAGTTATCATTAAATAGAATCTAGCCGACTCTTGTTCTTCCTTCTCCATCGTGGCGCACCTAGGGTTTAGAATTTTGTGGAATGCTACGCTCAATGTTTCGTATCTTCGAAGGATGGTCTATAAAGAGAGACATCTCACCGAACTGATTAGAATCATCTAGGTCAATTGCACCATCAACTCCTAAAGCTTGTTGCTTTCCAGGAAGAACCACATGCTTCAGCTTATCGGAATGCACATATACGGTATGTGTTGACACTCCTTAGCGTCAACTTTTACTAGGGCTTTTTACCTGAAGAAAAACAAGGAAACACACTAGTCTAGGGCTTTATCTGACAAATTCCACGAGTTTTGCATATTCTGTATTTTCCAGGGTGATTTTCAGAAAAGCATAAAAAGGGGATTATAGAGCTCAATTATCACGAAATTGATCCACAACGGAACAACATCATTATCGGACTCAGGAAGGGTCTAGAAGACACCCGAAGCAGCGGGGGCCCGCAGGGGGGCCTGTGGGGGGCCGGCCCCCCCACTGGGGCCGGTCGGCGCCGTAGGTCAACGTCGGCCGCCGCCTTACCGAGTCTTCCTCCCACGGTTCCTTGGAAGCCAATCAAAGCATCCCTACGTTGATTTTAGGTCGGTTTGATCCGACGGTACACATGAGATGAAGACGCGGATTGCTGACGTGGCGGTTCCTTGCCCCCTACTCCACCTCGGCCTATATAATGACGCCCAAGGCTCCCTCCAAGAGGCATTCTACACCCCGGTGTTTCATATTCTCTACATAATTAGGGTTAGGGTTCCTCTAGTTGATCTAGTCTAGTTTATCTAGTTCTAGTTCATCTAGTTGTAGCAATTAGGAGAGACTAGTTCTTCTAGATCTAGTTTTGTTTAGAGATTAGAGAGATTGAGTAGAGGAGTAGAGATTCTGGAGGAGCTCCGGCCTGTCGGCGCTTCTTCGTGGTGTATTCTTACGGATTCAGCTTCCTCGCCGGGAGCCGTTACGAGGTACTTTTGTATTTACCATTCGATTCAAGTAAGCAATTTGTTCTTATTCGTTCTTTGTTTCACATCTCATATTGAGAACTTTGATCTATAGGACCCTGTAGGTTAAAGTTGTATTTAAATGAGTGTAGGCGTGGTGCCTAGGCTAGATTTACTTGTGAATGTCCCCCTCGATCAAATAGGATAGTGGTAGCTCGCGTAGGTGACTTTATAGCTGCGTTGAATCCTCTCGTAGTCCACTTCCGTTGATAGGACTGATAGGCTTGTAGGTGTCTGGTAGGTAGATTACTCTGTTTCTTCTCCTATTCAGGTCATTTGTCCGATAAGACGATATTATACAAAGTTTACCGGTTATTGGAACTAGAGTACAATAGCTATTTCCTTTTTCTTGATATTATCTAGCCTAATTGTAGGGTTAAGTCTATAGACATTGTCATTATCACAACTGTTCCCCTGTGGATACTATATTTAAAACCTCCTGCAAATGTGACACCGGTATGATATCTGTGCGCTTGCGGATAATCCTACTTAAAAACTTATTTAATGGAGTGCGCTTAAAAATACCAACAAGCATTTTTGACGCCGTTCTTAGGAACGGTTTGCTGATTTTGACTTAGTCTAGCTTAATCTTGTATTATACTTTTATCTTTTCCTATTTTATCCCATTCTCTTCATTATTTTTGTGTTCATCCTTATGGATGCTTTTAATTCTATTCCTATCTGCTTTTATGGCATGCGTGAAAGCTTCGGGCCACCAAAATCTGATGAACCTATCATAACACCTGGCTATGAGCTGCGCCCATGTCTAATCAAAATGATTCGGGATAAACCCTTCTCAAGAGAAGGCAATGAAAACCCATACTTACACTTACGAGAATTCGAGCAGACCTGTGCATGCCTGCGCATTGCTGGCATGTCTAATAAGACTATTAGATGGAAGCTTTTTCCATTTTCCTTGACAGGAAAAGCTAAACTTTGGTATAATCGAGCCGTAGGGAGTATGCAAGGTGATTGGAAAATGTTATACTCTGAATTCTGTTTACACTTCTTTCCCATCTCTAAGGTAGCTATCCTTCGAAAAGAGGTTTTAACTTTTAGGCAACTAGAACAAGAATCTCTTAGTAAATCATGGGAGCGTTTTAATGAACTTATCACATTTGGCCCTGACCTTGGTTTTTCAGACCCCATGCTTCTTCAACATTTTTATTTGGGTCTTGCCAAGGAATCTAAGGACTCCCTTGATTTAGCCTCTGGAGGAGCTTTTCTTCACTTGCCTATAACTGAAGCCAGACCGATGCTAGAAAAGGTTGTTCAAGTCTATTCTGAGCTCTCTGAGGAAGAGAAGAAATCATCTCTCGAATAAGAAGAGGAAGTTTTGGTAGCTGAAACACAATCACCCCAATCCCAAGATTTAGCTATCAATCCTAAACCATCAAAACCTCACAATGATGATTTAGACTTCCAATTAGCTAAGATGCTCGTACATCGATATGAATCAGACCTTCTTAGAAGAGCATCGTGGAAAAAGTGTCATCAACTTCCTTTCCCTCCTAAAGGACATCAAGAAGAATACATGGATGGCACCATAGAAGGAGAGCTAAGCCACTCAAGAATTAATCATATCTTCTCCCCTTCTATACCCACATTAGATAACTTATCTAAACCCAGCTTTAAACCCATCCTTGACCCTGATGATCCTTTTTATACTCTCTCCCCTAAGTCTCGTAACGACCCTAAACACTCACTAGAATACCTAAAGTATAGGAGTCATGAAGACTATAGAAATGATCAAGAAGAGCAACGTCGACAATGGCATGAATGCATGGAACATATGAAAAACTCATTTGCCATTGTCAAAGAATGGATGGAGGAGGACGAAGCCTTAGTGTTAGCATCCGAACTTGGTCTAGATTCAAATGGTGAGCTTAAATCAATTTCTTTAATAAATAGAACTCACCCAAGTTCGAAGAAAGCTTTAGACGAGACCAATCCTATAGGCATCAATTCATGGAAAATCCTAAAAGATACAACATCCAATGAATGTCATAGACATGAAATAATAGAGGCAAACTTGTTGCCTATAGACAACCATGAAGAGACACTCTTGGAGTTTGGAAAGGGAGATTACATCGATAAGCTCATTAACACTTTATCAAATCCATGCTCATATGAGAAATCTCCTGAATCTTTTGGTCTCTCAAATATTACCACACACGAGATCTTCAACCTCCTTATTCTACCTGTTCATAAAATCATTAAGAGGGTGGTTGTAGATGCATATGTTTATCATAAATTTTATAGATCTCATTGTAATCTTGATATAGGTGCACAAAGGCTAATGTTCTAGAGGAAACCACCTCACCAACTTGAAGTATAATAGTTAGAAGGTTTCCTAAGAACAACTTTGTGTCCCAAAAATAACTACTCTAAAAAAATGAATGAATGAATTAAGTTTGCACCTTTAGCATAGAAATATAATTGTCAAAATATTCCTTTAGATATTTTTGTCACTAACCATTTCAGGTTTGAAGTAAGAAAATAAATAATGGCAAGTGCCGGATGTATGACCAACCAATCATTATGCAACTTTAAATTACATCCACTCAAGCTTACATTTAATTTGCAAAATTCAAGCTTGGGGGAATGGCTTATTTAGAAAATTCTATATTGCTAATATTGGTTGTCTCTACCTTTATTCAATTTATTAATCATACTCTTTCATCTCTGTTTGAATAACACTCGATAAACTTTCATGTTACCTTTGTTTGGTATAGTATACTTGGTTTAGAGAAATTTCATACACCTTTTGAATTAGGCATGGTGCTTAGTTTAAACTGTTTTCTTGAGTCATAATTAGACAAGTGTTTAGTTTGATTCTTGAACTAAGAGGTGTATTGATTTTACTTTCAAAGGCTTTTTGAATTAAGCGTGGTGCTTAGGTTAGAATGCCTTCCTAAGTCAAATTAGACGTAGTGTCTAGGTTGATTTTTGAACTAATAATATATTGTAGTAGACATTGGATATTTTATTGGACTGACCCCTACAGGAAATTTTTAAAATCAATTTGGGTAAGTCATGAGATAAATTCGAATTAGAGATGAGATAGGGCACATGCTGAACTTTAATGACTTGGTAGAAGAAGATACAGCTCATTCATCATAGATGGAGGAATTGTGAGTATTAATGGTTCATTCACTTTATCTTCTAATGCAAGTTACATTTTGCTTTGAGCCATGCCTGTATAGAACATGGTCTATGCTAAAATAATCTCAACACTATCTTTTTATTAGCATAGATAGAACACCATAAAATACTGGACAAGTAACCTGTGCTCAAAATTTGTATACTCCTTCGGTATGTGTCGTCCACTAATCTGTTGTAGGCGTAATAATAACTGGAGTGAAAAGAGTCAAAAGATCAAAAAAGCAAAAGATGGCAAAAGAATGAGTGCAATAGAGGAGCCAAGAGGTCTATGAACAACTCAAGATGCAACAGAAGGAAAGCACCACCAGTCAATTACCCTTCATCACTTAGTGCCATCACACTCTAATAATGAAGAAAATATTCTAAGGTAAGTGGTCACTGCTCTTCTCTTGATCTTGGCGCACGCATAAATGCAGACACAAACCTGTTAGAGTTACAACTTAAATTGATAACCTAATTAACTCAACATGCTTTGTTCTTTAAGATTGTTCATGGCACCATCCTCTTAATCTCAGTCTTAACCACACAAGCTAAAACATTATATTTGGTCTTGGAAAGATGATAGTCATACTTATTTAAAAATTTATATAGTGATAGACAATCCTTCCATTGGTCAAGCAATTTCATTCTTTTCTATCATGTGAGCTTAAATGTAACATTAAATGCTTAATCTTTTGATCTCACCACTCATGTCATAAATACACGATTCATGTAACACCGATTTTATCTTATTCAATGTGCCTAAGGATAGAGAAAAAATAAATAAAGAAATAGATTTGGTTCTGTTGGTATTTTTTCCACCAGCAGAACCCATGCACTTGATCTCTACCTTGGTTTTGCACACAGGACAACACATCAAGCGAAATTTATTAATTCTACAAGTGAGACTTCTGTGAACATGCACACTGAGCAAGATGTTTGCCAGCTATAATTAAAGCTCTACTTCAACCTGTTGGTCAAATCAAAGAACAAAGGTGACATCATCATCACTAGAGGTATGCAACTAACAAGACCTCCATCTCTCAAGGATGGAGAGATACACAAGAGTGGAAGAAGAAGTTCTGTCGGTAAACTTAAAATTCCGTACCCTTTGCCATAAGGTAATATGGTAGTTATCTAATTAATTAGTATTCTTCTCTACATTAATAATTTTACTTTAATATTTTTATCTTCATAAATACTAAAAATAAAATAAAATAAAAATCTTTATCGTTTCATTTATTGCATCATAAAATATTGAAAGCCCCATGTGAATAAACTTATGGTAACCCCAGAGGAATATTCACTGTGGTGGCATAAAAAACCTAAGCCCCATAAGAATAAATATTCTCTGTGGAGGCATAAAAATATAATTATATGTATCATACTCATATATTTAATTTCTACATAATTAATCTAGAAAATCCTAAAAAAAGAGAATCCTGCTAGAACCTGTCAATTCAAATTAACTCAAAGAATAATCAATCACTTATTGGCTGACCGCTAACCTATTATTAAATTCGAGCCTCGAGTTTTGGTTTTCTTGTTGGAGTGTACTTATGCAGGAACAACATTATGACAAGGAGAGAGTCTATCGGTGGCACCCACCAGAACCCATTGCTGGTTAGCTCACTCTAAAGATCATCAACACCAAGTATTGCAAACATCTAGCTTGGGGGAGGAGCATCCCCTAGTTATCAGGCTCGACGCGATCGAAGGGATTAGCTTGGGGGAGACGCACCCCGTTATCATCGTGAATATGGTATGTCTTTACTATTAGTTTTATTTTAGTAAGCTATAGTATGTGTTAGATTAAATAATTAAAGTATGTTTGAAGAACTCTCTCTCTCTAATCTTTTAAAGTGGAAATGATGAATAGTTGCTCTACTATAATTCCTTTCAAGTGCCTAGTTTTTAACCATAGATTCTCCTAAGTTTTGGACATGACTACTTTGACATAAGAATTTACTCTGAACCTGAAATTTGTGGAGGCATATGCTTGAGCTAAAGTCTAGGTAATTGATTGATATGATACATGAAGGTCTAAGTTGCTATTTATCTTATTCCTAGCATTACTAAGTTCTGGAGATTTATTTTGAAAACCCAAAATCTTACATGATGAGCTCTTGTATGGTAAAGTTTACATTCCTACCAAAGCCATATATGATACATTTAGAGTTAGGAAAACCTTTACATATTCATGCTGCTTGCTCTACATTGAGTTTAGTCAACCTTTGGAGTATACCTTATGAGAGTCTTGTCATACTTTTAAAATCAAGATCACTTACGCACTCCACCCACATATGCATTACTCCTACTCTAGGATGTAAGCGCAGTCATTTTCACTTTCATCTAGATTCACCTTAAAAATATTTTCCTCCTACACTAGGAGTAAAACACCCAAAAATATACCCTATAGGACAGCCCCCATTTAATTGCTCTAAGTTCTTATCATTATCTCTCCAATTATTTATATTCAAAGGATGCATGTGGCTATGCAAAAGTATTAAAAAAGAAAAGAAAAAGAGAAAGAGGAAAAAGAAAAATGGGAGTAAAAGATGGACAAGTGTCCCAGCATTAAAACAAATGGGTACATAGATGCCCGCCTCCCAGATTGAAAAAAAAAAAAGAAAGAATAAAGATAGCCCATGTTTTCCCGCGAACAAAGTTCTAAGGAGGGAGTTATTTTCAAAGAGTAAAAGTAGAATTAGGATTAGCCACTAAATACTATATATGCACCTATCCACCATATTCCATACGCACACACATCTTGATTTGATTGTATGCCTCGATTCTCTATGGATCCATTGCTTGACTTTACAATATATGAATTGCAAGTATGTTCATCCTTGTTATTGCCACTCCTATGAGCTCCACTATATATATCCTTAGTTATAGGAAGGCATGACCTTATTAATGCCTCAGTGAGATCCATAAATACCACATATAATAAGAGACTTGAGGGTGTCATACAATTATGCTCTGAGTTTTATTGTGAAAACTTACAAAACTCTGGAATATTAGTACTGTGAAGAATTTGAGACATAGTGCTTGACTTGATTGTTCTATCTTTCGATTGCTCAAGACTTATGCAAGAGCTGTAAAGCTCCATAGTTAAAGGTAAAATGGGTAAGTTTGAAAGTTAGAGCAGTTTTGTCTAAACCAGAGGAAAATTTATGTTTAAAAGCAAGTGAGCTTAAAAGAAATAAAAGTATTGCAGCAACTCCTGATCCAAGTTTATTAATAACTAGATCTAGATTGTTTGCCAAGGGACTGGCAAAAGGTAAGCTTGGGGGTATTGTGGACACTCCTTAGCGTCAACTTTTACTAGGGCTTTTTACCTAAAGGAAAACAAGAAAACACACTAGTCTAGGGCTTTATCTGACAAATTCCACGAGTTTTGCATATTCTCGTATTTTCCAGGGGTGATTTTCGAAAAAAGCATAAAAAGGGGATTATAGAGCTCAATTATCACGAAATTGATCCACAACGGAACAACATCATTATCGGACTCGGGAAGGGTCTAGAAGACACCCGAAGCGGGGGGCCCGTAGGGGAGCCTGTGGGGCCGGCCGGCCCCACCCCCCCACGGGGGCGCCCTAGGTCAACGTCCCGGCCGCCGCCTTACGGTCTTCCTCCCACGGTTCCTTGGAAGCCAATCAAAGCATCCCTACGTTGATTTTAGGTCGGTTTGATCCGACGGAACACATGAGATGAAGACGCGGATTGCTAACGTGGTGGTTCCTTGCCCCCTACTCCACCTCGGCCTATATAATGACGCCCAAGGCTCCCTCCAAGAGGCATTCTACACCCCGTTGCTTCATATTCTCTACATAATTAGGGTTAGGGTCCCTCTAGTTGATCTAGTCTAGTTCATCTAGTTCTAGTTCATCTAGTTGTAGCAATTAGGAGAGACTAGTTCTTCTAGATCTAGTTTTGTTTAGAGATTAGAGAGATTGAGTAGAGGAGTAGAGATTCTGGAGGAGCTCCGGCCTGTCGGCGCTTCTTCGTGGCTTCTTTCTCTTCAGAGCCTCCTCCTTGAGCTGCGTTAAATTACTTTTGTATTTATCATTCTGATTCAAGTAAGCAATTTGTTCTTATTCGTTCTTTGCTTCACATCTCATATTGAGAACTTTGATCTATAGGACCCCAGAGGTTAAAGTTGTATTTAAATAGTGTAGGCGTGGTGCCTAGGCTAGATTTACTTGTGAATGTCCCCTGATCAGCCGGATAGTGGTAGCTCGCGTAGGTGACTTTATAGCTGCGTTGAATCCTCTGTAGTCCACTTCCCGTTGATAGGACTGATAGGCTTATAGGTGTCTGGTAGGTAGATTACTCTGTTTCTTCTCCTATTCGGGTCACTTGTCCGATAAGACGATATTATACAAAGTTTACCGTTTATTGGAACTAGAGTACAATAGCTATTTCCTTTTTCTTGATATTATCTAGCCTAATTGTAGGGTTAAGTCTATAGACATTGTCATTATCACAACTGTTCCCCTCGTGGATACGATATTTAAAACCTCCGGGTAAAATGTGACACTGGTATGATATCTGTGCACTTGCGGATAATCCTACTTAAAACTTATTTAATGGAGTGCAGTTAAAAATACCAACAGTATGCATAACGTTTCTACGAGTATATAAGCGCACGTGGCCTTCACTTCTCTTTACCATCCTACGTGCCCTTCTACTCGTCAAGAATACCAGGTTAATTAGTTAATTATAACTAGTATGCCTACCAAATTTCTTGATTATTTAGAGAAATAGAGAACTTTGGTGTTTTTTAATTTTGCTTGTTGAGAAAAATTAGAAATAGAGAATTTTAGGTTAGTTGTTACTTTTATTTCGTAGTAAAAATTAGAAACTTATCATACTTTATGTTGCAATGCAGACAATGACACGTGGTTGGATGTACAATGCCGATCGCCGCTCCAAAGAATTCATTGATGGTGTGCATTATTTCTTAAGAGTGGCCGAGGAAAACAAGTGGGATGGATTCATACGTTGCCCATGTGCCTTGTGTCGTAATTTGAAGGAATATTCTAGCTCTAGAAATATTCACTCACATTTGTTGAAGTCGGGTTTCATGCCAAACTATATTTGTTGGACCAAGCATGGAGAAACCGGGATAATGATGGAAGAATGTGAAGAAGAACAAGAACAACTGGAGCCCGACGACCTTATTGCTCAATTTGGTGGCTTCGATGATACAAAGAATGGGAGAAGTCAAGAAGAGGGAGGTGCTCTTGGTGAAGGTGATGCTCTTGGTGATGCCATTCGTGATGCACGTAAAGAATGCGAAAGTGAAAAGAGAAGGCGAAGTTTGACCGCATGCTAGAAGATCACAAGAAATTACTATACCCATCCGCTCAAGATGGGCAAAAAAAATTGGGTACAACACCGAGTTGTTGAAATGGAAGGCAATGAATGGTGTATCCGATAAGGCATTTGGACAATTCTTCAAGATCCAAAAAAGATGCTTCCGAACCCTAATGAATTGCCCACCACTACGCATGAAGCAAAACAGGTCGTCTGTCCTTTGGGATTAGAAATCCGAGAAGATACATGCATGTCCTAACGATCGCATCCTCGCATCGCGGGCAAGGACTACGAGAATTTAGATGAATGCCTCGTATGTAAAGCATCACGGTGTAAGATCAAAGCGAGATGACCCTGGCGATGTTGAGGGGGAAGAACGTCCTAGGAAGAAAATCCCTGCAAAGTTTATGTGGTATGCTCCTATAATACCTCGTCTGAAACGTCTTTTCAGAAACAAGGACCATGCAAAGTTGTTGCGGTGGCACAAAGAAGACCGTAAGGTAGACAACATGTTGAGACACCCTGCTGATGGGTCTCAGTGGAGAGCAATAGATAGGGAATTTCTAGAGTTTGCAAAAGACGCAAGAAACTTGAGGTTCGCTTTAAGTACGGACGGTATGAATCCTTTTGGTGAGCGGAGCAAAGAGTCACAAAGACTTGGCCTGTTACACTATGTATCTACAACCTTCCTCCATGGTTATGCATGAAGCGAAAGTTTATTATGATGCCGGTGCTCATCCAAGGCCCGAAGCAACCAGGCAAAGACATTGATGTCTATCTAAGGCCATTAATTGAAGAACTCTTACTTTTATGGAGCGAAACAGGTGTTCGTGTGTGGGATGAGTACAAACAGGAACAGTTCGACCTGCGAGCACTGTTGTTTGTGACAATCAATGATTGGCCTGCTCTAAGTAATCTTTCAGGGCAGTCAAACAAGGGATATAATGCATGCACACACTGTTTTGATGACCTTGATAGTATATATTTGAAAAAATGCAGAAAGGTTGTGTACCTTGGGTATCATCGATTTCTTCCTATGAATCACCCAGTTAGAAAGAAAGGCAAGCATTTTAAAGGTAAGGCAGACCACCGATGCAAGCCTCTCGCAAATGAACTGGAGAAGATGTATTTGAGATGGTTAAGGATGTGAAAGTAGTTTTTGGTAAGGGACAGGGCAGCCAACCAGTTCCAAAAGATGCAGCGGGTCATGCACCCATGTGGAAGAAAAAGTCAATATTTTGGGAGCTACCCTATTGGCAAGTCCTAGAGGTCCGTAATGCGATCGACGTCATGCACCTGACAAAGAATCTTTGTGTGAACCTTCTAGGATTCATGGGTGTGTATGGGAAGCCTAAGCATTCACTTGAAGCACGACAAGACTTGCAGCGCATGGAAGAGCGAGACAACCTGCATCCAGAGAAGACAGATGATGGATGCCAATATTTAAGACCTGCTAGCTACACTCTTAGCAATGAAGAGAAAGAAATCATGTTTAAATGCTTAAGCAGCATGAAGGTCCCATCTGGATTCTCCTCTAATATAAAAGGTATAATAAATGTGCCCGACAAGAAATTTCTGAACTTAAAGTCGCATGACTGCCATGTGCTTATGACGCAATTGCTTCCAGTTGCATTAAGAGGAATTCTACCTCCACATGTACGTCTGGCCACCGTTAAGCTATGTGCATTCCTCAATGCAATTTCTCAGAAGGCAATCAATCCACTGGAACTTGCTGCTCTACAGAATGATGTGGTTCAATATCTTGTCAGCTTTGAGTTGGTGTTCCCTCCATCCTTCTTTGGTATCATGACACACCTCCTAGTTCATCGGGTCAAGGAGATCAATATTCTTGGTCCTGTGTTCCTGCATAATATGTTTCCCTTCGAGAGGTTTATGGGAGTCCTGAAGAAATATGTTCACCAGCGTGCTCGGCCAGAAGGAAGCATCGCAGAGGGCTATGGGGCGAGGAGGTCATTGAGTTCTGTGTTGAATTCATTCCTGAACTTGATCCAATTGGTGTTCCCCGAATCACGACACGAGGGAGACTGAGCGGAAAGGGAACGATAGGAAAGAAAACATACATCGGTGCGGGGGGACGATTATTTCAATAAAGCACACTACACGTTCTTCAAAACTCATCCGTGGTGGAGCCGTATTTCAAGAAACACAAGGACTTTCTACGATCCTAGTTCCCAGAGAAGAATGAAGCTTGGCTTATGCGTCAGCACATGGACACTTTCAGTGATTGGTTACGAAAAGAATGTCGGGGTAATGACCAGATTGATAAGCAATTGTATTTGTTGGCTAGGCAACCATCATGGCACATCCTCACGTTCAAAGGGTACGAGATAAATGGAAATACATTTTACACCCTATGCCAAGATAAAAAAAACACGAACCAAAACAGTGGGGTTCACGTAGATGCCACCGACCCGAATGGAAACAGACAAACATATTATGGCCGCATAAAGGAGATTTGGGAACTAGACTACGCACCTAATTTTAAAGTCCCCAAGAATACCGGAGGCGGGGTAACAGTTGACAAAGACTATGGAATAACAACAGTGGACCTCAACAATGTTGGTTACAAAGGTGAACCATTCGTCCTTGCTGCTGATGTGAATCAGGTGTTCTATGTGAAAGACATGTCTACAAAACAAAAGAGAGGGAAAAATGACAACAAATCAACGAATGAGCCAAAACGCCATATAGTTCTCTCAGGGAAAAGAAACATTATGGGAATTGAGGACAAGTCAGATATTTCAGAAGATTATGAAAGGGATGACTGAATCACGCCTTTCAATGTGACCAAAGATCCGAGTATCATGATAAATGCTGAGGACACTCCATGGTTACGTCAAGATCATGACCAAGGAACATAAGTCAAAAAGAAGATCACTACTGTGCCCGCCACTACACCACAACACCTAAAAAATACCTGTTGTCTATTGTTAAAAGTTAATAATTAGCGTTGAATGGTCGGTTGCTAAAGACTATCGTCAGACCGTCGGTCGCTAATATTGAATACTACGGCTTATAGCTTGTTGCTATAAATATTTAGCTTTTGCGTTGGATCGTCGGTCACTAAATATTTATAATATGGTCGGACTGTCCGTCGCTAAATAAAATTTCCATTGGCGCGGGCCTCTACCGCGAAAATTTTGGCCGAAATTTTCATTGGCGCGATGTATACGGGCCTCTCCCGCGAAAATTTTGGCCCAAAATAACATAGAAACCCAGTCACCGAACCCTAGACCAAATACACACCCTCTCACCCTCTCCTCCCGTTCGTCCACACGCGCGGCGCCATCCTACTGCTGCCGCCGCCCGCCCTGCAGATTCCTCAGCTACCGCCTGCAGGTTCCTCGGACGCCGGGCGGCCGCTTGCTCCGGCCAGCCACCCCTTGAGTTCACCTCGGCCGGCCGCCCCCGCAGCTCACCTCTGCCCGGCCGCCCGCCCCAGCCACCCACCCCGTCGCTCACCCTGCTGTCCGCCGCCCCACGCCTCGCCCCGGCGGGTGTCCCGCAGCTTCGCCCTGCTGGAGTCTGGAGAGCTGCCACACTACCCCGCCACCCGGGAGCGCCGGAGTCCGTGCGGCCGCCGCTGCCACTCTTCCAGGAGCCGCCCGTCCGGTTGTTCAAGGTAACTATTTTATGGATCTGTCAGAAGGAAGCAGCAGATGCATGTAAAGGCAGCGGATCCATATATTTTGGATTAGTTAGATGCATGTGCAGTATCTATTTTGGATTCGTTAGTTCGGCCTCATTTTTTTGGTGAATTTTTTTTCAGTCTCAAACTTGCGAGCACCAAGCAGGACTTATTTTATTTGCAATTCCATTATATTGTGCACAGATTCTCACTCAGCTAAGTGAGTGCAGGTGATTTTCTACTGACGAAATACTGAACCAAGTGCAGTCCTACTTGCTAGTTCTTGCTCCGTATTGAGTTCAGGTATTGCAAATGTGGATGGAAATCTTTGCAGTCATCCTCTTCCTAGTCTGTCTGTCGAGTGCTGTATTTCTGCCTTCTGATCTTGGAGTGCATGTGCCTTGTGATTCTTTGCTGGATTTGCTAGAATCCTGGATGCCTGGACATAAGCTAATCAGCCGTACAGAGTATTATGTATTAGATTATTGGCATGCTGATTTGATTTGTATAGTAATTTAATCTTCCTTGCCGCTGGATTATTTGATTTGTTTATATTTTCTTGTTCTCATTAGATTGTACGGCTGAACAATTAGGTATTTAGGCATCAGTTTGCTATTGTATCATTACATCACTAATTCTAGTTTTAAGATTTAGGCTTCTTTTATATAATTGGAGGTTTTATTTTAAGAAATATTAATGATGATTTTCAGCAGAACTTCAGGTTACTAATACTTTTAGTATCCTTTATTTTAAGAACTGGGGACAGGAATTCATTATTGGGTACATCTGAATCTAGTAGTTGTAGCTGAAAGAACAATTTTATTGGGTTCTATCCCTGATTGGTCTTCTTTCGAGCAGCTTGTTTAATGTAAAGTTTATATATGGTCAAATTAGTAGTTCTAGCTGCCTGTACTAACCGTGTTCCCTGTGGTCTTGTTCTGTCTACACACGAATTACTTTTTTGTTAACACTAAGATTGCTACTGTGGTACCATTTTAATAATGGTAATAACTCATTGGTTGCAGGTTACTCACTAACAGGGTACCTTGTGGGAATAATCCTGTTTGTGCTTCAACAACATATATTGAAGGGATTCATCAAGAGGTAAACATCAGCATGACCTTGAAGCTGATCATTTACTTCTGCCCTCCACTTTGATTCATGGTGTAAATTGACAATTAATATTGCATCCTTCATTTTTTTTGGTAAAGGAGCTGGTGAATAGCTTGCAAGCATTTCAAATTTTCCTGAACAATCATAGTAGCTGGCCTTCATTGCTGACAAGTTATTGGTTGAAAGAGCTTCTGTGACACGGTAAGGTTTTATTTATCTAGTTCTCGTTCATGACTACCAGATTGCCTTGCTCTGAGATACAAATTTTGTCTTGTGGTTGTATTGATGTGTGATTTTTTAGTGTAAAAGTATATATAAAGAAAGCCTCTTGATCTCCCCACTAGGGTCTATGGATAAAACATGGATTGAGAATGAGCCTAGGTACACATCAGATCTGTTTCTTAACTGCTTAGACTTAATGTTGTTAACATGAAACTTAACATGATGAATCCCATGTAGGCACACCAAGACATATATACAAGGCGTGAATGGTTTCATAGCTTATGCTTTTAAAAATTCAGCGATAGGAAACAAAATATTATGCCCTTGCAGAATGTGTGCTAACTCATTTTGGAGAGAGGCGTGTGATGTACGTGAACACTTGATATGTGATGGGTTTGTAAGGGGGTACACAACATGGAACTTCCATGGAGAAGCTAGTTCATCCAATGTGAATCCTGAGAATAGTGATGGTGCTATCCCCATTGAAGAGTCTGAAGATGATGAAATATCTGAATTGCTTAGGGACCTAGCTGGTGGTTTAGATGATAGAGGGGATTTTGAAGATAACAGTTCTGATCTGCAGCCTAGTGATGACCTACGAGCCCTCCAAAAGTTGGTGGAAGCCAATAGCCAAGAGCTGTACCCTACTTGCAAGAAATATAAGAAACTGCGTTTCTTGATTAGATTGCTTCACATCAAACTTCTTGGAGGGTGGACTGATAGAAGTTTTGACCTACTACTAGATCTTCTTAATGATGCATTGCCAGAGGGTTCAGCACTACCGAGAAACTTCCATGAATCTAAAAAGTTGATTAAATCCATAGGTCTTGGGTATATTAGTATCCATGCATGTGAAAACGACTGCATTCTGTATTGGAAGGACCATAAGGATTCTAATTCATGTCCAAAGTGTAATGTTTCAAGATGGAAATCAGTTAGGAACAGTCTAGATGGGAAGCATGTTTATAGCGTTCCTAAGAAGGTTCTCCGCTACTTTCCAATAAAGAAGAGTCTGCAAAGGTTGTTTCTATCATCTAAAACAGCGGCTCTTACAAGGTGGCATGATGAGGAGCGAACACGAGATGATTTTCTTAGGCATCCTGCTTGATTCTCCTCTTTGGAAAGACTTTGATGATAAGCATCCGAGTTTGCTAAGGACAGCCGCAATATCCGTCGGCATTTGCTACAGATGGATTTAATCCATATAGGAGCCAGAATATTAGTTATAGCATTTGGCCTGGTATATGTATACCATACAATTTTCCACCTTCAATGTGCATGAAGCAATCAAATTTCATCCTTTCTTTTTTTGATTCCTGGGAAGCATGCTCCCCGGTCATAATATGGATGTTTATTATGGACCACTCATTGAGGATTTGTTAGATATGTTTGTCAAAGGAGTTAGAACTTATGATCCTTCCAAGGGAAAGCATTTCCAAATTGCGTCTTTGCAAAGATGCGTGGACTATCCGCATTTCCCGTGTCTAGGATATGTGTCCGGTTGTGTTACATCCGTGAAGCAGCCTGTCCCGATTGCCACTCTTATATATGTTCATTTAGACTTGGTAATGGCAGCAAGACTTGCTATATGGGTCATCGTAGGTTCTTGCATGAAGAGCACCCATTTAGGTTTGATTATCGAAAATTTGGTTCAACCGAGCTTAGACAGGCACCGACTCCACTTTCTCGAGAGGAAATTTTAGAGTGTACTAAAGATCTAGTTACAGTTTATGGCAAGGATCCATCTGGAAAGAAACCAGCAAGCAAGAGACGCAAGGAAGGGGACCCACTAGTCATTTTCAAGAGGAGATCTATTTGGTTCAAGCTTCCATATTGGAAAGATTTGATGATGCGCCATAACTTTGATGTCATGCACATAGGGAAAAATGTTGATGAGAACTTTGTTAATACATTATTGGGTACCGATGGGAAATCTAAAGATAATCTAAATTCTCGCTTGGACCTTCAAGCTCTTGGTATTAGAAGTGACCTTCACCCTATTGAAATTGAAGACCAATTTTATATACCACCCACACCATATTCATTGGGTCCTGATGAGAAGAAATTATTTTGTGAAATATTAAAAGGGGTAAAGTTTCCTGCTGGTTATGCGCCTGATATTCGACACAATGTTCATGTTAATGAGAAAAAGGTGTTTGGGCTGAAGAATCATGAGTGTCACATTGTTCTGCAAGACTTATTACCGCTAGCTGTAAGAAAAATACTACCAGAGATAGTCAGTGCTGCAATTGTTCGTGTTAGTCATTTTTTTAAGAAGATTTCTGCACCTGTTTTTCGTAAAATTGACATGGATGATCTAGAGGCTGATATAGCTAAAACCTTGAGCCTTCTTGAGGCCATATTCCTTCCATCTTTCTTTGACATAATGGTACATTTGATGGTTCATCTTCCTGCCCAAGCAAGAATGGCTAGTCCAGTACATTTTCGTAGCATGTGGCCTGTTGAGAGGTAATTTCTTTGGCAGATTTGAACATAAGAAACAAACTGAATACATATTGAGTTTACACCATGATGAGGCTATTATATATGTGTATAGGTTTCTAATGCGACTTAAGGGTACTGTTCGTACAAAAAAAGCCATCCGGAGGGATCAATCATGGAGGGTTCTTTGTTTTTGACAGCCTTACACTTTGTGCCCGCTATTTACATGGGTCTAGTCAATTCTATCGACAAGTTACAGTTAATGAGGGGCTGATCACAGAAAATGCAAGTACAACTTTATTCCTCAGCACTGGTCGGGGGTTGGCTGGGAAGAGCACGGTGACTTTAGACCACAAGACTTGGCTTCAAGCACATAGATATGTCCTATTCAACAATGCTAATATAGAACCTTATTTGGAGTAAGTTTGCTAATTCACATGAGATCACAATTTAATTCGTATAGATGGTAAACTTACAAATTGACATTTGCAGCAAGTATGCTCATTATCTAACCTCAATTGGAGTTCAAAATCAACGAGATATAAACCGCATGCAACATGAATCCTTCCATGAGTGGTTTAGGTCACATGTAAGTAAGAAAAGAACTTGACATATGTTATTTTCTAGTTCACATATAACTCAGTAACAATCAAAGCATTTTGTTTAACCACAGGTGGAAGAAATGTCTGAGGAAGCACCAAATGAGATTAAAATTTTAGCTAAAGATGCCAATGATGGCAGCACGAAAGTACAGTAGCTATAGAATAAATGGATTTGATTTCCACACATATTCCTATGATGTAGGTAGGTCTATTCAAAATAGTGGGGTTGCTCTAGTTGCGTAAACAACATGCTTTGAAAGTGGAAACAACAATAACTTTGTACTGGGAAAGAAAACTTATTATGGAGTTATAAAGGATATTGTTGAACTGAACTATGCACATGAAGGTAGTAATGTGGTTCTTTTCAAGTGTGATTGGGTTGACAACCGTGTGGAAGATAAATGGGTTCAGACCGATCAATTTGGGGTCACCAAAGATTAGCTTTAAGCATTTATTTAATACTTGGTGAAAAAATTTCAGATGAGCCTTTCATTCTAGCATCACAAGCAGTTCAAGTCTTCTATGTTCCCCGATGGAATTGATACTTGAGTGGGTTACTTGTTTCTCAATCAAAACCAAGAGACTACTATGACATTGATAATTTAGAGATTGAGCATATTGAAAATGGCAATGGACTAGTTGTGCCATTGCCTGATTTAAATGCCGGTGTGACTGTGGATGTTGTTAATGGGATTATCCCTTCATTTAGAAACAGATATCGATGGTATACTTGTTGATCGAAAAAAAAGTCTAGGAAGCAAGCTAAGCAATAAGTCTTGATTGCACAATGTGGCTTCCATGTTTTTGTTGTTCTTTACTTGCAAAATAGTTGCATTTATGCCTGCATAATAAAATTTGGCTAACTTATTTGTTCTTTTTCGGGAGAAAAAAAATGTCAAGCGCAAGAGGAAACAATAGGGAAGCCTTTATCAATCCGTATGAGCTGCAGAAAATGGCTCTATGTGCAAGGAACAAAAAGAAGTTAGATGAATTGAGAATACCACAATGTGCAAATGCCATACGACAGGAAATTCAACCTAGGAAAAGAAAGGTCAGCCTAATCTTCCTATGATGTGCAGAATCACATGCAATTCTTTGCAGATTTATAGATGCTTAATTCACAATCACATGTTGTTTTTTTGCAGAAAACTCAGCAGAGCAACGAAGCAATAGCTAATAATCACAATTTGCGCCCAAGGCCTGAAAAGAACAAGTGCTTTGAGACTGCAATTGCAAATGAGGAGATTCCCGACCGTGAAACTACCGGAGACTTCTTAAGTGACAATGAAGGTGATGTCCGTAGCATGTATTATAACTTACCATAACTGTGATTTGTAGCAAATTCCTGATTACCTAACATTCTGCAGATATGCATAGTATTACAAAAAAAGAAGAGGAGAGGAAGGAGACTTAGTAAAATGGAGGATATATTATTAAGGGGAGGTTGGCAGCGTGCCCAAAATTAAAATAGAAGTAAATCCATTAGGGCAGGCTGTTGGAGAAAATTATAGGAAGCTTACTACTTGTATTGGAATTCAAGCATGGAAAATGCTGCCGGTTGGATACTCGATTGGAGGCTTGTGAATGCTTGACAAGAAGAGGGACCTTTGGAAGGACATAAAGGTACATGTCTATATAATGTCCAGATTAATTACGTTTACAGATTATGCTTTGTTTGTCTTGGTTGAAGTAGTATAAATGTCTGAAGATACAAAACATGTAGCACCAGCTAGCAATTGCCTTTCCCTACCCCTTGTTTGCTTGTACCCAGCCGCTGAGCCAAAATTTTGCATCTGAGTATGTAGTAGTGCATCCCTAACTGAACTCACTAGAAATGCTAGTTTGTACACAATCTGTAAACTAACTGAACTCACTGGCTTATTTTTCTTGACTTTCTAGGGCCGATTTGATATAGATGATAAAGCGGAGAACTGGTTTATGGCTAATGCTTGAATAAAGTGGAAGCGGTATAAAGGCGTAACTTAAGCGAAAATATTTTGATGAAACATTGACTGATGAGCAACTGAAGAACATAGATGGTCATACAAGTAAATGATGATGATGACCGGGATGCTCTTATCAAGATTTGGAGCTCTCCTGAGTCTCAAGTAAGGATTTACTAATATCAATCTGTTTTTTCAGTTACTTGCCTATTGGACCTTTTTTTTCAACATGCATATAGATGTAACACATGTTATCGTAGGCTCAGGCAACAAGAGGAAAAAACAATCGTGCAAAGCTTAAGTTTCTTCATACATCAGGCAGTGTGAGCTATGCTGCTACTGCACATAAAATGGTATAGAAACTTATCTTTGCCATCTGATCATTTCAATGGATAATTTTGGGGCCTTTTAGCTTGTGCCAATTTATAACTTATAGGGTCAGCAACTTAGGCGCCCTCCTTGAAGAGATGAAGTATTTATAAAAACACACACAAGAAAAAATGGAGTGCCTTTAGGGCCAGCAGCAAGCACAATTGTAAGTTTTCTAGAAAGCATGGACACTAGTTTGCTGCAATATGATGTAATAGTAGAAGTAATATAATAACCTGTAGTAGGACAATTCAGATGAAAGCATGGACACACTAGTTTTCCTATACAGGTTTATTAAGTCAAGGATTTATAAATATACATATTTGTTCTTCCTAGGATGATCTGAAAGAAATTGTTCAAGTCTATCCAGAGTTAATGGATAGGACGATTCAGCAAGGTGATGCTTTTGCTACTGTTTGTGGAGAAAAGAAGCCAAGAGGGCGAGTCCGTTGTTTGGGTCTAGGACCAACTCCTCAAGACATTGGTACCCCAGGACTGAAGGCATACACATCGACAAGGCTTCAAATACAAGTTTTGGCACGTCAAAAGGCTGAAAGTGAAAATTTAGTGCTACAACAACGTATCTTGGAATTGGAAAAAAGGGAGGAGCAAAGGATGGCGCGAGAATTTCAAAATCTGGAAGGGAACTCACAACATGGTTCTAACTCAAGGCAGCACATGGTAAAGTACTTTGAAAAACCTTTTCACAAAGATGGTTCTAGTTACATATTTAACCTTTTCACAAAGATGGTTCTAGTTACATATCTAAATTTTTGTCATATACTAGTCTAAACTTTTAGTATCTAGCATGTTTTAATTGTCATATTGCATTCAACACTTGCTTTGTTGTGACTGTTCTTCCCGTGCTTGATGTAGAGCCCAAGAGATGAGGAAATTGGTGAGGCCAATCAGCATGTTCAGGGTGAAAGAAGATGATGACTATGCAGAGAATGAAAACTATGACGATGAACCCGATGATGAGGATGATCAGCATGTTGCAGCCCATGCACCCTTGCACGCTATGAATATTACAGCATCACCAAGGAATGAAGTCCAGCGCTTTTCACATGATACACTTGTAATCTTCTCAACTTCTTTCAGATATTTTACTTGTGATTTAATAGGTGCTCAAAGATTGCATTTGTTCTTTCTCATAAGTGCATCATCTACTTCAGGTTGGCAAGGAGGTCATCTTATTTGCCATGTCCAAGAATGAGAAAGTGGCTAAGGCAACTGTTGTTTCATTAATCCAAACAATGAGCTTGGGGCTGAGGCTCTTGGAAAGAAATTTTGTGAAGTTATTGTGAATGTTGTCCTAAAACGTGAAACACTTCTGCCACGCCCTTATGCTGAAATGAAGACCCTAGGCGATGCTGTACAGATGCCAGTTGCTTGGCAATTTAATCGAGTAATGTTGACTTAATTCTATTCTCTTTTTTGATATATTTGTGGTGAGTATCTATAGTCTCTAACTAATTGTATTTGTGACAGCTGAAGGAATACATGTCATCTCGGGTTGTTACTGGATCTCAGAGATCTTCTCAAGGTGCTGCAGGATCGTCTCGGAGACGTTAGGCGGTGCTAGCTTGTTGACAGGAAGTCATTGAAGTAGTTGGGAGCAAGTTAGAACATTGGGTTTGCTGGTAGCAACTTGTTGGTAGGAAGCCATTGAACTATCTTATGGTGAACTATACTTGCTAGCTTTTGGATCACTTTTGGATTGGATCACTTTTGGATGATGGCTTCTGCTTAACAGGAAACAATGTTTGGTTGTCATTTGCATTTTGTAATCAACTTTATGCTTCTGTGCTGGCTTAGTTGATGTTAACAAGGCTACTGACATGATTATTCATGTACTCATTTGATACTGATTTAAATGAATGAGAGGATGATTAATGTGCCTACTTGTGAATGTCATTTAATATTGTATTGGTGCTGAATGTTCTGTCTAATTTAAAATTTTAAATAGATTTGAATACATCTGCTGATTGTTTTGCCTATTTAATTGAGATCGATGGATAGTCGATTCTTTGAAAGTTGTTCATTGCAATGAACTGTCAGTTGCTAATCCGTATAACAGATTGTCAGTTGCTAAAAATAGGACCTACGAACTGTCCGTTGCTAAAAACAATGTCCGTTGCCATATCTTTTTAACCACGGCTGTAATAGCTACTGCAGGGGTCCGTTGCTAAAACGATTTAGCAACTGACTATCCGTTGTCAGATGCAGGGCTTTTAGCAACTCCAAAGTAGTTGCTACTTTAAGGTTGTGGTGTAGTGCGCCTAATAAATAGAGTGTATTAGAGTATGTGTATGTGACAATTGTAACGTAAGATGTAATGGTGACTGTGGCATTGCTATTATAATCTATGGAAAGATTTTATGTTTCCAAATTTATTATGAAAGCAATTAGACAAAAAAGAAATGAAACTGTTATTTTTAACAAATTAGTATCTATTCTTTTATTTACTATGCAATTAACAAAATTAATCTAATTATTATAAGCATAAATAAATAAGAAATAGGTTAAATCTTTAAAGAATGATGATAAATGAATAAAATTTACGTTTAAATAATGTATTTATGTTTGCTATTATAAGGGATGGAAAGATTTTATTTTACTAAATTTATTATAAAAGCAATTAGACAAAAAAATAGAAATAGAACAGGAACTTTTAAAAAAAAATTTATACCCATTCTTTTTTATTTACTATGCAATTAACAAAAATAATCTATTTAGAAATAGCATAGATAAACAAAAATAATCTAATATAAACAGTGATGATGGGGGACGTGATTCCCGATCTTCCGTTAGGTTCTAGATAACTCTCGTTTTTGGTGGAACGCGACATACCGATCCGGCTTCAGATCAAAAGATTCGAACCCCGCAACCTTAGCACCACGAATCCTCTGGTTATCAACCGTGTCACCAACCGGTTGACCTCGCCAAGAAGGCTAATCCGTGCTGTGAAAACGAAGAACACAAGCAAGAACTCAAAAGAACGTAGCTCGAGAAATTGGGACAACTGCAGATGAATGATTAAGTTCTCAAGTTGGGGTTCCACAAACCGACAAAACGGTGACTGTCAATGGACAGATTAATCTTAAGCAAAACTCAAACCCTAACTTGGGCGATGGCTACTGATTATAAAGAGTCTAAGGTCGTGCAAGACCCCCTAGACGCACCCCTAATGGGTTCCAACACGATACAAGGGCCATAGACCAAAATACGACGTCGCAGCGTCGGGGCAGATTCTGGACATCAACTTGTTCGGACGATTCCCGATGACTCCGGATGAATTTGGGCCTCCAACAAGACTCATTGGAAAGCTCTTCTCGTTATCTTTCTTTAGAGTCTAAGAACGTCCAATTCTGAGTCCAGATGCATCCTGGGCGTTCAAATTAGTACAGACTGCTCCTGGACTCCGAAACGGATTCGAAGTCGACTTGGTCTAGGCCTCCACCTTGACTTGAGCGCCCTTGCTGGCCTTCCACGCCTCCAAGCCCTCTTCTATGTATCTCCCGGTCCTCTCCATGATTCCTAATCATAATATAATCATTAGGTAGTAATATATTCTCCAAATCATATAAAGAGTGGCTTAGGAACGAGCTCACCTGTAAATTTAATTGTCGCGCGCGAGCTCTTGTGATTGGACCTTGAATATTCAACAGAGGATCATTGAGTGCATCTGAAGGAGTGATGTCCTCATCATCCTTCCCCTCTTGAATCGGAGTCATCCTCGACTCAAGCTCATCTTCTTCTCCCAAGTATGGTGTCAAATCTGCAATGTTAAAAGAAGGACTAACCCCGAACTCGGGTGGCAACTCAAGTTTGTATGCATTATCATTTATTTTCTCAATTACTTTATAAGGACCAGCAGCTCTTGGCATTAATTTAGACTTACGCAGCTCTGGAAACCTATCCTTTCTCAAATGTAACCATACCAAATCACCTGGTTCAAGTTTAATTTCTTTCCTACCTTCACTTCCAGCAGTTCTATACTTTTCATTCATCTTTTCGATATTTTCTTTAGTTGTTTCATGCAACTTGCGAATAAATTCAGCACGTGCACTAGCATCACTATGTGTTCTTTCAGTGGTAGGTAAAGGCAAAAGATCAATGGGAGCATGAGGGTTAAAACCATACACCACCTGAAAAGGACTTACCTTAGTAGTAGAATGTATCGCCCGATTGTAAGCAAACTCCACATGAGGCAAACATTCGTCCCACATCTTTAAATTTTTCTTCAAAATAGCTCTCAACATGGTGCCCAAAGTGCGGTTTACTACCTCTGTTTGGCCATCAGTTTGTAGGTGATAAGTTGTAGAAAACAATAATTTCGTACCCAACTTATTCCAAAGAGTGCGCCAAAAATGACTCAAGAATTTTGCATCGCGATCTGAAACAATAGTACAAGGCATACCATGCAAGCGAACAATCTCTTTGAAAAAGAGGTCAGCAATAAGAACAGCATCATCACTTTTATGACAAGGTATAAAATGAGCCATCTTAGAAAATCGATCCACAACAACAAAAATGCTATCCCTCCCCCTTTTAGTCCTAGGCAATCCTAAAACAAAGTCCATCGAAATATCCGCCCAAGGAATAGAAGGAACAGGAAGAGGCATGTACAAACCATGTGGATTCAAGCGAGACTTAGCTTTTTGACATGTGGGGCAGCGTGCCACGAACCGCTCAACATCTCTCCTCATCCTTGGCCAAAAGAAGTGTGTGGCCAGCATATCCTCCATCTTTTTAGCACCAAAATGTCCCATCAAACCTCCGCCATGTGCTTTCTTACGCAACAACATGAGACGAACGGAACCAAGCTGGAATGCATAGACGGTTAGCTCTAAACACAAAACCATCATTGATCACAAACTTGTTCCAAGTACGTCCCTCTTTACAATTCAGCAAAGACATCTTTAAAAGAAGGATCAAGCAAATATTGTTCTTTTTTATTGATTCAAGTCCAAAAATCCTACAATCAAGTTGGGACAAGAAAGCATAGCGTCGAGACAAGGCATCAGCAATCACATTATCCTTTCCCTTCTTATGTTTAATAATATAAGGAAAAGATTCAATAAATTCAACCCACTTAGCATGCCTACAATTCAGATTATTTTGAGAACGAAGATACTTAAGCGATTCGTGATCTGAATGTATAACAAATTCTTTAGGCCACAAATAATGATGCCACGTCTCTAAAGAATGTACAAGTGCATACAATTCTTTATCATACGTAGAGTAATTAAGAACAGGACCATGCAATTTTTCGCTAAAGTATGCAACAGGCTTACCTTCTTGCATCAAAACACCTCCAATGCCAACTCCACTAGCATCACATTCGAGCTCAAAAGTCTTACCAAAGTTAGGAAGTTGCAGCAATGGCGCGTGTGTAAGCTTGTCCTTCAAAGTGTCAAAGGACGTCTCTTGTGCCTTACCCCAATGAAACACCACACCTTTCTTTGTCAACTCATGCAATGGGGCAGCAAGGGCGCTGAAATCCTTGACAAAGCGACGATAGAAACCTGCAAGACCAAGAAAACTTCTCACCTGTGTGATGCTTGTAGGCAGTGGCCAACTCCTTATGGCTTCAATTTTCATCTCATCCACTTGAATTCCCTGTGGAGTAACAACATAGCCAAGAAAAGAGACTCGATCCGTGCAGAAGATGCACTTCTCAAGGTTACCAAATAAACGTGCATCGCGCAAAGCATTAAAAACAGCACGTAAGTGTTCCATATGTTCATCCAAAGACTTGCTGAAAATCAGTATATCATCAAAGTAAACTACCACAAATCGACCAATGAAAGCTCTTAAAACCTCATTCATTAAGCGCATGAAAGTACTAGGTGCATTAGTCAAACCGAAAGGCATTACTAACCACTCATACAACCCGAATTTAGTTTTGAAAGCCGTTTTCCATTCATCGCCAAGTTTCATTCTAATTTGGTGGTAGCCACTACGCAAGTCAATCTTTGTGAAAATTACAGAGCCACACAACTCATCGAGCATGTCATCAAGCCTAGGAATAGGGTGACGATATCTAATAGTAATATTATTAATGGCTCTACAATCAACACACATACGCCAAGAACCATCTTTTTTAGGAACCAAAATGATCGAACAAAGACAAGGACTAAGGCTCTCACGTACATACCTGCGGTCCAAAAGATCTTGGACTTGGCGCTGAATCTCCTTAGTCTCCTCAGGATTGGCACGATAGGCAGCTCGGTTTGGTAGACTCGCTCCAGGAATTAAGTCAATCTGGTGCTCGATCCCTCAAATGGGTGGAAGTCCTGGAGGTACCTCAGTAGGAAAAATGTCCTCGTACTCCTGCAAAAGGTTAGTGACAGAGGGTGGCAAAATGCTAGCTATGTCATCAATAGAAAATAAAGCATCTTTGCATACCAAAGCATAACATATATCATCGACTTGAGCAAGATTAGATTTATTTGCAAGCATAACAGGATGTTTCAATTTAGCTATGTCTTTGCTTGTCGGTGTAGAAGCTTGTTTAGTTTCATTCTCGACAACTTCGCTCTCTATCGGCTTGAACAATTTGAGCGGGGGTCATAGGTACCAAAGTAATATTTTTACCTTTGTGCATAAAAGTATATTTATTACTTCTTCCATGGTGGATCGCATCATTATCAAATTCCCAAGGCCTACCCAATAAAAGAGAACAAGCTTGCATAGGGACCACATCACAATCTACAAAATCGGAATATGTACCAAGGGAGAAGTGTGCGGCGTGTTGTTTACGTTACCTTAGCCTTACCTGAGTCGTTTAGCCACTGAATATGGTATGGATGTCGATGTGGTCGAGTTGGCAAGTCAAGCTTCTTAACTAAATCGAGAACTCACCGGTTTGTTGCAGCTCCCTCCATCAATGATGACCCATGCACGCCGCTCCTTGATGACGAACAAAATCTGAAACAAGTTGTGGCGCTGCAATCGTTCTACTTCTCTCCGGTGTGTACTAAGAACCCATTTGCACAATGATTGTCTTGTTTGTTGACCGGCATCTTCAATGCTTAAAGACAATTCTGCATCGAAGGTGGGCTGTTCTTCAATTTCATCCTCCACATCAGAAGTGCTCACATAGCCTCCATCGTCTGTAGCAATATATGTTCGCTTGCTAGGATAGTCCCTAGCGACATGACCAATCCCATGGCAGCGATGGCACTGAATGGATGAAGAGCGTCCGGTGGAGGAGACCGAAGAAGCACTCTTGGGCGGTTCCTGCAAACGAGACTTACCAGCGGCTGAAGGGGAAGACGACTGCTTTGAGTTGTTCGCCTGCTTCGCTTCTTTGAGTTGATGGAGATGCTCCCAAAGACTTGGGGGCCTGAAACGTTGTCGCCTTGGGTGTGAAGGGGCTGCTATAGTTTCTACCCTTCTGAAGCTGTTGTCATCCCTGCAATTCCTTCTCTGCAAGCATAGCAAGCTGGAACAACTGGTTGGTAGTATTAAAATCTTTATAATCAACAATATCCTGAATTTCCCGTATCAAACCACCATAAAAACGACAAATTTTATCCTCGGAATCCTCCTCTATACCACAACGCAGCATACCCTTTTGAAGCTCAGCAAAATATTCTTGAGCAGACATATCCCTACGCTCTAAACGTTGCAATTTTTTTTTAAGTAAATCACGTTTGTAAGAAGGAGGAACAAATCTATCACGTATTCTTTGTTTTTAGCCCGTCCCATGATAAAGGTTTTGGATCTAAAGTTTGCCACCAGATTATAGCAAAATCTTTAAATTCGCTAGTGGCATGTCTAACCTTATAGCAACCCGGGCACTCCATGGGACTCAAATTTTTGTTCTCTTGTCATCTCCCGGTCAAGATATTCCTCGGCGTCATATTTGCCATGAAAAGGAGGTATGGTGAATTTTACCTTAGCAAAAGGATCATCTTTACCTTCATTCCGTCGCCCTCGAGGTCCTCCTCCCATACCTGTTCTGTTATATTCTAGCCGTCGACGCAGTTTATTCTCATTTGTGGATCTTTCATCAAGATTACCATCAGGTTTGTAGACTTTATCTTCCTCAAGCACTTGGCTGAAATCGAAATCCTCGTTGGCATTGGTCTCAAGCTCTTGTACCTTCCACGATAGTGTGGGCCGTCGCTTGTCCACACCCCTCAACAGTAGTTGAGTTCTTTAACTTCCTTCACTAGCTTTTCCATCCGCTCAAGCATCATAGCCTTGAATTCCTGCAAATCGACTAGACAAAAGCGAGAACGTCGTCGGCATGGTTAGTTGTCAAAGAAATTCCCCTAACAACTACTTATGGGTTACTTAGTGGAATCACACCCTCACAGGCGTCTTACCAAGTCCTTACCGATGTTCTTACAATTACAAGCGGATGGTAACACACGGTGGGCGGTTGTGATACACAATGGAGATGTGGCACCACGATTGCAAGGGTCCTTTTTTTATCTTGATCCCAAGAATATGTGGAGCTTGGAAGGCACAAAAGGAGAATAATATGTATATATGGCACACAAGTCGATAATGAGATAGTAATGCTTTGAATTATAGTCCTAAGTACTTCTCGTTCTTTGGTGTCTAGTGCTTGCAAGTCCCAGATGTGTGAGGAGCAAATAGGAGAAACAAATATGATGGATGACAAGGCGCACAAAAAACAAACGACTAGAGACACCGGATAGCACACGCTCACTTTGCCGAGGGCTCGGATTTTTCCTTTTTCCTGAATTTTCCTCGGATTTTCTCAAAAGGCAATAGTAGAAATCAAACTTTTTTTATTTTTTCTATATTTTTTTATTTTTCTCTGATCAAGGATGACAAAAGATGTAACCACAAAAATTGGCACCTCCAACTGAAGTGAGATGTGGTCTACAGAAAATCAGCACGTTCTCTGAAAAGCGTGCAGAACCCTTGACAATTTTTTTTCTTTATTTTCCCGTTTTTTTGGCAATTTTACGAAACCAAACAGGCCGAAGGCAAGTTTGGGTCACCTCAGAATAGTGTCAAGAATCTGCTCAATTTTTTCAGATTTTTTTAGATAACCGAGCGAAAAGTTATGCTGTTTTTAAGGAAGGTACCTCAAGTTATGTTTTTTCGAAAGGCACAACACGGGGCGGCGGTTAGGGCAAAAGCGTCCCCAAACTCCAACACCGATCACAGTATTCGCCCGGATGATGTAAGGAGGGCTGCGATGCAGGCGAAATAACAGCGGCGTGCAACCTATCTAGGTTAGCGCGGCGGCGAGAGATCACACAAGACGGCTAGCGGGGGCAAGTCGAGTAATGTGGTGGCTTCGACTTGTGTTTGGGGATAGTGGATAGGGTAGATACGATTGAGAAAACTCACACAATGAACTCTAACACAACCTAACGAGCAACAAGATCTCGACCTGGACACAAAGTCAACACAACGAACTCTGAAACCGAAATATGCAAAGGTTAAGGCGCGGAGAGGTTGTAGGATAGAAAAACGAATATGGCCGTGGACTATGGGATGAAAACCAAAACGCGAACTAAGGGATAATTTCGAACCTAACGGTATACCTTAAGCTCTGAATATCACTTGATGGGGACGTGATTCCCGATCTTCCGTTAGGTTCTGGATAACTCTCGTTTTTGGTGGAACGCGACACACCGATCCGGCTTCAGATCAAAAGATCCGAACCCTGCAACCTTAGTACCACGAATCCTCTGGTTATCAACCGTGTCATCAACCAGTTGACCTCGCCAAGAAGGCTAATCCGTGCCTGCAAAAACAAAGAACACAAGCAAGAACTCGAAAGAACGCAGTTCAGAAATTGGGACAACTGCAGATGAATGATTAAGTTCTCAAGTTGGGGTTCCACAAACCGATGAAACGGCGACTGTCAATGGACAGATTAATCTTAAGCAAAACCCAAACCCTAACTTGGGCGATGGCTACTGATTATAAAGAGTCTAAGGTCGTGCAAGACCCCCTAGACGCACCCCTAATGGGTTCCAACACGATATAAGGCCCATAGACCAAAATACGACGTCACAGCGTCGGGGCAGATTCTGGATGTCAACTTGTTCGGATGATTCCTGATGACTCCGGATGAATTTGGGCCTCCAACAAGACTCATTGGAAAGCTCTTCTCGTTATCTTTCTTTAGAGTCTAAGAACGTCCAATTCCGAGTCCGAACGCATCCTGGGCGTCCAAATTAGTACAGACTGCTCCTGGACTCCGAAACGGATTCGAAGTCGACTTGGTCTAGGCCTCCACCTTGACTTGAGCGCCCTTGCTGGCCTTCCACGCCTCCAAGCCCTCTTCTATGTATCTCCCGGTCCTCTCCATGATTCCTAATCATAATATAATCATTTGGTAGTAATATATTCTCCAAATCATATAAAGAGTGGCTTAGGAACGAGCTCACTGTAAATTTAATTGTCGCCACGCGAGCTCTTGTGATTGGACCTTGAATATTCAGCGGAGGATCATTCGGTGTATCTAAAGGAGTGATGTCCTCATCAAGTGATTTTGGAGATAAATAGTGAATATTACGTATATCATGATTTTAGAGATAAATAGTGATACATGAACAAAATTTACGTTAAAATAATGCAAAAACAAATTTCCTATTGAAAACAACTACTTTAAAGTATTTTAATTAAGTCAAATATTTTGCATTAACAAAATACTAATTGTTTTTTATATTTATGTTTGAAATTATAAGGTGAGATAATAATTTATGTTCAAAAAAATTTCTACAAAGTGCAATTAAGCAAAAAAACGAAATGCAATTGTTATTTTTTAAAAATTTATACCTAGTATTTAATT
Organism: Chrysopogon serrulatus; assembly: GCA_015844335.1. Classification (NCBI taxonomy): domain Eukaryota; kingdom Viridiplantae; phylum Streptophyta; class Magnoliopsida; order Poales; family Poaceae; genus Chrysopogon; species Chrysopogon serrulatus. The sequence continues at coordinate 212,683 of JADLZL010006205.1, read as the reverse complement.
TACTTGACAATAAACAAGTTTTAACATATTTATTATAGGTTATTAAAAAGGAAAAACAAAAGGTAACTACCAGTACATTCGGGATGTAGGGCAAAACCTTTTTAGTCCTGGTTGGTACCATGCACGGGGACTAAAAACACCTTTAGTCCCGGTTGTTGATGACAACCGGGACTAAAGGTGGCACCTTTAGTCCCGGGCCTCTCCACCAACCGGGACTAAAGGTGTTTTAGTCCCGGTGCGTGGTACCAACCGGGACTAAAAGTCCCGGCGGGTACTTAAAGTGCATGTCGTCCTTCTTCTTCCTCTAGCCACCAGATCGGCGTCGCCGCCGCGCCGCCGCCGTCCGTCCGAGAGCTAACCCCAGACCATCGCCGTCGCCGTCCACTGCCCGTTGACCTCGCCGTCCTCGAGCCCGCCACGCCGCTCCCTCCTCCACCACCGTCGACCCGGCCATCTCCATCCTCCACCGCTCCCTCCACGCCGTCCTCGGCTGGCAGGCGGCCGCCTCCTCGCCATCCGTCTCGACTCCGTGCGTGCCCGCCCTCTCCCTCTCAGACACCCGCGTCCGGCCCTCTCCCTCCACGCCCGACCCGCCTCCTCGCCGTCCGTAGCGTCGACCCAGCGCGCTGCCTCTCCGACACCGGGTTCGGCCGGTGACCCAGCGTGGCCATCCTCTCCCGCAGCGGCCCCGGAGCGACCCTGCTGCGGCCGTCCTCCACCTTGCCCAGCTGGCTGTGTGCCATCTTCTTTGTGTGCCCGCGCGTCTTTGCCTTGCCGTGCGTCTTTGCTTTGCCAGCGTCGTGCGTCTTTGCCGCCGTGTCTTGTACCGCGCCTTGCCGTCTTCTTTGTGCCGCCGTGCCGCCTTGCCGTGCATCTCACGTCTGTGGCACTGGCGGGTAGCCGTCCTTTTCATGTGTTGTATCATCGGCCATCGAGCCAAGATCCCGATTGGTGTATGTATATATGTGTGTGTGTGTGTGTGTGTGTGTGTGATGGCCGGCCATCGAGCGCGGCGATGATAGTAACTCTGCAGGGGCCGTTGGCGACAAAGCACGTTAAACCGCTATAGCATTGTATCCAATACGCTAAATCGAAACCCTATTTGAATACCCTAATTTAATCCGATACGCTAATTCGAAACCCTAATTCGAAACCCTAATTTGATCCGATACGCTAATTCGAAACCCTAATTCGAAACCCTAATTGAAAACCCTAATTTGATCCGATACGCTAATTTCAAACCATAATTGAAACCATAATTTGATCCGATAAGCTAATTCGAAACCCTAATTGAAAACCCTAATTTGATCCGATACGCTAATTTGAAACCCTAATTCGAATCCCTTATTTGATCCCATACGCTAATCCTATTTGAAACCCTAATTTGATCCGATACGCTAATTGGAAACCTTAATTGAAAACCCGACTTTGATCTGATACGCTAATTTGAAACCCTAATTTGATCCGATACGTAAATCCTATTCGAAACCCTAATTTGATTCGATACACGTTAATCTTATTCGAAACCCTAATTTGATTTCATACACTAACCCTGATTTATTATAGGTTATTAAAAAGAAAAGACATACACTTAGTGTATGGATACGCTTAGTGTATATTTCACTTATGTTTCCACTGCTTAGTGTATATTTCTTTATGTGCAATATAGTATATATATAGGGTTAGGGTTTACATGCATGTATAAAGATTGTTTTTATTTTTCTTTTTTCTTATGGCGGTACATGATAAATTGAATTCTAACATCTTTCACATATATTTGCAGGAATGGCCGATCCGAATGATAACATGGATGATGCAATGATGGACCTAATCAACAGCGGTGGCAATCAAAATCCCCAAGTCCAAGGTGAAGACAATGAACAAATAGATGATGGGAGTCAGCACTTCGCTGATTATGAAGAACTTGTGGGAGACAATCCTGATGAGGTCTATCTACAATCTAGTATATATGTATATACATGAAATTAAAATGAATGACTTTTGTATTAATATATTTATACTTATTTGTCTAGCCCTCTAGATCAGCGACAACTACCGGGAGTAGTAGAAAAGTGCGAGGCCCAAAGAAGCCGTTGGAGGGTCGGTACATTCTGTCGGAATTCGACGAGGGTACAAGCCAAGTACTTGGGGAACATTCAAAGAAATTTGTTGCGCACTGTGGATACCTAGTAAGGGACAGGCTCCCGATCAGTGCTCGAGAATGGAGGCAACGGAAAGATGACCCTACTATTAGTTATGTCTCGGATCGTGACAAGGAATTGCTATGGCTAGATATCCTTCAACATTTCACGCTCGATACAGGGATGAAGCTTTGAAGGAGAAGGTTCAAATTTGGGCTATGCAGAAGATGGCCAAACAATTTCAGGCTTGGAAGAAGAAACTCCACAAGACTTTTGTTGCACATAACCGGACACCGGATTTCACCAACAAGGCCTATGTCAAGTTGAGGCCTTTTTGGGATGAGTTCGTATAATTTAAGAACTCGGATGAGGGTCGAGCACGGATGATCCGTAATCGGGAAAAATGCTAGACACAAGCAATACCACCATCACTTGGGTTCAGGTGGCTACCGGAGTGCTATTCCCAAGTGGTAGAAGCTGGAACAGGAGATTGTTGATAAGGGATGGAACCAGAATCACTGCACTGGCCTGAGCGCGCCAAGTATTGGTTCTTCGGTCATGGGGGAACCCAGGACCTAGAGACCGGAAAGGTAGTGTACGGCGAGAAGCTGTAGAGAGTGGGACAGAGAATGGCCTATGCCCGAGAATTAGTTGAAAGTGGCACCTGGCAGCCAAATAGAGAGAAGGATGAGCTGACATACGTCCTGGAGACTGCTGAACACGGTGGACGAACAAGAGGCTATGGGGAGATATCGTGGGAGCATGACTTCCCTAAAGATAGACCCACTTATAGAAGCCGCCAAAGAAAGAAGGAAGAGGAGGCAGAGCGATTGCGTAGGTTGGAGGCAATGGTGATGGAGTCACGCCGCGCTCGTGAAGCGATACAAAATGAGAGAAAGCACTTGAAGAGAGAATGAACGAGGAAATCAAAAGGCAAGTGCAGGAAGCATTAAGTTCTATGTAAAGGCAAACTGCATCAGAGCCTGGAGTCAACATTAGCCCCCCCGGTCAGTTGAAAAGCAGTTGCGCTTCCACGGAGGTGCCAACTATTCAAGACGACGTGGGGCTGTGCTTTCCGGTGGATGACGTCACTGAAGCTAAGACAACATGTGAGCTACATATTCCACAGGGGGCTGCCACAGTCATGGTTGCTGTCGGTGTTGTAACTCATATCGACCCTACAAAGACACCAAGAATCCATGGGGCGATAGTTCCAGCTGTATATGCTAGTGTCTCGGTGGATAGAGTTGTCAAAGGCTTCAAAAATGTGCAGCTTGAGATAGAAGGAGGTGATGGAGAGAAGACTCTAGGACAAGCAGAGAAGGCTTTCATTTGTTGGCGCAAGCGCTACATCATTATTCCTGGGGCATCACCTAGTGGTCAACCATCACCTCCTCGTCATGAACCTAACCCTAGGTGCGGATGAAACTTGGCGATACATTTATTCACTAACTTTATTTTGCATTCCCTTAGTTAGCGGTTTATATTACTCATATACCTCATTGGTTTCACAGGTGGTCACCAACATGTCATAGTCTTTGCGGGTGATGACGAGGCAAAGGCAAGACACGGGCCACAGCATCGCCTCGGGCTGCAACACCACCACCTCGGGCTCCAACACCGACACCTCGGGCTCCATCGCCGCCACCTCGGGCTCCAACCCCATCGCCAAAGAAGAAATCCTCCGAAAAGAAACAACCTATCATTCCTAAGAAGCTGTCCTATGAGAAGACTGCTGCAGAAATAGAGGCTTCGGTAAAGTCAGATGTGGACAGTTTCTTCAAGAGACTTAAGGATGAAAGAGAATCCAAGCGAAACCCTAAGAAGCCATACCTCTTACTAAAGCCAGAACTTCTACGGCAAAGGGTTGAGGCTCAACAAAAAAAGAGGCGTCAAGCTCAGAAAAATCATCATCTTTATCCGACTATGATCGCACTCTAAGCAAATCAATAGAAGAAGGGAATAAGAAAGAGAAAAGAGCACGCAAGGGTGTAGCACAGCTCGGGGAACAATCAAAGCAATCGGTGCCCCGGCTAGTCATTGGGAATGAATATGGTTCAAACATCGACGTGCTAGACCAAATAGATACCTCCAGTTTGCACTATGAGGATCTTGAAAATTTTTTTACGGACACTGGTCTTACCTTATCCCAAATGATAGCTGGGGAAGCAATTGAAAGTGCAAAAGAAATTGATCATTGGCAGAAGACACATGAATATGGCAAGAGTCTATTCAACCCTGTGGCCCTCAGCAAACTTGGCACGCAGATGTACTTGCTAAACCAGTGGTACCTTGCGGCGTGTGGCGAGAAGAGCGTATGATGACTATATCTGCGTCCGAATTAGAAACCATCATTACTTCCGTGGTGATGATATTATTTATGTTCAATTTAATGAGCTACACCCGGTTATGCCACATGGACGCTCTGGACAAAGCTCTAATCACCGCTTCATCTGTAAGTGATTCTTTCTTTTAATAATGTCACTTGTAACTTATCATGTATATGTATAACTAATTACGTAAAACCAGCTATACATATGCGAAAACATGATGAGGGACCTCGAGCTAGAAATGACAAGGAGATTGGATTTGTAGATCCTTATATTGTATTCAAAGACCCCAAGACTCCGTATGTCTTATGGAGAGTTCAAACGGAGAGAAATCTACGGAGGTACTTGATCAATCAAAAGGATAAAAGATATATACTCTTTCCCTATAACTTTAAGTAAGTATCGTTATCGTGTGTAGATTCTATTAAACCAATTAATTAGATCATTATGAAGATATATAATTATTTTGCCTACACACAAATGCAACTATCATTGGATACTAATTGTGATTGATCTCTAGCAATGTCATTTGCAAATCTATGACTCGTTGAGAAAACCACTGGAAGATTACCAAGAAATGATAGATATTATCCAAGGGTAACTTCGATCTTTAAATATTAATTTCAGCTCTTTAACTCGGTAATAGATAATTAATAATGATCATTTTATTGCTAGGGTTTGGGCTGGCTTCGTGCAACAACACCGTCTAGATTTGAAAGCGCCACTTTCAAAGCCTATCCTACTTCAATGGATTACTCAAGCGCCCCCACCGGGCAGAAATTTGTGTGGCTACTATGTCCGCGAATTTCGACGGTCTATGAAAAAAGAACAAATCTTGAGCACGCAAAAGTATGTAACATGTATATATAATAAGTTCATTTCATTTATTTATTGCTATTTAATAAATATTATTCATACCTCTAACTTTTTTCTTTAATGTCTACTGAAGAAGACGTGGTTGAGGCAGAAGGTGTTGGATGAAGTCCGCCTAAAAGGAATTCGAGACAATCGCAGCGTTTCTTAACGACCAAGTCTTGAATCCCGCCGACGAGTACTACTTCAACCCCGACGAGCCAATGAAACCAAACCAAGATGATCATTTGTACGACGCTTGAGTGGCGGAGAACAATTAAGTTGTTAATACTTTATCCGTGATGGATATGTGTAAATATTATATTATAGACCTATAGACATGTATAATATATAAATAGTGTTATATAGTATATTTATATGTAATGCTTTGTCAATTATATAAATTATAGGTGCTTGGCGTCTACATAAACAAGCAACAATACGCATTCGAAAATAATAATAATAATAATATAATTGTAAACCCAGAAATGGAAAACCAAAAGAAAAGAAAAGGAAAAAGAAAAGGAAAAAGAAAAAAATCTCTTTAGTCCTGGTTGGTAACACCAACCGGGACTAAAAGGGGCGGCAGTGGCGCACTCGGCACATCCTTTAGTCCCGGTTGGTGTTACCAACCGGGACTAAAGGTGGACCTTTAGTACCGGGCCGCGGGACCGGGACTAAAGGTGGGACATTTAGTCCCGAAACCTTAGTCCCGGCTCCGCAGCCGGGACTAAAGGCCGTTTAGGCCCGGGACTACAGCCCTGTTCTGTAGTAGTGGTCCCGATTCCGGAGCCGGGACTAAAGGCCGTTTCGGTCCGGGGCTAAAGCCCTGCCCTGTAGTAGTGCGAGTCCACCATGTTGGCAGCAGCCCTGGTTTAGTCCCTAATGCAAGGATTTGATAAGAGTTGGCGCTGTATAGTTCTCTACCTCACTACAATCAAGGCAGTGCACGAAGATAGAATGGTGCAGAGCTCTCTGAGGTTTTATGTATATATAGAGAACAGCATAGCATTGTGGTTCTGATCTTGTGTGTCTTCGGAAAAGCTAACCATCCAACCATACTGAAGAGTGGTGTTTAGCACACTAGGCAATCTGCGCTTACGTAGTGTTTTGAAAGCCATCCACTTATGAAGTTCTTAGTTAACTAGTGACCTGACTGAAGAGCCAGCAGGCTATAAGTAAAGTACGTCTTCAGTTTAAGATCGATACTACTAATATTTTTGTTTCCTTGTTAACCTAGAAAATTTTCCTTCTTAGCCTAGAAAATTTCATTGAACTCTGCGTGCAGTGTTGCGTGCTTCGACCAATGGATGGAGCAAGCGCAACAAAATAAGGCCTACATGGGATGCGCATTGATCAAACTATTTTAAGTTTGGTTAAGTTTATAAAAAACTTTAGCAATATTTATATCTATAAATAAGTTTATTATGAAAACATATTCAGTGAGCTATTTGATGATACTAATTATTATTATAAATATTAATATTTTTTATATATACTTGGTCCAAAGGCTCAGAAATAAGGCCTTGTTTGGATTGCAAAAAACTTGCATTCGATGAATAGTAGTATTTTCGTTTTATTTGGCAAATGTTGTCCAATCGTAATCCAACTAGGCTCAAAAGATTCGTCGCGTGATTTACAACTAAACTGTGTAATTAGTTATTTTTTTACTTATATTTAATGCTCCATATATGGGGTAAAAAAATTGATGTGATGGAGAGAGAGTGGAAAAAGTTGAAAGTTTGCATCCAACCGAACAAGGCGTAAGAACATCTTGTTAGGACTGAGGGTACTTCACTTCTAAAGGCTAGTGTGTTGTCTTATCACATTAGGATTGGAAGGTGTGGTTGACTTGACCTAGGGTGTGTCTCGCCAATCATCAGTAGTCGCATGGCCGGCGAATCACTCCGTCCCTCTGTACAGAGCACGCTGGCTGTTTGCTTGTCACATTCCTTGTGGGCAGAGGTTTGCTATATCTAATAATACGGAGTCTGAATCAAAGATATACTTCCTCCATCCCAAATTATAAGACGTTTGATTTTTTTTAAATATGTCGGGGACCAAAATAAGGGCTCCCTAAGGAAAGCCCAACAAACGCAAAAGCCCAGCCCAACGGACCTCCCGCGGCTCTAGCTGGGCCACGGCGCCGGGCGCGAGAGCAAGCGGCCTCTGGCCCATCCGAGCCCACCCCGCCAAGGGGCTCGGACGAGAGTCAATTCTCCGCCTCGCCCGAGCCCCCAGCCCAGCTGGGGCCTCGGGCCGGGAATCCATTCTCCGCCTCGACCGAGCCCCGGCGCCGGGCCTCGGACGAAGCGTCCGTCTTCCGCCTTGCTCGAGCCCCCCGGCGGCAGGCCTCGGGCCTGGCGCGCCGCACTTCCTGGTCAAACCAGGCCTCGACTTGACGTATATCCGCCGCCCGCCTTCCCACAGTACTTGTCAGAGTAACGCTATCCCCTGGCAGGGGATGGGGGCTGTCCCGTCACGCCTCTCAGGATTACGTTATCCTCCACAGTGGAGGCCATGCCTGCCACTGTGGGGCACTGTGTTGTCTAACCCTTCTGACAGGTCAAGTCACCGAGGCCCCAAGGCGGTGGCCGCCAAGCCAAGGGTCATCACCCAGCATCATCCCCTGTACAGGAGTCAGGCCAAGTAGGGCGCCGGTCAAAGCAACAGTGCCTCCCGAGTTTTCTGAGCCCGGGATGGGCGGCGATTGCCCCGATGACGGCTCTTCCCTATGCCAACCACCCCGCGTACGGCGACAGGCGCCGAGGCCCTCCGAGCCTCGGGACCAGGGCGAGTCAAAGCTACAGCACGCTACTAGGGACAGATACGACTCCGCCGGCCTCTCCATGAACTCCTACGGGGACATCCGCTCCTTCCGTCGGCAGGACAGGGGATGCGACTCCTCGCAGCCACGCCCATGCCCTGCCGCGCCAGCAACAGTGCAAGGGCCCACGCTAGGGCCTCGGCGTAAGGATGGCGGCGGGCTCCGAGGCCTTGAACCAGGAAAAAAGAGCAGCTTCTCACATACGCCAACTCTATGTAACTCCCCTACCCCCCCTTACGGCTATAAAAGGGGAGGCAGGGGCCCGTAAACAACAGGCTCACATAGACGCACCCACAAGCTCGATATTGGCACTTCACTCAATCATCACGAGACTTGGGACTGGGTCCCTCTCTCACACTGCTTGTACACCCTACTTACAAGCACTTCGGTGCAAGATAATACAAGTTCTCCCCACCCCACTGGACGTAGGGCCTTCCATTTGTCCGAACCAGTATAAACCCTTGTGTCCATCTTGCACACCATCTGGAGCTGGGAGCGCGCACCTCAAATTCACTCGTCGGGGCAAGGGCCACCAGTTCTAGCACCGACAGTTGGCGCGCTAGGTAGGGGCCTGTGCATGTTTCGTCTCTTTTTCCGCCGAACCTCCGGATGGCCAGCAGACGTGACTACGCTTCGGGGCGACTTCTCAGCCCCAACTCCTCTCCATTCCAGCCGCTGGAGCCGGGGACCCTGATCCGGTTCGGTGAGCTTGAGTTCGTGTCGACTGGAGTCCAGTACGACATGGAACTCCTCCCGGCCGGAGTTCAGGGGCCTACCGACGAGTCCCCAGCGGACCCATCACCGGCCCGGCGCAGGAGGCGCCACGGCGCTCGCTCCCGCCGTGCACGACGGACGCACCATGACGCCGGCGGTCTGGAGGAGGACCTCGCGGCGCTGCAGCTGGGCGACACCTCCTGTGGAGGCGCTCAGCCGCCGTCGCCACCACGCCAGCCGTTTGGCATGGCCAACGCTGCTGCTACGTGCGCAGCATTGGTCTCCACCACCATGGGAGCCCGGAGGAGGCATCCACGCCGTCGGCGGCGCTCCACGGAGCACCCCGACGCAGACGTCCCCGACGGATCCAACCACGCCTACGAGGAGTACCTGATCAGGCAGGAGGAGCAGCGACGCTACTCCGGCACGCGCTACATCCACCCGATCCGGCGCTATCTCGAGGATACGGAGCCCAGGGGGTTCGTCCCGGAGCACGCCTTCGCCTTCGGCTACCCCGACTCCGACTCCCCGGACGACATGTACGACCCGACGCGCGAATGCTTCCACGTGGAAGTTCGTGACCTCGGCGCCGAAGGCCGCGACAGCGACGACGGAGATCAGGACCGCGACCCTAGGCATGCCGCCAGGACCGCCCCGGTGGTCGCGACCCCGGTGGATCCGAGTGCTTCCCGTCCACCGGGTCAAGAGCGACGGACCCCGCCGCCCGCAGCCACTCCAAGGGCGGAGGACGTGACAGCCACGCCTCGCGAGCCGCGCCGACACACCGAGGAACAGATCCGTGACCTCGGGGGCCAAGCTCGACCACGACCGTCTCGGCTAAAGTGGAAGATCGGCGCTTGAGCAAGGCAACCGCGCGGCGCTCAACACAAGCCCCGCGGCACGGCAACTTCCTCGCGACGTCCACGAGGAGGATCGTCAACGACGCGAAGGGGAGAGCATCCTCCCGTCTTCCAGCGAAGCGAGCGTTGCGTTGCCGCAGCGGCCTTTTACCTCCGAGCAATGCCGGAGCCTTCCACCTCGGAAGGGCGCCGCATCCGCGACGAGATGCGGGGCTACATCGAGACCGCCGCGGCCCAGCAGGCCGAGAGCTCAGCCTCACGCCTTCGCGCTCAGAAGGACGAGGAACCCGCAGCGTCCCCAGGAGGAATGCGAGGCCTCGTCCACCCGGGGATCCCTCGCGAAGGCCGGCTCGCGAGCGCATCCAAGACAACCGCGGTAGCCTCAACGACGGCGACGCGCGCAACATCGTGAGGGAGGCAAGAGCGCGGGACGAACGAGACCGCCAGCCACGCAGGGGTGGCAGCGCGCGGATCGACGAGGGCCGCGACGACGCGGACCCGGGGCCTCGCGCCTTCAGCCGGGTGATCCGCAGGCGCTCGGTTCCCGTTTCGGTTCCGCCAGCCCGCCAACCTCACCAAATACTCGGGAGAAATGAATCCCGAGGTCTGGCTCAACGACTACCGCCCTTGCCCCGGGCGGGGGCGGACGACGATAGGCTCATCATCCGCAACCTTCCTCTTCATTCAGGCGATGCCGCTCGGGCATGGCTGGAGCACCTTCCCGCCCGCACGATCTTTGACTGGGCCGACCTAGTCAAGGTCTTCGTGGGAAATTTCTAGGGCACATACGTGCGCCCCAGGAACTCCCTTGACCTCCGCAACCGCCCGAAGTCCGACGAGTCACTCCGCGACTTCATCCGCCGCTTCTCAAGAAGTGCACCGAGCTGCCAACGTGGCCGGGCGCCGCCATTATCAGCGCGTTCCTAGACGGGACAACCTGCAAGGAGCTGGTCCACGAGCGGGGCCGGAAGATGCCCTCCATCGCCAACGAGCCTGTTCGAGGTGGCCACGAATCCGCCTCCGGGCGAGGAAGCGAGGGGGCCATCTTCCGCAAAGGCCGGCCAACAAAGGGAAGCGAAGGATGAAGGAGCCGACGCAGCGTGCCGCCCATAGCCGAAGAAGAAGAACAAAAGCGGCAAGCGGAGGAGCAAGCAAGGCAAGAAGGAGGAAGGCTCCGAGGATGACATCGTCCGCGGGGCGGCCGACCGCAAGGCACCCCCCAGGCCCCCTGGGGCCCGGGCGTTCGACGACATGCTCAAGAAGCCATGCCCCTTCCACAAGTTCCCCGTCAAGCACACCATGGGGAGTGTGACTTGGCCTACCGGTTCTACCAGAAACTTCCCCGCCCGAGGACAAGAGGAAGAAGGAGAAGGAGGACGAAGGCAGGGGCGACGGGTTCCCCGGAAGTCCACGATGTCTTCATGGTCATCGGAGGCCTCCCCGCGAACCTCTCCCCGCGCCAGATCAAGCGCGAGCGCCGAGAGGTGTTCCCCGGTGCGCCCCGCCACGCCACAGTACCTGCCGTGGTCGACCGACGCCATCACCTATGGCATCGACGACCACCCGCTCTATGTGCCGAACCCCGAGATACCCGCTCGTGGTGGACCCCGTCGTCGGCAACGTTCGGCTCACGAAGATGCCGATGGATGGCGGCGGCAGTGCTCAACATCCTCTACTCCGAAACCCTCACCTCTCGGGGATGGAGCGTCCGCACCTTCGACCTTCCAACTCCCCTTTCGGGGCATCGTGCCGAGCAAGCGTGCTTGGCCCCTCGGGCAGATCGATCTCCCCGTCGTCTTCGAACGCCATCGAACTACCGCAAAGGGAGGTCATCATCTTCGACGTGGTTGACTTCCGGGGAACCTACCACGGCATCCTCGGACGTCCCGCGTACGCGAAGTTCATGGCGGTCCCCAACTACACCTATTTCCTTCTCAAGATGCCGGGCCCCAATGGCGTCATCACCGTTGGCTCCTCCCCTACGAGCACGCGTTCAACTGCGACGTGGAGGCCATCGAACACGCCGAGGCCATGGCCGTCTCCAAGGCTCTCGACTCCAAGCGCCATGCCGGCACCTTCGAGCCGTCCGACGGGGTGAGGGAGGTCCCGCTCGACCCCTCCACCTCGTCCGGCAAGACGGTGAAAATCTGCGACTCCCTCGACCCCCAAATAGGAGCCGGTGCTCGTCGACTTTCTCCGCGAACATCGACATTTTTCGCGTGGAGTCCCTCTCGACATGCCAGGCATTCCGAGGGATGTCGCCGAGCACTCTCTTGATATCCGGGCCGGGTCCAGACCGGTGAAGCAGCGTCTGCACCGATTCGACGAGGAGAAGCGCAGGGCCATTGGCGAGGAGGTGAACAAGCTTTTGGCGGCCGGATTCATCAAGGAGGTGTTCCACCCCGAGTGGTTATCTAATCCTGTAATGGTTAGAAAAAAGAGTGGGAAATAGAGGATGTGTGTAGACTACACTAGTTTAAATAAAGCATGTCCGAAAGTCCCCTTTCCCTTACCACGCATTGATCAGATAGTCGACTCCACCTCGGGGTGTGAGCTCTTATCCTTCCTTGATGCTTATTCCGGCTACCACCAAATAAAGATGGAGTCTGACCAGCTCGCGACGTCCTTCATCACCCCGTTCGGCATGTGCTGCTACGTAACGATGCCCTTCGGGCTCAGGAACGCAGGGGCCACGTACCAGCGGTGCATGCAGGGCGTCTTCAGCGACCACATCGGTGAAACCGTAGAGGCCTACGTCGACGACATCGTGGTCAAGACCAAAGGGGCCGACTACCTCGTCTCTGACCTCGAGATCGCTTTTCAGTGTCTCAAGGCCAAGAACGTCAAGCTCAACCCCGAAAAGTGCGTCTTCGGGGTCCCCCGAGGCATGCTCCTTGGGTTCATCGTCTCCAAGCGCGGCATCGAGCCCAACCCGGAGAAGGTGACCGCGGTGACGGGTATGGGGCCGATCAAGGACCTGAAGGGCGTGCAGCGAGTCATGGGCTGCCTGGCGGCTCTCAGCCGTTTCATCTCGCGGCTCGGCGAGAAGGGTCTACCCCTGTATCGCCTCCTGAGAAAGTCCGAGCGCTTCTCCTGGACCTCCGAGGCCCGGGAGGCCCTCGACAAACTCAAGATCGCCCTCACGGCGCCCCGATCCTCGTCCCGCCCTGCCGGAGGTGAACCCCTCCTCTTATGCGTCGCTGCGACCACCCAGGTGGTCAGCACAGCCATCATCGTCGAAAGACAGGAGGAGGGCCACACACTGCTGATCCAGAGGCCCGTCTACTTCATCAGCGAGGTTTTGTACGAGACCAAGGTCCGCTACCCGCAGATCCAAAAGCTGCTCTACGGGTGGTCCTGACCCGGCGTAAGCTCCGGCACTACTTCGACGCCCACCCCGTGACGGTGGTTTCCTCCTTCCCGTTAGGGGAGATCCTCCAAAATTGGGAGGTCTCGGGGCGGGTCGCCAAGTGGTCCGTTGAGCTTATGGGAGAGACCCTCTCCTACGCGCCAAGAAAGGCCATCAAATCTCAGGTCCTGGCCGACTTCCTCGTGGAGTGGACCGACACTCAGCTACCACCACCCCAGCTTCAGGCGGAATGCTGGACCATGTACTTTGACGGGTCCCTAATGAAGACTGGAGCTGGCGCCGGCCTCCTCTTCATCTCCCCCCTCGGAGTGCACATGCGGTACGTAATCTGCCTTCACTTCCCAGCATCGAATAATATCGCAGAATACAAAGGCCTGCTCAACGGGTTGAAGATCGCCGTCGAACTTGGCGTCAAGCGCCTCGACGTCCGAGGGGACTCGTAGCTCGTCATCGACCAAGTCATGAAGGACTCGAGCTGCCACGACCCCAAGATGGACGCGTACGGCAAGGCGGTACGCGCCCTGGAGGACAGGTTCGACGGCCTCGAGCTCAACCACGTCGTCCGGAGGCACAACGAAGCCGCCGACGAGCTCGCCAAGATCGCCGCTGGGAGGGCCCCAGTTCCCCCCGACGTCTTCACCAAAGACCTCACGGCTCTCTCTGTCGCCCTCGGCGGGCAAGGAGAGGCCTCGGAAAAACACCCCGACCCCCCCTCGGGGGCTGAGGAGACGCCCGAGGCCCCCTCTGCATTCGAGGCTCCCTCGGCCTCCGAGACGTCCTCAGCATCGGATGCCGAGGTCCTGGAGATCGACGGAAGGGACCGAGAGGCCGAGCCCAAGCCGGACTAGAGGAAGCCATACCTCGACTGGATCGTCCGAGGGGTCCTCCCTGAGGACTTCAACCGAGCCAGGCGCATCGCGAGAAGAGCAAAGTCCTTCGCCGTTATTGAGGACGAGCTCTACAAGCGAAGCCCCTCAGGGGTCCTACAGCGATGCATCACAATCGAGGAGGGCTTTGCCCTCGTCCCATAAAAGATCCACGCCGGTGCGTGCGGCCACCACGCCGCCCCCCTCCCTCGTCGGTAGCGCTTTCCGACAGGGGTTCTACTGGCCAACCGCGGTCGCTGACACCACTGAGGTGGTACGCACCTGCGAAGGGTGTCAGTACTACGCTCGTCAGACGCACCTGCCGGCTCAGGCGCTTCAGACCATCCCCATCACATGGCCTTTCGCCGTGTGGGGATTGGACCTGGTAGGACCCCTCAAGAAGGCGCCCGGGGGCTTCACTCACCTGCTCGTCACCATCGACAAGTTCTCCAAGTGGATCGAGGCGCGCCCCGTCACCAACATTCGGTCCGAGCAGGCGGTGCTCTTCTTCACCGACATCGTCCACCGTTTCGGAGTCCCGAACTCCATCATCACCGACCACGGCACCCGGTTCACGGGGCGGCAACAAACAAAACTTCTGCGACGAGCATCGACACGCATCGTCGGTCCCGGTCGTGCACCCCTGCACGAACGGGCAGGTGGAACGGGCCAACGGGATGATACTGCAAGGACTCAAGCCTCGGATCTTCAATAAGCTCAACAAGTTCGGCAAAAGGTGGCTGGAGGAGCTCCCCTCGGTTCTCTGGAGCCTCAGGACGACGACAAGCCGAGCCACGGGGTTTACGCCTTTCTTCCTAGTGTACGGTGCCGAAGCTATGCTGCCCACCGACTTGGAGTTCGGGTCCCCGAGGTTCAAGGCCTACGATGAAACGCGAAACCAAGTGGCTCGGGAGGATTCGCTGGACATGCTCGAGGAAGCTAGGGACGCAGCTCTCCTACACTCGGCAAGATACCCGCAGTCCCTCCGACGCTACCACGACCAACGAGTCCCGACCCGAGACCTCAAGGAAGGCGACTTGGTGCTCCGTCTCCGACCGGACAACAGAGGGCGCCACAAGCTCACGCCGCCTTGGGAGGGGCCCTTCATTATCGCCGAAGTCCTCGAGCCGGGCACGTACAAGCTCACCAACGAGGCTGGTGAAGTCCTCAACAACGCCTGGAACATCCAACAGCTACGTCGCTTTTACCCTTAGAATTTCCAAGCATTGTACATACACTTTGTACCCCTCGCTAAAGAAAAACTAAATCCTTGGGCGTTTTTTCCCAAGTCACAATAATTTGTCCTCGGTAGGACTCAGGGAGACTTGGTTTTGGCTCACCAAAACCGAGCCTCCCTCGGGGGCTAGAAAGGGGGGAACCCCCTCCCGGAGAGCACCCCTCGAAAAATCTTTTTTCGCTTTCCTGGCTATTTTACGTATACTCTACGTTCCCGAAAGGCTCGCGTACTTAGGAAAAGGCACGGCTGATATCATCCCGAAGCTAAGGACGGCCGAGCTGCGAGGCTACCTACGCCCGAGCGCTACGGTGCTTCTGC
This sequence comes from Chrysopogon serrulatus, assembly GCA_015844335.1. Classification (NCBI taxonomy): domain Eukaryota; kingdom Viridiplantae; phylum Streptophyta; class Magnoliopsida; order Poales; family Poaceae; genus Chrysopogon; species Chrysopogon serrulatus. The sequence continues at coordinate 197,168 of JADLZL010006205.1, read as the reverse complement.
TCGCTGCCCTTAGACTAAGGAAGATATTATCCCGAGGCTGAGGATGGCCGAGCCGCGAGGCTACCTACGCCCGAGCGCTACGGTGCCTCCGCTTGCTGCCCTCAGATAAAGGACGCCCCCAAGTGCCACGAGGAGGTCGCTCGATTACAAAAGGGCAACGGGGCCGTGACAACAGCTCGCGCATTCCCTACCTTTGGCTAAAAAGTGACCCTCGGCCGCAAAGCGTCCTCGCGAAACTAAGTAACGAGCGCGAACGGAAACAAGAGAGACAACGGAAAAACTAGTGCAAAAAAGCATAAAGCCTCGACGGGCTGCTTCACATAAAAGTGTTTCACAAACACAAAATCAACATAAACTTTTATTTACATGGGCACTTGGGCCCAGCCTGCAGGGTCTACTGGGGGGCGTCCGGGCCACCAACGTCTTGGGTGGCGACCGTGGTCTCGGCGCCTCCGGCACCAGCATCCGCGACCTCGGTGGACACGACCTCGGTGACCGCAGCCTCGGCGTCACTAGCTTCCTCCGGAGGAGTGGAGACGACGGCGGGCGCAAAAGTAGCCACCAGTGCGGTGGGAGCCCCGCTCTTCTCAGCCTCCTCTTCGGCCACGATGAGCCCCTCGGTGATCCGAGGGAGGTCGAGCCGGTAGTGGGATATGGTCGTAGCGGCGTGTGTGACACGCCGACTCGGAGGGGGCCTCCAGCGCGCCTCCACCACCGCGGGCACCGTCGCCCGGCCCCCGCGACACCAAGTTATTGCCGCCGGCTTCCTCCGGCCTCCACCGCGGCGCGCAGACGGCCGTGGCCTCCCGCGTTAGGGTCTCAAGCTCGCCTCGCGCCGAGCCAGGCGGCGGCTTGCGGCGCGGGAGAGAGGCTCTCCTCCAGCCTCTGTCACCCGCCCGCCCCGTCTGCAAGAACCCGAGTTAGGCTCTGGGCGGTGTAACACAGCACGAAGGCCAGTCCACGATTCTTACCTCGCAGGTGGCCATGGAGGGTCTCATTCTCGCCGATCCCCGCAAGGCCGCGTCATTCGGCTTAGGTACTCCTCGCCCGGGGCGGCGCGCTCGGCCTCCGAGGCCTCCCGGCTTCTCGGACGGGGACTTGATGGAGTCCGCCGAGCGGCGAGGCCTCGGCGACCATCACCTCCTTCTCCATCCGGAGCTGGTCAAGGCTCTGGCGTGGCCCGCCGGCGGCGTCCCCCGGCGAGGGTGGTGTCCTCGCGTGCCGTCGTGGCCTCGGCCTACAGTGGGGGACGAGAAGGCGGAGCTTCTCGAGCTCAGCGTCCTTCTTCGACACGGCCGTCGTCAATCTGGGCGACCAGGCCCTTCCGCTGAAGGTACCGATCGTGAAGGCCGGCCGACGCGGAGAAACCTCCGACTTCCGCTCGGCGTCTGCGCCAAATCCCGCAACACGCGCTCTCCGGCCGGTCCGGCCGGGAAGACGCGCTCCCGAGGGAAAGAGGGCTGAAAAGATCACTCACCCGAAGCAAGGGGAGCTCCCCGGCACAACCCCGACACGATGGTCCGGGCAGCCTTCTCGTAGCGGGGTCGACGCAGTCCGCCACGCTCACCCAGATCCTCCCCTCCTTGGCGTGGTCTGGCAAAAAAACCCCGCCTCTCAGGGGCCCCCTGGCGGCCGGCTCTCCCGACAAGGTAGGCTCCCGGCGGGCCGCTCACCGGACGCTTCACCGAGGCCGTGGCACCCACATGGCGCCCGGGTCACCTGCGCCTCCTCGGCTCCTCCCTCCGCCGAGGCGGCCCCCGCCTCCAGGTGGCCACGACTTGGTGAGGGGCCGAGGTCGGCTCCGCCTTGGTCATAGCCGCCGGCGGTAGCAACCACCGCTGGCTCCTCCACCGCTACCTCGGCCGACACCGAGGAGTCTACCCGGCCCGACATGGCCAGGATCACCACGTCGTCCTCCTCGCCGGGCGCCTCCGCCGGCCCGGTGCCCGGACGAGGCCAGCCCTTCAACTGGGGCGCCACGGCGCATTCGGTCCCCGGCGGGCGCCTGCCCCGCCTCTGCCTCCGTCGCCGAGGACCGCTCCGTGGGCGGCGGCTCCTCGGCAGCCTTCTCCCCCTCCTCGGTCCCGATCGTTGTCTCGACGATGGAACCGAGGCTCACGCCCCGCCCTCGCCTTAGCTGTTTCCGAGGGGCGAGCGCCGCATCCACCGCGGCCCGGCGCTTGGGGCCGTGGATGGGCACAAGGTAAAATCTGCATGTGAAAAAAAGAAGCGAACGCCGGGGACAACAACAGCAAGGCGTGGGCGTGACTTACCAGCGCAATTTAATCTTGGCGCCGGGCAGGGACCCTCCCGTGGGCAGGGGGCCTCGGGTGCCCCGCCGTCCCGCGCCCTCGGACGTGCTGCCCGCTACGGCCCTCCGACCCGCTCTTAGCCGATGCGAGGCGGCCGTGGGGACGGGCCTTGGCGAGGGGAGGGTTCAGCTGCCTCCTTTCCTCGCGACGTCACGCTTCCTCCCCGGGGGGACGCCCCAGCGCTGGGGCGCCAGCGGCCCTAAATCCGGGCGACGCCGGAGACCGGTCTCGCCCGGCCCCTTCCGGCGCCCGCGCCGAGCCGAGCTGCCGCCCGCCCGGCGGTCGACGTCACCTGGGGCATCCAACCAACGCCCGCATCGGGATCTTGAGCAGCTGCGAGGGCTCCACCAACGCCGCTGCCGTCCGGTTGAGGACCTCGGCGTACCCAAGGTCCTCGGCCGCCATCCGGTGCCCACCCGGTCATTGCGGGCCGCATGTCATACAGCGCGCAGCCGCCGATGCATGAGCGGGCAAAGACGCGCCGCTTGGGAAGGCGGCGATCACCGCCGAGGCATCCGAACCCGCCTTTGATCAAGCGCGCGGGCGGCGAACACCCTCACAGCGGGTCACCTTCTCGGGATCAGCTCCCGCGCCACGATGGCGGCTCGGGAGGTGAACACCTTCCGGTGTAGGCGGGCAGGTGCCCGTCGTCGTTGGTGAAGGTAGAACCACTTACTGTGCCGCCAGCGGTTCGAGGTGGCGAGCCTCGCCGGGATGTAATCCCAGCGGTGCTTGGACCGCAGCTGCAGCGTGCGGTTGCCGGCTCGGACGGCCAGCCTCTTCCCCTTCACCTTCTCCCTCTCCTTCTCCTTCCCCTTCTCCTTCTCCGCCCCTGGTGGAGATTTCGGGAAAAGGGTGGCCTCGAAGAAGTAAAGCCACAGGTCCCAGTGGGCGTCGGCGCCGAGGTAGCCCTCGCCAGTGCCACGAAGACCGCGGCATGGGAGATGCAGTTGGGGGCGAGATTGTGGAGCTCCGGGCCCGTAGTGCTCCGGGGAGCGCGGGAGGAAGCGCCCCACCGGCATCCCGAACCCACGCTCGTGGAACGCCGTGAAGTTCACGACGTACCCCGACGGAGGGCGCGGGTACTGGTGATCCGGCGATGGAACGATCCACTCCGGACGCTCGATGTCGGTCCGGATGCAGAGAAGACCCTTCTCCACCAGCGTCACCAGCTCGGCCTCCGTCACGGAGCACGACTCCCACTCCGCAACGCCGACGACATCGGGCCTGGGCACCATTGAGAAGGCAAGGACGGGCTAGGAAGACGGCGGGGAAGGCTTCCCTCTTCTCTCACCGGCGGGCTCGAGCTCTTTCTCTCTCTGGCGGCGGAGAAGGCAAGGGAAAAGAATAGCAGCAGGCCAGAGAAGAAGGCCAACGCGGCCGCCGCACAGGTATTTATACCCGACGCGCTCCCCTTCTTTGCATTAAGTGCGTATCGGCTCACGATGCGCCCACTCGATTGCACACCGCGCACGGCCCGAGGCGCCGGCGCACGAGCGGCCGCAGCCACACGGGCTCAGCGCGCCACACACACGTTGCACGGCACATCCCTCACAAAGGATCCGGGCCATGGAGCCCGGCCCCGCTACCGCCCAGCGTGGCCCACAGCGGAAAGCCGCAGCGCCGCACATCACATCCCTCATGGGACCCACGAACACGCGCACGGCAACTGCCACGACGGAGAACGTGGGGCTTGCCACCACCCGCGCGGCGCTTCACATCCCGCGCTGGCCGCCTGAAAAAACGCGCCCACGCCCCACGACGGGGCAATACAGGGGTTTCTTCTCCGCGAAGGAGCCCGGGCGACGGCCCATTTACGGTCCAGAGGTTCGCAGGCCGGCCCATCTAAGGGTTCGACAGCCACCTCAGGGCAACAGAGTCAGGGGCAGCTCGGACGGCCTCATACACAGTGTAACATCCTGAGTTTTACGAAACACCAAAAATCTGAACTTTCTTAAATTTTTCCTGTAACCTGTGAATCATGTAGTTTCTAGGTCAAACGTGGAAGAGTTTGCTACCGAATCGTTGCATGCATGTAGATTTGGTTGTAGGGTTGCCATCGTGTTTGAATTGTTTTGAGTTCCGTGTGTGGATGGATTTAGGAGTGCACAAGTCCATAGCAAACTTCTTGAAAATCCTTTTATCAACCCCTCCTAAGTCCGATCACTGAAACAGATAAACTCCCTTTCCTACTTTTGAATTCCTCTCGATCTCCTCTTTTCGATTTCCCTCAACCTCTCGGCAAGTGCGGGAAGATCTCTTCCCATCTAATTGAAGATTCCACAAACTCCCTATCAAATTCCCTCCTTGGATTTATCTTAGTTTTCCTCGTTGAATTCCCTCAAATCATTTTAAACCACACAGGAAGAAACCCCCTCAAAAATCCCCTAGAACTCCTTTAATTTAATCCTAAATCCTATAAATAAAGAGGAAATTCCTTTTTCTCCCTCCTTGGGCTATCTCCCTTCCTTCTCTCCACCGTGGCCCAAATGGCTCTCCCCTCCTTCCCTTTCTTCCCACCGAGCAGGCCCAGCACGCGAGGCCCACTGCGCGCTCTCCCTCTCCCGCCAAGGCCCACGCGCAGCTCCCTCCTCTCTCTGGGCTCGCCAACGGCCGTGAGGCCAGTTGGCCCAATGGCCTGCGCCCCCATCCAACCCTAGGGAGCCGCTCCCTCCGGAGAGACCAACGCCGCCGCTAGTGCGCCTCGCGCCCGCCCGCGCGTGCCCGCCCTCCCCTCCACCCCCTTGCTTTCGACCACGGATGCGCGCCGCGTGGGCGGGGGGAATGCGGATGCCGAGGTTCCCCGCCGTCCGTTCCCGAACCTAGATCGCGACACGTATAAAAGCGCAGCAGCGACCCTTCCTGCCGATTCCGGGGAACCGCCGCCACCCCTTCTTCCTCCTCCGACCCTCCTCTCCTTGCCGGCGCCACCTCGCTCCTGCTCTCGGGCCGCCTCCGGCCGCTCACGGCGCCGTGCCCGTGCTGCCGACCGAGCTCGCGGGCGTGCGGCGCACCGCGCCACCGACCAACGGCGCCCCTGCGCGGCGCCGCCGGCGAGCCACGCCCGGCCGCCGCAGCGCCCGGCGCCGCCGCCATGCCGCCGCTCTCCCACATCTCCCTCCGCTGCTCGCCACCGCCACAGCCCCCGGGCCGCAACAGCGTCGGCCCGCGTCAACGCACGCCGCCGTTCAGCGCTGCGTCGGACCGTGGCCGCGCGCGGGCCGCGATCGATGCGGCCGCGCGCCCCGGGGGCGCTGGCCGCGCCGATCGCCATGACGCGTGCAGCTGGCGGTGCCATGCCGACCGCCCAGCGTGCGTCCCTTTTTCGCCTCGCCCGTGCCGGCCGCAGCGAGGCATGCCTGCGCCTCTGGCCGGCCAGCACCGCCAACGCGAGGCCAACGTCGTGGCGCCTTTGCTGCCGCGTGACGCCGTCGCTGGACCCGGCGGGCACAAGCTCTGCCCGTCGCGGTTTGGAATGCGGCCTGGCGCCAAGCCGGCGCAGCGCGCGCCCGTCCTCCCTCCACGGAGCCGGGCGGCTGCGATGCCGGACAAGCACCGGCAGCACCCACCGCCGGTGAGCCGCCGTGCCCAAAAGCTCCGCCCCTTTTCTCCCTCTCCTTTGACCTTGCCGTGACTACGACTGAAACCGGCTTTTGTGCCGCTGTTCTTCACGTCGCAGGGAAGCTGAGCCCTCTGCCATGCCTTCGTCGGAGCTCCGCTGCCTCACTGCCCACTGTCGGCCGCCCTCAGCCTCCTCCGGCTAGGGCTGTAGCCAGCCCCCGGCCAGTCGCAGCCAGCCACGGCCAGCCTCTGCTGGCCAGCAGCAAGCTGCAGCTGGCCAGAGGTGGCTACAGCAGGCCACATCCGGCCAGGGCCAAGCCCGGTTGGCCGAGGACCCCCCGCCACTCCTCGCCATCTCGATGAAGTCCTGCCGACCTCGCCATCTCCGACAAGGTCGAGTTTTTGAAACTCCGCCGACGCCGTCCTCGACGTCGGCAACACTTTCGCTTTTACTCATATTCACCGATGTCGCATTATATCTATATATCAGCCTATTTATGCCTGTGCCGTGCCTTCGTGCCGGTCTATATCTCTTGCGCTATGGATATGTGTACTCTGCCTGTGTTAGTCATGTTAATTTAGTTCTTGTGTTGGGAGGTTGCCTCTTGTGTGTCATGTGGTGATTGTCTGTGGACCGAGCCTTCGAGCCGGTAGAGAGACGTGTTCGGACGTGCGATCGCGAGTTCGCCCGCCATGGTCGTGACGTTGAACACGATCTCTCCTTTTCGTATTTTAGTTAGCTCCATCGCACTATGATCGTTAAACCCTACGCAGCCCTAAGACGTGATTGCTGGGGACTCAAACGATGCGGATATTACCCGTATATGGTGAGTCCTTGTGTGACCTAGTCCGGTGGGATGAACTAGGAAACGACGATTGTGGGGCGATGAGAGCCAACTCGTTAGGTGAAGCTCATGGCCGCGAGTTGCCTCGCCATGACTGTCGGGCTCCACCTCTTTTCTTGCCTTTCTTTTCTTGAGCTATTTTCCCTACCACCTCGCATGCTTGCACCACTTAGACTGGAGCATTCCTCGGTTCTTGTGATGACAACCGCATCGCTACGAACTTGAGGAATAGCTTTTGCCGCTTTAGTTGCAAGGAGGTCGTGGTGCCCTACGAGTGGGTTTTGATCATGGACCGTGCGAGACTTCCGTCTCTTTTCTTCCGACCACCGTCCCTTGCCATGACGAGTAGGTCGAGAAGAGTGCGGGGCCTTTTTCTTCCTTCTTTATCCTTTCGATCCTCGCTAGTTCAGTAAGGCGTGGATTGACTTTCTTGACTCCGAGTACTTTGATTATTGACTATTGCCATGTCAAGTGGACCGAAGTACTGTGGAACCAAAATCCCGTTTGATGTCCGATCGAGTTCGTCGGTGTTCTATTATTGCTCTCCTGATTCCATTCCTCTGATTCCCGTCGATTGCAATGGCGAGTGGATCAAAGGAAAGCGAATCTCACCTTTTCTCTCTTGGGTCCTTCGTGCTTAACCCCCTCGTATGTTTGTACCTAGAATAGACCATGACATCCCTGAGTTCCCGCAGTGACAATCGCACCGTTAGGAGCTCTAGGAATGCCTTAGTGCGTATAGTGCACCTTGGTCGAGGTACCCTACGAGCGGATTAGGCATTCGTACTCTTGTGCATCGCTCCTCTTCGATGCCCTGCCTTTTGCTGTGGCATGTGCATTGGAAGGAGTGGATCATCGCCCCCTCTCTTTTCTACCCTTTAATTTTCCCCGCTAGCCGTTCTATTCGATCCCATCTTAGCCTTGATGATTGGATCAAAGACTGGACTATCTCTTCTAGTTAGCGAAGCTATGGTCTATGTCTCGTTCTCGGACCATGTGAGTCGACCCGATCGACCGTTGGAAAACCATCCTCACTGAGGATGTGACCGAGGCCGCGGCATGGCCTAGCTAACTCTCTTTCTCTCTTCCCCTGTTGTGCTACTCTCTTTTCGGCTCCCGACGTTGTTGTGTCGTGTGGGTCGAGAGGACCTGTAGCCGCTCCTCTGTCGTTTGTGTTTCGATCTCTTTTGCTACCGTCGGCTACCATGACGGGTAAGCTAAAGAGCCTCAGAACCAAGTCACAATTCCTCTGTTCGTGTTAATCGTTCTTACTCGAATCTTATGTGGTAGTTGTGACTTGCGGGTTAAAGGCCACAAGGGCCAAACCCTATTGTTCTTATTTCCCTTTCCCTCTTGCTTGTGATCCCCTGGTCCCCGCCAAATTCCATGACGTTCGGATTGGGAGACCACAAGCCGTGGTGTTTGTTTAAGTTAAGTTAGGATCAAGGCCTCCTCTCTTGGAGCCGTACAGGTCGACATGGTTGACCCGGGACGTACGGACTATTTCGAGGCCTCGATCTGAGCTTATGCTTAACAAACAACCACCTCTGTTTGTTTAGAGCCCAAGGATTGGACACTCTCCACGAGGGCTAAGTCTTTCAGTGTTTATCCGGAGTTATCTGGTTTCTTCTATATCTTATTGCCTTTTTGGGATTATTGTATTTTGGTTAGGGATTGATTGCTCTTCGCCTTGTTTGTCGCTATACCGAGGTAGCCGCATCGCGGTGACGATGGACGGATCGGAGGACCGGCGAAGGAAGGAAATGCGCAGTCAACCAGATGTGAATGATTATGGATTGCTATGAGCAGGTGCCACGTCCCACCCAACCTCGTAGAATCCTATTAGACATGCAATATATAGCTGCTAGTGCTTTACTTTATGCAAATAATTGTGATAGGATGCATGGTAGATTGCTTGATAAGCCATTACCTTGACGCAACCTTTCCCCCTGCACACCCGCTGCTAGGATAGACGCTCGCCTACTTCATGATACTTGCTACACACTTACACTTTACTCATACGTGCTTGCGTGTGGCTAAGGCACGTGGTGCCGTGAACTGGATAACTGGGGATAACGTGGGAGAGATCTTGGCGTGTGTCTTGGGTGTGTGGTGAGGGTTGTGTCGACTAGGCAGGATCTACGACGAGTCAGGGGACAAGTCTTGCCGGAGGAGTGTGATCTGGGCACTCCCTATGTGAGAGAGTACCGTGGCGGGTACATGTGATGTGAGTAGATTCCGGGGAGGAGTGTCTTTGTGGGACGAATCCCCGGAATGGAAGTGCCGTCGAGGCACGGGCGCTGAGCCCCTTGTGAAGATATCCTGTCCAGTCCTTCTAAGGACTGATTTGGCGTTCGTGCGGTTCATAGGACCTTTTAGGTACACGCCACTGCGTCTCTCGAATGGGCAGGGTCCGATCGGGCGACTAGCTGGCCCCCCCGCCGCTACTACTAGGTTGATAGGTGATAGTGTAGGGAGGTATGGGTGCCGAGACCCACACCCTCCTCGAGACAGCGTGGTACCCATCGGGATCCGGTACCACGTCTCACGCCTCGGCGTGCGGGTGGATCTCCGGGGTGCCCAGCCTGAGTGGTAGAGCGGCATCGGGCCAGTTAGGCGGCAGCTTGGTATCAGCCTAGACGAGGCATCGTCGATGATGGTGATCTTGTGGTTCCAGGTGTACAAGCTCTGCAGAGTTACTAAATCTATACGTATAGCCGTGTCCCCGGTATGGACATTCCTGTGAGTACCACACGTTCGTTATAGTGAGAGGTGTCCAATTCTTTTCTCCCCCTGGGTGTTGTTGGATTCCGGCTTAGGCCGTTGAGGCAAGGAGGAGCGGGAGTCTTCCTTGCCGACTAGAGAGTGAGAGTGTGGTGAGATGTGTGGACATGGATGTGGATGTGGATGGGATGGATGGATGTGTGGATGAGATGGGTTAAAACTTGATGAACTATATTACTTTTATATTATGAACTGGCATAGGAAAACTACAGCCAAATATAGGCCTTTTTCTCTACCCTTGCATTCCACTTATCACATAGCAAAGCAAAGCATAGGGTGGGAGCCGGTGGCCAGTACAAATCGTACTGATAGAGTTGAGCAGGTTTGGTACCTAAGGAGGCCTACGACGATAATGGAGCTGGAAGGATTAGGTGGTCTCGTTCCTACACTCAAATTTGGTTAAGGAGATCAAGTCTACGCCCGCTGATACTCTACCCCAACTCTGACGATTCTCCGTGAAGAAGGAGCCTTCACCCGCTGTGGCACAACGTCTACTCTGATGTTGACCTGTGTGCGCATATCGCTAGGATACTTTGTACTTAGGTGTGCCTCTAAGTGTTGTAAAACCATATAACTTGTACCTTTTTGCGATGTATGAACTGTGGTATCAACTGTAAATGATGTACTCTATGGATTTCCCTTCGAGGAAATTGCGGGTCGTTTCACACAGCCTGGCCCCGCGCAAGCGGGGGCCGTCCTCGTAGCAGCATCCGAGGCCAGCATGGCAGCCAGAGTAGGGGGTCCCGCGTGGGAGAGCACCGAGCCCTCGGGACCCGGCGGACGGGACCCGAGCCCCGCCTCAGGCATACCGTGCGGCTCTTATGAACCGCGCCTCCGGGCCCAGCCAACCCCTAGCGAATGGGGCACAGGCGGTTCACTTGGATCCACCCGTTAACAGCTCACCGGGCCTAGTCGTGTTCGACACTCGTCGACGATAGCACGATGAAGTCCACCCTCCTCCCTGCGGAAGGGAAGCTGAGGTACGTAAAAAACTAACGACTAAGTACCAACCGGGTTCCCCTCGTCGTTACGAGGGCACGGGGGCTTCCCCAACGCACGAACCGGCTCGGGAAAACGTCCTAACACTTAACCGAACCCCCGGACGAGCCGACGGGCACGGGGGCTCGGCAGCACGAACCGTTCGTCCACCAAAACACGCGCAAGCCCTCGGACGAGTACTCACACTCCTCCGAGGCCTCGGGGGCTACACCCGGCGGGTGCGCTCGCGCGCCCCCACCAGAGCACGGCCCCGAGACGGCTCCCAAGATAACCTCAAACCGCACCACACGAAAGCTAGCGCAAGCCCTCGAAGGAGTCCCCCCTGGACTCCACCGAGGCCTCGGGGTTACACCCGCCGGGTGCGCTCGCGCGCACCCTGCGGAGTGTGTCGCTAGCAACCGAGGAAGCACGACCTCAGCCTCTGAACGAGTGCTCCCACTCCTCCAGAGGCTCGGGGGCTACTGTCGGGGACCAAAATAAGGGCCCCCTAAGGAAAGCCCAACAAACGCAAAGCCCAGCCCAACGGACCTCCCGCGGCTCTAGCTGGGCCACGACGCCGGGCGCGAGAGCAAGCGCGGCCTCTGGCCCATCCGAGCCCACCCGCCAAGGGCTCGGGCGAGCCAATTCTCCGCCTCGCTTCGAGCCCCCCCCCCGGGGCCTCGGGGCGGGAATCCATTCTCCGCCTCGACCGAGCCCCCCGCGCCGGGGCCTCGGACGGCGTCTGTCTTCCGCCTCGCCCGAGCCCCCCGGCGGCCAGGCCTCGGGCAGGCGCGCCCGCACTTCCTGGTCAAACCGGGCCTCGACTTGGCGTATATCCGCCGCCCGCCTTCCCACGGTGCCCCTGTCGAGTAATGCTATCCCCCTGGCGGGGGGATGGGGGCCGTCCGTCACGCCTCTCGGGATTACGTTATCCTCCCACGATGGAGGCCATGCACGCCAGCGTGGGGCACTTGTTGTCTAACCCTTCTGATAGGTCAAGTCACCGAGGCCCCAGGCGGCGCCACCAAGCCAAGGGTCGTCACCCAGCATCATCCCCGTACAGGAGTCAGGCCAAGTAGGGCGCCGGTCAAAGCAACAGTGCCTCCCGGGTTTTCTGAGCCCGGGATGGGCGGCGATTGCCCCGATGACGGCTCTTCCCTGTGCCAACCACCCCGCGTACGGCGACAGGCGCCGAGGCCCTCCGAGCCTCGGGACCAGGGCGAGTCAAAGCTACAGCACGCTACTGGGGACAGATACGACTCCCCCGGCCTCTCCATCAACTCCTACGGGGACATCCGCTCCTTCCGTCGACAGGACAGGGGATGCGACTCCTCGCAGCCACGCCCATGCCCTGCCGCGCCAGCAACAGTGCAAGGGCCCACGCCAGGGCCTCGGCGTAAGGATGGCGGCGGGCTCCGAGGCCTTGAACCAGGAGAAAAGAGCAGCTTCTCACATACGGCAACTCTATGTAACTCCCCTACCCCCCCTTACGGCTATAAAAGGGGAGGCAAGGGCCCGTAAACAATAGGCTCACATAGACGCACCCACAAGCTCGATATTGGTACTTCACTCAATCACCACGAGACTTGAGACTGGGTCCCTCTCTCACACTGCTTGTACACCCTACCTACAAGCACTTCGGTGCAAGATAATACAAGTTCTCCCCACCCCACTGGACGTAGGGCCTTCATTTGCCCGAACCAGTATAAACCCTTGTGTCCATCTTGCACACCATCCGGAGCTAGGAGCACGCACCTCAAATTCACTCGTCGGGGCAAGGGCCACTAGTTCTAGCACCGACAAAATATAAATTTGACTATTATTCATCTTATTCAAAAAATTTATACATATATTGCCGATTTAAGTTATTCTTGAAGAACTATCATTAATAAAGCACGCTAAAAGAAGTCATATTTTGTAGAAATTTTTGAATAAAACGGGCGGTCAAACTTGATGTCAAAAAAGTCAAACATCTTATAATTTGGAATGGCGGGAGTATTAAATTTTATTGTAACAGACAAACACATTTTAACGACAAACAAACATGCTTAATTTGTAATAAATATTAGTATATTACTTTAAATTGTCTTTCATAGTGACAGAGTTGTGGAGGAAAATATAGATAAAAAGTTCATTTTAAATTAAATTTTATAATGGTAGACATGGGTATTAGAAGAAAAACTGTATGGGGGATGTTCAATTATCCCTATAATTGCAAATATGGGTAATATATATGAAAAATTAGGGCATTACTTTATGTTTTCTCTTATTCAGGGGTCGGGGTGGATTATTTTTAAACTAATACATTTATCTTACAACTATTAATTCTGGCGATGATGATTACAGTCTACCGAATAAAAGACTAGATATGTTTTATTAGTGTGATAAGTTTTAGGATTTATCTTTTTTAGCATATTAGATATGTAGTTAAAGTTGGAGCGAGGGTTCTGATTATTATGAGAATTTATAGGACCTAGACTGTCTTATCAAAATTGATGTGAAGGTTTCGTAGGAGTTTTTAACTACATTAACAGTGTGACTAATCGGCAAGTGGAAACCATCATGTCCAAACATTTGGACCCAAGCAGTGCGCCGATAATTTCCCACACAGAGGTTTCCCCGACACGCCCACTTGATTCCCCGTGCAAACGTTTCCTGCAGGGACGCAAAAGCCTCCACAGAGGGCAGTAACTCCACGCAATGCAATACTCAGTTTATGTTTCTTGCCCCTTATTATACACGGATGCACCCTCCTGATATTTTTTATTTTCTTTCTTCAATGTTTTTGTGTTTATGTGATGCTCTATTTTTAATTATTTTTTTCTTATCTTTTGATATTTTCTTGTTTTTTCAATTTTTATGTTTTTATTTATTTTTTATGTTTGCTTTTACTATTGTTTGTTCATTTTTATTTTAGTACATGTGATATTCTATTCTTTTTATTTTTACTTGATATAAATCTGATATTCATATATTATGTACATATGACATTCACATAGTATACAAGTGATGTTTTATGATCTTTTTATGTTCACGTAGCATGCACGTGATGCTCTATAACTTATTTTTGCAATGTTCACGTAGTATTAACGTCATGTTCTATGATCTTTTTGTGATGTTTATATATTATACATGTGTGTGTGATGTCATATGAATATTTTTTTATATTCTCGTAGTATACATGTGATGTTTTTTGTAGTGTTTACTTAGTATAGATTTGATGTTTTATGATGTATTTTATGATATTCACGTAATATGTATGCGATATTTTATAATATATTTAGTGATGTTTTATAATGTATTTATTAATGTTTATTTAGTATACATGTGATATACTATAGTATTTTAGGATGGTTGAAAAATATCCATGTGATGTTTTTTAAAAAAATTCTGTTACATGTTTTTTTCCATATGCTTTGCTCTAGATTTTTATTTGTTTGTTTATGTTATGCATTTTTACTAATACCATGAATCTAAAACTAGAATATTGTTCTTTTTAAATCAAGAGTATTTTTCTTACAAAGACAGAACATTATTCTCTGGATCTAAAACATTGTCGCTGCTTAATAAAAGAAAAGTTCTCTATTTCCATAAGATAAATGTTCGTCAATAAAAAAATTATCCAATTATACCATATGAGATCTTGTTCTGAAGGATTTGTTGCAAAAAAAATCTAATGGTGTGATCTGAATTTAATTTAGATGTTTCATTTAGCAGTTATTGCATTTTAGTTGCCAAGAACGGCTTAACTGAGGTGGGCCTTATGTGTCCAAATTCATTGCTATTGCCAGAGATTTGCACGGGTGCCGTGCCTGTCATTTTTATTCGCGTGCTGCCGGCGGGTGCAGGACTTTGCGCGCGTTGATGAGCTCTTTTGGCGGCAGACGGACGATTCGGTCCGATTAATCGGACTCTAACCCATTTACACTGGCGTCCTTCGCTTTAAGATACTGACATTGTTGTCTACTTGTCTATTTTTTTAGCCTAAGAATTTGTAAGGAACTCATCAAAATAAATATATAGTACTGCATGCTTCGCCAAAATACGGATGGTGCAGCAAATTAAAGGCCTACTTATTATGGCTGGATGGTGCATTGTCTCTGAAGTACTATGTACGTTGTGGATGACTTGACCCAGGGCGAGTCTTGCCGCTCGTGGTCATGGCTATGTCCTACTGCATAGTGCACACTGCTCACATTGCTTGTTTAATTTCCCTGTCATCATGGGTCCTACACCTTCCCGTGCTGTAGTTATTAGCAACCGTTGTTGCATTGGTTGTGTCACATTCGCTGGTGCATTATCTGCGGCCTGCGGGTCGTAGAGTACTGTACGGCTTCGATAACGTAGCTCATGAGTTGTATCAATTAGGCAGGAAAGAGCTTTCTCATGTTGAGGTTGCTAATAATGGCGTTCCAGCTTGTTGTATGTGTGTGTGTGTCGGCAGTTTTATCTCCAGTTTGTAATGATGATCAGTAAATATAATTAAGCACTTCCCTTAATTAGAAAATGCCCCCAAAGGAAAAGGAGCTGTATGGAGTAGAATGGTTTATATTGTCTTTAATTTCCACCGTAACTCGATCACTTAACGCACTTCCCTTACGGTTTACTTTAACGTTCAAAGAAACTTATTCCCTTGGTGGTTTATAAGCACCGCATCAAGGAACTCATGGTTTTCCTTGATGGCCATAAAGATCGAAGATGCTCAGCACTCATGCATGGTGACTCAATATATCAGTGATATATATTTGTTCTATTTTATTTTAGGATTTCTTGTACATATATATTCAAGGCGATGGGGACTCGATCGATCGGAAGAAGGACATCAGCGCACACCGGCCGCATAAGTAGCCTAACACAACAAAAATGCAAATTAAACAAGGTCTAAATACAAGCGTACGTGCAGTTTGACATACAAGCTGTATACGTACATGAGTAGAGGATCATATTTTCGCCGGCGGCGGCCATCCTGCATAAACAGAACACCTGCCTGCAGGTGTATATATATATATATATACACACACTAGAGATCGTCTTCGTTGGCCATGTTGGCCATTTACCTAGAGACCGCCTGCATAAACCATGCATACACTACACTTCCGTACTGTCGGCCATGTTGAAGCCACGGGCCCTGAGCTCCCGGTACTCCTGGCAGAGCGCGCAGTCCCTGCACCAGCAGTGGACGCAGCAGTCGGCGCAGGGCTCCTCCGGGTGTAGAGGGCGCCGAAGCACGTCACTGCATAGATCACGGCGCACAGCGTCCCGGCCACGCACTACGCTGATCTTGTCGCCGTCCTTCGTTAGTTCGCTGCGTCGGTCGTCGTTCGTCGCCGCCGGCCGTTCCAATCATATGCATGCATATGTCACCACGGCAGCCGAATCGATCGATCCATCAATGGAACCAAGAAGTCAGATCATCATTAGCAAGAACCGCGAGAGCCGTATATATTTTTTTTCAACATAAGATGTATAGTATCTTACGAGCTTGTCCCTGGTCGACGATTTCGGCGATCCTCCCTAGAATGACGCATGGGCAGAAGGTGGTCAGGAAGCCTGCAACAGCAGCAGCAGCACACCACACAAGAGGGGACATGAGGAAACGAAGCTCACGGACTATGCATGTACTCCTATATGTATGCAATTACTAAATAAACAGATTTAACTTGCTTACAGCCTCCGACGTCGTCGCAGCAGGCGAAGAGGCCGGACGACCAGGCGCCCACTACCCGCGGGACATCGTCGTTCCTCTGTTCCACGCCCATAGCGGCGTTGTGGGTGCCGCTGGCCACGGCAAACCACCGCGCTGCTCTGTGACCAAACGATGACGGCGCGGTAGGGGGTAGCGGCACAAATTTAAGACGTTCTCTAGTCCCAAATACTAGTCGAATTCAAAAAAAAAAATTAACTATGTCGTCCATCCATTCCAAATCTCAGCCAGGGGATAGTTAAGTAGAATTTTCAACCCATGCCGCCTATGGATCCACAGGTAGAGTCGCCTTGCCGGTCGTCGCACGCAAATAATTATAAGTCTCTAGCTCCATGTCGTTCACTTCCCTGGGTCTATCCTATCTTATTCCTATCCACATTTCCACTGCAAGCAACGACGAAGACGACGACGTACAGCAGCAGGCCAGGCTAGGCCAGTTGCTGTTGATGGAGCCGTGTGATCATGAGTTCGAACCGTATGGGCCGGCGGCCTCTAGTCTAGTCTCGCACGCCTGGCCTATTTGCTTGCTCGGCCCAGCCCGGCTCGCCTGCATGCATTTGGCACCTCTTCCTACTTTTCATTTCAAAATTCAAATTCATATAAAAATATAGTGTTGTTTGCTTGTGTTGACTGACCAGGATGCATGCTAGCCAACTCGAGCTCATCGAGTAGGGAAAGAGGCGTGCTTGCTGGGACTGGAAAGGCCACTGAAGAGGGGGAGAGTATGCTACCATATTTAAATCTGAGCTATAAAGAAATATACCGACATACGCTAGCTAGGCAATGCGTGCTACAAATATAAATGTGAGCTAGAAATAAATAAACCAACATAGGCTCGCTAGTTCACGTGGCTTGCACAAATAGTTATGGGAAATAACTTACAGTTTCATCAAGTGGCGGCACACACTCACAAATGCAGTACTACTACAAAGAACCTTTACAAGCCTCTCTGACCGATACAAGATAAAACAATTGCCACACTGCAAACATAATTTGTACAAAAATCAACGTACTCAACAGTAATAAAGACGACTACTGCCAATGCGTTTACATGCATGCTAAATTTGGCTTTGCTTCATAGCTCTATCTTTAGCTCACACCAGGCCTGAGCCTCCGCTGGCTATTGCCTTTACTTGCTTAAGCTCCTCGAGCACCTCTGCCATAGTCGGACGCTCATCGATGTCTTCCTTGAGACATAGAACCGCGAGTGCGCCAACCCTGTCAAGACAATCCATAGGATGAAGAGACTGAGCACCACCATCGTCTGACAAGATGTCTTTGTCATACAACTTCCGTCCATTGAGCTCCTCTTTGCAACACTTGACAAAGTCGAGAGGGAGGCTGTTTTCACCGTCCTTGGCTTTCTTCCTCGTGATGAGTTCCAAGAGGACCACGCCGAAGCTGTACACATCGCTCTTCTCCGTGAAACAGCCAGACTTGATGTACACCGGGTCTATGTAGCTCATGTCCCCCGACACGCACCACTTGGAGTACATGCTTGCAACAGACACAAGCTTAGCTGACCCAAAGTCGGAGACCTTGGGTGTGAAATCATGGTCTAGGAGGATATTACCGGACTTGATGTCTCCATGTACATGGTTGTGGCCACCATGTGAGTGCATGTAAGATAGAGCTTCAGCAGAGCCAATAGCAATGTTGAGCCGCTCCTGCAGCGAGAGCACATACGGATCATTTGAAGCATGGAGCACATTGTAGAGGCTTCCTTTTGGGATGAATTCAAAGACTAGCATGGGGACATCTGTCTCAAGGCAGCACCCAACGAGGCGGACTAGGTTTGCATGGCTGATTCGGAACTGGAAAGTGATCTCGTTCACAAACTCCTCCTGCTGTAGTGCTTCGCCCTTCGCAGAGGCACACTTAACAGCAACGTGTTGGGTTCCGTCATCAATGATCCCTTTGTAGACCTTTCCAAAGGCACCTTCTCCTATACTTGTCTTGTAGCCGTTTGTGATCTTCTTCAACTGCTTCTCCGTGAAGATGTTAATACCCATGCTCTTCAGTATTTTACCACCATTTTGATCAAAAAACCTCCTTCGGTTCCTTCTTTTAACCACCATAAAAATAAAAAAGCATGCTACCACCAAGACAGAGAATGTTGCTGCAGAAACAGATATGCACAAACGAAATATTCATATGTGGGCTGCACATGCAACTCTATCAATTATGTACACAGCAGTAGTGACAAACTAGCCAGTGTCTCATTTTGAAATATAACTTTTTGAGACGTTACTCTATGGTTTTAGAAAATTAAGCTTGATGTCTAACTTGTTGTTCAGGGTAAGAACCTTTTTTTTCCCTATGATCCAGTGTAAAGAAAGTGGATAATGATAAATAAATAAGGTTTACCAATCAACTTGTTAAAAAAGCGAATTCTATTCTGTGTATGACTCAAATGCCTTTCCTCAAGTTACCAGCGAAGCATAAGTAGCAATTGACTGTTATTATATGTTATATTGCTGAGTTAAAAGAAAAAGGAGAAAGCAGGCGATGTGACAGTAAATTTGTTAATGAAATTCTCACCTAGTATGGCTATTGCATATCCTGGAAATATAGGCTGGCATCCATCATAACTAAAGCCATCTCCTCTTAGTCCAAATTTGCATTTGCACTCGTAATCACCCGGTGTATCATGGCATGTGGCACCAACACCACAAGGATACTCTTCTTCCTCACACTCGTTAATATCTGCGTTATATACATAGGCATTTATGGACTTAGTTCACTGGGTGCTAAAAATTCGATGAATGATCCCAATGCCAGTTGCTTCAATATCTGTGCTACTCAATTCAACAGAGGGATATTACAATTATTAAGGGCTGAACTGTCGGTGTGATAGTCATGTGCAAGGTGCAAATAAAAACATTGTTTTCTCTCATATGTATCTATGTACCATATGTCTACGAGACTATAATAACAGTTTACATCAAATGAAGTCATTTGAATTGTATATAGACATTCCAAGACTTGTTACACAAGGTCTAAGATATCTAATGCTTTGCGTCAATGATTTTATATATATTCTATAAGGCAAATAGATTTGTATCTTCTTTGCCACAAAGTCTTAAGACGGTTTATTAATGGACAACCTTTGAGATAGATTATATATTATCTACACTAGTAGAGCAATGGGCTTTAGTCCCGGTGTCCCAATTGGGAATTAGACAAATCTCAGGACTAAAAAATAGTTCAAATTATGGGGACCTCGTACCTATTGTGGTGCGTGGATTTGAACCCGAGACACTTGCCTCACCTCATGCATAGCTTCATTACCATCTCAACCACACAAACATATATATATATATATATATATATATATATATATATATATATATATATGACCAAGTCCTAGGTCCATATAAATTCACCCATAGGAAATCTTTAGTCCCAGGCGAGAAACCTATAGTCCCAGTTGGTGTCACCACCTGAGACTAAATGGTGATTGGGTCTTCGGTGCTAGTTAAATTTAGACCCTAGACTAATGCCCACACATTATTCTCTGACAACTCCAACACGACCAGGAACAAAAGTGCTAACCTCATTTCTCTACTAGAGCTAATAAGTTTTCACCTATTAGTTTTATATTGCATTCATTTAGTTTTTATATTACATGTAACAAAGGATTTTTTTTATGGCAACAACATACAGGTCCCAAAATAGCGCATCAGTAGTTCCATATGACCATAATCCAGAATTTTAGAGGCAATGAGTAACAAATCGATTTATAGAGACAGCTCCAGATCCAACAACTTCTTAAGACCGAACCAATTTTAGAGGTAGCTGTAAATCATAGCCACCTCTAAAAATTGATATGTAAACGCGGGCTAGCTGAGAACCATTTTGAGTGGCAGATTTTGATTGGGCCCTGTATGTGCTAAAAAGGGCTTCGTTGCTATAAATCATTTGTCATTTTAGAGGCAAAAAAAGCATTTGTGTACTACTCCCTCCATTATCTTTTATAGGGCATACACACAAATCAAGGGTGAAACAATCTTTGACCAATAATTTATCTAACAATTTTAATTATTATAATATAAACTTGATATGGTTAGATTGGTAATTAAATATATATACTATTCCATTTTCATGAGTTCATAAACACAAATAATAAAATATAAGTTAAAGAAATGGTCAAAGTACAGTTTGGAAGAATGTGATGTCTAGTCGTGCTTTATAAAAAAAAATAACGGAGGTAGTAGTATTTTTTAGAGACGTTCATCGTGTAGACTGTCTCCACAGGAAGAAGAGCCTCCAGCAAACGCTTATATTAGTAGTGTTGTAAAAGAAATGTCTACCAAGATTTTGATTGGAAAATTTTGAAGACACAAGGAATAGAACTATATATGTGGAAATATATATCCATGTATCTTACTTGCGCAGCCGCCACCACTGGGGTCGTAGGGATTGCCCTTGTATCCCTTGGAGCACTTGCAGAGGTATCCATTTCCCTGTGTGGCGTTCTCACAGGAGCTGTTGGGGTCAACGCACGCAGGAGCTGTGGGATTTCCGGACACCCCGACCTTGCATGAGCCGTTATTCCTGATTGCCCATTCCAGCACCATGGGGATACCCCTTTGTCCATACTGCTTGTCAAAGCGGTCGTCCCCGTTACCATCCAGGTGCTGCCGCTTGAAGTTGTACCTGGATCAATTGCATACAAGAATTATATTTTAATAATATCTAGTCTAGATATGAAATGTGGAGCATATTCGATCCAGCCCCGTCACGTATACGTACCAAGTTCTTTCGGCCACGAAGCCGTAGGTACAGGGGCTGTATGTCCAGAATGGATTTGTGGTGCTAAGCCAGCTAACGTTGACGAAGCTAAGATCGGCCTGGATGGGAGTCTGGCAGCAGCCGAGCCCCCCGCACTTGTCGCCATCTTTTGCCGCTTTCACTGAGCTCATCACGCAGGTGCTGATGCAGCCGGTGAGATAGGACATGTCCACCCTACCACCAGTCAGAAGTGGTACCGCAAAGCAGCCAATGCCTGTGAAGCGGTTTTGGGTCGATGAGATCAGGAACGGCGTGCCCGTGGTGTTGAGCCACGACTCCCGGACACCGTTGGGTTCAGTGGTGTTTGAGGAGTTGTAGCATCTGTATGCTGGGATTCTGTAGATCCGCATGTCGCTGCTTTCTGCCGAGATGCTAATGATCTCGACTCTGTCTAACATGTACAGTCTCGGAGGGTCAGATCTGTTGTCGCAAGTTACGTTGAAGCCAGCATTCATGCCTGGCCAAAAGCAGTCGCCACCTATGCCGAATGGGTAGGGAATGTCGACCTGGCCACACTTTCTGGAGCAATTCGGCGAGACTACTGAAGCCGGAGATGAAACCATGGTGACAGCAGCTGCTGGTAGCAGCGGCGTCATATGGTGTGTTACTAGGGAGAGAGTAAGGAGAAGCTGCAATAGCAATTGTGACATGGCTGCCGCCGCTACCTCGGCCCTTCGCGCTTACTAACTGAATTTGTGAGAAGTGTGAAAAATATAACTAGCTATAGCTAGCAGCACTTTGCTTGCTTTCTTTCTCATCTGTACGGCCGCAAGCATGTGTGCTTATACCTTATATAGGTACAAGTGCCCAGATACATTGCATTTTAAATTCTGGGTTGGAGTTTTATTTGATGCTACTTGGGTTTGTATTATACGAAGATTCATTGTTCTTGCCCTACTTATTGAGTTGTGCTCAGTTTTAATAAGCTAGGAAGTCACCACAAGGAACTAGTTGAGCTATGCTCAGTTTTTATAAGTTGGATCTTTCTGGCCGTTTCGCGTATACATAATTCCTGGTTCTACCCATGCATTCAAGGTCTACCAAGGGGTGCAAGTAATGTTTTGCCTCAGAAACACTAATTGCACGCAATGAAGTTGTGTACGTACATGTATACTTTTGCAAGGTCAATGTATTATGTTCCAGATCGGTACATTAAGGGACTAGAGTGTTGTCACTAATTAGTCACTAACTAGTCCATCAACCCGTGCCCTCGCATGGGTTAAAAATTTTAAAAGATGTACTATATAATACATTTGACTAATAAAAATTAATTATTATTTAATGATCATAAACTTATTATTTACTTTTTTTTTTTGTAAAGGACTAACTTATATATTTTTCATCCATATTTATATTTTTTTGCTTTGCATAGCACCTCTATATATTTTAATATTTGATGATACTTAAAATCATACCATTAACTATGGTGGCCCTTATTGCATCAAATGTCTTAAGAAATCATGAATCCAAATAGAAACTTTAGTGTTTTTTATTTTATCAAATTTTTTAATTAAAAAGAGTTTAGATCCTAGCATTATGTTTTTTCGCATTTCAATTAAGTTGAAACTCATATTGCCCTTTAGCACCAAACTTGTTGAATTTGTAATATCAAAGAATTATTTGTGTGTTGTATTGTTTTGGGAGGGAGATTATCTAGTGCAAACTAACTTTCCATGAAAACTCATGCAAAACACGGTAAAAAATCATCTAAATTCACCGAAAAAAATTCGCTCATGTAGATGATATGATGAATGATGATACACAACCTTACAAAATATCTTGTCAAAACTCGACTTCGTTTGTGAGATATAAAAATAATAAATTTTAAGTCGAAAGTCATGTCCGGATGATTTGGAAGAAATTTGTTATTTTTATATCTCACAAATAAAATCGAGTTTAGACAAGATATTTTGCGAGATTGTGTATCATCATATCATCTATATGTGTGATTTTTTGGTGAATTTAGATGACTTTTTACTATGGTTTGCATAGATTTTTATGGGAAGTTAGTTTGCACTAGATACATTCCCGTATTGTTTTGTATATCATAGGGTTAAAAATTAAATTACCAATACTGACATAACATAATCTTTCTATTAAAATGTATGAAGCTATTTAAGAAACAATCTATGAAATTGATTATAATGGACTATTATATAATTAAAGGGAAATGTTGGTGTTATGTTACTGTTGTGTGGTTGTTAATTAAACATTTTACATGCTTATAAGCAATTAAAATAAATATTTGTCCTATTTTGTAGTTGTAGAAGTTTGTAACTTAGAAATACATATGTCGCATACTTTATAGTTGTTGGTTTATTTTTTAATGCCATATATTTTACATATTGAGAGAGGTGCGTAATTTAGATGCAATGTGAGGGGGTTTTCTTGAATTATTTTATGTAATGCCAATTGTGGGTAATTTATAAAAATTAAGGAGGTTATATTGAATAATCCTTCGTAATGAAAAAAAGTGGGTAATTTTTACACAAAATTAGAAGGTTATTTTAACATTTTTTATAATGGCAGTGGTGGATAATTTTTTTTATAAATTACAATAGATCACATGTCTATTATCGAGATGGTGATTAGAATGTATCAAATTAATGGCTAGATGTTTCAAATTATTATGAATTTTTCTAGTGTATTTGGTGAGAGTTAACATGGTGCCTCTAATTAGTAATAGTAATTAAATTATATTTATAATGAGAGAGGTGGATAATTTATTTATAAATTTAGTAGTTTTATAAATTATCTTTCATAATGACATAAATGGATAATTTAGATGCAAAATTAGGTAAAACTTTATGTATTTTTTATAATGGTAGATGTGAGTAAACTTTTTAGAATAAAGTAGATCTAATGACTAATATTGGTGATGACGATTAGAGTCTGACATATTAATGGCCAAATATTTCAGATTTTATAAGAATTTCTAGGATTTATTTTTTTTCTAGCATGTTTGATGAGAATAAACATGGAGGTACGATGAAAAAAGAAGGACGAATACTGAACGAATGGATTCTTATTTCTTCCTCATCGACAAAAATTGTCTCTTTATTTTTCATATATAAATAAATGTAGTATAACACGAATGTTCAGATTGTCTCTGTGGGTTCTGATGTTCAGATTGTCTCTGATATTTTGTTAGTAGATTAACCTTTGATCCAATCTTTTTGGTTAATAAATTAATAAACTTGATGGATGTACCACCATTTATTAATTAACCTAGTGCTTTTCGCCAAAAAAAAGAATAGTTAACCTAAGGAACGTAGGTGACGACCATTAGAATCTGTCATATTAATGGCCAAATATTTCTAAATTTATAAGAATTTCCAGGACTTTTTTTTAGCATGTTTAATGAGAAGAGACATGGAGGTACGATGAAAAAAGAAGAAGAAAATTATATCTTTATTTTTTATATATAAATAACTGCAGTAAGACACATATGTAAGTTGTTCTTGATGTTTAGATTGTCTATGATACTTTGCTAATAGATCAACCTTTCCATCTAATCTTTTTGGTTAATATAGATTAATAAACATGATGGGTGTACCATCGTTTATTAATTAACCTAGTGCCTTTTACTAAAAAAGGAATAATAATTGATGTAGGGAACATAGTTGTGGGCCCTAATATGATTGGAGTATAATTTTGAGTATTTGTGAACGTGTAAAATTTTTCTACATACTGTTAATATTTCTCGCTTTTTATTGTTCGTATAATAGATTGGCCCAGGCCCATAAACGTGATGGGCACCTTTTTATGTTTTTCTACATATTCAAAAATACATCTAGCTTTATATTTTTTGTTAGTATAGTAGCGATTGACCCAGCCCACGCCATAAAGTGATGGGTACTTGGGTGCTGCTTGCCATTTGCTACGTTCGGATGAGGCCTTTTTTCTTTCTTATGATAAAATTTAAGACTATTTTTATTTATAATGGTAGAGGTGGGTAATTTTTATGTAAAATTAGGGGGTTATTTTATATATTTTTTCATAATGGCAGAGGTGGGTAATTTTCTATAAATTACAATAGATCCAATGGCTATTATCAGAGATGATGATTAGACTCTACCAAATTAATGGCCAGATGTTTCTGATTATTGTGAGAATTTTTAGAATTTATCTTTTTTTTAGCGCATCCGGTGAGAGTTAACGTGGTGCCTCCGTTGGGGCCTCTAATTAGTAATAGTAAGATTGATAAAACCCTTTCTAATAACTGGACAATGTATACCCTTTCTAATAACTGGACAATGTATTATGTTCCAGTAGTGCATGGATGTAGACTTGCTAAAATGCCAATCTGGGAGACCATGCAAAAGTTATTGGCAAAGATGTGTCACATGGCAGTTTAATTGTTGTTGACAAAGTTGATTGGCCATGAAAATTATAATATAAATTTGCCCCATTCCAAAATAAATAATTGTTCTAATTCAAATTATGTTATATATGTTTAAGCCACATCAAAGAAAAGATTACCAAGATCTATGATACTAAAATACTATAGTATGAAGATATATTTTATAACTTATCTAAGATACTAATTTGGCACCTCAAATATACATGATTTTAATCAAAAATTGGTCAGGCTTAAGATAATTTGACTTAGGGCACCCGACTACCAAAATAAAGATTATACCGTTTCTAAAACCATCAATCTGCTGGTTTTTCAAACTGACAATGTGTTATCAACAACGAGTATGGAGACACTGCGGCAAGTTCCCACAAACAAAAAGAATGAAAGAAAAGTTTTATCAGCCGATGTTGCTATGCCATCGCAGTGCCTACTCGAGAGGGAAAGAAGGAAAGAGGTCAGCCACAGACACAAGTGCTGGAGTTAACCACTTTTGATTTGTTTTCAGGTCCAGTGGACAAACAAATGTTGGGTGGAGTTATATTTCGGTATTGATGCCATCACTGCCAGTTATAACCAATAACCGGAGGAGATGATGGATTTTCATTGTCATTTATCTATTATGACTACTGGTTAATCAAATCCAAAGCCACAGCGATGACATATCAATATCATTTTCAAAATCACCATCAGCTATGTAGACGTCAGTGATAGTTGCTTCAGTAGTAGTGACACTGCACCTTAAGAAGGCGATTTATTGCAGGACACAGAAAGTAACTAAATGTTTCGGATGAGGAAATTTAGTTTTTTGTGTCATACTCCTCCTGTTCGTAACTTATAATTCACTACAATAACTTTGTCTCTCAAATTTTCATTCCGTTTAATAATAAAATGTCGATAATCATATACATCAAGCTAGATTTATATTAAGATGATTACATGTCACTCAAATTTACATCATCGTAAGTGGGATGGTCGTAGGTATATTCCACTCACTGTACAGAGTGGATCTGAGACGTTTGGACTTTGGGACATTACAACGTCGCTGTTTCTAAGCATAAAAAAACCAACAACATTAGGTAGCATCAATTTCCTATTTATATCATTATGCAAATATATTTAAAAATAAACTCACATTGTTTTTCACTTTCATATATAGTCACATCCGTGGATGTCATGTCATTATCAGTTTGTGTAGTAGCGTTAGATCCATTTGCTTTTGTTTATCCTCAATATTGTTCATGAGGCTGTCATGCATAGTAGTAGCACTAATATAAATTTATTTCATTTTTTTCTTGCAACTTGTAAGGAGAGAATAGACTGACTTGGTAATGCCAACATTTGTTTTAGAACATTAGTCGAATCCACGTCTCTTGTAACAAGTTGTGGAGCAAGTTGTCCTTTTTTGCATTAATGAATTCACTAGGTTGTATCTACGAAGTTTTTAGCATGGAAGTCCACTAATTGTAGTGTTTGAAGGGCCAAACTCGTATCTAAGTCTAGAACTTGCATTGCACTGGATGAAAGGGATAAAGTATTTCTTCTCCGGTATTGCACCTCCATTCTGAATCTAAGGCCTGTCATGAGAGGGATGGGGGTATCCCTTGCTCATTCACACTATACATACAGAGCTGACCACTGTAGGAAGGAATAAACATTAGACAAACTCTACAAGGCTGTAAAAAACTAAGACTCGCATTATTAAAAAAAAGGAGTTGGTATAGTTATGTAAGCAAAATGCATACCCCCTACCACCACCACCACCACACACACGCACACATTAGGTCATCAAAATCCGTCACCCATTAAGTTGCAAGGAAGCAAGGGTCCGTTATTTAGCGCCATTTATTTTTTTTTTAGCTAATTTAGCTTGATTGATTTACCATCGTTTTTCTCCTTGATGATACCTTTTAGCAGCCATCAATTTGGACTAGTTAAGGTGTTATTTAATTTAGAATTTATTTTGTACTCTCTCCATTCCAAATTATAAGTCACTTTGATTTTTTTTGTGCATCTATTTTACTATGTATCTAGATATAATAATGTGTCTAGACATATAGCAAAATAAATAAACTAAAAAATCAAAGTGACTTATAATTTAAAATAGAGAGAGTATATATAACGTATGTAATTAATGTTTATTTCTCCTTTTTGAGGAATGATGAAGATGGAGTCTCCTTAGCAGCCGATTGAGTGAAACATATAATACTGGGTGGGATCTGTAGCGCTAGCGCCGTGGGATGCATTATCCGTTGCAACCAATGAGTGTAATCCAACTTCTCTCCCTTGTGAACTTCCCATAGCATTGACCGATGCACATGCTGGTTAGGTTTTTTGTGGTGAAACCTGTTCATCCGGATTCAAGTCTCAGATTTAACATGGGTGCTCATATTTTTCTGGATTTACTTTAGAATTTAACGGCGCTATCTTTTTTCACTAGTACAGAAATGATTTCTCTTGGCGCCATAGTTCAAGTTGTACAGGCGGTTCATTTTAAAGGACGCCAGTATTAAAATATACGTGGGGCCAGCTTTAGAACCACCAATGAAAACAAGTTATCACTGGCGGTTGGCTAAGCCAACCGCCAGTGCTAATGGCCCCGTTAACACTGGCAGTTGTCTTAGCTAGCCGCCAGTGATAATGACCATTTACAATGGCGGTTGCCTAAGACAACCGCCCGGTGTTAATGGGGCCATTAGCACCGGCGGTTGGCTTACTGAACCGCCTGTGATAACTGATTTTCACTGGCGGTTTGGTAAGCCAACCGCCAGTGCTAGGTCTGCTATAAATACCCCTCCTTCCTTCCCGACCAGACAGTTACTCGAGGCCAACCTTCCATTGTTGGCGATTTGGAGGTCCAGATTTCCTAAAATACAAGGGGGGAGGTTTTGATCTTCAATTCTTGGAAGGAGGTTGGCGATTTGGAGGTCCAGATTTCCTAAAATACAAGGGGGAGGTTTTGATCTTCAATTCTTGGAAGGAGGTTGCGGTCAATGTTGCTCAATTGTAGCCACTTTTTGGATCTAGGGTTTCACCATGAGTGGGAGGGGGAAAAAGTTATGTGATGGTTCAAGATGGATTTTTTATGTCTCTCTTAGCTCTTGCCATAATTATTTCTCAATTAAAGTTTATCCTCCACTATAGATTTAGTGTGTCATGCACGAATAGGTTCATTTGGAGAGAAGAAATTGAAGATTGTTTCTTATTTAATTGCTAGGGTTTATTTTTATTAGATTTAATTTTAATTATTTTTGTTTATATAATTAGTAGTGTTTAATTTATTTAGAGAGAAGAAGTGTTTTAATTATTAATAATTTGTTTAATTAATTACTATATTTTTTTCCATAGTAGTCCAATTAATTGGTTGGTTTTATTTTATTAGTTTATATTAATTTTTTGATGTGGTTAGTGCTTAATTAATTAAGTAGCTATGTATAATTATTTATTAGATTCAAATTAATTGGTAGATTTAATTAATGAATTGCCATGCCTCCTCTCTCATACTTAGGGAACCTTAGGCCTCAACGTCTATAATTTGGGAAATATACAAGTGCGAGGTTTTCGCCTCATACAGAGAGGAGGTTGTTGATCATCAAAAGGTTAGTAAATTAATATCTCATAACAATCATGGTTGAATTACATTGATTAGAATAAATTTGTTATATATATAGGTAATCGATGGAGAGATCATTGTGGATGTATAATTTATCAAGAGTAGATCCATCATACATACCAGAGGTCAAAAGATTTATTGATGCCGCTAAGATGCATGCATGGAGAATCCAGACGAAGCACATACCATGTCCTTATGTAGACTGCAAAAATATTGCAGTCTTTGACGACACACAAACAATATTTTCTCATCTGCTCTGCCGAGGATTTATGAATGATTACTTGATTTGGACAAAGCATGGAGAGGGTAGCTCTACACCATATCCAGCTATAAACCCTGCGAACATCAACCCCAATGGCCCTGATGTGCTTGTTGATGATGGATGTCAGTTCGTACATGAGACACAACATCAGAGTCAACCTGTTATGCCAAATGTTGATGATCATGAAGTGGTGGATGAAGTGGTGGATGAAGGGTGTGAAGACGTGGAATTCATGGCTGCACTATTGTGTCGTCATACTGATCCATCAATGTTCTTTATAAAAGGTATGGAGGCCTTACGGAAGGCAGCAACAGAGCTATTGTATGATGAGATGAAGGGTTGTACCAAAGAGTTCACGACGTTGCGGTCTGTGCTTAAGTTGTTGATGTTGAAAGCTAGATATGGATGGTCCGATAATACTACCTTCGATGCATTATTGAGTACTCTCGGAGATATGCTTCCAAAGGAGAATAAAGTGCCTGCTAACACGTACTATACCAAGAAGCTCATCAGTCCGCTTACTATAGGTGTACAGAAGATCCACGCATGCAGAAATCATTGTATCCTATATCGAGGTGATTACGCAGACTTAGACAAGCGTCCAAACTGTGGTGCAAGTCGGTACAAGACGAAAAAAGACTATCTATAAGAACAGAATGCAACTTCAGTTTCCATAGGAAAGAAGACCGAACAGCGTTTAAAACCAAGCAATAAAGAAAAAGAAGAAGTAGATTATTTTGCACAGAGAAGAGTTCCTGCTATGGTGATGTGGTACCTTCCGGTGGTTGATCGATTGAGGTGTTTGTTCGCTAACCTAGAGGATGCAGAGCTTATGACCTGGCATGCTTCTAATATGCACAAAAATGATGGAAAGCTTCGACATCCAGCTGATGGCAAACAATGGAAAAAATTCAATGATGAATACCCCAAATTTGCTAAGGATGCAAGAAATGTTAGGTTTGCACTATGTACTGATGGAATAAATCCCTTTGCCGAAAGGAGCAGCAAGCACAGCACGTGGCCGGTGATCCTCACTATCTACAACGTACCTTCCTCCACACCTATTGCAGAAGCGCAAATATCTTTTGCTAACCATTCTTATTTCTGGACCTACACAACCTAGTGTTGATATGGATGTATTCTTGGAGCCCTTGATGGAGAAAATGAAAACTTTATGGGACACATGTGTTGACATGTTGGATGAATACAGGAAATAGTCATTCACTCTGAGAGCAATTATTTTTGTTACAATCAACGATTATCCTGCTCTCTTTGTATTGTCAGGCCAATTCAAAGGAAAGGTTGGTTGTGTAGTATGCCTAGATGAAACCTTTTATGTGTCCCTCAATGCATCCAACAAGCTAGTGTACATGAGGCACCGGTGTTTCTTATCAAAAGGACACAGGTACCGCTTGCGAAAGATGGATAGATACTTTGACAATTCAAATGAACTAAAGTCTACTGCTCCATCGGGTAACAGTAAAGGTCACAGAGTGTTTGAGATAGTTAAAAACATCAAGTTTACTTTTAGAAAAAAGACAATAGATTGAAAAGCTAGAAAGGATGTCAAGCCAACTCCAGAGGCTACATTCAAGAAGATATCAATTTTTTTCAAGTATTTGCCATACTGGAAAGACCTTGACGTACGATACGCAATCGATGGTATGCACGTTCAGAAGAATGTGTTTGAAAGCATCATTGGCACCTTGTTGGATATGAAGGGCAAGACAAAGGATGTACTAAAGTCACGTATGGACATGGTAAATTTAGACATAAAACATGAGCTTCATCCGGTTCTTCAAGAAAATGGAAAATACCACCTCCCGGCAACAAGCTATAACCTGAACGCAGATGAGAAAGAAGTGATTTATGTGTGGTTGAAGAAATTGAGAGTTCCAGCTGGTTTCTGCTCCAATCTAAGATCCATTGTTTTGATGAAAGACCTTACACTTACCAACTACAACGCACATGACTGCCATGTAATGCTGACAACTTTTCTACCTATTGCCGTCAGGGCTATAAGTCCAGTGTTTTTAAAGATGGCAATCACAAGGTTGTGCTTCTTTTTCAACAAAATATCACAGAAGGTAATCGACCATGATGAGTTGGAGTCTCTTCAAGAATTCACAAGTGGAGACAGTTGTCACGCGCTTTGAGATGTGTTTGCCGCCATCATTCTTTGATATAATGGTACATCTTGTGGTGCATTTGGTGCCTCAAATAGAGGCACTTTGGGTCCTATGTATTTGCATGAGATGTGGGCGTATAAGCGCGTTTCATGTCAATACTAAATTCCTATGTATCCACTCGTGCTCGTCCCCGAGGCAGCCATGATAGAGGGGTACACTACCGAAGAGGCCATTGAGTCCACTGCTCCATTCTATGAAAGTTGCCTAAAAGGTCAAATTGCAATAGGTTTGCCTCTGTCTCGACATGAGGGCAGGCTGCATGGATGTGGTAGGATGGGAAGAAAATCATTTATCCCTTCGTGACTACCATATTGTTCTCGAAGCATATCATAGCATCCTACATCAAATATCGATAATGGAGCCTTTGATCGACCAACATATGAAAGAACTACGCGATCAAAACTAGGGACAAACTGAAGCTTGGGTAATGAATGAACACAAGCATCGATTCACCACATGGCTAATGGATCAGAATATTCCAGATGGGGAAACAATTGAGCAACAAACTATCAAGCAGTTGGCAGCTGGACCATCACGCCAGATCACTACATGGCACACCTATGACATTAGTGGTTTCACATTTTATACCATTGCTAGAGACAAAAAGAGCATGACACAAAGTAGCGGTGTTCGGTGCGAGGCCATAGACGAAAATGAGGAAATCCATACATACTTTGGCTTCATTGAGGACATATGGGAACTACACTATGGTACATTTCAGACACCAGTGTTTCGATGCCAATGGGTTGACACAGTGGATAGTCATGGGCTTAGAGTTATTGATCTAAGTAAAGTAGGTTACAAAGATGACCCATGAATCCTTGCTAACCGTCTTTGTCATGTGTCTTTTATGCCGAACAGATCGTTCCTAAGAATAAGAGAAAAAAAATACCGATAAGTTTGAAGCATGTAGTTCTTCCCCGAAAGCAACAACCTTTAGGAGCTGATGGTGCAATTGACCTAGATGATTGTAACCAGTTCGGTGAGATGTCTCTCTTTACAGACCATCCTTCAAAAATACGAAACGTTGAGCGTACCATTCCACAAAATTCTAAACCTGGGTCCACCACGATGGAGAAGGAAGAACAGCAGTAGGCTAGATTCTCTTGTCATGTAATAGTTTATGCAATACAATTTGTAACCTATGCTACTACTCTTATATATTATTATATGTGTCTCATGAATGACTCTCTTGGTGTTACATAATTAAAGAAAATTTAAGTCCTTTTCTTTCTACATAGAGAGAAAAGAAAAAAATAATTACTTTGCTTTAGACATAGAGAGAAAAGAAAAAAAAATAATTACTTTGCTTTATACACATAGAAAAAAAAAAATAATTACTTTGCTTTATACACATAGAGAGAAAAGAAAAAATAATTACTTTGCTTTATACATAGAGAGAAAAGAAAAAAATAATTACTTTGCTTTATACACATAGAGAAAAGAAAAAAATAATTACTTTGCTTTATACACATAGAGAAAAGAAAAAATAATTACTTTGCTTTATACACATAGAGAAAAGAAAAAATAATTACTTTGCTTTATACACATAGAGAAAAGAAAAGATAATTACTTTGCTTTATACACATAGTGAAAAGAAAAGATAATTACTTTGCTTTATACACATATAGAAAAGAAAAAATAATTACTTTGCTTTATACACATAGAGAAAAGAAAAAATAATTACTTTGCTTTATACACATAGAGAGAAAAGAAAAAAATATTTATGTACTACTGTATAGAACTACTCACAAGGAATCCAAAAAGTTTTTATTTTCTATTTTATGAATTTTCTATAATTTCCTACTAATTTCTAAAGGCACCGTTCTAATATGTGTGCCTTACATGTCTGTCTTCCTCTTCACTTTTAGATGGCTATTTCATCGCATATAGCTTTGCCACACCATTTTTATAACTTTCAATTTCTTTAATGCATAGAACTACTCACAAGGATTCCATTTCTATTTTATTATTTTTCTATAATTTGTTATGAATTTTCAAAGAATCAGCATAAAATAATAATTAAACTATTTCTCTTGGCGGTTGGTAATGCCAACCGCCAGTAAAAAATGAAAGTTTCTGACGGTTGGCATTACCAACCGCCCGGTAAAAATGCGCCCTATAAATAAGATTCGGCCGAGGGACTTAGCGTTTTTCAATCCGGTGGGCGCGAACTTTCACACGACGCCGGCCGCCGTCGGGCTGCCGGATTCGCGCCACGAGCCCCGGAAGCCTCTGCGCCGCCGCCGCCCACCGAGTCGATGCCGGAGGTCCGCCGCGCATCACATCGAAGTCGCTGCACCGTCCGCCGTCGTCCACCGCGGCCCCCGAGGTCCGCCATCGTCCCGCCCCGCCCTCACCGCCGGCCGCCACCGCCGCCCTACGCCCTCACTCCTCCCCCCCTCCGCGGTCCGCCGCCCTCCCCGCCCCGATCTCCGGTGTGGAGCTCGGTTGGGGCAGCTTCACCGGCGCCGCCAGGGCGGTTGCCGGAGGCGCCCGGCCGCCCCCTCGGGGGACGAGCCGAGGGGGAGGGGAGGGGCGCGGCCCTTGCTTTGGGCCATCGTGGGCACGCAGGCCGCCCCCTCCCTCAATTGTTTTTTTTCATTTTTTTTTTCTTACACCATTACATTAGGTTAATTAATTAACTAATTAATTAGGGTGTTAATTAATTAATTAATTAGTTAATGAGGGTGTTAAATAGTAAGGGTTATTTATTGTTTGATAATTAGTTAATATATAATTATGGTTAATTAGGGTGTTAATTAATTAATTAATTAGTTAATTAGGGTGTTAAATAGTTAGGGTTATTTATTGTTTGATAATTAACAATTAATTTGATTAGTTATGTAGGGTTTTATAATTAATTTAGTTTACTTTGTTATTTAGGGTTTCATAATTACCTGTTAGTTGATATATAATTATGTTAATTAGTTATTTTTTCTTTTTTTCAAATTAGTTAATGTATTAGTTTAGGTTAATTAGTTAATGTTTTAGTTTAGGTATTAATTTTTTTCTTTAATACATAAAATAATAACTAAACTAAAACATTTTAGTTAATTATGTTCATTAGTTAATGTAATAGCTTATGTATTAATTTCTTTATTTTATTAATACTCATATACTTGTAATTTTTCTATTAATATACAGTCACTGCCTCGTTCTCCACCGCCGTCGAATCGGTCTCCACCACCGTTCTCCACCACCGTTCTCCACCGCCGTCAAAGGGGTACACCATCGTTCTCCACCGCCATCGAATCGGTCTTCCCTCTACGCTGCATAAGTAAGTACTCTTTGTTTTTAATTAGGGTTATACTTAGGGTTTTCTAATTAGGGTTTTCTAATTAGGGTTATACTTAGCATTTTCTAATTAGGGTTACACTTAGGGTTTTATACTTAGGGTTTTCTAATTAGTGTTACACTTAGGGTTTTATACTTACGGTTTTCTAATTAGTGTTACACTTAGGGTTTTATACTTAGGGTTTTCTAATTAGGGTTTTCTAATTAGGGTTATACTTAGCCTTTTCTAATTAGGGTTACACTTAGGGTTTCATACTTAGGGTTTTCTAATTAGGGTTACACTTAGGGTTTCATACTTAGGGTTTTCTAATTAGTGTTAGGGTTTTATACTTAGGGTTTTCTAATTAGGGTTTTCTAATTAGAGTTATACTTAGCGTTTTCTAATTAGGGTTACACTTAGGGTTTCATACTTAGGGTTTTCTAATTATGGTTTTCCAATTGGGGTTTTCTACTTAGGGTTTTCTACTTAGAGTTATACTTATGGTTTTCTAATTAGGGTTTTGTATTCTCTACATGCATTTAGTGTCGATGAGTTCTCCAAACCATAGCAACCAGGGAGATTCCGAAGAATACCATAGTCCAAGTGATCCGCATCCTAGCCCGGATAGGACTCGTCGTCCGGAGCGGAGTGACCTAGACTATGATCCAACACTTGATGAGGTAAACATAGTACCTTACACATTCATATCTATATATACTAAGTTATGGAGGACTTCATGTAGTACTTATTAAAATGGACACATGAGGTATTGTCTCAAATGATGGGTTTAGCTGAGGAGGAAGAACAAGAAGACGTGCCAAGTGACGCACCGCCAGTAACAACCGAGACAACCACCTCAAAGAAAAGGACAAGGAAACAGTGATCGGAAACGAGGTCGAGAGGGAACAAACAAGTGGCCAGAAAAAAAAACATATAGGGTCACCGATGTCAACATGAAAGGAGAGCCTCTAGCACCTGAAGAGGTGCCAGCCAAGTTTTGGAACGCAATTGGCTTCTTTGTTAGGGATGAGATTGACATCACAAATCGCACATGGAATGATGTGCCAGATAATACGAAGACAATTGTATGGAGGCTGTTGCAGGAGAGGTTCCTTTTCCCTCCAGGATCAGAAGACCTCGTCCAGCAGTATGCATTCAGGCAGTGTGCAATCTCGTTCCGAAATTTTAGGTGGGAACTTAATACCAAGTATGCCAAGATGAACAAGGACCCAACAAAAAGGTACTTTAAGATTACACCTGCCCAGTGGGAGATTTTCAAACTGCAGAGGAATGATCCTGACTTTCAGAAAAAGAGTGAAGCTAACTCTGAACTAGCAAAGAGGAACAAGTACCACCACCATCTTGGCTCTGGTGGTTACAAGGCTCATATTCCGAAATGGCGGGCAGAGGAGGCCGAAAGGAAGAAGAAAGGAGAACCGGTGCTATCTGAAATGCTTGATGAAAGAAGCGCGAATTGGCTCTATGCAAGAAAAGCAAAACAAGACGAGACTGGCGCTAGAGTCCCTGATGAAATCCAAGAGCCAGCATAGAAGATGTTTGAAACAGCACGCAACGAGAGAGAAGGAAAATTCAAGAGAAAAAGGGAGAAAGACATCTTAAGTGTTGGTCTGGGAAACCCCGAGCATCCAGGACGTGTACGAGGCGTCTCGTCAAGGCTGGGGTGGAAAGAAGGATTCAGAGATGAGTGGGCTGAAATGTACAAGAAACGCGACCGATACAAGGAGCAATGAGGGATGTCATTGAGGAAGAGGCAAAGAAACAAGTCAAAGTAATCATGTCCAACATGCTATCAAATCCTGATCCCGAGTTTATTCAGCAATTAGCGAGTGCAATGTCTGTTCAACAGATGAGTGCACAGCCTCCACAGATGCCACGGGTCACAACACAACCCCATCAACAGATGGTGGTCTCCACCCAAGGTCCAATTCTTCCAAGTAGTGTTGTGTATACGGCAACCAAGGAGCACTACCCAGTGGATGATATAGTTGCACCAACACCTTGTAAACTACTCATCAGATATGGAATGAAGAATGTTCGTACTAGGGAAGTAGCCGAAGGCTTTGCAATCCCTGGTCGTAACTACCACCATAAAGAAATTCCAGAAGAGTATTGCGGGGTTGAAGTGTCAACGGTCGTCCAAGGATACGAGGACGACATGCTAGAAATCCCTGGTCCTGAGGGTATCAAGACACTCGGGCAAGCTATTAATAACTTTATTCTTTGGCTTCGATGAGATGTTTAGTTGACTCAACTACCGCCATCCTCTGAAGGCCTCCCAGGAACTCAAGAATCGTCACTTTCTGATCCTCAAGACTTACCCTCAGCACATGATCCTCCTCCTAACTCACCTGTCCGACCACCATCATCGCCACTCCACTTCCCTGCTTCCCCGCCAGTGATGGAAAAGTTGCCAGAAACAACTCCAACACCAACGCCGCCACCAAAGCCAAAGAAGAAGAAACCCGTACCGAAGAAGTTCTCGATACCCAAATTGGTTTCGTCATACGAGCCAAAGAAGAAAAGTGCTGGCACGGCGAGGTTTTTATCAGGAATTGGAATGTCTCGGCAAGCACGTATTGTTGACTTGTCCGAGCATGAGAAGTCAACATCACAATCCTCGGAATTCGGCAAAGAGCATAATACGAAGATCATAGAGGTAAAGAAGCCAACGTGGGATGATTACCAGAATGTCCCGACTCAATATATCCATGGCAGGCCTCTTCTCGGCTGGGACAAACTTAAACAAATTATAGCAGGGATCAAAAGGATGCACGATTGGTATATGAGAGCATCTGCTGCTGGGATCTCAGCGATCAACGTTTGTATACCAGCAAATGCTTTTGCATCTGGCCGAGAAAAGGCTATGGTCATCTTCGAGGACTTGTGGCTAATGATGAACCTCTAGAGGCTTGACGTACAGCTCGTGACGGTGTTTGCATTGTAAGTGTGACTAACAAATACACGTGTTACTATCATTGAGGTGAACCAAATCAACAGACATGCTTTTATTTCTTACTCTAACAAGTACCTGCGCGCCTTGCAGAATGCAATATGATGGGGAAGAGATGCGTTATGGTCCAAAT
Source organism: Chrysopogon serrulatus (assembly GCA_015844335.1). Taxonomy (NCBI): domain Eukaryota; kingdom Viridiplantae; phylum Streptophyta; class Magnoliopsida; order Poales; family Poaceae; genus Chrysopogon; species Chrysopogon serrulatus. The sequence continues at coordinate 159,388 of JADLZL010006205.1, read as the reverse complement.
CAGACATATGAACAAGAAAAAAGGATCGGGTATCTCAGCCCAATAAAAATATGCGAGGAGCAGTACACGTTCACAATCGCTGATGGCCATGATGATTTGAAGGGCTTAACACCTGAAGAGGCTAAGGTGAAAAAAGCGGATCTAAAAAAGAAATTTGAAGCCAAATACTCCCTCTACATAGGAGAAGCAATGCTAAAATTCAAAAACAGATATTGCATAGTGGCCCCCTATAATTTTAGGTAAGTGTGAGTTTACATACATCAAGTTAAGAATTTCATGACACATGCCTCATCACAAATTTGATCCCGCAGGGGACCACTTGATCTGTTTTTTAATTTATCCTTGGCAAGGAAGGACACTGGTACTAGACTCCGCGCATTACTCAACTGAAGCTTATGCACCATTCTTGACAATCTTAGAACGGTAAGCCTATATATATGCATGCTTTGTTTTGTCTATAAGAGTTACATAATAACTAGGTGATTCTATTCGAGAACACAGGACATATAGGTATTATAAGATTTCTAAAGGTCCATATGACCTTTCTAAACAAGGACAGACCAATGGATATACTTTATAACCGGCCGGTGCGTAAATTTATAAGTGCATATCATATATGTACAATTAATACATAAATGCGTTTCGAAACTCAATACACACTTGTCCATTATAGTGCCACAAGCAACCACCGGGAACACTACACTTTGTGGGTTCTACGTGTGCGAGTTTATGAGAGACAACGGACGATACATCGAAAACCCCGATAAGGTATAAGTAGCCATCATTTATAAGTTTTGTCACTAATCCTGTTAATATTTGTTACCAAGTGAAAATATATAATGTTGAATTATAAACATACTTTTTTTTAGGCCTATGCGAGAAGATCCGACAACCAACCGATGAAAAAGCATTATACAACATAGTTGAGGATCTCGCTCATTCATCATGAAAGAAGCCATCCCACCCGAAGGGAAATACCACGATCCGAGCAGTGAATTAGGAAAGCCAGAATATAGAGTGCTAACTGATATTAGGCGTCTCAATCTTAGTCGAGACGATTATTAAGGCTTTCCTAATTAGAGAAAAAAGAAAAACTTTAGATGTGTATATATGTATGATACATATGTGATGTACATGGATTTATATTGAAGTATGTATGTATGATATAATGCAATTTTGATGTAAATAGATTTTTTATTGATGTATATAAATGTATGATAGAATTTAATTGCATGTTATCATAAGTTTCAATATAAAATAAATAGGTTTCAATTTAAATTTCAAAAAATGGCGGAAACTTTCCACTGGCGGTTGTATGCTTGAGAACCGCCAATGGAAATGTGATTTCTTGGCGGTTGGGGAAGTGAACTGCCAGTAGAAATCACATTTCCAATCGGCGGTTGACTTAACCAACTGCCGGTAGAAATCACATTTCCACTGGCGGTTGATGTTCCATTTCTACTGGCCTTTCCCACTGGCGGCTCTGAGAACCGCCAGTGGTGAGGGCTTGAGCACCGCCAGATGATAAACTTTTGTGTACTAGTGTTAGAACCTTATGAGACACTAACTAATCAGAATACTTTTATTAAATATCTTTTCTCTTCCTCTATATTCATAATTTTTTTCTGTACATAGCACCTCTGTATGTTACAATATACATTATATTGAGCTGAAACATTTGATATATTGTGATGGTTTTAGTTAGTCTTCATGTATCTATTTTGATTCTTTTCTCTAAATTTTAAGCTTATTAATTGATAAGATACAATGGTTATTAGTTACAGTGGTGATTATTGTGTACTGAGCTGACTACATGTCTTAGATTATTATTTGTAGCGGTTAGCTGAGTAATAATTTCCAGGATTAATTTTTCTTGAACCACATGTATTTAGTTGAACATATATAACTTTAAGTATATAAACTCTTATTTCATCTCTTTATGTGATATCATAAGAATCTAGAGTTTAACTTTCAACTTTTGATCTGGTTAGTGTATTATTTTATATATGTGTTAATTTGAAATTTTAATGCCTATTGTATTGTTGATTCCTAATTTTCATGTTCCACTTTTTCTTTTTTAATAATATTCTAGGTCTAGGCTACAATCTTAGTCTTACAATGCATAAATAATTGTTTCGGCATGCACCTGCCCCTCAAGATGTTGAATTTATTAAATAATTCTTAAAATTAAGTTATTAATATTCATATGATATAATATTTCAATCAAAATGTCTAAACTCCTACAAAATTTATTATTATGAGTATTAATATAACTTAAAGTTAACTGCTAGTGTCGTTATTACTATCTGGTTTGCAAATTAAGGAGATTTTAGCACGCTTGATAAGTTTATAAAATAAATATTTGTAGTAATGTAAGTTTTGACTATTGAAGGTTGAATTATTTTTCATAATAATATGTTATATTACTATTATTTACATGTAGATTTTAGAGATTTTTGTTAACTTTTTATAATCATTGAGGTAGATAATTTAGGTACAAATTATATAGATATATATTTCTTTACATTATCTTTCATAATACCATGTATGGGTAATTTGAATGCCAACTTAGGAGTTAACACATTATCCTCCATAATGATAAAGATGGATAATTTATAAAAATATATTATTGGATTGGTATAATTATGTTTATAATTATGGAGGTTTGTATGTTTCCCTACATGCTTTATTAATAGCTGCACAAATCATGGTCCTATAATTTTTCAGCATCATTAGCATATAAACTCGAAGTAACCATAAACGAAAAAAATTGTACCTGGTGGTCAATAAGGATAGTATGAAAACTTATTTGTGCGATGTAATCTAAGGACAATTAAATAAAAATGAAAATTATATTTAATGGTGAATAAGGATCATATCATGTATGTCGTAAAATGAGACAAATGAAATTGTAATTTTGAGATCTAGTAAGATTATTATACCTTTACTGTGCAGTGCCACCGGTGTCAAGGTTGAAGTAGATGCTATGGTAAGTCAACAGATAGGTAGAGTCGAGTCAAAGTAGATCTAGCACCATTGCTCCTTAATCATGATCTCTTGTTACAATATCAGCTCTGAAACAGAGAGGTCCCTCACCCAACTTCAGAAAATATCATGTTCAAAAGGTTAAGGCCATATCACCTGAATTATTTTGTGTAGACAATTTGGAAGGAAGCCTTTTCAAATACGATATAAAATCAATTATAGTTGTTACTTAGAATAGAAGATGTAATGTTATAGGTAGTGGCAAAGTTTGCAATTGGATAGTGCCAAGAAAGATCTTGCACATGTGTGTGGCGTGGCATCTCGGGAGGCCTTGATGAATCAACACTGGATTATCTTCAATGCTCATCGAAAACTACTTCCTTTATTTCTTTGTCGCATCGACCTGCCAAACAGCAAGATGATGTTGCCGTGAACTTCCCTGGTGTTGGTCATCTGTACGTGCACTAATGCTCCAGCGGAAACACTACACTAATAAAAGGAAGAAGCAAGTTACCCGAGGCCTTACCCTAGAGCAATTGGCCTTCGGCATGCACCGGCGCCGGAGCATCGCTGTCCCCATGTCCGCCTAGCAGTGAGGGCAGTTGGTGTTGCCCAGGAGAGAGACGTCAGTGTAGGTGAGGTGGAAGATGAGGATGCATGGGAGCACATAGCTCGCGGACTCACCTACGGGAGCAGCAACTCGGCAGCGGCGCCTGCGAGGATACACACGAAGCAACATGTGGCAGCCGTGGGATTAATTGTACTTGACTTGTGACTAATAATTCAATGGTTAGGTGATAAATAATAGATTTTTTCTTCTTTTTACCTATATAATATAATAGCAAAGATGGGTAATTTTTTGGAAAATAAAATAGATCTAATGGTTACAGATTGTTTTAGCCTATTAATTTCATGGCCAGATGTTTCTAATTAACGTGAGAATTTCTAGTATTTTTTTTTCTAGCGCGTCTGGTGAGAATTAACGTGGAGCCTCCTTTGGGGCCTCTAATTAGTAATAGTAAGATTTCAGATGCTGTTAATGAAACATAACAGGAAATGCCCAATGTCCCTGCATCGCTCCTCCCTTGGGCGACACGGGAGGCTCACACCACACTACAGGAAACAGGTTCTTTGCCAAGTCTTTGGGAGCACTCGGCAAAGCCACATTTGCACTCGGCAAAGGCTTTGCCGAGTGCCGCTACTCGGCAAAGGGCACTCGGCAAAGAAAGGGTCGGCAAAGCCCTCTTTGCCGAGTGCCGGATGTCGGGCACTCGGCAAAGGCTTTGCCGAGTGCCAAGACCACACTCGGCAAACGGTTTTTCGGCCGTTTGCCTTGACGGTCTCTTTGCCGAGTGCCGAACGGCTAGCACTCGGCAAAGAGGTGTTTATTTTTTTTGAAAAATTCTTTGCCGAGTGCCTGGAGGAGGGCACTCGGCAAAGAGCATTTTTATTTTTTTAAAAAAAATTCTACTGTTTTCTGGAACCATAATTTCATCGTTAATTTGAGTGTTTCTGGATGCCCAAGAAAATGATACAGTTAATGCCAGAAGATAGTATTTTACTACACAATTATTTGCATCACTGGTGTATTCACGTCATTACATGTAAATTGAAATAAGTTGTAGTTGTTACTGTCCTGATAGGTATCATCTATTATCTTTTAAAATACACATCAGGAGCATGATATATAACAATGCAGCAAAAACCAAAGGATGCTAGTTTTTTTTTAAAAAAGATGCTTCATCTTGACGGCTTATAGCTGAGAATCATGAAGATTTATTCTGCGGTAATACATAAGTAAAGAGGAGGAGAGAAGAGAGTAGGAGCCTTAGAAACAGGACAGTATAGTAAATTGCAGTAGGAGCAAGAATTAGATAAAGCCCAGCTCAGATTATTCATATAAACAGCAGCCACCAATCCCAGTTTGTAACAAATGAATATAACTCAGATTATTCGGATAAACAACAGCTATCAATCCCAATGTTGATCAGAACAGAGAAAATGTCAGATAAAGTGTTCAAACATTGCACCTACAGCTAGATTCATCAAAGACAGCAAAGGAATCTAGTAGCAGTGGAGGCCTCAGAAATATGTCGATCATCATTTGATCATACACTCGGAGCATCATGGCATCATCACAGAGAAAATAGAGGAGATACAGTAGGGCGGGCTGGGAATGATGCCAAGTTCCTCACAAGTGTTGATCATCAGCTCATAATCTATGTCATGGACTCACAATATCATCATTGGCAAAAAAGGAGAGGAGAGGAGAGGATAGGAGAGGAGAAGGAAGTAGTAGTAGTATTAGTAGTAGTAAGCTGCCACACTGGTAGTAGCATACAGCCAGGAAAAATTAGTATAGGACAACAGTGGTAAAAACAGTCTAGTGCCTGTCTAAAAACAGCAGCTAGTGCATGACCAAAAACAACAGGTTTGGTCTCATAAGTTGCAACAACCAACAATAATTAGTAGTAGTATGAGATCAAAATAAAGCATTATTAAGATAAAGTAGACAAGTACCAGGATTAAGACTGAATGCAAATTAAGACTGATGCCAATATTTATGAGAACAAGTGTCTAAAAAACAGCAGCTAGTGCCTGACCAAAAACAACAGGTTTGGTCCCATAAGTTGCAACAACCAGCAATTACACTACATCCATAAAATATTTATATTTTATTTAGTCTATCTGAATAAGCCAACACAAGCCTACCTCATCCATAAAATATTTATATTTTATTTAGTTCTCCTATATAGTCTATCTGAATAAGCCAGTATGAACAAACATATTCGGAAAAGGAGGTGATGTAATTGACCAAGACATAAACAAACATATTCTATCGGTCAAAATTTTAAATTGCTAGAAAAATATGCAGGTCAAAGAAATTATTCTATCAGTCTTAAAATATAATTCTAGGATCCATATCTCTGAAAAGAAACTCTGCAAGTGAGTCCCTGATTGAATCCTACAACCAATTTACAAACTGATTCCTCAGCTAGCAACTCAACGTGAGATTAATGGCGTATACTTGAATAATATGGATTTTTCTTCATGCAGTTCCTTTTTTATTATTAGCAGAGTAACAGAAGTAGTAACATGCTTCTTACATGATGAATGTCTATATGTCTCTGCCAAAGTTTTAGCAAACCAGAAAGAGCATCAAGATAATATACATGGGTCAAACACAGGAAGTTTGGCATTAGCAGTTACCTCGTTCTTCTGCATTTCCATAATCTCTTCATATTTCTTATAAGTGTACACTGAAATAATTTCTTGTGCTGACTACAATATTTAGCAGTAGCACTCATTCTCTGTTTCGACAAATAGAGATTTGCATGAGTGTTCAGTTCTAAAGAATCAATTTTAAGGCAAAGCAAGAGACTAAGTTCTAGATATCATACCTCCAAGATGCAGACAGGACTGAACCGGCCTCCCAGTGGAATACCATCGAACAATTACACTACATCCAAAAGCAAAACATGATTAGTTTAAAGAAAATGGCTGCCTGCAATTGCTACCCTGCTCGCGGATCTGAGGAGGTTGAGTGAGAGAGAGGGTGGGGTGGGGCAGCTCGTGCCATTGGGGGAAGACAGGGCGGATCTGAGGAGGATGAGTAAGAGAGAGAGAGAGAGAGATAGATGGTGACCTGTGGTGGCGTGCCTTCCGGATAGGCCCCCCCCGGCGGTGGCGGAACCACGTGCGTCAGGAGGCCCGTCGGCGCCACAGCGCGGGTGTGGGAGAGGCCCCTCGGGCAGCGGCGGCAGAGCTGGCATCGAGGAAAGGGCGTGGGAGAGGCCCCCTGGGCGGCGGCGCGGTCATGGGCGGGAAAGAGCCGTTGGCGGCGGCGGCGCGGCAGGAGATAGAACAGGGCTGGCCCGGGCAGGTAAGAGATGCCCATGAACAAGGCCACCACCAGGACGCCGCCGCATCAGGGACGCCTGCGCCGCGAGGAAGAGGTGACGTGCGCGCGCGCCTTGATCGACGGTGGTCGGAGGGACGGGCGGCTGACCGGGCGTCGGCGTGGATCCGGGGCAGCGGGTGCCTCCTCGGGCGGCGGGGCGGCGCTGGGTGGGCGTGGGGGCGGCGGCGCGGAGGGAGGGGCGGCGTTGGCGCTGGCGGCGGCGCCGCCTGGCCGCATGTAGGGGGACGGCGGGCGTGGAGTCAGCGCGGCTAGGGTTGGCGTGTGGGCCGCCTGGGCCTTAAGCAACCGGGTCTTTTTTTTTTTTTTAAACGTCCTTTGCCGAGGGCTTTAAGCCCAAAGACTCGGCAAAGACAATATTTGCCGAGTGCCATCCACAGCCCTCGGCAAAGTTTTCTTTTTTTTTTTGCCCAATTTTTTTGTGAAGCTTTTATATATTATTTTAAACTATATTTTAAAATTAAGTACCATTTGGTCTTATTTTGCTATATTTGATACATCTATTTTGTTTACTTGAATTTTTGCGTATAATTTAAATTTGAACTGCGGGTGCATGAAATGATAGAATTTAGTGATCCAAAAATAGTATTAAGGGTATTTAGTGTATTTTGTTACCGTATCCAATAACTCGTATAAAATTTGTAACGTCTTGGTCACGAAACATGACGTGGAATTTGCGGGAGAGGTGTTTTTAAATTATATAAAATGCAAACGAATTCCAAAAAAATCACGAAACTTGTTGAGTTGCCATGTTATCGTACATAGAGGCAGTGATAAAAGATTGAGAACGTTTTGAGTTAGTTGAAACGATCGCTGCATAGAACCAGAGCATCTCTACATGTGATATAAGAAACACATGTGATGATGTTTGGGATTCTGAGCACTATAAGTCACCACATGCTCGAAACTTTGTCAAATTTTTACCACAGCACACACATAAGATCTCATGACTTGCCACCAAGTTTCATAATTTTTTTGGGGCTCTTTCACATTTTATATAATTAAAAAATGAATCGCACGCACGTACGTGGCGGCCATGCCCCTCCCGCACGTTGATCGAAATTCCGAGACCGTTCCTGGATTTAGCCTAAACTTATGATAACAAACAAGAATAATATTTTTTTCGAACCAAACAAAACCATTATTCGATGCACTGCAGTTCAAAACGTTCTTTTCCGTAAAAATTCAAAAAAACCAAAATAACTAGAGAAATATAACAAAATGCACTTGAAAATGCCCCAAACTTTAACATATTGTTTGTGGTACTGTATAAAAAGCCTCAAAAAAAATTTGGGGTCAAAATTAAGAAAAAAATTACTTTGCCGAGTGCCAAGGTCCGGCACTTGGGCAAAGTATCTTCTTTGCCGAGTGCCAACGCTTGGCACCGGGCAAAGTATCTTCTTTGCCGAGTGCCAACGTTTGGCACTGGGCAAAGTAATTTTTGCCGAGTGCCTAACACCGGCACTCGGCAAAGTTAACGGTGACAGGATGCCGCCTACCGGCCCGCCCACCTTTGCCGAGTGCTTGCCGCTGTCGAGGGTGGAGCACTCGAAAGGGAGTCTTTGCCGAGTGCCCGGCTTTGCCGAGTGCCAGGCACTCGGTGAATCGGTCTTTGCCCAGTGCCTGCCTTTGCCGAGTGCGGCACTCGGCAAAGGGAGCCTTTGCCGAGTGCCCGATATTTGGCACTCGGCAAAGCATTTAGCACTCGGCAAAGGCTGAGTTTCCTGTAGTGCCAGGCCCCCGCACCACGACCTCGGTTCTTGTGGCCGGGGTGCGGATCGAGTGGCCATGGGCAGTGGGCACGGAAGGAGCAGCGGCAATGGCGGAGCTCTGGCAGAGGCATGGGCTCATGCGCCATTCAAGTGCACGCGCTGGCATGGGCTCATGCGCTTGCGCGGACTCGGTGGCGTGGGCACAGGAGCTGGCGCTGAGGTGCCAACATGGTTGCGACGACTTCTTTGTCTTCTCTCCAACACGGAGGATACCTATACCCCGGGCCACAGAAACTTAACATTCGGCGGTAAGCGAGTCATGCATCGAGAAGAATCATCGATCATTGCATTGAGTCCCCGACTGACGGCACAGGCACGGGCAGCGCATCGGCAGTGAGAGAAAACAGGTACGTTGAAACTTAGGGTTTCCTTGTGATTGTGCCACCAGAAAACAGGTAAACGCAAACCTACGAATCGCTAGAAGCAGACAAGTCCTCCTGTACGTCTTGCGGTGTGCGTGGATGACAGGGCGCCAACTCATCACCTACTCCCTCCGTCTATGAAAAAAATGCTATTGTAGGACTTTCAAAAATCATGTTTGACCATTTGTTTTATTCAATTTTTTTATATAAATATCGTGTATCTTGTTATGACTTATTTTATCATTTGAGATATTTTAATAATAATTTATCTATTTTATAATATATATAAAATTTTTTGAATAAGATGAATGGTCAAACGTGGATTTTGGAAGTCCTATAATGGCGTTTTTTTTTTGTGGACGGAGGGAGTAGCTCGATCATCGAGTGCGGATCGAGGACAGGGCCGGCCGTGCTGGATGCCTGGATGCCGACAGCCGGCCAGCAGTCGGACTCCGCCACGGCGCAGCGCGCCATGCGCCGCTGCTCGCTGTCATCGGACGCCGACCAAAACTAGAACATTCTAGTACACGGAGGGATCGAAGGACGGCCTGCCACAACTCACAAGCAAAGCAAGCAGATGACGGACGGTGACGCCGCTCGCCGCATGGTCTCCGTGCGGTTGTGCCTCAGGCGCGTAAGCGATGCGGATCGAGGCCGCTACACTCCATGTTGGGGCGATGAGGTCCGCTTGCCATTGGCCTTGGTGGCAAAGTGACGGCAGGTCGGTGCCGATGACTTCCATTCTGTTTTCATCCCTTGTGTGAACTCAAATTCACACCTTGCATATTATAGTTTGGTAAAACAGTTTTAGAGCAAACAAGGGGTTAACATAGATTGGAGAAAACATAATAAAGGGAGCGAAACAAATTGGTACGTTCATGAGAAAAATAGTGGGAGTGAATAATGAGACGAGACAGAAAAAAGCTAGCAAAGGGGGTGAGGTAACGACAACAGCGGCCCTTTGTGCGAGACGATGGAGGAAAAAGAAAAAAAGCAGCTAGTTGCTTTTCATGCCTGGGCTCTATTTCTCTCTGCATTGTTTGCATTATTAAGATCCATACAGATGCAGCAGGTGTGTTAGTGATACCATAAGATTTGATGCTAATTATTCATACACATTTTTCTGGATTGAAACCTGAAGGAGGTCACAAAAGGCTTGTCTGGTGTGGGGTAGTAGCGTGAATTGCCAGCATTCATGCAGTCGGAGCGTGAGTTGACTCCACGTACGTCTCCGACACTATGCGGTTGTATCGATGCAGCTTTTGCGTTCGGCGATTGCGACTTCACTCCACTCCACGAGACAGCACAAGACTCTACTACGTACTAGTATAGTGTACCGTGATTGGTTCTACACTTCTAGTGTACAGGCACGACATGACGAGGAGAGACAAACGAAGCCAGCTACCGCTATGCTTAATGGTTGCATAGGTATAGTAGGGAGGGTTTCAATAATCCATAGTTTTGCATGTAATGAAAAACCAAAAATATTTAATTTTTTCTTAAGCATTTCTTGATGTTGTGTTACATATAGATTGGCAGTCAAACCAAGTAACCCTTCAACCGCCTTACCTAGATTTTCAAAACAAAACCCTACACAATTAGTTGCAAATGAATCGGTTTTGTGATGCGCTGGATTTGGTTTAAGGATTTAATCGGTTGTGTCAGCAAATAAAATAGAAAGGTAGGTACTATTCGTTTTCATTGCAAAAAGCTATTTCTAAATCTTATCGAGATGGATGCCTAGCTAAACTAATTTACAACATAAACGATCATATATATCGAATTATGGATTAGAAGGGGTCAACCTAGTCATCAACCAAGTGTTTACCCTGGCACAGCCGGAAATCCCTAGCCAGCCAACAACGTGAGAACTGAGAAGCTAACAAACCAGCCTGAACTGTGAACCCAAGCTCCCTTGACGAGCAGATGACCTGGCTCAACCAGCCTGATGATATGCCTATGCTATGCATGGCCCTGTAGCCGCTAGGTTGGCCAATCCAATCACGAGCCCAACTTCGTCTCTCTCCATTCACCAAGCACTGTGGCCGTTCTTTCTCGGGTGCCACTTTCTGTCTTTCCCGTCGCATCGCAGCGCCACGGAGTGACGAGACGATGCCGCCCATCCCATCCTTCTGCTTTCTGTCCACGCACCTTCGCCGGCCATATTGCCGACCTCTAACAAAAGCACTTTGGGATCTCCTGCGCCGGCGCGGAGGCGGAGCTCTGGCAGAGGCCTGGGCTCATGCGCCATCCAAATGCGAGGCCACAGAAACATTGCGAGTCATCGAGAGGAATCCTCGATCATTGCATGGAATGCTCAAGTCCAAGCCTCTTTTTTTGTTCCAGCTTTGGTAGCTGCTGCGGCCGATTCCTTTTGGTCTGCGTAACTAGCTGCTCGCTGGTCGGGACCTTGGCTTTGGCTGTGGCTGTGGTGATCGTGCTGAGCGCCGTACGGCTAAATAAGCTAGCTTCGACTACGATCCAGGCTTGGCGGTTGCCGCGGTTCCATACTTCCATGTAACGCTCCAAAGCTTGGTGCGGGCGCGACGGCAAGCCACGGCCATGGCTAGGCCGCGGTCCAGCTGCGTCCGTTATCCTTCTGCCTGCAAGAAATTGCATTGAATCCTCGGCGGCCGACGGCACGGGCACAGGCAGCGCATCGGCAATGAGAGAAAACAGGTACGTTGAAACTTAGGGTTTCCTACGAATCGCTAGAAGCAGACAAGTCCTCCTGTACGTCTTGCGGCGTGCGTGGATGACAGGGCGCCAACTCCTCACCTAGCTAGCTCGTCGAGTGTGGGGTTGGCCGTGCTGGATGACTGGATATGCCGACAGCCGACCAGCAGTCGATCGTCGGACTCCGCCACCCCGCAGGCCGCGCCGCAGCACGCCTGCTCCACTGCTCGCTGTCGTCGGACGCCGACCAAAACTAGAACATTCTAGTACACGGAGCGATCCAAGGACAGCCTTTCCACTATTGGAAACCCAAGATATGCCGAGTGTTTAGTATTTTGCCGAGTGTCAAAACACGGACACTTGGCAAAGAGCCAGTTTGCCGAGTGTTGGAGGCAAAACACTCGGCAAAAATTATGCACTCGGCAAAAATATGGTTTGCCGAGTGTTTACACTCAGCAAAATAATACACACGGCAAAATGACCAATTTGCCGAGTGCCGAGTGTTTACACTCAGCAAAATAATACACACGGCAAAATGACCAATTTGCCGAGTGTAAACACTCGGCAAAAAGAATACACACGGTAAAGAATGACGGGTAAGCCACCGTCGACATTTTTGCCGAGTGTTTGTCTGTTAGCACTTCGGCAAAATAAATTTTTTTTTTTTGATTTTAGTTTCCAATTTTTTTTGTAACCTTCCTATAATACCTTGACCAACATGTTGAAATTTGGCACAATTTATGGACATTTTGTTATATTTCATTAGTTTATTTCATTTCATTGATTTTTTTTAGAAAATACAAATTTGAATTGCATGTGCATCGGATAATGAAATTTTATGAATGTAATAAGTGTTTTTTTCTGTTGTTGCCGAGATAGACCTGAAATTTCACACATCTTCGTAATGAAACTTGACCAAAAACTTGCGGGCGAATAGGTTTTAAATTCTATAAAATGCAAATTCTATAAGATGCGGTGATAAAAATTTAAGAAGATTTGGAGCACCACATACGGTGCTTACAAACCCTAAGATCTCACATGTGATCTAAGATATCACGTGTGGAGGTCTTAGGGTTTGTAACCACCGCACATAATGACATGCTCGAAATCTTCTCAAATATTTATCACCACATCCACATGTGATATCATGACTTGTCGACAAGTTTCATTAATTTTAGCGTCCATTTGCATTTTATAGAATTTAAAGACTATGCGCCTGCAAGTTAGTGGTCATGTTTCGTGAAGATGACGTGTGAAATTTTGGGTCCATTTCTGATACGGCATTAAATAACATTCAATAACATAAATATCATTTTTTTTTCATTCATGAATGCACTTGCAGTTGAATTTTGTATTTTTCAAAAAAATCAATGAACTAAAATAAACTAAAGAAATATAGCAAAATGTCTAAAAGTTATGTCAAATTGCAATATATTGGTCAAGATATGGTAGAAAGGGTACACAAAAAAAATTAGATGCTAAAATAAATAAAAATTAATTATTTTGCCAAGCGTTCTGTGAAGACACTCGGCAAAGTACACTGTTTACCGAGCGTCCTTTGCGGAGCACTCGGCAAAGCGGGGGGACATGACCGCCTGAAATTGGGCCACGCGCAGCAGATGCCCGCCAAGCACCAATTTTCAAGGCCCGCTAAAGTACTCCTAACCCTAGAATCCAATTTCATTCGCTCCTCTCCCCAGTCCCCGCCGCCGCCGCCGCCACTGCATCTCACACACGGCTCGCGCGGCCGTCGCGTGCTCATGCACTCGCGCTCAACGCTCATGGCTCAGCTCCGTGCTGCTCCGCCCGATGGCCGCGGCCCTTCCCTGGACCACCGGCGCCGGCTCCCTCGTCCCTGCCCCGCTGCCTGCCCGTGTCGCTCGTGCCTGTCTCGCCGGACAACAGTGCGGAACGCCTCCAAGCCCTGTGCGAGTCCAAAAGAAGAAGTCCGCCCTCACTACCCTCAAGCTCAATCCCAATCCCAATCAACAGGTTTGACGCATCTCCATTCATGAATTTTCTTATCTAAGTTGCTTTTCAGAATATTCCTAGATGTGGTAAATCTTTAGATATTCTCGCTTGCTGGTAACTTTTGAGAGATTCTTGCTTGCTGACTTGGTTTGCTCCACCTCTTTGCAAAATTCATTTGAGCTGGATTGGATTTTTTGACATATTGATAAGTATCTTTTTTTTTGTCTTGGCTCACACTATTTTATAATATTTAGTTTGTGTATTTCTTCAACTTGAGTATTTGAGAATCTCTTATATGGTTATGTTACCAGTTCCAACAGGAGCTGGCGGTGGAGCTGATACGAGCTTCGCTGCTACCGGCACTAGTAGCAAAGGCACCATGTGCTGCTGGGGGCGCCTTTGGTGCGCCAATGGGCGGCACAGCGGTGGGCGTTGCCGCCGGCCAGGCAGCAGCGGGCTTCAGAGCGCAGGCGACTGGCCCTGCCACCATGTCTCAGTCTTCTCAGCAGGCGGCGGGGCCAATGCTGTTCGGTTCCGGGGATGGAACTGCTGCAGCTATGCAACAACAGCAGAACCCTACTTCGGCAATGGCGACTTCTTCAGCTCCGGCAACGACACATCACGCAATGGCTGCTGCCCCACCAGGTTTTAATTCATCTGAGGCCACACATGATGTACCAGAATCATCCATGAGGGGTAATGCTCCAAAAAACAAAGGAAAACCATACTGTTATCGTTGTTACACTAAGGGTCACACTGCCTCAGTTTGCACCACAGTTCTAAATTGTGAAATTTGTTTCGGTGATCATGCCAAAAAAGCTTGTCCCAATGTTAAGCATTTACAGACAACAGCTATACCATGTGGTTATGCAGTAGAAGGGCTAGGATTTTATTTTATTCCAGTTGCTCAGAATCCGAAAATTATTGATGATGATCGATCTGCTGTGGTATGTGTGTTGGAGGGTTCCATTACTGCGGATCAGCTCGCAGTGGAACTTGACAAACTACTGCCAGGAAATAGTTGGGTTATCGACCTTAAAGGGTCTGATGCCTTTACTACAATTTTTCCCTCTGCTGAGTGGCTGAATACCATGGTTAACTGGGGTCCAATGGCTACTAAGACTGTGAAAGCACAGATCAGATTTGAGAAAGGGACTGAGGAAGTGTTTAAATATGAAATTGATAAGGTGTGGGTGCAGTTCCGCGGCCTTCCAAAAGAGCTTCGTGAATTCCCTATTATTTGGGCGATTGGCTCAATATTAGGTGTTTCCCGAGCTGTGGACACCAAGTTCACTAACAAGTTTGGAAGGGCCAGATTGAAGGTAGCCGTGCTTGATCCTCAGCTCATCCCAAATTTGGTGGATGTGGTTATCGGGGACTTTGTCTATGAGCTACAGTTTAGATTGGAACCAGATTTGGCGGGTGGTGAGCCATATGTAATTGACATGGACTCTACCACTGGCGATGACGTACCTCCTGAGGAGGAAAATCCAGATGATATGCAACTAGATGGGAAAAATCACAGGAACCACCAACCAGCCGTGAGCCAGGGAAAAAGTCAAGTGACTCAAAGGAGGTGGGTGATCAGCAGAAGAACAAGGTTGTTGATGGACTACACCCTGAAAATGACTTGGGCTCTGGGACTCAGCAAGATTCTGTTGGTGTTAACAGCACCTTACAGGACTTTGCAGGTGACTCAGGGGAGGTGCTTCAGAATAATGTGGTCAAGGAGACAAAGAAGAGTGCGGTAAAACCTCGGGTACTTTCTTACTCAATCGGGTATGTCTTCAAATGGGGCGCCACAGTGGAAGGCTAATATAATACCGCCCGTGGGTGATTCTGGCTCTCTTAAAAATTCAAAGGTGGTTAGTGGTGGGGCAGTGTCGCCTGTGAGGCACAGCAAAAGAACGGCGGCTACTTCAGAGCAGGATTCTCTGGAAAAAGCAACAAAGTTAAAGGCTCGCAGGAACATGGATACCCCCTCGACAAAAGGTAATGACTCCCGACCCCTCTCTTTTAATGTCTTGGAGGATTCTGCTTTAATTTCTTCCACATCTGCATTAGGAATTTCACTTGGTTCTAATGAGCAGCAGGTAGAATTATCTTTACAAAAATTGAGAGAATTAGAATCTGGTAGAGTAGATGCTAGTAGGGCGGTTCAGGTGCCTGGCAGGCCTGTTGATGATTGTGAGTCTGTTCAGTCTCTAGATGATAAAGTGGATGTAGAAGCGTTAAATTTAATCTGTGCCTAGATTAGCGAAGATCTAGGTGATGGGGGTTGTGACCCGTTATGTCTACAATCTCCCGTATCACATAAAAAAAATTCTAGATCAAAGGCAAAAAAATATAATAAAAATAAATTAAATTCACCAAGATGAGAGGAATCTTTTGGAACTGTAATGGTTTTGTGGACACGAAGAAATATAGATTCCTGTCGGATTTAACAAAGGAAAATAACCTAGATTTTATTGCCTTATCTGAAACTGGAAGATCCAATTTTCCACAGGCAACTCTGAACAATATTTGTGCTGGTAGAGACTTCCTGTGGCACTGTCTGCCACCAAAGGGCCGGTCAGGTGGCATGATTCTAGGTGTGAACCTTCTAGTTTTTGATATTGGCCAAATAGAGGAAGGCGAATATTATATTCGCTTTAAGTTGCGCCAAAAGGAGGACGACTTTAAATTTAATTTAATTTCAGTTTATGGCCCTGCTCAGTTGGAGTATAAATCAGTTTTTCTATCGGAACTGGTGCGAGTTGTTCAAAAGACACTGTACCTATGATCATAGGTGGTGATTTTAACATTATTCGAAGACCAGACGAGAAAAATAATGACAGCTACAATGATAGGTGGCCTTTTTTATTCAATGCGGTTATTGATTCCTTAAATCTAAGAGAATTAGAGATGACGGGTCGAAAGTTTACCTGGGCTAATTATTTATAGAACCCGACATATGAGAAATTGGATAGAATTCTTGTTTGTACAGATTTCGAGTCCAAATTCCCGGTATCTACTGTTCAAGCCCCTGTGCGTAGAGATCTCGGACCACACCCCACTGTTCCTTAACACAAATGATCCATCCTCGGCTTACCATCCACAATTCAAATTCGAATTAGGGTGGTTGCTTAGGGACGGATTTGGGGATTTGGTTTCACAGGTCTGGAACAGTGTGCTAGTTCAGGGTTCCCCACTAGAGATTTGGCAAGCTAAAATTCGGAGGCTCCGCTAATATCTAAGAGGGTGGGCGAAGAATGTTAGTGGCGCCTATAAAAAAGAGAAAAAGGCCTTGCTAGACAAACTTGACTCGTTAGACAAAAAAGCTGAGAATACTATGCTTAGCAGTACAGAACTCAACCTTAAGCATGTGCTCAATGAGCGCCTAGCGGAATTACTACGAGAGGAAGAACTCAAGTGGTACCAAAGGGCGAAGGTTAAGCACTTGTTAGAGGGGGATGCAAATACAAAATATTATCATCTGCTTGCCAATGGAAGACATCGAAAGACAAGAATTTTCCAACTAGAAGATGGGACCAATATAATACAAGGGGAAAACCACCTAAAAAATCATATTACTAATTATTATAAAGGTTTGTTTGGTCCATCAGAATTATCTCACATTCAGTTACAAGAGGACATTAACCATGATATCCCACAAGTGTCTGATCTAGAGAATGAGCTCTTGACAGATTACTTTTCTGAAACTGAGGTGAAAAAGGCGGTGTTCCAAATGGAGCATAATAAATCGCCTGGGCCTGATGGATTCCCTGTAGAGTTCTATCAGGTCTTTTGGGATCTTATTAAAGATGATCTATTGGCCTTGTTCACAGAGTTTCATGAAGGAACTTTACCGCTGAACAGCCTCAATTTTGGGACAATAACTTTGCTACCAAAAGGTCAAGATGCGAAGGTCATCCAACAATACAGACCCATATGTTTGTTGAATGTCTCTTTCAAAATCTTTACTAAGGTGGCGACAAATAGACTGAATGTGATAGCTCAGAAAGTAATAAGACCGACCCAAACTGCATTTTTACCTTTTAAGCGAAATATCATGGAAGGAGCTGTTATCCTTCATGAGACGATCCATGAGCTTCATTCAAAAAAAACAAGATGGAATAATTTTTAAGATTGATTTTGAGAAGGCATACGACAAGGTTAACTGGGATTTCTTGCAACAAACATTGAGAATGAAAGGATTTTCTCAAAGATGGTGTTCTTGGGTGAAACTTTTCACTCAGGGTGGGAATGTAAATATTAAAGTTAATGACACCCTAGGGCCTTATTTCCAAACTAAAAAAGGCTTAAGGCAAGGTGACCCCATGTCTCCAATACTATTTAACATAGTGGCGAGATATGTTGGCCATACTAATTGCTCGGGCCAAGGAGGCGGGGTCAAGTAGATGGCCTTATCCCTCATCTTATTCAGGATGGCTTGTCTATTTTACAAGATGGGATGATACAGTCCTCTTTATGAGCCATGATGTTAACAAAGCAATAAATATGAAATTAATATTAAGTACCTTTGAGCAACTCTCGTGTCTGAAGATTAATTTTCATAAAAGTGAGATTTTTTGTTTTGGTGAGGCAAAGAACCACGAGGATGTTTATTCGCAACTATTTGGGTGCAAGATAGGAAAGTTCCCTTTTAGATATCTAGGCTTACCTATGCATACGAGGAAATTATCTAATAAAGATTGGCGAATAATTGAAGACAGAATTGAGAAGAAGCGAGTGGGTGGAAAGGCAAGCTACTGGTCGGTGGGAGGGCGTTTAGTCCCGATAAACTCGGTGCTTTCTAGTCTACCGATGTTTATGTTGTCTTTTTTGAAATCCCAAAAGGGGTCCTTCAAAAAATAGATTGCTTCAGATCGAGATTTTCTTGGCGGAGCGACCAGGCATAGATAGGCGTAAGTATAGGCCCGACTAAGTGGGAAACTATATGCCAACCAAAAACCAAGGAGGCCTGGGCATTATTGATTTAGAACTACAAAATATGTGTCATTGAGTAAATGGCTTTTTAAGTTAATGAATGAGGACGGTATGTGGCAAGAACTCTTGCAAAGTAAATACATTAAGGATAAAACAATAGGAGGGTGTTCCAAAAAGGCCACAATTCTCACTTACGGAAAGGTCTGATGAATGTCAAAGACACTTTCATGGGATATGGCTCATTCCGAGTGAGAGATGGGTCACAAACTCGGTTTTGGGTAGATACTTGGCTAGGTAAACAGCCATTAAAAGACAAATTCCCCTCGTTGTTTAACATAGTTCGTAGAAAGCAGGATTCGGTAGCCACAGTGCTAGCTTCAGTTCCTCTGAACATATCCTTTTGCCGTAATCTAGTGGGGAGGAACTTGAGGGATTGGCATAAGATTGTTGCATCTGTCCATGATGTGAACTTACAGGGGGAAAGAGACAAATTTATATGGGATCTACATTCATCAGGGTTCTTTTTAGTAAAATCAATGTATGCTGCGTTAATTAATAATGGGGTTAGAGTGTCACAAGATATTTGGCGTATTAGAATACCTTCAAGGATAAAGATTTTCTTGTGGTATTTAAAGAGAGGTGTCATATTAACTAAAGATAATCTAGCCAGACGTAATTGGGATGGTGACCTCCATCGTTCCTTTTGTCATTCTTTAGAATCTATCCAGCACCTCTTTTTTGAGTGTGGTTATGCTAAATTTTTGTGGCGCGCTATACATTTAATGTTTGGTGTAACACCTCCACTTCACTTTGATGATTTATTTAATAATTGGTCCAAGGGAGATGGTAAAATTCAAGAGGCATTATTATTAACAAAGAAATATTCGCACTATGTTGGACAATTTGGATAACAAGGAACGAAGTGGTTTTTGACAAATGTAGACTGAAAACTTTTTTGCAGATTCTGTTCAGGGGAACATTTTGTCTACGGCAATGGGCAAAGCTGCAGCGGCGTGAGGATGTCTTGGGGCAGCTCTTACATGTTGCCCAGCTGCTAGAGACATCAGCTCTCCAATTCTTCGGTTCCAATGGATGGCTGTCAAATAGATTTATCGGTCATGTTTAGTCAAGACTTTATTCTTGATTTTGTTATCGTCTAGTCAAGGTGTAAACTCTCGAATGTTGGATTTTGCGTGTGGTGTGTGAACGTTGTAACAATTGGTCTGATTCTACCTCCTGGTAGATGAAGCCGGGTATAAATTATCCTTTATCTAAAAAAAAAGCTGGTGGTAGGACAACGACAATGACGGGCAACCCTGTTGAGGTAGTTTGTCCAAATGGTAAAGACTAAATATGCACTTTTGTTGGGCGGGTGCATTTTTAACTCATTTGCTAAACTGACATATCCTCACTGAGCCGTGCCTTCATACACACATATAGGTTAATAGATTTTGTTAACATTTGCATAGATTTTTGTCATTTCACGTTGGGCAAGTAGTGCATAGAAATCTGAGCACTTTTGTTTCTAAAATATGTATGTGCACTTTTGTTCTGGAAGGCAGTTTTTCTTGGACAAAGTAGCATTGCTGAAATCTCATCTATGATTCAGCTAAATTATCCGTCATGTTGGTACTTTTCTTGTAGGTTACTGCTAATAAAAAACAAATAGAGATTCAAATTTCCCTTGCTCTGAGGGTTGTTTAGGCACTTTCAAGTTCTGCCATACACTTTCAAGTCCAATAATCTAGCTGGGAACTTAACTGAGGGCAGCTCTGTGATTGTTTTAATACATTTCAATTGTATAAAAGGTGGATGCTGCTTTGTCTTAGTTGACTTTTAGCTGATGTGCCTTTATCATGTGTCTGGTAAAACCCCTCTATTTCAGTATGCAATCAGGCCCTATGGGATCTAACTCTTGCCTAGCTAGCTAAAATCTCCTATTTCGATGAAGTAGCACTGCTGAAATCTCCTATGTGATTCAGGCATTTAGCTAAATATTTGCACTACTGCTGTGATTTCAGTGCTGCTAATTGCTATTGCCATTCTTAGTTTTGCCTGAAGAGAATCACTTGCTGCATGTTTTAGCTCATACATTTGTATAGATTTGGGGCAGTTCTATTATGCAATGGAGAGGGAATGTTCAGGACCATCTACCAAGTTAGTTCATGCATTTGTAAAGACTCGGCTATTTCCATTTTACTTTTGCTACTGCTATACTTGGCTTGCCCTTTTCCTGATGGACACGAGTAGCTCAAAGAACAAGACGAATCAGCCCCATTTTACAGCAGTCTGAATGTTTTTGTTTCTCTTGATATAGTTATCAAGTGGATTTTTCATCCCCTCTTTTTAATTGCTGCAGGATTTAGCTGTGTGAGTGTCTGGGTGTGGCCCCATTTCTGTATTCTGACAGTGGATACTAGCAGGTGAGGACGAGACATGCATCTTCATTTTTTACAGCATATATAAATTAAATGTCCAGATGATAGCTACTTTTGATTGATGGATGATAGTTCATTTGTTAATGGCTCCGCTTGTTTTCTTCCTCATGTTACTGCTAGTGTTAGTGCCTTGTATAGTTTTATGCTGTGAATCTTTGCTCTTTATTTCTCTTATATGTTAGTCCTGAGTAAGTTTGTAGTGAACTTTATTATAAATAATTATAATAAACAAAGGAATCTGCTACTGTTTGCACCGGACTAGCTACTATCACTACTACACAAATTATTTTGCAAGGCACTTGCAAATGGGCCTCGGAGGCGGTTTTGCCTAAAAACCGCCTCGGTTAATCGGTGTGAGCCCAGGCTGAGCGGCCGGCCAGGCAACCGCCTCGGTTAATAGATTAACCGAGGCGGTTTTTATAAAAACCGCCTCGGTTAATCTTCTATTAACCGAGGCGGTTGCTCTAAGAAAACCGCCTCGGTTAATCTATTAACCGAGGCGGTTATGTTATAAAAACCGTTTCGGTAAATATTCGGCCCAAACAGCCCGTTTAGGGCCCAATTACAGATGGCTAGTATATATATCCCGATCACCCAAACCCTAACTCACTCCCTCCCTCTCTCTCAGCCGTCACTCTGTTCTCTCTTTCTCTCCCTCCCTCCGTCCTCTTCTGCCTCGGCGCGCACCCGCCCCTCCCTTTCCCGGCGCGGGCGCTCCCCCCCCCCGGCGGCCCCCCCCACCGCGGCGGCTCCGGTGCGGCGCCTCCCCACGCGAGGCTCGGCCCCAGCCTTGGCGCCTCCCAGCGCGCCCCGGCCCCCGCGCGGCGGCAGCGTGGGTGAGGCAGCCCAAGGCGCGGCACCCGCCCCAGTGGCGGCCCGCGCCGCGGCGGCTCCGGCGGCACCCGCCCACGCGAGGCTCGGCCCAGCCTTGGCGCCTCCCGCACGGCCCGGCCCCCCTTGTGCCCTCCCCGCGTGGCGGCCGGCGTGGGCGGGCGGCCCCGCCGCGGGCGGCCCTCTTCGTCCGGGCGCCGCGGCGACGGCCGCGGAGCCGCGGCCGCCGCGGCCCCTCTCCGACCGGATCCGGCGGGATCCGGCTGCTAGCGGTGGCGGCGAGCCGGATCCGCGGCAGCGAAGTGAGCGGTGGATGGAGGAGCGGCGGCGCACGGGCGGGTCCTGTTTCCGGCGGCGGCGGCGACGGCGTCGAGACGGCCCGCATCCAGGCCCGTTAGGGTTTGGGATGGACTTTTTTTTTTTTTTTTTTTTTTGCACGATTAACCGAGGCGGGTAATAAAAACGCCTCGAAAAATACTTTCCATTTACCGTGACCTTCCCTCCGAGGCGGTTGCAAAAACCGCCTCGGTAAATCCTAAAAAACCGCCTATATATGGCCTTTTTTGCTTTATGAATAGGAAGATAATTTTCTGGTTTCATTCACTCAATTTGTGATGTCTTGACAGTTTTGAATCTATAAAACCATGTATGATCAAGTTTCATTTGCTAAAAGGAACTTTATTTTTTATTTCTTTCAATAGAAATGGATATTAAGAATTAAACTCTTTTCCTATACAGGTTCAGCTTGAGCTGATGATTCTTTTAAGAGTGCCTAAGATTGCAGAATTCTAAATGGGCATACCATGGTGGATTGTACCTCTAAAGAATGCAACTGAAACCTGGCATCCATATCTGTACAAGTTAGTATTTCTTCTTTCTTCCATCTCATATGCCTAGCCTGCAAAAAAAAAGGTTCTGCTTTTTCCCAGCTCAAGTAGTTTGCCTTTGTAGGCAATAGCTCTGACATATTGCCATGTCTTCCTGTGACTATTTTTCTTACTTCTGTACTTGCTGCTGAACCTCAAATTATGAACCTAACTACTGTCTTCTTCTGTACACGACTTGAATAGAAGAATGCAGTTCCCAGAAAAAAAAAGCATGTGCTCATTGCACAAAAATGTTGAAAGATTTTACTACCTGTACATTCATAGGTTCTTTGGCATACATTAAAATCAAGCTGCTGCTTGGTATGACAAAGGCTTGCCCATACATATATCTGTCCATTTCATATTACAAGTTATACAAATGTATACGTCATCATTCTCATGCCTTGGTATGCTAATTCTCAGTAACTGTTACAGGTTGAAGGCCGTGGAAGAATTGCCCAGAATGAACTTGTAGCTGCTATCATGAACTTGCAGCAGCCATCATGAAGGCCTTGGGAAAGTTACATGTAGGTTTATGTGCACAAGTTGTTTATTCAAGGCATTGTTAGCAACCTTAGTGGATGCCTCTTGTGACTTAGTGTAGATGTATGTTTGTACACATGACATTTATCCTTTTTTATTAAAAATATAATGTGATATATGTGAACATGTGGTTGTGATATGACTCCTGTGATGTATTTGTGGTGATTGAATATGACATATATTATATTTGAGAATTATGTTGTAATGGAATAAACAAAAAAAAAAATCAAATTTAGGTCACTTTGTCGAGTGTTAGGGCTAGACACTCGGCAAAGTGACCACACGTGGCATGCCTGGGAACAAGCTTTGCCGAGTGTCAGGCCCCGGCACTCGGCAAGCAAGCGAAAGATTTGCCGAGTGCCCTTCCACCGACACTCGGCAAAAAGGCCAGATTTGCCGAGTGTCGGCGCTTCAGCACTCGGCAAACCCGCCGTCGCCGTTTGAAGTCCGTTTGCGTCTTTGCCGAGTGTCAGACACTCAGCAAACTCTTTGCCGAGTGCCCGATAAAAAACACTCGGCAAATCTCTCTTTGCTGTTAATTTTTTCACCGTGTTTTTTGCCGAGTGTTACACTCGGCAAACTATTTGCCGAATGTTTTAATCTGTTTGCCGAGTGCCGTAGACACTCGGCAAATCGGCTGTTTTCTAGTAGTGGTCACAACTCACAAGCAAAGCAAGCAGATGGCGGACGGTGACGCCGCTCACCGCAAGGTCTCCGTGCGTTGTGCCTCAGGCGCGTAAGCGATGCGGATCGAGGCCGCTACACTCCATGTTGGGGCGACATGGAGTGTAGCGCGCCTCCACCACAAATCACTACCGTCGGTATACCCGTGGTAGACTGCCGCCGATATTTCGTCGACAGTGACGCGCCAGGTAGGGGGTGCGCGTGCAGACTTAGGAGCAAGCCAGATGGTTTCCTTCGTCGCTTCCATGGAGTTCAAGGCGGGTCTGACCTTCACCATCGGCGCGTTCACATGGGCATCCGACGTAGCGACGACCACCGGAACCGTGGAGGCGGTGCGGCCTGCTCCAGCACCAACATCATCGACCACTTCACCGACAAATTTGATCTCGTGATCTCTCTCAGGATCGTCTGTGACTCGTCGGTAGCTTTCTTGGTGGAATCGATCCAAGATCGATCTGCCAAGGACGGCTTCATCACCGTCGGCACGGACGTACGAGCCATGCCGACCACTCGGACCGACTAGATCTCGGGAACAATTTGGAGGTCAACGGATCCGGCAACTCGGCTCTCCTGTGCTAGGTATCCTTCATCTTCACCAACATCTTCCGCGGCGATTCGACATCTCGCGGCGACGCCCTTCAGCGGCTTGCTTCAGGACACCATGCTCCGAACTGATCCGCGGCGGGCATCTGGCTGCGACGGTGTGCACCGGCCACCAGGCACCCAAGCAACGCCATCATACTCCTTGTCGTCTACTACGAGGCCTGCAAACATCGATCACGGTGTTCGTGCGCCAATCGAATCTGACTCGTCACGATGTGCAAACCCAGCCCACGTGTGGCAACGGAGTCCTATACGAGCCAAGAGACACGGAAGCCAAAAAGCCAAACAGGAAAGGTCTACTTACGTACGCTTCCATGCCAATTTAGCACACGTTGATTTGTTTGCGTGGACTTCGTATGCATCTACATGAGCATACACTAGGAAGGAAATTTGCATGTACGCATGTATCCGCGTATGAAGGAGGCCGCGGTTCCTATACATCTATATACACGTACGTCTTGGCATAGGGCATACAAGACATCCCGTTCGACTCGTCTGATTCACCGACAGGATGAGATCGACTCCATCCAGGCCACGCCAAGCCGTCCGAGCTGCATGCACCTACCTGTTTGGACACGACAACCACTCCGCCAACATGACGAGGAGGCACGTCGACTCATCACGCGAGCCACGTAGAGTCGTACGGCGAGCTGTCAGAGCTGTACATTCAAGCTACGTCTATCTACTCGACCACGACAATACATCTTCAAAAACAAGCTAAGTATTTATATTTTAATTGATATTTCATCGTTTCTTCTACATATATCTTCGCCATACATGTGTCTTCATGACTTTTACCAACCACTACTAGAGTGCGCTCGTAACTTTTTCAACATGTCTGCATGTTTTCCTCATAAGCCGAATAGTTATGTTCTTCTATTTGACTCTATTAGAAAAGGCACTGTCTCTAGTTCCTCCGATCACGTGTTACGGCTCTGAGCTACAGAACACAGAAGATACTAGCAGTCGCTCTCTAACGGTACTAGGGTCCTAAGCGTTTCGGCACCGTGCTGTTCCACAGAGGTCACCTAGTCACCAAACGAGCTGATGTGTCTCTAGGATGAACTACACTACTCGCGCTGATTAAAAATGGCTTACTGGCTAAAAAACAAAGTTTTTTACCATCTTTTCGCCTAACAATTATACTAAATATAATACATCAGTTTGCTGATTTTCTCTCTAGAGATCAATTATTTATACATCATGTACTACCGTTCTTCATGTTTATTTTTCAGGTGTACGGCTCAGTTGCCGAGCTCATCTTTTACGCTCGGGGACTGAACCAGTTGGGGGGGGTCATCATTCAAGGCTTCATCACCGACCAATTGGTCGACCCGGTCGACCAGTTAGTCTGGGATCGGCCCACGGCCAAAGCCGTGAGTCACATGCTTGGTCGACTAGTGCATGCGGAGACGGTTGCTTACCATGGTTATACACTGGTCGGCATAGCTCCGACTGATCGACCAGTTCGACAAAAGTCAAGTTTTTTCTTAAAAGCTTGCCACAACATGATCATCATCTTCTACCAACCTTGGGGACTACGTGGGCCCACGTCACCTAGCGATGGATCGGGCCTATTCATTCTCTAAAGCGGGTCTGACCCCTACCATTTAGTTCTGGTTTTTTTTTTTGAAAAGCCGGATTTCTATAACGCCAA
Source organism: Chrysopogon serrulatus (assembly GCA_015844335.1). Taxonomy (NCBI): domain Eukaryota; kingdom Viridiplantae; phylum Streptophyta; class Magnoliopsida; order Poales; family Poaceae; genus Chrysopogon; species Chrysopogon serrulatus. Next base: position 133,152 of record JADLZL010006205.1, on the reverse strand, counting down.
TGATATCTAATATCATAAGCTGTCGTGGGCCCACGTCTCTAGACATGGGCTGCTTTTTTTTTCTTGAGCAACATGCATCTTTCAACAAAGCCTGTACTTGATAGATACAGTGGTCGGCTCTTCATCGAACTGAACGGCGAACCAGTACGCTCCCGTGGTGCTCTTCCTAACTGGTCGGTAGACCAACCACAAGCTCCAGCCGCTCGAGTGACTGGATCAACCAGGCAAGACTTCAAGCCTCATTGGTCGACAAGCATCAAGATGGCGTTTTCCTCAAGATGTATGGTGCTCGGGGACTAGCTGTGGGAATATGACCCCCATATACCCTCGTGGCTATAAATGGGCCGTACCATCGAGATGGCCCAGCCCACAAGATAAAGACGTGCGGCACACGACATGCACCGCACAAACATTATAATAGTACCAAATAGGCTATTTCACTTGTAAACCTGTCCCTTCAAAGTATATAAGGAGGGGCAGGGGTTCCCTAGAGGACAACTCATCTAGATACAGCTCGGATCATCAGGATCTAGGCATATATCTTTTTTCCAATCATCAATAGCAGAAGAGCAGGACGTAGGGTATTACGCATCAGGCAGCCCGAACCTGGGTAAACCGTGTGTACTGTTCTTCCCGTTCCATCTCGCTTGTAGTCTAATAGTGCGCCTCCACCATAAATCACTACCGTCGGTATACCCATGGTAGACTGCCGCCGATATTTCGTCGACACGGCTACAAGTTGTATGACTTTTGAGATGTACAACTTTTATTTTAGTTGTTTCTTCATCTGCGTTTGTTTGAAAAATTCAGATTTGAATATGTAGATTTACTATTCAAGACATATATTTAGAGGTTGTTCTAGATTCAACCGCCTCTAGAAATCGATTCATAGCGTGGCTAGACGATCTAGAACTATCACTACAAATAGGGCTATTTGTAGAGCCAAGTGAAAAATATCAGCTGCCCCTTCATTGCATTTCTTGGTGTCACTCATTTCAAGAACTATTTTCAGAGGCAATTTTTGATTAAGCCACCACTAAAATAGGTAGGGCCTCTACCAACAAATTTTGTACTAGTGAAATCCATCGTTCACGTGGAATTAATATACCACATAAGCGGTGGTGGATGCAGATTTACTCAACACTAGGGGCCGCAACATTCTCACGGCTATCATGATAATATACCATTTATTTTTTAAACGTTACATATTTCAACCTAATTAGATGGAGTCCTACAATCATGCCCCCTGCTTAGAGTAATAATAGTGGTCAAAGATACCAATTATATTTTAAGGTATAAAGAGTACTAAATTTGTTTAGGTAGGTCACGGTGTGACTTTTACTGTATTTTACTCAAAATAGTATTAGTGAAAAGATAAGGGTTACACGGCCCATGCATTATAAGAGGTCTGTATATCCTGCGCTCCGTTGACCCAAAAAAGCAAGACAAGCTGGACTATATAGCATAGATCTATTTGTGGCAATAGGCTGTCCTTGTCACTTTGCCTCGTCTTGACGATAGGGAAACTACGAGCCAGCCTATATATTTATTAATTATTTCCTTTAACGTGACACACCGACATGGCAACAACTCCTGGTTAAGTCGAAGTCTCACTACAAGAAATGTATCGGTTTTTGACATTGAATCTTTGTCATAATATAGAGAATCTATGTCACATATTAGCATTTGTGACACCAAAATGACGAAAACACTGATGTCAAAAACCATGCGCCTTAAACCGTGGTTTGTGTCATTTATATGTTCGTGTCATAAATCTATGACACTAGTTTCGATGTCACAATGTTTTATGACAATTGTTTATATGTCACTACTTACAGCATACCACATATCAGGCTAGCTTATAATGGCCATTTATATTGGTCCAGCCCACACCATTTTTAGCCCCATTTTTAGGCTAACTGGAACTAAGACAGGACATTTGCAAAATAAAAAAATTGTACATTCACATATGCATTCCGACAACACATTATACACAAATCTTGCATTTAGACAACATATCCATTACAAAGTCTGATCATTCATAGCTAATCTAGCGACTAAAACATCACTAGAACAGTTCACATAAGGTTCTCACAAAGACTAGAAAATAACAATTATAAACAGGAGCAGCACCTACGCTTCCCAAATGAGTTTCTCACAACTTGAGCTATAACTTGTGTTGGAGTCTTCGCAACTTGCCCTTCTTGTTTCGGTTCAGCAGCGATGGCCTCCATCTGAGTCTAGCATACCAAAAAAAGCAATTCAATTGAAAACTTATAGCATGTTACAAAGTTAACAAAGACACAACCTCTAAACTGCAACGCTATATAGCTAGCAGAGTTTATAGGTTCGTCATATTTAGCATGGGGTTCTGTTTATCAAGAAAGCTAGGTTGAACTTTACCAAGTGGTACATACTCCAAGGGTTTAGGGTTGACAATTTTAGCTATATTAAATAAATGTCAGGGGCTATCATAAAGCTAACAACCAAGAGCCGTTGTGAGGAACGCTTAAATTTTCAGACCATCTCATGAAGAAAACTTGCATTAATATTTTTAACTTGTTATAATAAAAATACTAAAGAGAACACTTCAAGATATAGGCATACAGATAGACTTCAGCTGAACAAGACAAATGAACTATAACAGCTACCAAGTATGGTCTGTACACATCCATGAACCCCAAATTTTTGTCACATGGAAGATTTTACTGGGCCCTATAAACATAACAGTAGCAGTCCATCACATGCGAATACTAAAGTTAGAACCAATTACCTTGCAAACACAAAGTTTGATGGTGGCACTGTAGTAGGACAGCATTTGATTAATGAAAAAGCATGAGCAGCAGGTTTGCTTTCACAGACTCATTGGTTTTCTCTGCAACAAAACCACACACAAAAGTAATTTCACTGGAACACAGTCGTATGATGCGGCATGAACAAAGACTGAAATCACTAACCAACAAATTGAAATAAGTGCAAACATTTCTATGGAGTGCTGCTTGTGCAGACATGCTGATTAGCATCTATTTATTATTTAATATTTGATATGTGCAGACATCCTTAATGGCACTGATTCCAAACAGTAGCTACTAATTCCCCCACTGTAAATGCATTGTGCCTTTACCTAGAATTGAACCAGATAAGATAACATGACTAGGACAAAATGATTTTACCATCATTCAAGGTACATTGGCCAGAATATTTTCTTTCAGAATGAATGGAGCAAAAACCAGTATTTACAATCAGTCTTTGATATTATGTTCAGTGCATATGCTGCTGAAAACGAACATCACAGTAGAGTCAGCACAGGATGGGTACTTACAGCAATTTTTACTATGTAGTTTGTAACCTGAGCCTCTCCCTTACTATGAGATTAATGTTTAACCCTCTAGAAATCCTATCCGTGCCTCTGTCCAGGGTTTCCAGATATATATCCACCTATCATGGCATTCAGGAAACCATTAGTGGAAAATAGACACATCTGCACATATTGCGATAGATTTGTACAACCGAAAGTAACCATCATTTCCCACTAAAATTCCAGCACACGCATAAAATGTGGTTCTAGCAAGAAGCCTCGAGATGCCAGGTGCTTCTCTGGTGGCATTAGGGTACAAGAATAGTTTATATCACAGAATGAGTACATGCCATTTTGTTTTCACTTACTAATATCAGGACATTAGGGTACAAGAATGTACTATGTGATGGATCAAAGGGAGTAAATATCATAATCCTGTATATGCAGTGTGATATCAACAGGTAAAGTTCATAAACAAATTACAGATACCATTTTTCACACAACCTGTAATAAGTATTCAGAATTCCAGACACTGCAGAGGCAGGAGCAAACCTGAATTTATTTCACATTTCAGATAAACACATACCATACTGCTAATCCAAATTCTACTGGAGAAGTAGCAAGAAGACTGGAAACTACTCACAGAATACATGTTTTTTCTACTACTACTTCAGAGATGAGGATGTAGGATGCTATATAATATCACCTAAATTTTGTCACAGTAATAGGCTATGTTGCTGTACACAGATGAAGATGTTTTCTAGGCTTCATTTGGGCCTAGCTCCATTCTGGATAGATCAGCCAAAGTATTAGACCCTCAATGATATGTAAACATTGTCAGAATATTCAAGTTTATTTAACTGCATAGATCAGCCGAGTACTAGACATGCTAGAAATGATAGGTCGGTTAGACAAGCCTGGGCTATTATATATACATGGCAGGCATGTAAGCTTCCTGTTGGCTCCTGCTCTGCCTGGAAAAAGTAAGAATGCATTTGTTTTATTTTAGGATATTCACACGCACACAAATTATCAGCCAATTTAATGGAAATAAACTTAGCCACGGAATGCACAGTTTAGGATCTGTTTGCATCAATTCAAGACAATGCCTCAATGCTTGCTGCAATCTAGAAACTAAAAAAGTATTCTACCATTTGGAATAGAGGCACTATGGATGTCAAAACTTTTTCACGGAACTGAGGTATGCAAAGAAACCTCAGCAAACAGATCATCGGATGAAATAGGTTATAGGCCATGCTTGCTGCAATCTTGAAAATAGTGCTAAATTGAATCAGCCTTGACAAAGACAACATTGATGAATTTGATACAACTAGAACTTCCAATCCACAAATCACAATTCACAGATACTTCATATATTGAAGACTGAAGTATACTGCAATGGCAAGACATAGATGAACCTTAGTACTCTATCCAAGTAGAAGGCATCAGAAGTTCAGAGTAATCGCTCAGAGGTGGTTTACTAAATGATATAGAGATGTAATAGTATCATGTAGAAACAATTAATTTTTTAGCTAATTTTCAGCAGTACAAGATAATGTACTTGATGCTCTACCATTTATAATGTCATTATTCATATTTAGCTGGGTTAGACTTCTAATCTGCCTTGAAGCCCACATCAAAGTACACGTACCCTTAAATATATGTTAACAGTTACTACTGCAAGTTATATATGTTAACAGTTCCAATAATGTTTGCAAAATAATCCAAGTTAGTAGGCATGCAATTAGATCAGATCTGTATGCAAACAACAAGATAGCTTACGTTAGGGTTTGGGTGCTGGTTTTCGCACAATAGCAAGGGAAGAGAAGTGCGCAAACCTGAAGGGTGCTTGCTGCCGACGAAGGACCTGACGAGGAACCGGGCACGACATCATAAGAGCTCCTCAGTGACGGGCTCTTCCGAATCTGGTGTCACTGCCTCCGCCGGATCTCTGCCGCTCGCCGCCGTCGGTGACTGGGGCTCCTCCGTTGACCTCTCACCACCACCTCCAGCAACACCCGCCTAAGATCCTCCTCTCCAAGCCGCCGCTGTCACACGCCTCGTCTCCTCGGGCGCTCACGGCGAAGGTGGGTTGGGGACACCACGTTAGGCAGGAGGAGCGATGGGAGAGGATTCCAGGAGAAGTGTCGGGCGGCGCGGTGTCGAGAGGGAAGGAGTTGGGTCGCGGACGGGCGGCGTGGTGTCGGGCGGAGGAGTGGGGAAGAGAAGCACGGTGAGCAGGGAGAGATTGCGGTGCGGCCGTGCTGGGGCAGGATGGGGTGGCGAAGGGATAGGGTTGGGTTTTTTAAAAAATAAATAATTTTTTTGCTTGCCGCCTTATGGAGATTGGCGTGTGCCGTGTGGTGAAAATTTTGGCTGCCAAATTTTAATTTTCCAGGCAGTGCTTTCATGTCCTCATGATCTGGTCAATATATTTGCTGCGTTAGTTATAAAAAAAAAAGTATTTACTGCATGTCATCTAATTTTCCTGTGTGTAACTTTAATAATCTACATATAAATACACAAACTGAAAAAGAAAAATAGAATTTCTTTTACTGTGATTATTTTTTCTATGTGTTTCCCGAAAATCCCTCATGGTAATTATAATTATCCCATCGATTTAAAATCACATAATTGAATTCTTTTTGTCTGCGTGATGTAATTTCTATGTGTGTTTTTCATAAATTGTTGATACTATTCGGAAATTCCCATTTCCAGTAGTAGCGGTATACACTTTTACCTTTTATTTGAAATAGTTACCAGTAAATAATATTTATATGTTTTATATACATCTTGATTTCTTTTTACTTGCCCGTTACTAGAATGATATATAATTGTGTACAGGATTGATGAAATTGATCAACACTTAGAGTTACTAGACCCATTTTAGTAGTTGGACCCACATACCACCTTGAAAAACAATGTTAATAAAATCAAATTACTCTTTATGACATGGCAAATATTGTCATAATATATAATTGGACTAACTTTAAGACATTTCTTGTGACATATTTACTTATGTCACTAACTTTGGATGCCTCTAGAAAAATCGTCATAAACTAGTGGATTTAGTGACTTTTTCGCCTGATGTCATGCCTTAAACGTCATAAACCAACGCATTTCTTGTAGTGTCTTGAACTCTTGATGCCGGCGAATATCAAAGCACAAATGACCCGTTCCTGCCGTTTGTAGAAAACAAGTGAACCAGACTTTATAATTGATGTGTTCTTTCACAGCCCCTAGCAAGAATGAGAAAAAGGTGTTACAAATTAAAAAGGCACAGTCCATTCTTAATTACATGAAAATAATACATCTTCTATCTGGGTGACCAAGGCAAATTCTCTGAATATTTACAACCATCGAGATGGCTCAATAAGGTTCACTACCACTACTTCAGTTCTTGATGTACAGAAGGACGAGACTTGACTTCCATCTCATTCAGCTAACACTTTCACAAACGAGAAGTAGAAATTAGTACTCCTTGGACTGCGTGCAGCAACTCTGTCCACCATGAACGTTACAAAACTAAATCTTGCAAACTTTACGACCAAGGATTCAGCTACAGATACCCAAACTTCGCTCTCTCAAACTCAACAAATGTGCTAACAGAAATAATAACACGACACGACACAGATCATAAGACTATCTGCACCAGGTACGCCATCCCGGTGCCCTATCCATCTTACAATTCCATTTACTGTGAAAATGGCCTGCAGCGGGTACGCCACCCTCAGACGCTATCGCGTGCAGTCCGGCCGCTACCTGCATGGCGTGAGACCCGTGACTGCTGCGCTAGACAGAAGGAAGGGAGAGAGAGCCGTCCAACACTGCACATGCGGGTCCCATGCTTTCAACTTGCAAAAAAAGTTATAACTCACAAATTAAAACACCAAATTAAATTCCGATTGCACCAATAAATTTGTTTCAATAAATTCTTCAAAACAAGATCTCACATGGATATATTTAGATAAAGTGACAAGTAGGCCTCACAGTTGATAGAGGATGATATAGAGGATGGATGAGTGCGGGAGGATTAGATATAGAGGAGAGAATCTTGATGACTAGAATGTATAGATGATGAATATAGATGTTCATAAGTACGGATAGCCTAACGTTCTAATAAGGAGAATTTTGGCAAAATGTATAAATGTTTGTGGTAGCTGATGCTGTTTTAGAACTGCAGAAGCGAAACAACAGAGATACACAAATAAGTGAGATCACTCGGCAGCTTCCGGTCTTGTTGCTGACGTGCATGTAGTGTAGTCTTTTTTTAATTTATTCAGTGCCACCACAACATCCCTCATCGACAATCTTTGGTCAGGCCTCTCACTTGAGCAGAGCACACCCAACTCAAAAATTGCTGCCAGGAAGGGGCTTAGATCACAGGCAAAAGATGATGCGTCTCGCAAGAGCTGAACGTCTAGAATATTGATAATCTCTGATGGAACGGATTGATGAACCCACTGCCTAATGCTCAGATCTCCAACGAACAAGGGATCTGTGGGTCGTTTACCAGTGAATACTTCAAGTAGCATGATTCCAAAGCTGAACACATCGCTCTTGCGTGATGCCATCCCAAAAGATCCATACTCTGGTTAAGAATTCAGAAAACAAAATAACAGAACCGTTAATCAACCATCATAATGAATTGTATTTACCATAAGGGCCGGGCTATATCTATACTATACAACTGGTAGAGTGGTAGTACCTGGTGCCATGTACCCAAGTGTTCCAGGCATACTAGCCGTGATCATGGAGCTGTCATCATGCAGAAGCAATTTCGCGATGCCAAAGTCTGCCACGTGTGCAGACATGTCGCTGTCAAATAGTACGTTGCTAGGCTTCAAGTCACAATGTAGGACCACCTCATAATGCTCGTGGTGCAGATGTGTTCCATTGCGATTGACACATCTAGCATGACATCCATCCTCTTTAGGAATCCCAAATGTCTTCCATCTTCAGAGTGCAGGAGTATATCCAAGCTACCATTTGGCATGTACTCAAGCACCAATGCTCTAAAGTCCATGTTTGAACAAACATTCAATATCTTTACCAGGTTCCGATGTCGAGCAGCTCGAAGCACTTGGCACTCGGCATCGAAGTTTCTAATGGCCTGCTCTAGTTGCATGTCTAGAACTTTAACAGCAACAACCAAACTATTTCTCAATTGGCCCTTATAAACTTTTCCAGAACTCCCAGTCCCCAGAAGATTATTACAACTGAAGTTATTAGTGGCAAAACAGAGCTCATTGTAGGAAACTGACCTATGCCATAACATCGGCTGGTTCAGTGACAGATGTTTGATCCTCTCTGTCGGCCTTATATTTCATTCTAATAATTAGTAAGGCACAAAGAACAACTGAACCTACTGCTACAGCGGCAGCCAGCAAATATTTTAGGAACGATCTGTTATGTGAGTGATATTTCTCAAGACATGGAGAAAATCCTAGACGGGGAGCACCACATAGTCCAGCATTTCCAATCAAAGACTGGGAAGTGATGTTTGAGAAAATTCCTCCATCTGGGATTTTGCCCTCCAGCTTATTGAAGGAAGATTCAAGGATATCAAGTCGCTGAAATTGCCAAGGAAGATGGGAATCGTACCAGATAGATTGTTGGACGAGAGATCCAATACCACTAAGCTTGTCAACTCTTTGAATGAGTAAGGGATCATGCCATCAAATGAATTGTGTTGTAGATATAGGTAACTGATCATCCTAAGGTTGCCAAATGATTCTGGAATGCTTCCAATGAAAGAATTGAAATAGAGGTCAACATAGTCCACTTGTTTTAGCCCAGAAACGTCACTCGGTAGTGGAAAAGCAAAACAGTTGTTGTAAAGATGTAGTGCGATAAGTTTATCAAGGTGCAACAAGGAAGGTGGTATTGTTGAATTAAACTGGTTATCTAACAACCAAATATATTCTAGCATGCTAAGATTTCCTATACTCACTACCCCAGACTCATTTTCTCCCTACGGTTGACAGCAACCGCGTCGGCCCGCAACCTCGGTCAGGGGAGCTGGAGCATCCCCCGCGTGACAAACAACACCGTCCGGGATTGTCTCTCCCGTCAGTGGGCCACCGTCACGGGCCTGCTGAGCGCCCTTGACGCGCTTGGATTTGGTTGCGCGCGCTGAAGCGCTGCGCTATGGCCCAGGCAACAGAGAGAGAAACGGAAGGCATGCGCGGGATCTCGGAAAAAATTTCGGCCACACGCTCCATCTCACTCCCTCCCGCCGTGACCTTTCCTCCTCTTCCCGAAATTCTTTCCTTGAACTCGAAGTCTATTCCTCTTCACCTGCCAGCACCCTTGCGCCCCCGAGGCCACAGTCAGCAGCGCCACCCGCCGTCGCCGTCGCCGTCGCCGTCGCCAGCCACCACGGGCCTGCCGCCTCCCCAGCCATTAGCACCGCCCACGGCCTCCAGACCCGTCGCCTCCGCCCCAAGCCACCAGATCCGTCGCCCGCTCGCCGCCGCCGCCGCCCTGGCCACCGGATCCGTCGCCCCCAGGTTCCTGCTTCGCCATCCCCATCCACCAGGTACGGATTTCACGTTTATCCTCTCCCTGTGAACTCAAAGAAGCGTTGCAGATCTAAATACCCATGTTGCCTAGGCTTTTTTTTTCTGCTCTCAATCAAATTGTATTGTTTAATTTGCACCAGTTGGGAGAGAGGAAATATGGTTAGAGATAATTTCTTGAGCATCCACTGCAACGGTTAGGAGAGGTGTAAAAATGCCACATTGTGCTGGTTAGTTATCTCTGATTTTTTTTTTTTTGTTGTACTCTATGGCCATTGCATCTAGTTAATTATCTCTCTGATTTTTTTTCCTCCTATATGCAGCAGGGAAGTATTAATGCTTTACTTCATAATAATGATTTCCCAAGTTAGTGCTGCAAGTACTTTGTGGAGGAAACGACTAAATATTATGTATATATTAATCTATACCTTCTATGAGTACGTCTAGTTGGATTCTTTAGCTGCATCAATCAGTGAACTTTATGGTTCTAATTATGATGAGTTATTCATTGATTAGCTTTTGATTTACACCAGTTGGGAGAGGGGAAACACGAGCATCCACCATCACTTGAGCAGTTGAACTTTATCCAGTAGTTGTTCAAGGTTACATCCTACAGGCTGGTCAGTTCTCCCTCTGTTTTTTTTTTGGGGGTGCAGTATGATCATTGTATTTTGTTCAGACTGCACACTGTAATACTGAGACATGAATATGGCTACTTCTGCGAAGAATATTTGGATATGCAGATAGTTGTTACTTATAATTGAAAGAACATCTTTTCTCTTTGGGTATGCAGATATTTGGACATGACAGTAGGGCTACTTAATATGGCTACTTTTGCAAAGAATATCTTTTCTTTCCCACTCAGGGCCATGGCATTGTTGTGGCACTTAAGGTGTGCAGCCTATTTGTCCTCACTCATTTGCTGAACTGACATGCAATTAACTGCTAGAATAGTACCCTGTTTTTCAGTCATTTTGCTGAACTGACATACAGTCTGTCCTCACTGAGCTATGCCTTATTCCATACATATAGTTTAACAAACTGTGTTAACATTTGCATGCACTTTTTTCTATTTACAATTGGTCAAGTACTCCAGCATGCACTTTTGTCTATTTACATCTATCAAGTGCCCCTGCATGCACTTTTGTCTATTTACATTCTTCAAGTAATCAACACTGCTGATAGGCTTTAGTGCTTTTATAGGAGTGTGCTTCTTTCTTGGTATACATATTTTGCAGCTTTAGTACCCCATTGATTTTTGTGTCCATTGAACGGTGTCTAGTGAACAGATTAGCCTTTTGAAAATATACACTAGTATTCACTCTTACGTAATGAAAGCTGTTGCATTGGCATCAAAGGGCCTGTTAGGAAGCAGTAGTTACGTAATGATGGATTAGTATCTAGATGTTCAGTTTATTTGTCAACACTGAGCTGTGCCTTATTACGAACATGCAGCTGCTGCATGTATAGTGCCATCCAAAGTGTCACAGGCCTTCCCCCCCCTCTGTAACATTGTGGTCAGATCCCTGGCTGTGCTTGGTTTTTGTTCTATGGTACAGAAATTATTTTTGGCTGTAACATTATTTTTTGGTGCCATCCAAAGTGTCACAGGTGCCGTTTTCAGTATTGTTTAAGTCAGTTCTTGTAACACATTCACATGGCCTATTTTTGGCTGTAACATTAGTTGCAGGAACTAGCAGCGGCTTAGAATGTTACTACTAACACAAGCAAAAGGCCTTGCTCTACTTACTGCATATATTTATCTTGCTTATAACTGAAGAACACTATGTAGTTCTTACCATTGATTTAGAGTGAATCACTTGTCAAAAATAAAGCCAGCAAAACTATGTTGCATTGCAGATCAAACGTTGATAATTTTTTGAGGTGCCATCTAGATATTTTGTGAGGTGCTTGGAATTAATCTGTGCATGCTTTTTGCTGTTGTTTTTTTCTTCCCCAACTATGCATCCTTGCTTGGCTCCTACTGTGATATTTTCAGCATACAAATTTTTTTGACAGTTATCATGGCTGAAGGTAAACTCCTGCATTGGCAACTGGATATGCAAAGATGTCAGCAGACAAAGCACAGAAGCTCACGAACTCCAACAAGAATCTGTAAGAACATCATAGTGCTTTTGCCAAATATAGTCCTCTCTATGGTCACTCTTTTAAATCAAAGACGTCAGACAAGCAATCAACTATATTGTTTTACTTTATATTTAGCAAGATTTCTCATATATTGTTATTTGTATCTTGTTTTGACTGTAGGATATGTAGATGAATGGATGTATAGCAGCTTGTAGGAAGTAGCAGTTACTAAATTTCTATTTGTTCCCATATGTTGTTACATGAACTGTATTCTAACTTGGGTTTGCGAACTTTATTTTGCAAGGCCTTTAGTGTATAGCTTAAGATTTGTTGACCATTGAACTATCCAATGTATAAACAACCTGAATGATGATTGTATGTATCGACAATTGAGTTATATGTATCAGACAGTTGTGTCACATTTTATGTTGGCTGGTGCAAGGTTAAAAGGATCAGCTAATGAATTATCTGAATAGATTAATGAGCTTTCAAAAATGTTGGCTGGTGCATGGTTAAGAGATCAGCTAATGAATTAACTGAATAGATTAATGAGCTTTCATGGATATTAAAATAAGGTTTCCCTGACGGTGGTTGGCTGACATAGAAAGCTTGAACCTTCCCTGACGGTAATACAACTGACAGGGAAGTTTTGACCTTCCCTGACGGCATTGCAACTGACAGGGAATGTTTGAACCTTTCCTGACGGTTTCGTAACTGACAGGGAAATTCATCCCTGACGGAAATCAAAAAACCGACTGGGAAACTCTATCCTGACGGTTGCAACCGTCAGGGATTATTCCCTGACGGTTGCAACCGTCAGGGATTATTCCCTGACGGTTCTCCGTCAGGAAATGTGGACTTTCCCTGTCAGTTTTCTCCTGACGGGTTATCCCTGACGGTAACCGTCGGGGAGCGCCTTTCCTGACGGTTTTTGGCACTTTCGCTGACGGTTTCGTCCGTCACGGAAAAAATTTTCTGGGGTAGTGACTATGTGGTATAGGGCCATTGAATTTGTTTCCATCGAGATACAGCCTTTGTAAGATCTTCAGGTTCTCTACCTATATCTGTTGGGATAGGGCCAGATATATGATTGCTTGAAAGATCAAACCATGCCAGATTTTGCAATTGTGTGATGGATTCCGGAATTACTCCCGTGATTAGGTTGTTGCCAAGATTAATCCAATCTAGCTACTTAAGTTCGACAAGGCTGATGGAAGTCCACCTGTTAGCTTATTATGACTTACATCAATAGCTAATAGTTCTGCAGATAAGTTTCCCACATGGGCAGGGAGTTGTCCAGTGAAAGAATTATGATGTAGGGCAAGGCAGCGGAGGTGTATGCAGTTGGAAAGGGGAGACAGGAAGTCAAGATTACCTGTCAAATTGTTAAACTGCAGTGTAAGGGAGTTCAGAGGTCGTATACTCCCAAGTGACACCGGTACCGGGCCAGATAATGAATTTTGGACCAACTCTATGTAGGACAATTTTGATAAATTCCCAAGAGAAGATGGAACTGAACCAGTTAGCATATTGGCTCCGAGATTAAGAAACGAGAGTTCTTGCATGAGGCCTAGTTCTATTGGAATCACTCCTGTGAGTTTGGCGAAAGCAATGTCAAGTTTAGTAAGACGGGTGAGGTTACAAAGAACAGCTGGGATAGAGTCTATAATTTGATTAGCACCCAACAAGAAGAGCTTAAGTAGTGGCAGTTGAGCCAACCATGTTGGCACAACATCAACGAAAGTATTGTATGACAAAGAGATTATTTGTAGGTATGGGCATGCAGCAAGCCCTGACGGAATCCGACCGACAAAGTTATTTTGATAAAGGCAAAATATTTGTAGCATAGGAAGATTAAAACTTTTGTTGTTTGCAATTGGTCCAGTTAAATTGTTAGATCCAAGGTAGATTACTTGCAGCTGAGACAAGTTGTAGACAGCTGTGGGCACAGTACCGGTGAGCTGGTTGTATTGGAGGGACAAGTACTCAAGCATGGGTAGGAAAGCAACACCCTGTGGTATTGGACCTGACAGGTTATTGTTTCCAAGGTTGATGTGGACAAGGTAAGGCGTGTTATTAAACAGATATGGTGGTATATTGCCGATCAACTCATTCGAAGCTAGAGAAAATGTCTCGTTGCTCATATTCTGTAGCAGCCCTGGTGGAATCTGTCCCGAGAGACTGTTGTTACCCAGTTGAAGATACTTGAGCCTTGTGCGGCTTCCTAGGGTGGGAGGAATGGCACCGGACAAACGGTTTGCCGTGAGAACGAGATACCTAAGACGGTGAAGCCTTGAAAGATCACCAGGGATGACACCAGTGAGGCCGGTGTTTGTGAGGTTGAGCATATGTAGAGGAAAGAGAGGTTACCAAGCTGGGGGTTTAGCTCTCCATGGAGGGGCACGTCTGGTAACCGTAGAGCGGTGACGCGCTGTTGGCGACGGACGCATGAGACAACAACCCAAAAACAGGACACACTGCTTGTCCAGTTGGACAAGATGCCATGAGGATCAGAGAGCTGAGCTTTGAAAGCCAGAAGCGTGGCTTGGTCATTGTCGCTGCCATTGCTGGGGATCTGATTACTCGGGCTCAGCGAAGCAGGCGCTGGTTGAGCAGAAACCAGTGCAACTTCTAGTGCACAGGACACCAAGAGGACAAACAATGCTAGCGCCACCGAGTTGCATAAAGCAGCCACTGGAGCTAGGGAGATAACTAGCAACCCAGGGAACTATATGCAGCGAGTATGGCTTTAGAATGATAGACATTTATTATATTCCTGTCGAGATGACAGCTTATGCTGTAAATATAATAGGTATGGCTGTCTCTATCTGAAATAAATTCCCTAGATTTTGGGCATGCGTTCCTGTCAACTGATCAATTAATTTTCAGATCACATTACATGGCGATGATCCAGTTCTCATCTTACACGTACGCCATAGCCGAGGTCTCTTTTTTTAATACAGTTTAGTAAGAAAATTAAAAAAATAAACCATGTATCTACTAAATTTCAGCATAGCACATTGTTAAGAAACTTTGGATTTCGTGTGAGAAGTTAAGTAATTGGACAATGCTACGGTACATCCTTTACTGAGGAGGGAATCACAACCGCCTCAGAACTATGGTTACAATAAATCAAATGTTTACGGAGGCGATTAGGATGCCCGCCTCAGTAAATCAATTTAAAAAATAAAAAAACAAAAGCCCACCGGTGAGCCCGTTTCGGAGCCCACCGGCGAGCCCACGGCCGCCGCTGCCCCGCATGCCACCACTGGATCTAGCCGCCCCAAGGCGTGCCGCTGCCAGATCCGGCCGCTGCAAGCCTCGGTCTGCCGACACTGTTGCCCGTCCACCGTTGGGAAGCCAGATCCGGAGTACCGCACACCCCACCGCCCGAATCCGTTGGGGACAAGAGGGAGGCCAAATCCGCATTACGACATGGCCATCGGGACCACCACGTGCCGCGCCGCCACCAGGACCTCCACGCCCGGTGCTCCCGCACGGCCTCGCCGCCCGGGAGTGGAGTCGTCTTCCTTTAGCCGGGGGAGCAGCCCCACGCCACGCCAACGCTAGGAGAGCAGCTACCCTCGCGCCCGCGCCGCTAAAGCAACAAAGCCGCCCGCCGCCTGTGGCTGAGCCGTCGTGCCGGAGCCGCCGGGCCGCTGCACGCACGCCGGGCCGCCGCTGCGCAAGCCGCCAGGCTGCCGCGTTGTAGCCGGGCAATCGCACCCACCCGAGCCAAGGCCGCAGAGCCATCGCGCGGGAGCCACTGGCCGAGCCCCCAACAGAGCCTAGAGGAGGAGAAGGGACGTGGAAGAGAGATAAGGGAGGAGAAGAGATGTGGGAGAGAGAGATGAGGGAGGGAGTCGATCGGGTGTGGGAGGGGGCTCGAGAATATTAACCTAGACGGGCTATATAAGTGGTTCGCCTCTGAAAGTAGTGGTGTTTTTTGAGGCGGGCTTGTTACAAGACCCGCCTCGGTTAATAGATTTTAGGAGGCGTTTATTATTTAACCGTCACCATAAATCTATTTTACAAGGCGGTTTTTTTACAGCCTCAGTTAATAAAAAATAATCACTTCAGTTAATCTGAGGCATTAACCGAGGCGGTTTAAAGTCATGCCTGCATTTGAGGCTGTTTTCAAAAGGTCGCGGTAAAGATTTTTTATAGTAGTGGATGGAACTCCCACTAAAACTAGCCTAAGCTAATCCTCTCTTACCCCACTTATTTTTTTTAACAGAGGTAAACCCATAGAAAGTTCAAGGGTCAAGACAAACCTGGCGGGCTCCGCCAGTGAAACCAAACACTATAGTTTCTCGTCTGGCGAAGGACACCTGGCCTGCATCGCGTTCAGCTGGGTGTTTTTACGAACAAAAGCAGGAACTAGTACTTCTTGCTTGGTTGGTGAAACAACTATCAAATAGGACCTTGCAATGTTACCGGTTGCCACCAGGGTTTTAGCTACAAAAGCACACCAACTAAATCTCAATTTCAGGTGCTATTAATGAAACGTAATAGGAAATGGCCAATGCCCCTATGTCGCTCCTCCCTTGGGCGACACGGGAGGCTCACTAGTGCTATGGTGATCGTGCTGAGCGGCGTACGGCTAAATAAGCTAGCTTCGACTACGATCCAGGCTTGGCGGTTCCATGTAACGCTCCAAAGCTTGGTGCGCGGGCGCGACGGCAAGCCACGGCCATGGCTAGGCCGCGGTCCAGCTGCGTCCGTTATATATCCTTCTGCCTGCAAGAAATTGCATTGAATCCTCGGCGGCCGACGGCACGATGAGAGAAAACGTACAGGTACGTTGAAACTTAGGGTTTCCATGTGATTTTGCCACCAGAAAACAGGTACGTTGATTGACACCGGGAAGAAGCCAACGCAAACCTACGAATAACGTCTTGCAGCGTGCGTGGATGACAGGGCGCCAAAAACTCATCATCACCTAGCTCGTCGAGTGCGGATCGAGGATGCCTGGATATGCCGACAGCCGGCCAGCAGTCGGACACTCGGACTCCGCCACCGCGCAGCGCGCCTGCGCCGCTGCTCGCTCGCTGTCATCGGACGCCGACCAAAACTAGAACATTCTAGTACACGGACGGCCTGTCACAGCTCACAAGCAAAGCAAGCAGATGACGGACGGTGACGCCGCTCGCCGCATGGTCTCCGTGCGTCGTGCCCCAGGCGCGTAAGCGATGCCGATCAAGGCCGCTATACACTCCATGTTGGGGCGACGAGGTCCGCTTGCCACACTGGCCTTGGTGGCAAAGTGACGGCAGGTCGGTGCCGATGACTTCCATTCTGTTTTCATCCCTAGCTAGTGTGACTCAAATTTTCACACCTTGCATATTATAGTTTGGTAAAACATTTTAGAGCAAACAAGGGGTTAACATATAGATTTTTGGAGAAAACAAATTAAAGGGAGCGAAACAAATTGGTAGGTAGGAGTACATGAGAAAAATAGTGGGAGTGAAATAATGAGACGAGACAGAAAAAAAAAAAAAGCTAGCAAAGGGGGTGAGGTAACGACAACAGCGGCCCTTTGTGCGAGACGATGGAGGAAAAAAAAAAGCTTGTGTGGTGTGGGGTAGTAGCGTCATTTGCCAGCAATCATGCAGTCGGAGCTTGAGTTGACTCCACGTACGTCTCTGACACTAGTGCGGTTGTATGCATGGATGTAGCTTTTGCGCGTTCGGCGATTGCGACGTGACTCCACTCCACAGCACATGACTCTACTACGTACTAGTATAGTGTACCGTGATTGGTTCTACACTTCTAGTGTACAGGCACGACATGACGAGGAGAGACAGACGTAGCCAGCTACCGCTATGCTTAATGGTTGCATAGGTATAGTAGGGAGGGTTTCAATAATCCGTAGTTTTGCATGTAATGAAAAACCCAAAATTTTTAATTTATTTCTTAAGCATTTCTTGATGTTGTGTTACATATAGATTGGAGGTCAAACCAAGTAACCCTTCAACCGCCTTAATTACCTAGATTTTCAAAACAAAACCCTACACAATTAGTTGCAAATGAATCGGTTTTGTGATGCGCTGGATTTGGATTAAGGGTTTAATCGGTTGTGTCAGCAAATAAAATAGAATGGTAGTAGGTACTATTCGTTTTCATTGCAAAAAGCTATTTCAAAATCTTTTCGAGATGGATGCCTATCTAAACTAGTTTACAACATATACGATCATATATATGGAATTATGGATTAGAAGGGGTCAACCTAGTCATCAACCAAGTGTTTACCATGGCACAGCAGGAAATCCCTAGCTAGCTAACAACAGGACTGCCCGTTTCTCTCCTGTCTTTGCACGTCACGTGAGAACTGAGAAGCTAACAAACCAGCCTGAACACTCACTGCCGAACGCAGCAATATTGCGACCGGCCCGGCCCGTTGTCCCAGATTTCTCTATCCCAGCAGCAGCCAGCGGGGGAGTTGAAGACTCGAAATGCCGTCTGCGTGCTACGATCCTAGCTAATCCTAGCTAACCCATGGCCTCCCTGCTCCTCCTCTTCGTCGTCGCGCTGCTGCTGGTGGACGCCGGCGCCGCAGCTGCCGGTAGTGTCTTCCATGTGCGCCGCAAGTTCACCGCCGGAGTTGGAGGGGATGGCGCCGGCGCCAACATCAGCGCCCATCGCGCCCATGACGGCCGCCGCCTTGCCGCTGCCGACCTCCCACTCGGCGGCCACGGCCCTCCCACCGGGTACATTCCACTTCCAGCCTTCTCGCAACAAGTTTGTTTTTCATGTGGGGTGAAGGGCTGAAGGCAGGTGCTTGATTTGGTTGTGGGGTTCTTGATTTCCATGCTCACCCACAGTTCTACGAACTACGGATTAATTCAGCCGTCTCCATTTTCTGCACAGTTCTACGACCCCAACGCGTCCTCGAGCGGGAGCACGGTGATCTGCAATCAGGGATTCTGCGTGCTCGCCTTTGGGCCAAACCAAACGGGCTGCACTCCCAATGTGACCTGTCAGTACAGCATCGGTTTTAGTGACGGCAGCTCAACATTTGGGTTCTTTGTCACCGATACGTTGCAGTTTGATCAGGTCATTGGGGATGGCCAAACAAAACCTGCTAATGCCATCATCTCGTTTGGGTGAGTCAAACAGGTCATACAGTATAATCTTTTTTTGTCTGTTTTGCTGCCTGAAAAGATTGGCATGATCATTGGCCATGCTGTTTATCATATATTGCAATAGAAGAACTGAGTAGGAAACAAAAATCAAGAGATCAGGATTTGTTAGTAGTGCTAAGTCTTATTAAGTGGGGATATATATACATGATCGTTTTTTTTTTCCTATGTATGTGTGTTACTGCATATGATGGCAGTTTGGGAAGATCAAAGCAACCCCTTGATGGAATTCTTGGTCTTGGTTCAGCAGATACGTCAATGTTATCACAGCTAGCTGCTGCTGGCAAAGTGAAGAAGAAGTTTGCTCATTGCTTGGATACCATAAAAGGTGGAGGGATTTTTGCTATTGGACATGTGGTTCAGCCAAAAGTAAAAACAACCCCGTTGGTACCTAAGATGTATGTATGTTCACCTTGTCGTACCAATTATTGTTTTGGTTGCATTATTAGTTACCATGGGTGAATTTCCCGAACTAGTTTAAGTTAATTTCAGTTTCTGAAACTTGCTTCAGGACTTAGGCTAGTTATCTAATTTCAGTAGAGAGTGAAATAAAAGTGCATAATATTTGCTTCATATGTATTGTTTGTTTTTTTTTTTTTTTTTGGTATGAGAACATCGTCAGCCATGCAATAATATAAACATTCCATGACTTGAGACTTAAGTTGGACTCAGTAGGAAACTTCCATGCCACTTTATATGACATTTTGGAATCTGATCGATGTCAGTGATGCATTTTACAAGTCACCATTTTGTATTTCACTAGTCATATAAATAATTTTCTTTTTCTAAATGTTCATAGTTGTTAACGTTGATTAATCACTAAGCAGGCAGTTCAATAGGATTGGAACAAGAACCTCGAACAGAATTAAAAAAAAAAATGAAACAGTCACACTTGTTTTCTTTTTGAAGGAAAGCATCATACTTCTTGCTGCACTTGTTCTACGAAATGGTGGGCAACTTTGTAAGTGTTTAATAAAAAATTTGGGGGGCAACTGACGTGTTAATATTTCACCAGAGTCGTCCTTATAAGATAGCAGACTGTTTTGCTATTGCTGAAAAGTGATAACCATTGGTTAGGCATGTTGCCTACTTGCTTAGTATCCAACTAACAAGAAAAGAAATATGTGAGAACTGGACACTTATCAATTGGGGAATAAGATTTGATAAAGTTGCATGCGTGAAGAAAGATATATGTATATTAAAACTTCTGCTCGTTGCATAAATCTTGCGTCACTGGCATTCCCATGGCCTCTTGAACATACCACTGTTTTTCGTAAGTTTTGAGTCAGTAAGTGCCTTAGTGTTGTTGGAAACTTTACAATGGATGTATATTTTGTTGGCACAAAAAGTTTTAGTTCTACTTTAGATGTAATGCATTGCAGCTGGCCTTTTTGTTTCATTTATACCACACTCATAATCTTTCATGATTTTGCTTTCCAGGCCGAGCTACTATGTCAACCTTAAGTCAATTGATGTTGGTGGTACTACATTGCAGCTCCCAGCTCATGTTTTCAAAACAGGAGCGAGAAAGGGCACCATAATCGACAGTGGAACTACTTTGGCATACCTTCCAGAATTGGTTTTCAAAGAAGTAGTCGACGCGGTATGACAAAGATCCTATGCTAGTTCGTCCCTTATAACAGAGGACCATATTTTTTATTTATATATTATATTTCTTAACCAATTTTAGGTATTCAAGCATCAAGATATAAACTTCCACAATGTTCAAGAATTTTTGTGTTTCCAATATTCTGGATGGTATGGTTTACACATTATAGTTGTAGTTGGAAGAGTACTGAATTACCTGCAAATCATTCTGTGCTCCATTTCATACATGCTGAAGTGCTGGTTTCGGGGTCCCTTCATTTGAATTGGCACAGAGATGACTCACTGGCCCCACAGATTATATTCTCTTAATGATTATGATTATAACAGTTGCATTCATTTCTCCTGCAGTGTAGATGATGCATTCCCGACTGTCACCTTCCATTTTGAGGATGATCTTGCACTGCATGTGTATCCACATGACTACTTTTTCCCAAATGGGGTAACATGACATTTCTCTCCTAGCAGAGTTTAATTCACCAATTGTTTGGTTTCAGTATTTTCCAACTTATAGCACTTCAAAGTGACCTCAATGCCTCCTTTTAAAGCCCTTTTGCAAAAACTTCATGATAACTTTTTTACAATAGAACACTTTTGTAATTTGTAAGATAATGTTGGACATTGGTAATCAATACAAAAAACAATAACTAAACTCAGTACAATGTATTCAACTCGACTAATTGACCTTAGTCGCTATGTCACCGATCAGGTCCACTAAACGTGACTAATGACGACTAACTGGGACTAATCATAGTGCATAACTGAAAGCATGGAACCGATAAGTCTGACTGATTGTGATTAGTTGGATGATTTGATAACCATGATTTAGTGGTATGAATATACGAAGCACCTACCTCATGCTATCTTTTTCCATGGCATTTTTTTTGTAGGATTTTGGTTCTCCAAAAAATTCTCAATCACTGCATACGAACCTCCAGGCTGTTTTTTTTTATTTTTGTTTGAATTTTTCTGAATGAGAAAGAGAGAGAGAAGAAGGTGTCATGTTAAACTGAGGAAAATTTGCCAAAAAAGTCTAAACCTACATTGCCAAAAAAAAGTCTATCTCTATGATAGTTGGCAGCCCCTGGTCCTGAGTGTTGGCAAAAGTAAAATTTTACTAATGGTATGGTGGTGATGCCCGAAATACTGGTATTACACGATCGACAACGGTCATCTCCCATCGGTACTTAATTTTGATTCAAATTATTAAACCTCGCTCGGTACTACTAACACATCCGACCCCAAGTATATTTACAGCACATCTAGCTTTTTTTTTTTTTTTTTTTGATAAAGACAGCACTTCTAGCTTTATGTTTACTAGAACATTACATATCAAAGTTCATACACGCTATAGAGAAGTTAAAGAATATAGCAGGCATTCATATTGTCAAAATGGATGACACGTGTGTACATGCCTTGTCTGCTTTTAAAATTTCTGATGGTTCTGAACCGGATTATATATCATTATTTCGCCTATATATAAAGAGAAAAGAGCTTACCATTTTTGTTTTTGTATATATTACTTTATTTTTATTCTATGTTTGTATATAGCTGGAAGGTCTTTCTTTTCTGGGAATAAGTTCTTTTATATCCTTTGTGGATATATGACATGGAAACATCTGTACAGTAAAGCAGTAAAGCCTCCATAGGGAAGACTCTAGTATATATAAGATATATACATAGCTATTAGTTATTTCAGTAAGCTGTTAATGAGTACATTTTCTGATATTTTGATTCATGCACAACTACGGTTTGAATAGCAGTACTATTAGCATGCCAGTTCCGTTGACGAATGCATAAAAAATAGATGATCATGCCTCATAACTCTTATTGTCCACATTTTGGTTCGTTTGAGCAGAATGACCTATACTGTATGGGATTCCAAAGTAGCACAGTACAAGATGAAAAGGACATTATCCTTATGGGAGGTCAGCATTGCACTGCACTCACAAATCCATTTTGTTTTCAATGCTATGTTTTTTAAACTATATGTTCTTTCAGATCTTGTACTTTCAAACAAATTGGTTGTCTATGACGTGGAAAATCAAGTCATTGGGTGGACTGACTACAACTGTAAGTGCTAGCACGCTCAAATCTGCCCACACTTAGTTCATTTCATAATAGATTGCAGTTGTATCTTGCTGTTTTTTCTTCAGAAATTTTACTAATTCCAAAATATTTTGCTTTTAACTGGGAGCCACAAGCTAAGGGAGTAAGGATACAATAGTTTATATACTTTTCAATTGTCAACTTCTATTACATAGTTTGGGATAAAACTTCGTCTACATTTATTTACTTATTTTGTGAAATATAATTTCTTCTTTTTTTTTTTGAAATAACTGGATCTATGCCCGTGTGTTGCAATGGGGCAGACAATAGACCATTAGGAGGACACATCCATATTTGGTAATGCATTCTAAAAACCAAAAGTTCTTGGCAATCAATCAAAGAATTAGCTAGCTCATCTGGCCAAGGCGCACTACTCTAGAGACAAACATGGAGGTGGTGCCTCAGCCGCAAAAAGTATGAGTTATCCATATATTCAGAGATCGAGTGGCGGCGCAGCTTCAAACAGTTATGGATGGTCCACACGCACTACTTGTTCAGGCAGTTAGATTTGTCAATTCAGAGTGCAAACAGACACGCAGGCGGTGCCTCTGAGGTTGAGGGGTGCTCATTTTTTTTTGTTGGGTGGGGTGGACGGACGGCAGATGAAGGGCTGGTTGCTCATAGTAGTAGAGAGGAAGAGAGAAAAGTGTGGAAAAACATGGTTGGTTGGTACAAGCGTGGCATTGTTCTGAACCATAAATGTTATTCGCCCCATATTTCATCAACTCTCTGATCATCTGCTTGTCATTTCAGGTTCATCAAGCATTAAAATTAAGGACGACAAGAAAGGCACAACATATACCGTCAGTTCACATGACATCTCCACTGGATGGAAATTCCACTAGCGCGAACGGTCCGTATGATGCTACAGGCAAAAAATAATTGAATGCCAACATAACAATCTAAGTGTAATATAACTTCAGTTGAAACAAATTTTCTATTCATCAACAAACTGAATGTTGGGTTACCATTCACTGACATTGCTCGAGAAGATCATTCTTATATCTGAACTCTCAGAAGTCATGTGCAAAAGCAATGTAATTCATCTATCTATGTTTATAGTCTATTTCTAAAACTTTTTCTAAAACTTTTCAAAGGTGAGGCTTATTGTAATGAGCAACCAGCATTTACAAGTGGGTCGTTTCCCTGCTGATGCAAATGGATCCCCATCTATCTTGTTATTCTCCATCCATGATGAGCCTAACCTGAAAGCATCCAGATGCCTTGTTAAACTCCAACCATCATGAATGTAACCGCCCTGTATCCCTGATACGGACTTAGGCGTACGTTAACAGTCCCACATGCAAGGCGCACCCAAATACATACTTGTCGCCCAACTGACTCTATGCTCCAAACTCCTACACATCTTTAGTCCGTCCACATATACTCATCCACTCAAGTATATTTGTCATTTGACTGACAAATAAAATATGTACTAAAGCTTTTATTTCCTTTCTGTAAAACAGTGTATTTATGAAAAGAGAAATATGTAAACTACCTTGGTGCATTGTACATCTACATGTGAACCAATCAATCAATGACTAATCCAAATTCATATAGTAATTCTTGAGTTATGCCTGGATGATGGGTTCCACTACTCAAAAAATGGGAGGCAACTTATTAGTTTCCTACAAATGGGATGGCGGCATCACGATGGATGATGCAACGGCACTGGAGTATCTGCACTACCAGCATTTTGATGCAGTCCTGCAACACCTGCAATGGAGTATCTGCATCACCGCTGTTAGAGTAGATGAGGTGCGCAGCGAGCAGGACCAAGCACTAGCTGTCAGGTTCAGGTCTCTCACAATGGATGGCAGTCACACAACTTGTCCAGAGTTGCAGCATATATAGGTGCACATATAAAACTATGTATCTAGAAAAGTAAAATAAAAATACTTACAATTTGGAAATGGAGGGAGTACTAGGTATAGAGTGAGATGATAGATATATATATTGCTACTACATTTTGCAGAAATAATTTTTATATCAAATTATTTGAGGAGGCATGTGTTGGAACCGATCTCCGGCGACGAGCTCGGCACGGCGTGACACTGGCAAGTGGTAACCGCGGCGACTAAAACCCTAGGCGGCGGCGAGAGCTTACACAACACAAACGAGAGAGAGTTTTTTTGGTTACTGCATGGCGCAGCTTCCCCGATCCATTCACTTGAATATAAACGCCCGATCTGATCCCCCCGCCACAAATTGCGGCTGCGTGGTGTGCCTTATCTCGGTCACCCACGCGACATGCACGGCGTGCTCTCCATGGTGGGGACTTGGGCTTGGTCGCGGTCTCGGCGTGTCCACGGGTGCAATCACCGTGACACCTAAGATTCTACGTGTGTTACAAAACATGTTCAAACTGTAAATGAACTTAACTAATGCATCTAATGCACCTAAACATGGATACAAGGATTGACACGATTACAGGAGGCCGGTTTCAACATTTCACCCCCCTAATCGTGACACACATCTCTGACGCCCAATTGCTGACGCATCTCGGCGAACTTCACTCTCCCAAGTGGCTTTGTCAAAATGTCTGCTAGCTGCCTGTCAGTACTGATATGATCTACTTCTGCAATGCCATTTGCCACACACTCCCTGATGAAATGATAGCGAGTGTCTATGTGCTTGGTCCTCTCATGGTAAACTGGATTTTTGCTCAGCTCAATAGCCGACTTGCTGTCCATCAGCAGTCTGAATCTCCTCAGCTTATCTCCAGTCAAATCTGCAATCAACCTGGTCAGCCATACTCCTTGACAAGCTACTGAAGCTGCAGCCATACTCCCTGAAGCTTCACAACTTGACAGTGCTACCACTCTCTGTTTCTGAGAACTCCAGGTCACCACATTTCCATTTAGGAAGAATACCACACCTAATGTACTTTTCCTCGTCTCCAAATCACTAGCATGATCACTGTCAGAGTAGCCCAACAGTTTCAAGTCTGAAAAAGATCCACAAGTATACCTGCAACCATATTCAGTAGTACCTGCCACATATCTGATAATTCTCTTTATGGTAGCCCAATGTTCAGAAGTGGGGTTCTCCATGAACCTGCTAACAATCCCCACAGAGTAGGAAATGTCAGGCCTTGAGTTCACCAAATACCTCAAACTGCTAACAATACTTTTGAATTTTGACACATCTTTTGCTTGTTCAGGTTTCCTAGGGAATAGCTTCAAGTTCTGCTCCATTGGTGTATCCACTAGATTGCACCCAGCCATACCACAATGCTCAACAATCTTTGCTGCATATGCCCTTTGATTGATGGTTACGAAACCAGGCCTTTGTTTCACCTCCATCCCCAGATAGTAACTCAGCAAGCCTAAGTCACTCATGCTGAAAGTCCTGCTCATCTGCTGTTTGAACTGAACAATCTTGTTCTTATCAGGTCCACAGATGATAATGTCATCAACATACACTCCCAACAGTAACAGTGAGTCACCACTGCCCTTCTTGTACACTGCATGTTCTTCTTCACTTCTACAGAACCCCAGCTTGACTAGCTCCTGGTCCAATCTAGCATTCCAAGCCCTAGGTGCTTGCTTCAGCCCATAAAGAGCTTTTCTCAGCTTCAGCACCTTGCCTGAATGTTTTGAACTCTGTTGGTATAAATTAACTGCACTCCTTTAAATAAGATTTAAGTGAGATTATCCGAAAGCGCACATATATCATACCAATGTCACATTTTACCCGGAGGTTTTAAATATCGTATCCACAAGAAACAGTTGTGATGATGACAAAGTCTATAGACTTAACCCTACAATTAGGCTAAATAATATCAAGAAAGAGGAAATAGGTATTGAACTCTAGTTCTGACAACCGGTAAGCTTTGTATAATATTGTTCTAACTGGGCAAGTATCCCGAATAAGAGAAGAAATAGAGTAATTTCCTACCAAGAACCTATAAGCCTATCAGTCCTATCTACGGGAAGTGGACTACAGAGGAACCAACGCAGCTGTCACCTATGCGGACTACCACTTTCCGGCTAATCAGGGGACATCCACAAGTAAACCTAGCCTAGGCACCACGCCTACACTATGAAATACTACTTCAACCAAGTAATGACCAAGATCAAAGCACTCAATATGAGCTGTGAACTTAAGAACAAATAAGAACAACTGCTTACTTGAATCGGAATGACGAATACAAAAGTACCTTAGAACGCAGCTCCGGGCGAGGAAGCTGAATCCAGAAGAATACAGCCACGAAGAAGCACCGACAGGCCGGAACTCCTCCAGAATCTCTACTCCTCTACTGTATCTCTCTAATCTCTAAACAAGACTAGATCTAGATGAACTAGTCTCTCCTAATTGCTACAACTAGATGAACTAGAACTAGATGAACTAGAACTAGATCAACTAGAGGGACCCTAACCCTAATTATGTAGAGAATATGAAGCACCGGGGTGTAGAATGCCTCTTGAAGGGGCCTTGGGGCATCATTATATACGCCGAGGTGGAGTAGGGGGCAAGGAACCGCCACGTCATCGATCCACGTCTTCATGTTGTGTGCACCGTCAGATCAAACCGACCTTAAATCGACGTAGGGATGCTTTGCTTGACTTCCAAGGAAGCGTGGGAGGAAGACTCCAGAAGGGGAGCGCCGCCGCTTGACCTAGGGCGCCGGGCCGGCGCTAGGGTGGGGCCGGCCGGCCCCACCGGGGGCCCCAGCGGGTCCCGCCGCTTTGGGTGTCTTCTAGACGTTTCCCCGAGCCCGATGTAGATGTTTGCCGACGTGGATAAATTTCGTGATAATTATGCACTCTAATCCCTCTTTTATACTTTTCTGGAATAATCCCTAGAAAATATAGAATATACAAAACTTGTGGAAATTGTCGGTTAAAACCCTAGACTAGTGTGTACTCATGTGTCTTTTTTATGTCTAAAGTTCTAATAAAAGTTGACGTTATCCACCGTCAACAACTCCCCCAAGCTTACCTTTTTGCCAGTCCCTTGGCAAACAATCTAGGTCTAATTACTAATTAACTTGGATTAGAAGTTGCTGCTATGCTTTTATTTCTTTTAAGTATACTTATTTTTAAACATAAATTTTCCTTCAGTTTAGACAAAACTGCTCTAACATTTAAACTTACCCATTTTACCTTTAACTATGGAGCTTTTACCGCTTTTTGCATAAGTCTTGAGCAATCGAAAGATAGAACAATCAAGTTAAGCACTATGTCTCAAATTCTTCATAGTACCAATATTCTTGAGTTTTATAAATTTTTAAAATAAAACACAGAGCTTAATTGTATGATACCATCAAATCTCTTATTATATATGGTATTTATAGATCTCACTGAGGCATTAATGATGTTATGCCTTTCTACAACTAAGGATTTATAGTGGAGCTTACAGAAGTGGCAATAACAAGGATGAGTATATTTGCAATTCATATGTTGTAAAGTTAAACAATGGATCCACAGAGAATCGAGGCATACAATCAAATCAAGATGTGCATATATATGGAATATGGTGGATAGGTGCATTTATGGTATTAAGTGGCTAATCCTAATTCTACTTTTGCTCTTTGAAAATAACTCCCTCCTTAGAACTTTTCCCGGGAAAACATGGGCTATCTTTATTCTCTCTTTCTTTCTCTTTTTTTTAATTAATCTGGGAGGCGGGCATCTATATACCCATTGTTTTAATTGTTGGGACACTTGTCCATCTTTTACTCCTTTTTTTCTATTTTTTAATACTTTTACATAGCCACATGCATCCTTTGAATGTAAATAATTAGAGAGATAATGATAAGAACTTAGAGTAATTAAATGAGGGCTGTCCTATAGGGTATATTTTTAGGTGTTTACTCCTATTGTAGGAGAAAAATATTTTTAAGGTGGATCTGGATGAAAGTGAAAATGACTGCGCTTACATCCTAGAGTAGGAGTAATGCATATGTGGGTGGAGTGGGTAAGTGATCTTGATTTTAAAAGCATGACAAGGCTCTCATAAGGTATACAACAAAGATTGACTAAACTCAATGTAAAGCAAGTAGCATGAATGCGCAAAGGTTTTCCTAACTCTAAATGTATTATATGGCTTTGGTAGGAATTCAAACTTTATCATACAAGAGCTCATCATGTAAGATTTTAGGTTTTCAAAATAAATCTCTAGAACTTAGTAATGCTAGAAATAAGATAAATAGCAGCTTAGACCTTCATATATCATATCAATCAATTACCTAGACTTAGCTTCAGCATACGCCTCCACAAATTTTAGGTTAAGAGTAAATTCTTATATCAAAGTAGTTATGTCCAAAACTCAGGAGAATTTATGGTTGAAAACTAGGCACTTGAAAGGAATTACTGTAGAGCAACTATTCATCATCTCCAAGTCAAAATTTTAATGTTCTCTAGTTTTTATTTAACTCTTACTAACTAGACACACTCTATGATCACACCTTAATATATAGATAAATATTTTGTTTTTGATTTTAAATTTGTTATTCATCTTTTTATTTTTATTGGACTCACAAGACACTAAAGACATGGACCTTCATGTGCCCATATATTTTTGGTATTTTATGACTATATAAAAAATAGACTCGATAATCGCCTAGGTATAGTTACCTGATAACTAGGGGATGCTCCTTCCCCAAGCTAGATGTTCGCAATACTTGGTGTTGATGATCTTTAGAGTGAGCTAACCAGCAGCGCTTTTGGTAGGTGCCACTAATAGACTCTCTCCTTGTCATAATGTTGTTCCTGCATAATTACACTCCAACAAGAAAACCAAAACTCGAGGCTTGAATTTAATAAGAGGTTAGCAATCAGCCAATAAGTAATTGATTATTCTTATGAGTTGATTTCAAATTGACAAGTTCTAGCAGGATTATCTTTTTAGGATTTTCTAGTTTAATTATGTAGAAATTAAATATGTGTGTATTATAAAGTTGTATTTTTATGCCACCATAGAGAATATTTATTCTTATGGGGTTTAGGCTTTTCATAATACAAGAAAGTAAATATAGGAGCTATTATTATTTTTTATGCTACCACAGTAAATATCCCTACAGGGTTACCAAAAAAGTTTATTCACGTGGGACTTTTAATATTTTTTGATGCAGTAAATGAAGCAATAAAGATTTTTATTTCTTTTTAATATTTATGAAGATGAATATGTTAAAGTGAAATTGGATAGGAATACTAATTAATTAGATAACTACCATATTACCTTATGGTAAGGATATAAAATTTAAAGTTTACCGGCAGAACTTTTTCTTTCACTCTTGTGTATCTCTCCATCTTGAGAGATGGAGGTCTTGATGGATGCATACCTCTAGTGATGGTGATATCGCTTTTGTTCTTTGTTTGGCCCATAGGTTGAAGTAGAGCTTTAATAGTAGCTGGCAGCATCTTGCTCGGTGTGCATGTTCACGTAACTTTTACTTATAAAATTAATAAACTTTGCTCGATGTGTTGTCCTGTTTGCAAAACCAAGGCAGAGATCAAGTGCATGGGCTCTGGCGGTGAAAAACACCAACAGAACCAAATTTATCCCTTTATTTATTTTTTCTCTGTCCTTAGACACATTGAACAAGATAAAGTTGGTGTTACGTGATTTGTTTATTTATGACATGAGTGGTAAGATCAAAAGATTAAGCATTGAATATTGCATTTAAGTTCACATTGCAGAAAAGAATGAAATTGTTTAACCAATGGATGGATTATCTATCTCTATATAAATTTTCACATGAGTGTGACTATCATCTTCCTAAGATCGAATATAATGTTTTAGCTTGTTTGGTTAAGACCGAGATTAAGAGAACAAAGGCCATGAACAATTTTAAAGAGCAAAGCATATTGAGTTTAATTTGGTTTAATCAATTATAACTCTAACATGTTTGTGTTTTTATTTATATGCACACCAAGATCAAGAGAAGAGCAGTGACTACTTACCTTTGGATATTACCCTCATTATTAGAGCGTGACGGCACTAAGTGATAAAGGGTAAATGACCGGTGGTCCTTTCTCTTGCATCTTGAGTTGTTCATGGATGTCTTGTCTCCTCTGTTGCACTCATTCTTTTTTGCCATCTTTTGCTTCTTTGATCTTTTGACTCTTTTTACTCCAGTCATTATTATGCCTGCAATAGATTAGTGGACAACACATACCCGAAAGAATATATAAATTTTGAACACAGGTTGCTTGTCCAGTATTTTATTTTGTTCTGTCTATGCTAATGAAAAGAGTATTGATATTATTTTTGTATAGATCATGTTTTATATAGACATGGCTTGAGGCAAAGTAACTTGCAGTAGAAGATAAAGTGAATGAATCATTAATACTTATAGTTCTATCATTTATGATGAATGAGCTATGTCTTCTTTTTCAAGCATGTGCCCTGTCTCATCTCTAATTTGAATTAATCTCATGACTTACCCAAATTAATTTTAAAAGTTTTCTGCACGGGTTAGCCCAATAAAAATATCCAATATCTACTACAACAATTTCTAGTTCAATAATCAAGCTAGACTCCATGTCTAATTTAGTTAAGAAAGGCTGTTTAACCTAAGCACCACGCTTTATTCAAAATAAAGCCTTTGAAAGTCTGTACAGTACTTCCAAACCAAATCTTACTATAGCAAACAAAAGTAATATGAAAACACTTATAGAGATTTATTCATTTAGAGATAAAAAGGTAAATAATTGAACATGAATTAAAAAGTAGATACAACCAATATTAGCAACATAGGATTTTCTAAATAAGTCCATTCCCCCAAGCTTAAATTTTGCAAGGCAGATTTAAGTTTCGATGGATATAATTAAGGTTGCATGATAATTGGTTGGACATATCTATTCTTTGCCATTATTTATTTTCTCACTTCAAACCTGAAATGGTTAATGATAAAAAACATCCAAAGGAATATTTTCATAAATTCACAAGGGCATTATAGCTATGCTATTTTTTTCAAGAGTGGATATTTTAGGATACAAGGTTATTCTTGGAAAACCTTCAAATTACTGTACGTCGAGTTTGTGCGGCGGTTTTCTCTAGAACACTAGCCTTTGTGCGCCCATATCAAGATTACAACGAGATCTATAATATTTATGATAAACATATGCAGCTACAACCACCCTTTTAATGATTTTATGAACAGGTATAAAGAGGGGGGTTGAAGATCTCGTGTGTGGTAATATTAGAGAGACCAAAAGATTCAGAGATTTCTCATATGACCATGGATTCGATGAAGTGTTTATGAGATAATTCCCATGCTCATCGATGTGATTTCCCTTTTTTAAACTCCAAGGGTGTTTCTTCATGGATGTCTATAGGCAACAAGTTTGCCTCTATTATTTCATGCCTATGACATTTATTGGATGTTTTATTTTCTAGAATTTCCCATGAATTGATATCCCTAAGGTTGGTCTCTAAAGCTTTCTCTAAACTTGGGTGAGTTCTGTTTATTAAAGAAATTGATTTAAGCTCACCATTTGAATTTAAACCAAGTTTAGATGCTAGTGCTAAAGCTTCGTCCTCTTTCGTCCATTCTTTTACAATAGCATATGTATTTCTAGTATGTTCTATGCATTCCTGCCATTGTCATTGCTCTTCTTGGGCATTTCTATGACTTTTATTCTTGAGATGTCTTGATAGATTTCTAGGGTCATTATAAAGTTTAGTAGAAAGAGCATAAAAAAATTTATTGGGGTCAAGGATGGGTTTAGAGATAGGTTCAGAGACATTTATTGTGGGTATAGAAGGGGAGAAGATAGAATTTACTCCTAAGTGGTTTGGCTCTCCTTCTATGCATCACTCGACATGCCATCCTTGAACTCTCCCCAGTGCCTTTTATGAGGGAAAGAAAGTTGACGACACTTTTTTCAAGATGCTCTTCTGAGAAGATCTGATGTGTATTGATTTACGAGCATCTTAGCTAACTGGAAGTCTAAATCATCAAAGTGGAATTTCAAAGGTTTAGAATTGATAGCTAAATCTTGGGAATGGGATGATTGTGTTTTAGCTACCAAGACTTCCGTTTCTAGTTCGGGTGATAAGTTCTTCTCTTCCTCGGAGAGCTCAGAATAGGCTTGAACAACCTTTTGTAGCATAGGCCTTGCTTCAGTTATAGGTAAGTGAAGAAAAGCTCTTCCAGAGGCTAAATCAAGAGATTCCTTAGATTCCTTGATAAGACCCAAATAAAAATATTGAATAAGCACAGGGTCTGGAAAACCAAGGTCAGGGCCAGATGTAACAAGTTCATTAAAACGATCCCATGATGTACTAAGAGATTCTTGTTCTAGTTGCCTAAAAGTTAGAACCTCTTTCCGAAGGTTAACTATTCTATGGATGGGAAAGAAATATAAACAAAATTTAGAGTATAATGTTTTCCAATCACCTTGCATACTCCCTACGGCTCGATTATACCAACGTTTGGCTCTTCCAGTCAAGGAAAATGGAAAAAGCTTCCATCTAATAGTCTTATCGGACATGCCAGCAATGCGCAAGCATACACAGGTCTGCTCGAATTCTTATAAGTGTGAGTATGGGTTTTCGTTACCTTCTCCCGAGAAGGGTTTATCCCAAATTATATTAATTAAACATGGGCGCAGCTCATAGCCAGGTGTTATGATAGGTTCATTAGATTTTGGTGGCCCGAAGCTTTCGCGCATGTCATAAAGACAGATAGGAATAGAATTAAAAGCATCCATAAGGATGAACACAAAAATATTGAAGAGAATAGGATAAAATAAGAAAAGATAAATGTATAATACAAGATTAAGCTAAACTAAGTTAAAATCAGTAAACCGTTCCCCGGCAACGGCGCCAAAAATGCTTGTTGGTATAAATTAACTGCACTCCTTTAAATAAGATTTAAGTGAGATTATCCGAAAGCGCACATATATCATACCAATGTCACATTTTACCCGGAGGTTTTAAATATCGTATCCACAGAGAACAGTTGTGATGATGACAAAGTCTATAGACTTAACCCTACAATTAGGCTAAATAATATCAAGAAAGAGGAAATAGGTATTGAACTCTAGTTCTGACAACCGGTAAACTTTGTATAATATTGTTCTAACTGGGTAAGTATCCCGAATAAGAGAAGAAATAGAGTAATTTCCTACCAAGAACCTATAAGCCTATCAGTCCTATCTACGGGAAGTGGACTACAGAGGAACCAACGCAGCTGTCACCTATGCGGACTACCACTTTCCGGCTAATCAGGGGACATCCACAAGTAAACCTAGCCTAGGCACCACGCATACACTATGAAATACTACTTCAACAAAGTAATGACCAAGATCAAAGCACTCAATATCAGCTGTGAACTTAAGAACAAATAAGAACAACTGCTTACTTGAATCGGAATGATGAATACAAAAGTACCTCAGAACGCAGCTCCGGGCCAGGGAGCTGAATCCAGAAGAATATAGCCACGAAGAAGCACCGACAGGCCAGAACTCCTCCAGAATCTCTACTCCTCTACTCTATTTCTCTAATCTCTAAGCAAGACTAGATCTAGATGAACTAGTCTCTCCTAATTGCTACAACTAGATGAACTAAAACTAGATCAACTAGAGGGACCCTAACCATAATTATGTAGAGAATATAAAGCACCGGGGTGTAGAATGCCTCTTGAAGGGGCCTTGGGGCGTCATTATATAGGCCGAGGTGGAGTAGGGGGCAAGGAACCGCCACGTCATCGATCCGCGTCTTCATGTTGTGTGCACCGTCGGATCAAACCGACCTTAAATCGACGTAGGGATGCTTTGCTTGACTTCCAAGGAAGCGTGGGAGGAAGACTCCAGAAGGGGAGCGCCGCCGCTTGACCTAGGGTGCCGGCCGGCGCTAGGGTGGGGCCGGCCAGCCCCACCAGGTGGCCCCAATGTCCCCGCTGCCAGTGTGTCTTCTAGACGTTTCCCGAGCCTGATGACGATGTTTGCCGACGTGGATAAATTTCATGATAATTATGCACTCTAATCCCTCTTTTATGCTTTTCTGGAATAATCCCTAGAAAATATAGAATATGCAAAACTCGTGGAAATTATCAGTTAAAATCCTAGACTAGTATGTACTCATGTGCCTTTTTGTCTAAAGTTCTAATAAAAGTTGACGTTATCCACCGTCAACAAACTCTGAAAACCTAGAGGCTATTGCACATAAACTTCCTCCTGCAGCTCTCCATCTAGGAAGGCGGATTTAACATCCATGTGATGCACTTCCCACTTCCCATTGGCAGCCAATGCAAGCATAAACCTCACTGTCTCCAATCTAGCTACAGGAGCAAATACCTCCTCATAATCCACCCCATACTTCTGAGCATATCCTTTTGCAACAAGTCTTGCCTTGTACTTGACAATGTTCCCTTCAGGATCCCTTTTCACCTTATAAACCCATTTCAGACCTATTGCCGTGTGACCTTTTGGAAGATCTGCATAGTACCAGGTGTTGTTTTCTGATATTGATTGCAGTTCATTGTTCATAGCATCTATCCAGCACTTTTGTTCTAGAGCTTCATCAACTCCAGTTGGTTCATCTGCAGCAAGCAAGCACACACCAC
Organism: Chrysopogon serrulatus; assembly: GCA_015844335.1. Taxonomy (NCBI): domain Eukaryota; kingdom Viridiplantae; phylum Streptophyta; class Magnoliopsida; order Poales; family Poaceae; genus Chrysopogon; species Chrysopogon serrulatus. The sequence continues at coordinate 97,869 of JADLZL010006205.1, read as the reverse complement.
TATATTCATAGTCTTGCATTTTTTCAGTGGAGTCCAACAAGTCATTTATGGTTCTAAACCTAAGAGGTCCTCCAAAGGTTTCTTCAGAATTTTGACTAGGTGGTGTTGCATAAATCACATTTGGTGCAGCATTGAACTCTAGAGTAATAGGAGAGTTTGGTGCTTGAAAATCATCAACAGCACCCCCTTGATCTGCTGACTGCCCACTCCCTGCAGCTGCATTTGGGCTAGCAGCATTGTCTGCATTTTCTTCTATTATCGGATTTTGGTCAGATTCTTCATAGTGCACAATGAATGTATCTGTCACTTGCTAATCTGTGTAGCTGCCTGTGTTGTCCCACTCCCATGGCATGTTCTCCTCAAAGATAACATCTCTGCTAACAACTAGCTTCATAGTAGTAGGATCAAACAGCATGTACCCCTTAGTGCCTGATTCATAGCCGATAAACATCATTTTCCTCGATCTGTCAGACAACTTGTTGAGTCCAAGACCAACCAACTTCACATGTGCTACACAACCAAAGATTTTCAAATGACTCACTTTGGGTTTCTTCCCATGCCAAGCTTCAAAAGGAGTCTTGCTGTTCAGGGACTTGGTAGGTGACCTGTTCAGCAAATAGACAGCAGTCCTCACTGCTTCTCCCCAAAATTCAGATGGAACCTTCATAGTTTTTAATAAGCACCTAGCCATTTCAATGATTTACTGATTTCTCCTCTCCACAACCCAATTCTGTTGGGGAGTATATGGGGCTGTGGTATAGTGCTTGATCTCACCATCAGTGCAGAAGACTGAGAATAGGTGGGAATTGAACTCACCCCCCAATCTGTTCTTAGTGCTTTAAGCTTTCCACTAGACTCATTTTCTTCCCACAAAACAATTTTCTTGAAACATTCAAGGGCCTAACCTTTAGTCTTCAGCATCTCCACCCACATATACCTGCTGTGATCATCAACCACAAGTAGAAAATAGGAAGCACCCCCAATGATTCTAGGTGTTATTTGCCCACATAAGTCTGCATGCACTAGTTCTAAGCCTTTTTCTGCTCTGAAACTTGACAACTGTGGAAATGGCTTTCTATGCTGCTTACCAAGAACACACCCATCACAAACTTTCTGTACCCTCATGATACATGGCATCCCATCAACCATAGACTTAGCACTAAGATCATTGAGGGATCTAAAATTGAGGTGCCCAAATCTAGCATGCCAATTCCAAGACTTATCAACAGACTGACTAAGCAAGCATACAGGAGGTGTTAAACCAAACTTTGCTAGGTACAATCTGTTTCCAACCCTGGGTGCAGAAATCAACATTGTATGTTCCTGATCATAAACACATAATCTCCCATTTCCTCCCACAAAAGTGAAACCCTTCTCTTCCAACTGACCCAAACTGACTATATTGCTTTTCAATTCAGGTATGTAGTAGACTTCAGTAAGCACTTTATGACCCTTGTCACGAGATTGCATTACTACTGAACCCATACCTTTGATCTTGACGCTAGAGCCATCACCGAAGCGCACTATGCCTTGAACACTTGTGTCAAGCTATGTCAGCGTTGACAGTGTCCTCGTCATGTGGTTGCTAGCGCCGGTGTCAAGCACCCAGATGCCACTCAGCATATCCACCGGCACCACCTTCTCCATCAGATGCACATACTGAGTCGACCCGTGCACGACGTCGCACGTGGCCAACATCAGCACGCCCGGCTGATCGATACCGCCGGCGGCCATGTTTGCCTCCGGCTGAGCTTGCTCCTTCTTCTCTTTCTTGGGGGCGCTTGCAGTCTTGCTCCCAATGGCCATAGATGCCACAGTTTTGGCAGCGGCCTTTGCATCATGGCATGCCCTCGGAGGTCAACTTGACCGGTTTTGAGGGGCCGCCATCAGATCGTGCCACCGCCTTGTACTTTGGAGCACCGCTTCCTCCTGCACCGCTCCCACCTGGCTTGGCCCCGGGGTGGAAACGATGCTTGTGCTTCTCGAGCCAGTCGTCCTCGGCCAGCATGAGCCGACCGGCCTTGTCAACGATCTGATCGACCTTCTCATCCAGGTGGTCCTCCATCGCCCGTAGACGCCCGACTAGCTCATCCACCTTCATCGCCTTGAGGTCACAAAACATCTCGATGGAGACAACCATCTGTGTGAACCATGCCGGCACCACGTGCAAGAACTTCTTGATTACGCAGACATCCTCCATGGTTTCACCGAGGGTTTTGATGTTGCCAACAAGATTGTTAATTCTCATGGCGAATTCCTCAATTGACTCACCATTCTTGAACCCAATGTTCTCGAACTCCCTCAGGAGCCTTTGAGCGTTCACCACCTTGACTCGATCTGAGCCGATCTGCACAGTCTACATAGCATCCCACGCCTCCTTCACCGTATCCTTCCTCGCCAACGACTGCCACATCTCCTTTGGGACTGAGCGCAAGAGAGAGCTCATCGCCTGCTGATCTTGTGCGCGCTTGACGTTCGTACCTGTGTCGATCACCCCCCAGATCTCGAGCGCCTCATAGTTGCACTGCATCAGCAACGCCCATTCAGTGTAGTTGTTGGTGGTGAGCATCGGCCATTGAAGCGAGCTTTCCTTGACGCCGCTGCTGGAACTTTGCCCGTCGCCCATGGTGGACGGTGATGGCGTTCCTTGCGGGACGATGAACTCTTCTCTCGGTGGCTCTTTTGGTGGTTCTCTCTGTGGACCGTATTGTATGAACACGGCTCTGATACCAGAATATTGGAACCGATCTCCGGCGAGGAGCTCGGCACGGCGCGACACCGGCGAGTGGTGACCGTGGTGACTAAAACCCTAGGCGGCAGCGAGAGCTTACACAACACAAACGAGAGAGAGAGTTTTTCGGTTACTGCGTGGCGCAGCTTTCCTGATCCATTCACTTGAATATAAACGTCTGATCCGATCCCCCTGCCATTGCGGCTGCGTGGTGTGCCTTATCTCGGTCACCCACGCAACATGCACGGCGTGCTCTCCATGGCGGGGAGTTGGGCTTGGTCGCGGTCTCGGCATGTTCACGGGTGCAATCACCATGACACCCAAGATTCTATGCGTGTTACAAAACATGTTCAAACTGTAAATGAACTTAACTAATGCATCTAATGCACCTAAACATGGATACAAGGATTGACACGATTACAGGAGGCCGGTTTCAACAGCATGAACCCACATACTAATCACTTCTGTGACATGTATAAAGTTTTCTAAAACCACACAACACAATTACATGCAGCTTAATAATAAGTGCCACTCGATCAAAGACATATGTTGAATAGTGGATAAAGCTTTGTCTGTTGCTAGCCACCATGTTGTCCCTTCAAATCGCCTCAGAGCAGGATGAGTCTCCACTGGCTATTACCTTCACTTGCTTAAGCTCGTCCAGCACCTCTGCCATGGTTGGCCGCTCCTCCACATCTTCCTTGAGGCATCGAGCTGCCAGTGTGACAATCATGTCGAGGCACTTCAAGTTACGTTGAGATTCAGCATCATCAGTTGAAAATATTTCTTTATCATACATTGCCTTCCCGCTACCCTCGTGCTTGAAGCACTTGACGAAATCCAACAGGAGACTTCTATTCCCATCATACTTAGCCGTTTTCCTTGTGACGAGCTCTAGAAGCACAATGCCGAAGCTGTAGGCATCACTCTTCACAGTGAAGCGCTCTGTCTTCATATATACTGGGTCCATGTAGCTCCTATCTGCAGCCACGGCCCTAGCGTACCTATCAATTGACAGGAGCTTAGATGAACCAAAGTCAGGGACTTTGGGATTCATGTCTTTGTCGAGGAGAATGTTGGCTGGCTTCATGTCTCCATGGACATGATTCCCATATGAGTGTATATGGGTGAGAGCTTCTGCAGAGCCAATGGCAATATCTAGGCGTCCATGTTTTCGTTAGAGTTAGGGTTCCAGTTGAGATAAAAAAAATCGAATCCCTTCTTTTCTATTCCCAAGCTCCGGCAGGACACTCATCTTTGCCCGCGGCGTCCAAAAAACACCCATGGTGGTGACCGGCGGCGCGAACAAGTAAGCCCGCCGGTCCTTCCCATTTCCGCCCACCGTCGCAACAGTGGCACGGTCATCTACTATCTAGATACAGGCTCATGATACTATTGTTATACTTACAGATCATCCTAGCAGTAGATCGTGGTTGGAGAACTCTTTGAGCCGTCCATGGCGGCTCCTTTGGTGGTGACGCGGGCTCGATGTAGTGGAGGAGCGACCCGGTGGCGACGAGGACACCGGTAGTGGTGGACTTCCCATCGCTGGCAGTGCTCCCTCGAGATCGGATTAGGGTAGGACGGTGTGGCAATGGCGTCTACACGGTGAACCTCTTAACCTTAGCTAGTGGCCCCACCTTCTTTTATATAGCACTGTACGACAGGGGCCCACCAACCCTTTTGGGCTGGACACCCCCGAGCAGGGTGTGAGTCAAGGCCTAGCTTGGATGGAGGAGATCAATTTCAACAGGAACATGTTTTGTTTGGGGCTGCGCAGCACGTTGAGCGACGGAGGGTCGGCGTGTGGTCTGTAAGCCAAGTAGTCATAGTCGGCCATCCCCATCTCATCGATGATGGGTCTGACGCCGGGGTTATAGATGACTCGGATGATGATGACGTCCTTGCCGGAGTAGATGACGGTGGGCTCGTGTGCATGATGTCGTTCACCTTGAGGCCGCCGTCCGACGCTGACCCCGACGGGCAGCAGTGGAAGTAGTGTGAGCCACAGGGACGACACGCCGATGGCCGCCGCCGTGCGCGTGATGCCCTGGACGAACGTCCCGCTCTTACGGAGGTCGTCGCCGATGTACGCGACTTGGTCGAGCATCACCATGGTGGGAGAGCCACCGGAGGACATGGCCACCGGGGGTGCTAGGACGGGCGGGTTCGAGGACAGCGGGACGACGATGAACGTTCCCCTCGTCGCGTACATGGTGGCCTGGCCGGACGCCGCCGGTGAGAGTGCTTGCTCTCGTCTTGATTGGCGGGTTAGGTTTACGGCCGATCACCTGCATGCGCAGCTTTGGCGATTCTTAGTCCAACCGGGTCGTATCAACATTATATGTAGCGTAGTGTCTATTCTTATTACCACAGAAAAGGTCGTCGGTAGGGAAAATTGGGCCGGTCTGTGACAGTGACGTTAAGGCCCGGCAATATGTTATGGAGGACATAGACCCCCAAGTAGGCCTTGGCCTGCTGCTACAAATCTCGAATCACGTGGAACAAGGTATATATGCATGTGCACTGCACGATTTACAACGACCTGTATGCTAGACCTATATTATACAAAATATTTTGGAATATTTGTATCTTACTAGTGAACGTGCCCTTGCGGCAAGAGATAAAATAGTATCAAATATTAATAAAAATGAGGACATAAATATTATAACATTGTTTGGCATGCACAGTTCTAGCTCCGAGATAAGTAATAAATTTTTTTATTTAATCTAAAATATAAATAAAAAATCATGTACTACATGAACATACCTGCAACTCGACATCTAGGATATCATAGATGCATGATGTAAAGCTAGGAAGGCTCAGAGCAAGGTATATAGCATGCATGATGGCACTATGCATGGCTAGTTGCCATTTTGAGTAGCTTATTTGAAACAAGAGACTGTTGAACTATATTTAGTTGAAGATGATGGAAATACTGCATTTTTGCCACATTGCTGCTCATCATATGGCATAAATAATAAACAATGTCATGTTGTTTCTTCGACAAAAGTACCTCACGGGAATCATATCTCTGTTTTATCAAACATATATTGAAGGATGGAGCTTACAATATCCAGACAGTAGTGTTAGGATCTGGAAACATGCGTCTAAAACAAGAAGCAGATGCCACTGCCAGCAAACGCTCCATTTTTTTATTTAGTCATTCACTATGACTTGGACTTATTAGTAAAGCATATACAACGACAGGCAAGCAAGCAGAGCTGACGTTGTTTTATTGGAAACATGTAGAAGCAAGCAACTAATGTTGCAGCACAAGTTTATATATGATTTTTGATCCTTCATTCTGCTCAAGCCAGACGGTGCTCAACAGGGTCGAGCGTGGTGGGAGCCAGCTTAGGATCCTTCAGTATGGCTTCAAGATCATCGTCTTCTCCATTGAGCTTGGCTTTCAGGAATGCGACCATGATGCCAGCTACGGTTCTCCTCATGACGTCCTTGGAGTCACTCCTCTCCTTGGCATCTTGGGGCACGAAGGATAGAGAGGGGCTTTTAGCATCATCATCTAGCATGTCAAGATGCCCATAATCTTTGGTCACGAAGTGGTAGCAAGGTGGCTTGCACTCATGGTAGAAATTCATGTGGTTGACATTTTTGGGGGCACAGGTGAAGGTAAGTTTCACTTTAAAGAATGGGATCTCTATTGTCATAGGCTCCTCTCCCAGCCCAGTGCCGATGACTAAGGCTGGCATTGCAATGTTGAAAGAGGAGGGCTCATGGGTTAGGATTTTCGGTGAGATTTGCGAGGACTCGTCTTGGCCAGCAACAGGGTCGACGCCAATGATGGCGGAGAACTTGAGGTTGGTCTTGCCATGCCCCAGGACAAGAGCGAATGCTGTGTGGGCACCGCGGCTGTGGCCGGCCAAAGCAAGCTTGCAAATGTTGGGCTTGACGCCGTTGGGCAGGACGGGCTCTAGCCCCTCAGTGAGCCAGTTTGTGACTTGGGCTGCTGCGGTTATGTCCTCGGTGTCAGCTTGTTCCACGATGTTCCAATTGAACTGGTGAAACTGCATACAATAGAATTGAAATAGAGATGAACATGATACATCATTCATGTTATCCAACAGACTATAGAAAACTAATTAATAACGCACACATGCATGCATGCTAGTAAATAAAACATCGCCTTGTTCATGAATTAATATGCGTGGACTACATAAACAATTTTTCTAGGAATACTGCATAAACATTTGATGGTTCCAAGTGCATAACAAGTTAGGCTACATATAAATAATTGAATATATTGTTCACCTGGGGAGCTACCATGATGAAACCAAATGAGGCAATGTGTTTCATGATTTGTTTATAGAAATGGCTCTCAAGCGTGAAACCATGCAGGAATATGGCGACCGGGTATGTTCCTGCGTCCTTGGGGGCGACAACCAAGATATCGATTGTTGGTTTGCGAGATCTCTTGAGTTGCGCTGTGATCGGCTCGCCGACGTCAAGCTCCCCTGGCTGGAAGACAGAGGTGGTGAGCGCAGTGACAGCAGCTACCTCGGTTCTGGTATTCATGGCGGCTGCAAGAAGGGGAACGTGTCTACAGTATCAACCACAGGCACTACGCTTGCTATAGTAGGAGCTTTGTTTGAGCTGATGGTGATGACCATCAATATGGTGCCACATTTATAGAGCCGGAACGGTGAGAGCAGGATCCAAAAAAATATATTGTAGGTAGCTAGTTCGGTATGGAAAATTTTGTGAAACGACCACCTCAACTTTCAGAAAAATCGAATGAGGACAACATGTGGGCATGATAAATGACACGTGTGCATGTAAAATGATCCATGCCATTTGGACGGCATCATCTATGTGCATGCACGTGAAGGCAAAGGTGGCCGGGCGGAGCAAAATGATGCTCTTGCATATTGATCATTTGACCAGCTAGTATTTTAAGTAGAGAAGCTTATATGCTATTTAAATTAACTTGTGTGTGTTAGTAATTTTAGTCCATTTTATATATGTGAAGCCACTTGAGAGCAAACTGAGTTACATATATAATATATCATATTTTTACATTTTCTCATTTCTAGATCCTTTTCTTATGTTTTTCTATAAGAGCTGATGTACGTTGTTTTTAACCATTTTCGCTACGATAGCATGATGCAGTCCGGTATGACGTCCCTGTGCTTTATGTGTTCTCAGACCTTTGGGTTAGGATTGTTGTTTCAGCCTTGCTTCTTGTGCTTACTGGTACAGTTGGTTGTTCATGGCCTTTGTTCAGTTTGTTGGTTAAGCCCTTGTTCAGTTCGTAAATGTTAGAAAAAGTTGCAACTGTAGCATTTTATTTGTATTTGGCAAATATTGACCAATCGTGGCCCAACTAGGCTCAAAAGATTCGTCTCGTGATTTACAACAAAACTGTATAATTAGTTATTTTTTTCACTAACATTTAATGTTCTATATATGTGGGTAAAAATTGATGTGATGGAGAGAGAGTGGAAAAACTTACAACTTGCAAGGGAAGTGAACAAGGGCTAAGTACACTATACCTTTCTTGACAAAACAAAAGGGGTGCCCATGCTAGAGAATCTGCTAAAGCCACATGTAGTAGCTTAGACTTACCTTTTTGGAGGCTTCCAGTGAAAGCCATGCAGCCCATGCTAGAGAATCTTGTGTGTATATTTGGCATCTACTACTTTTTTGTAGCCCTTATTCTTTATGCTTTTCTATTGGGTAGATTCTCGATCAAGGGGCGCTTACCGCTTTGGAGATGGAGAGGAATAACAAGATCTAACAGTGTCAGCATTGTGACTAAATTTGCAGCGTGTTTGGTTAAGACAAATATAATGCAATCCAATTGTGGATGAGACCGGATAGCAATATGGCCGTTTATCGGGTCCCACATGTAATGATGTACTCTGGAATCAGATACCGATATATTCAACCATTGATACGGCATCTCCCAAGACCTATCGCATCATGGTGCCATCACTTCGCTCGAAGACTCGTGCGCCTCTTTTAGATATGTCATAAGTATTTATGGCATTGAATATATATATTCAGGTCGATGGTGAGGTAGATCTTCTAATAACAAACTAACCGTGTTTACCTCACTAATTTGGCATGTTTTGGGTCTATGTATATATACAAATCATGGTCTTGTCATTCTAAGAATGAGCTGAACTGTGATTAAGGATCCCTCCCATTGTCACGTGTAAAATGAAAAAAAAGTTTGTAAAGCATCATGCCACATAGCATGCTTGTCATAGCCCCGCAGGCATGAACAAGGGAAAAGTGCAGATGTGAGTGTCCAGTTTGTGTCGCGTGCTGCGCCAGCCAATGTTGGTTCCTTTCACAAGCGCCGGCCAACGCCAGTCACATTCAGTTGAGTTAGGTCATATCAATTTATCTCAGTATAATATTTTAGTAAATGCTAATAAGACAGTGCTCACTACACGTGGCTTCAGCCTGCACACCCGCCTGCTGCCCTCTAACCCCGCATCCCACCGGCCCACTCCTACCCACATCTCTCTCCGACGAGCACCTCACCGCGGTGGCCTCCCCTGCACCAGTGCCCATGCCCCATCACCTCCGCCGTGCCCACACCAGACATGATGGATCCAGCGCTGGCCATGCTAGATTCGCTAGATCTGGGGCATCAGCTATGGATCCGTGCTAGGTAGGCATCTTCCTCTTCTCACTCCTCTCCTCCTCCTCCATCTTCGGTGAGCGGGTTCTGGCAAACTCTCTCTTCTCTCTCAATTATAGTAGACTATAGAGTGGCCAATTGCCGAGGGGAGGAAGGTAGGCCAGGCGGTAGCAGCCGTGGAGGCCACTATGCCAGGTCAAGAAGGGGAAGGCTCGCCGAAGCTAGAGGAGATGGCAGCAGTGAGGGGAGGGGAAGAGGGCGGCTGCCGCAGACACTAGGGTTCATCGGAGCTCAATTGTTTTTTTCCTTTCTTGGCACCAAAAGTAATTTATTTTCTAAAGTGGAGTGTGCATCTGGAAATTTGATTTCCTGCATGCGCATGCTTTAGTAATGTCCTATTAACTTTTGCTTGACAATGTTCATTGGATGGGCTATTTCTGTGCCCACAAATATAAGAGTGATCCTTAACCAACTGAACATAGGGGGCTCTTGCCATCCTCCTGTCCCTACCGTGACATGCCTTCTAGAATTGGCTGTGAAAGAAGTAATAATGGAAGAGAAATGGCAATGATCCTATGCAAGTTGGAAGAGTTGCACCAATGAAAATACTGAAAATGGATCCAGGATTCACCAAGACACACTATGAAACAACTCCACCATGGATCCAGCATGCACCTTAATGTTTGGTACACCTCCACCTTCCTCACTATTTCACTTCCACTTGTGCCCCACGCATCAACGTGGAGAAGCAAAAAAGTCTACGGGCTTTCTTTTTCCTCGGGTGTATGTTCTCGAGGATAGTGGCAGCCTAGACGCTCTCTTCCCCACCACAGTTGATAGGCGCGGACACAGCCAGCGTGACCAGCTGCCATATCCACCTTTTTTTGATAAAAAAAAGGTGGATCTAAATTTTGTTTTGATTTGGTAAATCTTGAGTTACAGGTGTTGTAAACCGGCTTGGTGATTTGCTTGTAAGTCCAGCTGGACAGGGCCAATAGTTGCAAAGTCCAGCTGTTGGGCCTTTCAATACGGTAAGCTGGAATCCCCAGCAGTTTCATTATTTTTTAGTGTAAGCGATATTGTAAGCTGGAAACCCTAACAAGATGGTTTGGTTGCTTTCTATAAATGAAGGGTTATATCCTCCGTAAAAAAAATATATAGACAGTTAAGCATGCACTGGTCAGAGAGATGAGCCCATTGACTAGTTATGGACCTGTAGGTCCTCGCTTCAGCACGCCGGCATGCGCAGTGGGTGTGTAGGGGGGGGGCGGGGGCCTGGCACCCCCAAGGATGTACTAATCCCTCTAGTACACAGTATATCTACATAATAGCTGCTTAGTTTCTTCTAATCCACTCCAAATCATAAGTGCATTTAAGGCCCAGTTAAAAAAATAGATCATTTAGGCCTATCCGATGGCTTAGCTTTCATCTCATCAGAGATACTAAATATGAAGCTCCGTCGTCTCGTCATCTATCGACGGCCGGCCGTATGGTCTCCTGACTGTTCTTCTTCTCTTTTCCTATCCCTTCTCAGTCATTCTAGGGACAGGGAGTTAGGACAGCCCGATGAGATATTAATTAAGACTGTAACATGACCACGCGTAAGACTTGCTGCGATGCCGTTGCGGTGCGCTACTGTCGCCGGCGGCCAAATTGATACCGTTTGCAGGTTTTGCAGCATTGTTGTGCCTGCTGCCGACTGCGGACTGCCGTGTGTTAGCTCATCAGCACTTCAGTTCGAGTACTCTATTGACCATTGCCCCCTTATCTTCGATTCCTGGCTCGGCCCCTGGGCATGTGTGAGCAGTGCCAAGATGTGTGTGATGAACTCCCCACCCCTGGCAAGAGCTTCCAGATGCGCTTTGGCATCGTCAGATGGCGAGACTTACAACGTGTTTTGATTGGAGGTTGAGTTTGGTCTAGATCCATTCCACTCTGGACAGGGTTGTCCACTGCTTTTGCGTCGGATGACTAGGTTCCTGCTCCTGGCTCGCGAAATCAGCTACTGAGGGATCGGCTGGTGATGGACAAGACCATTCCGTGTGTGGCAATTCAAACGAGGTTGCAGTCTTGGTTTTAGGTTCAGATGGTTCTAGGATCATCTGACGACCCTATCCAAAAACACTAGTACAGCATCATCTTTAATTACCCTTGCCAAGAATTCTCAGAGGACGTTGCAAGCTGTATATATCTTCAATCAGATGCCTTGCAAGCTGAAAGCCCTTACAAAGTGCTGTGCTTCATCACCATCACCATTATGTGTGCTATTTTTCTAATTGTGTATACATTTCACGCTTTACTTTTTGACGCACGACATTTAACATCCAGCCTTATTTGAAACCTTTGAGATCTTCCTTTATAGCTTACAGTGCAAAACAACGAATTGCATAAAGATGTGGTAGCGAATACGACCAACAAAATACTAGTACCAAGAACAAGTAGAAACAAATAACTCAAAATACAGTATCAATAAAGATTTTTTTCAAAAACATTTGGTACTGGATTTTTTTTTCATATAAAATGAATTAATTTTAAATTTATAGTCATTTAAAATTATTTTGTGCCTTTTTGTGTTTTATGTCCAGTTCTGATAGTTAGATGCCAAAAACTTGGTCTTCGAATTTGATCAATAAATTCGAACTCTGCCCACAGCTAAATGGCTAATAATAGACTTACAAAAAGCATGTCTCATATCATTCTCGCTAGTGCAACAGCGGAAATTAATATGTATTAGTACACAGTAAAGTAGCTACAATAATTTATAACTTCTACGCACTTGTTCATATAACTAGTGTGGAGACTGAACAGACTACTAGCAGAAATATAAACAAACGCCATTTTTCATAACATAACCTCACTCCCTAGATTATTCAAGCCATCCTTGCCTACCTTTACCCTGAACTGGAAACAAAGTGTAATAATGTTGCCGCCAGAAGATATGCATTTCCCATCACACATGCAATAATTTCAAGCACTAGTTCGATATGTACTACTGAGTGTGCACTGGTTGGCGAGATCAGACAAGATGCTCTGGACCTGTTGGTCCTCGCTTCAGGATACCAGCGTGGGTGAGCAGCACCCAGAGGTGCGTGATGAACTCCCCTCCCCTGGCCAGAGCTTCCAGGTGCGCCCGGGCATCGTCGGACAGCGAGACGTACAGCATCATCTCTGCCCAGAAATCGGAGAGGACCTTCCACCGCAGTGCTGGCTCTTGTATGTCTTCAATCAGATGCCTGGCAAGCTGAACGCCCTTCCCAAAGAGCCTCGGCTCATCACCATCACCACTATGCATGGCGCTATTTCTCTTTATTAGCTCCTCACACCAGTTCTCTTTCTTGTTGTACCCCTTGATGAGTATCTCGCCTGCCTCCTCGATTGTCTGATCAAGTATGGACTCCGATATAGAGCAGTGATCAGGTAGGAGCTCTGGTGCGAAAGCGAGGAGATGCATGCAGTACTGTGACAGAGTTGTGGCTGTTGTGACCGTGTCTCCTCTTTTGCCGTCTTCTTCTTCCTGTATAGCCTGTGCATCCTGATGGTGCTTGCACAATGTTGTAGCAACATGCCAGACCAGTATTGTGCGAGTGATTGATCCGTCTGTAGCTGTAGTATCACATGCCCATGCTGGGAGAAGACCATCGACGCCATTGTTTCGCAATGATGTTGCTCCATTTGTCAAGAGGCCGTTGCTTCCTAGTAGCGACTCAACTACTGCTTTCTTCACATGTTCGGACAGCTTGACTGACTTCTTGAGCCCTTTCTTGGCCTTCTTCTCAACCAGGCGCAACGTAGCATAATGGAGACAATTTCTAGATCCACTTTTGCGGCCAATCTCCCAGAGGATGCAGTACTGCCCAAGTCTATTCTTCCAGGGATGAAATGCCTTGGGCTTCAGAAGAAGTCCTATGATCATCTCATGGAAACAACCGCTTCTTTGCAAACGAGGTGTGGTGACGTAGCTTCGTATCAGTGCTATCTTGAACCAACCAGAGGCTACATAGAGGTAGAGCTGGTACGCCTCTAGGAATGCCAAGACAACCATTATGAATATGGTCAACGGAGTGCCTAGATCATCAGGAGAGGGATGCTTGACGCTGAGGTAGATGAGCCAGCAGCATAGGCAAATCATGATGGTAGGCAGACAGAGAGCTAAGTACCGACCCTTCTGGTAGAGGTAAGAGTACCTTGTGTAATATATGTCATGGACAAACCCAAGCTCTTCCTCGATCACCCTGAAGGCTCGCTGGTAGGGCTTTTTGCCGGCGACGAGCAGGCCTTTGAAGACAAAGTCATGGGTTTTCTCAAGTCCTGCCTCAGAGACCTTGAAGCCAGCAAACCGTCGGTTCAGCATCTTGGAGAGTGCCATGGAGAGGCACATGTCCTTGAGCCGCAGGCCCCCACGCTCAGGCAGCAGCAGATTCCCCCTGCATTGCCAGATCTGCTCCACGGTAGTAACCTTCTTCAAGCCGTCTTCATTGTACCACGGCTGCAAGCGCCCTAGATGCTTGATGCAGTACTTCTCACCAGCGACCATGTACTTGTAGCCTTCCATGGTCACTGGATTAAAGGACCCCAGCTGGAGGTTGTCCACATGCTCCATGTATTGGGCAATCACCTTCATGTTCTTGTTGAGGTAGGACTTGCTCACCATCCTCATGGAAGCGATCCTCACATAACACTTGAGGAATCCGACGAACAAGAGGGGTAGGAGTGCGTGAAGGTATGGGGAAGCTCCACGATTCCACAAATTATCCACAACAATGTACACCACCAACAATCCCTTGTAAAGATATTTCACGTAGATGCTCTTCCAGTTGTTGACGTCGTCGAGGCAGAAAGCCGTGAGGTTGTCCGTGCTTCCTAGGAAGAGAAGCATGAACACCGCCCACACGGCGAAGTCGTCGATGTGGCAATTGGAAGAGTTGATCATCCCCCCAATGGTGTAGCTCACCAGTGGGTACGACAGCGTGTTGATTCCCATCACGGTGTTGTGGAGGAGGCCGTGGCTCAAACGCCGGTGTAAGGAACCGAGTATGTGCAGGAGGAACATGGCAGCAATGGCCAGGACGACCAAATCTAGTATTGAAAATATATGAGCTAGATCACAGACACTGCAATCGGTGGAAGGGGAGGAACTTGGAGAGGGACTCGGTACCGAGTCCACCATGTTGGCAGCAGCCCTGGCTTAGTCCTTAATGGAAGGATTTGATAAGAGTTGGCGATGTGTAGTTCTCTACCTCACTCCAATCAAGGCAGTACACGAAGTTAGAGTGGTGGAGAGCTCTCTGAGGTTCTATGTATATATAGAGAAAAACATTCGCATTGTGGTTGTGTATTTATGTGTCTTCGGAAAAGCTAACCATCCAACCGTACTGAAGAGTGGGGTTTGGCACACTCGGAAATCTGCGCTTAATGATCTAACTGAAGAGCCAGCAGGCTATAAGTACAGTACGTCTTCAGTTTAAGATCGATACTGATATTTTTGTTTCGTTCTTAGCCTAGAAAATTTTCCTTCTTGGCCTAGAAAATTTCATATTGAACTCATCGAATGTACGGTATAGTGCTGCGTGCAGTGTTGCGTGCTTCAACCAATGGATGGAGCAAGCGCAACAAATGAAAGGCCCACATGGGATGCGCGTTGATCAACTATTTGTAGTTTTATTAAGTTTATAAAAAACGTTAGCAATATCTATATCTATAAATAAGTTTATTATGAAAATATATTCAGCAATTTATTTGATAATACTTATTATTAATATAAATATTAATATTTTCTTATATATACTTAGTCAAAAGTCTCAGAAATAAGAACATCATTCTTGTTAAGACTGAGGGTACTTTACTTAAGGCTGGTGTGTTGTCGTATCACATTAGGATTGGAAGGCGTCGTTGACTTGTGTGTCTCGCCGGTCGTCAGTCGTCGCATGGCGAATCTCTCGGTCCCAATGTACAGAGCACGCTGCCTGTTTGCTTGTCACACTCCTTGTGGGCAGAGGACTTGACCAGTCTCGCCGATCGTCAGTCGTCACATGGCGAATCTCTCTATCCCAATGTATTGTCACACTCCTTCTGGACAGAGTCTGCTATGTAATAATATGGACTTTGATTCTAAGACATTAGATGTCATTGCAACATATGAGTACGTTTTAGAAGAAAAAATAGAAAAAAAATATTAATATACTCCTTCCATTCTAAATTGTAAGTCGCTTTGATTTTTTTGGTACATCCATTTTGCTGTGTATCTAGATATAATAATATGTCTAAATACAAAGCAAAATGGACGAACCAAAAAGGTCAAAGCGACTTACAATTTGGAACGGAGGGAGTAGTACTTTTAATTAATGGTAGATGTGGGTAAATTAGAAGAAAAATCTGTGGGGTTATGTTGAATTATCCATAATAATAGCAAAGATGGGCAATATATATTAAAAATTAGGGCATTACTTTATGTTTTCTCTTATTTAGGGGCCAGGGTCGATAATTTTTAAATCAGTACATACTCCCTCCGTCTCATAAAACATGTAAATCTCGGTTTTCAATGAAAGTTTACTAAAAGTGTAAAATTACAATTTTACCCCTCTTTTAGAATATTCTTTAGAAGTTGAAAATAATGGTGGAACAATACCAACCAAACAAAAATATTAAAATATAGAGAGGGTGGAAAAATATTGTCTATACATTAAATGATTTTTGAGACAGGATTTGAATGCTAGAAGTACATGTTTTTCCAGATGAAAGGAGTATATCTTACGGTTATTAATTTTGACGATGATGATTACGGTCTACCAAATGGAAGACTAGATATATTTTGTTATTGTGATTCCTGAAAGCTTTAACTCCTAGAATCCATGCTAATCAAACTTTTCAAAATTTGACCAATTTTATAGAAAAGAGCATCAATATCTATGACATAAAATAAGTATCTTATAAAAATATATTATATAATAAATCTAATTTTACTAATTTGATACAATAAATCTTAGTATTTTTTTTCTAGAAGTTTGATCAAAGTTTAAAAATTTTGACTTAAGACAACTCTAGAAGTTGAACCTTTTAGAGACTAAGGGTGTAAGTTTTAGGATTTATCTTTTTTAGCATGACTATATAAGTATATATATGTAATTAATGTTAGAGCAACGGTTCTTATTATTATGAAAATTTCTAGGACTTAGTATTTTTTGTAGAGTATCTTGTGTGAATTAATGTGAAGGTTTCATTGGAGTTTTTAACTATACTAGCAAATATGCCTGTGCACTGTAACGGGAGAAAAATTACCACATACTCAGTCCATTCTAAATTATATATCATTCTAAGAATTTTGGAAAGTCGGGCTTTTTAAAGTTGAGCAAAATTATAGAGAGAAGCACAAATATTTATGACATCAAATAGATATACTATGAAAATATAACTAATAAAGAATCTAATTAATGATACTTTGATACCATAAATATTACTATATTATTATATAAATTCTTTGAAATGAATTATAATTTGGAATGGAGGGAGTTTTCCTCTTTTTATAAAATTTGTGAGTTACTGTAATTTATTGTGATGACAACCAAAGCATAAGCAAATGTTGGCCATAATATGACAATGTATGTCACATGCATGCATGTGACGGGTTGGGCCCAAGGCCCACCACGCCTAGGGCTGCGGCAGCCGCTGCCTAAGTGTGGCTGCCCAAGCCACCGGCGCCGCTTGCCACGCGCTCAGTTGGCGTGGGCCCCATGTGGCCGCCTTCTGCCATCATCGCCATCCTCATCAAGAGTTACATTAATTAATATTATTATTTAGGAAATTAAGATTAGAAAACTAGAAAGTCTGTGTTCGATAAGGAGTTTCCCATAGACTCCACTTAGCACTATAAATATGAGAGCATTGTAATCGGATTAGACAAGAAGTAATTAAGCGAAAAGTCCTTTATTCCAATCTATCCTGCACTCACGCCTTCTCCTTCCTCTCTCCCCTGCTGCACGCCACCGCCCCTGCGCCGCTTCACATGCTGCCGCCGGCCGCCGCCCTCACGAGCGTGCGCCCCCTCCCACTCCTCCTGCTCCTCCTCCTCCAATCTCTCCAATGCACCCTACTCGTTGTATGTGTTACAATATATAAGCTTGTATCAAATTAAAATATGATCTTGATAAACTTTTTCTCGCATTGCTGAGGAGAAAATTTTTTCTTGTAGCTATAATTAAGTTTTTTTATAATATCTATATGTTAGTATAGTTAAATATTAAATTTCATTAATTCTTTTGAAGAAGACACGTACAAAAAGGCCAACTGTATCCTATAATCAAATTTTTGTTTGGTTAGTTTTGGTTGATCGCTTGAACACAAAGGATATGCTTAGAAGGTTCCATTGTAACACACATGATGACGACCATTTTGTTGTATGTTCGGCTGGATCGGTAGAAAGATTAGAGCATCTTTTTTTCTTTGCTAACAATTTTGCACAAAATTGCTAGCAAGCTCTTCAAATACAATGGAACGAAGTTCAAAGCCTACATATTGTAATATTTTTTATTTTTATTGTAATTATTTATACTAGTTCACCAACCCATGCTCTCGCACGAGTTAGAATTTTATGAGACACAAACTAATAAGAATTACTTGTGATATATCCTTTCCTCTTCACTAATAATTTAAAATAATAGCTATAATAGGAACTCGATATTCTATATTCAATATTCAATTGTGATAATCTACCAAATATTGATTTATATTTGTTCATCCATATCCATAGCTTTTTTTCATTACATAACATCTCTCTATATCTTCAATATATATTTAGTTGAAACATCTACTTAAACTATGATAGTTTTAGTTGTTGTCCCTATTTTGATGACATAAACCTGAATTTTGACTCTTCTCCGAAATTTGAAGCTTATTAATTTCTTGGATGCAATAGCTGTTTCACAATATTGATTATTGTCTACTAATTTGATGGCAAAATATTTCAGATTTTTGTATGATTTTTATGATCTACCTTTTTGTTTCTAATGTTTTCATGAATAATAATTTGTACGATTAATATTTTTTAGCACACTATGTTTTTAGTTGAAACATAAATAAACTTAAATTGTATAAACTCTTATTTCATCCCTATATGTGATATCATGAGAATCTATACTTTAACCTTTAACTTTTGATCTAGTTGTTATAATAATTTTTATATGTATTAGTTTGAAATTCTAGCTTATTGTATCGTTAATTTAAAGTTTTCATGTATTATTTTATCAAAAGAATATTCTAGATCATAGTCTAACCTCTTATTTTTAACAATGTCATAAATGTTGTTTCAGCATGCATGGCACTCAAGATGTTGAATTTATTGTATTGTATTGGTTTTTTTACTAAACAAATAATTCTTAAAATTAAGTTACTAATATTCATGTGGCATAATGTTTCGATCAAAATGTTTCTAGGCTATGGTTCAAAAAACATTATTATTATGTTAATACAAAAGGTATACCTATGCTCGTTAAGGATTATATCAAAAGTTATTTGTAGGAAGAACTCCAAGGGCATTAAAATTATTATGAAAATTATACCTAATGGTGAATAGGTATTATATCATGTACGTCGCAAGAGACTAATTAAATTGTAATTATAGGATCTAGCAAGATGGTGACTAATTAAATTGTAATTATAGGATCTAGCAAGATGGTTATACATTTAGTCCAAAGGTGTGACAGCTGCCAGTGTCAATGTAGATGCCGTGGACGCTGGAAGTTATGGCACTGGTGGCTTTCATGTTCCCACCATCTCTTTCTTGACGTACATCTCCTCGTCGTCCCTATGATGCTGGCACACGTCTGTCCTTTGGTCCTCTTGATGCGGCTAAATCAAGCGTCAGTGGTCGGTGCATGGCTAGACGGCGGCTTCCTCCATGTGTATGCTCAAGTGCGAGATGGAAATTGTGACCTTGTTTAACATTTGATAAATTTTCTCGATGCTTAGATTTTAGGATATTTTTGATAGTGGTTGGGGCACAGATGTTGTTCACCTTAGCGTCGAGTGGTATGTGCTTGTTGAAGCAGGTAAAGTTGGCTTCACGTAGCTGGAATGTCAGCCTGCCTGCCCTCATCATCATCACGTCATCATCGGCTAGTGTAGTGCCGAAATCGATGGAGTCAATGCAGCATCACTTATCTCGTGGATGTCCATGCGTAGTAGTTGTTGTACCATTGCATTCGTCTCATCGGTGATTGTTGGTAGGTAATCAGTGTAGCATCGCCTTCTTCGCTGGTGCTTGCCGGTAGTTAGTGGGTGTTGCGTGGGCTCCCTCATTGGTGTCCGTAGGGTAGTGTAGCGGTAGGATCCATTGTAGATAGTGTCTATTCTTGTCTCTACGTCATCCAGTGCGGTGGCATTGTTGATGTAGATGTGGGGCTATTCTCAGCGGAATCCTTGCCAACTCGGTATATATATCCAAGCATTAATACAGCAAGCATGGGGCTGTAGGGGGAAAATCATATTAGTTTCTCACTTATAAGGATGATACGCATGCCATCTTCCTCCTCGCTGGTCGCTTTTAGAATATGTGCCATCTTCGATCCCCAGCGGTCGTCACAGATGATGGATAAAATAGGTCTGTGGATGTTGATCATGAAGAAGTTGTTGAAGGCGTCATCCATGTACGTCCGGCTCGCGCACAAGTTACCTGTGCTGCAGTTAGTGCTACTGATAAATGTGTCCACTCCAATCTTCCACAGCCGGTCAGCAAGCTCAGTACGCCGTTTGATGGAGAGCCGAGGCCTGGCGTTCCGTATGCAGCCGGCTTGTGTGCATACGGTGATCAAAGATTTGATCTGCCGGGAGCTCTTTTGTACATCAGAGTCAGATGAGGTGCTCGTTTGTGTAAAAAAAAAAGTAGGGGACTCCACTGCCAATGGTTAAAAAAAACATTATTATTAAGTTAATAAAAATAGTATACCCTATTCTAAATAAGGATGATATCAAAATTATTTGTGCGAAGTAATTCAAGAACATTAGCATTAAAATAAAAATTATATCTAATGGTTAATAAGTACCATAATACGTAGGAGACAAATAAATAGCAGAAGCATGTAGCTGACAAAACCTTCAGACTATTGCTGCAAACGATTTTTCATTCATGTACACGCCGCAGTAATCAGCTTCGAACATTCATCATGGTGATCTCCACCCAGCAGGCCACAATAAACTACTCCGAACCTCATCACCATAGTATAATTTCATTAGGTAAGCAAGCGATATGGTGAAAGCAGGGTCGCCTGACACAGAATGACAGAAACAGTGTTAGATTGGATCGCGCATTGCGGCCAGGTTACCAGGAATCAAATCAATCGGAAACCACATGGCGAAGCCTAACACACGCTAATAACACCACGAAGACGACCTTCCTGTCACTAAGAGCTGCTAGTTCAACAAAGAAACCGGGAGGGGGTGGAGCGCGGACCATCGTGCCGGTGTATGCCATGGACATCGAGCGCCTTCACATGGAAGGAGTCACACGCCGGTGCTGATGTAGATGTACGTGCTGTATATTGGCTTTCTTCGATTCTTGCTTGCTCGGCCCGGAAACCTCAAGTCAGCTGGCCGGCGGCGGGTGCCGCGTGCAGGCGATCCAAGGCGGCGCCCTATTTTTTTTCCTCCTCCGTCGGAACATCGGGCAGGTGAATAGATACCCCGTAACCATCCCTTAAAATCCTTCTATACGTGGATTTTATAATATAATAACGGATTTATTTTTTATTTCCTTTTATCTATACAATAATAATAATGGTAAAGGTGGGTAATTTTCTAAAACAATAAAGTAGATCCAATGGTCATGGATTGTTGGAGTCTACGATTTGATGGCTAGATGTTTCTAATTAATGTAAGAATTTCTAGCATTTATCTCTTTTTAGCACATCTGGTGAAAGTTAACGTGGAGGCTCCATTGGGCCTCCAATTAATAATAGTAAGATAAGATATATGTTTCTATATTTAGTTGAATGTGTGAACATGATGAATAAGAAAAACACAATTGGAAAAAAAATCATGGGCGATGAGGAGTCTGCTCTCCTTTCGGTACCTCTCACTGGTCTCGGTGAAAATAAAAATAAAAAAGTCTGAACGTTCTTAAAGCAATGGAAAAAAAGGTAAAGCCGAAATTAAGAAAATTGCTATAGTTTATAATTAATATAAATAGTTTTTTACTGTTTTCCTATTTAGATTTAGATTACGGGCCGAGGAAATATTTTGATTAGAATTCATAACTATATATATCAATACATAATAATGCATGGCCTAATATATTTTGGAACTGGACTTTATATTGTTATTATTTATCTACCTGTTTCTATCTTTAGTTGAATGTGTGAACGTGATAAATAAAGAAATGTAACTGGAAAAAAATTAGGAAAAAAAGGTCATGTTGATGAGGAGTCGAGTCGGCTCTCCTTCCTGTCCTCTCTATTGGTCTCCGCGACAAAAAAAAAAAGATGAAAAGGAGAATCTGAACGTTCCTGGAAAAACTGGAAACTGATATTAAGAAACTTGCCGTGGTTTATAATTATTATTGGGATTAGTTTTTTATTCTATTTTTCTATTTGGATTTGGATGAGGAACTTGTGATATTTTTTGGATATATTTGGTTTAGAGTTTGTAACTAATAATACACAACCTGATACGTTTTTAGAATCGGACTATGTGTCAGCATAAGAGCTATTCTAACTTATATGAGCATGTGTTACATATATAGGTCCAGCCACGGTCCAGTAGTTAGAGAGGTGGATAAAAAAATAGATGGATAGAAAAATAGATTGAAATTTTGCCTCTTTATTATTAGATATAGGTTAAACCGGTGCCCATTTACACTGACGTGCTTCATATTAAGACATTGATATTTTTATCAGGTTCTTAGCCTAAGAATTTGCAAGGAACTCATCAAATTGAATGTATAGTACTGCATGCTTCGCCAAAACATGGATGGTGCGTTGCCTTATCGATCCATGTTTAATAAGATTTTAGATTTACGATGTCGTATAACCGATACACACAGTACTATGAGTTATATGACAAAACATGGAAGGATGGTTGTCATATAACCCATACACGCCGTGCATGTCGCACTTGTCAACTTAACCGGAAGTAGTATGTACGGTGTGGTTGACTTGACCCAGCTGGGCGAGCCTTGCGGCTCATGGTCATGCATGGGGAATCTATCTGTCCCACTGCGGAGTACACACAGGAGAGAGCTTTCTCACGTTTTGATTGTTAATGGCATTCCGACTTGTATGTGTGTGCATGGGTGTCGTCAGTTTTAGCTCCTGTCTGTAATCATGCATGTTCAGTTAATATAAATAATTAAGCACTCTCCTTCAAAAAATGCTCCCCAAGGAAAAGGAGCTATAGGGAGCAGGATGGTTTAGGTGCTTTTGCAGCCGTGCACGGAGGAGCAGGAACAGGAGCAGCCGGTGTGCAAAAAAAAGTAGTATTGTCAGTTCACAGTTAGTAATTTTAAGATGCGATATTTGGCCCTGTTCAGAACACAGGGATTGCACTAGGAACCCTTTGATTTCCACAAGAATGGGAGAAAATTCATTTGTCCCAAGCAAAACCTATCACTACAGTGAAGAAGGAACCTAATAAGTCATAGCCACCTGGAACCGTCGCTCAATCCCTCATGCATAGTCTTTTTATATATATATTTATCTGATAGAAATAAAGTGTGAACCCACCCTCTTTTCACCCAGAGGCATACATTCTAGTTTTTGTGTTCATACACTGACATTCCATCATCATATGTGGTCTACAATTTTTACAATCACTAAGAGGATATGCTACACTAAGCAAATCAAAGCACGAGCCAAGCCAATATCTTTTGAACATCAACGTGATGGGGTAAGAAGTAGAGCGGCGGAGTTTGGTAGGATGGGGCAAGCCAAGACGTTGTTGGGCTTCAGCTAGCTTCCGGGTCTGGCCACTCGTCGAACACAATAAAAGGGTATGTATCTATGGCCCGTTGCTGAACATGGGAGCAGCGGGCTGATCTAGCCGTGGCAGCGCTCCCTGGCATGGGTGGCATTTATGTTTATTTTTTCCTTCTTATTATTCATTTTTGTTTTTGTGAATTTGAGTATCAATGCCAAGTGAATAACCAGCAGTATCCACAGCCAATTCCGATTAAAATTAGGGGTGGATCCAAACCAACAGTGATTGCTATTCCGGGTGTAGCTAGAACCCACCAATGAAACGACTATATATATTCATTGACTGTTTAGTTCAACGTTCAAAGGAACATATATTTCCTTGGCGGCATATAAACACTGCACTACCAATGCAAGGAAACATGCCTGGTTTTCCTTGGAGGCCGTAAAGATCGAAGATGCTCAGCCCTCCTGCATGGTGACTCAAGATACTAGTGATAATGCTCGATCCTTCCATGTTATAAATATAAATAAATAAATATATATATATTCTATTTTATTTTAGGATTATTATGTAATCACCGAATCTGACATAAGCTGGCAGCTGGAGCTCCAGCCGGCATCACCGTAATCCTTACAGAGATATAATAAGTATGCAGTCTTTACTTCAGAGTTAATCTCGATATATACACATGACATAAACGATTTTGTTGGAAGGGGAATGCACGGAAAGTTGTTGTACACAGCGCGATGTGGGCACACGATCGATCGGAAGGACATCGGAATACTATACGTAGAGCTTGACAAAACATGCAAATTAAACAAGGTCCAAATACAAGCCACACGCGTGCAGTTTGATATATATCCACGGTCGGCGCGGCCCGCCTGGATCGGAGTATGTAGAGGATTTTCGCCGGTTGGCCGTGTGTGGAGAACGCCTTTTCCATAGATCCCTAATGCAACATCTCCTGGTTGGCTTGCGGCGGGGCAGTTGCCGGCGGCGGCCTATTGCCATCCCGTCCTGCATAAACAGAACACCATACCTGCAGGTCACAATTATGGGATCGTCGGCCATGTTGGCCATGTTGAAGTTCAGAAGAAGACATACAACAGACTTCCGTACCGTCGGCCATGTTGAAGCCACGGGCCGTGAGCTCCCGGTACTCCTGGCAGAGCGCGCGCAGGTGTGGACGCAGCAATCGGCGCAGGGCTCCTCCGGCAGGCCGTACCGCGACCGCAGCTTGGAGCAGAAGGTGCAGGTGTAGATGCTGCCGCCGATGCATGTGAACGCATAGATCACGGCGCACAGCGTCCCGGCCACGCAGCACGCTGATCTCGTCATCATCCTTTCTTGGATCTCTATTCCTAGCTAGATACAAGTCGCATTCAGGAAATACTACTGGCGAATGCTAGTTTGTCCTAGCTGCAGGTATTATTCGAGCTAGGGCATGATAGTCGTCTTGCCGCTCGTCACACTCAAATGATTATGTCGCTAGCGCTAGCTGCCCGGGGTTCAATTATTCCCTCGGTCTAACCTATCCCTATTCTCATCCACATTTCCACTGCAAGCAACACAACGAAGAAGACGTACAGCAGGCCAGGCCAGCCAGGCCAGTTGCTGTCGATACAGAGCCGTGATGACTTCGATCAGTATCACACTTAGGAAACATGGCCGGCGTGGCCGGCGGTCTCTTAGTTTTTTTTTTTAAAACTTCGGCCGTCTCTTAGTTAGCTAGGAGTGAGTCGCGCGCCTGGCCTATTTTTTAATTATTTATTTTTTTCTTGACCCAGGCACTAGTATAGAAAACATTTGTACGGGCGGCTACTAGTACACAAAATATTTGTACATGCGCCCGGCCACTAGTACGTTCTATCACCTATTTGTACAGGCGGTGACGTGAGAACCGCCAGTTAAAATCAATTTGTACAGACGGTTTTCTTAATATAACCGCCAGTAGAAATCGATTTGTGCTATCAGTTTTCTTAACGAAACTGTCAGTATAAATGTTTTTCTAGAAAATGTAATTCTTGTTTGAAAATGGCAAAAAAAATTAATACTAAGAAAGGGCCCACTAGCCAGCGCCGGTCTGATGTTGAAGTCGCAAGTCGCGGCATTTTTTACGTAAAAATCGCGCGCTATGCGGCTAGCAGGATTCGTACCCGCGACCTCCCCCTCGCACGTCCTTTTCATTTCAACTACAAATACAGTGTTAGTTTAAAAAAAACTGCAAATACAGTGTTGTTTGGTTGTGTTGACTGACTAGCAAGGATGCTAGCCAACATGAGCTGATCGACTAGGGAAAGCGGTGGTTGTTGGCCGGGACTGGAAAGGCCACCGAAGAGGGAAGAGGTACCGTGCATGTAATATATTTGAATCTGGGCAATAAAGAAATAAACCAACATACGCTAACTTGGCATGCGTGCTACAAAATTTAAATCTGCGCTAGAAAGTAATAAACCAACATAGGCTAGCTAGCTCACCTCTCCAGCACAAATAGTTTTGGAAAAGAGTTAAATGTACCAGAGGTTCATTAACTTATAAGCAAGTTTTAGTTAGGTCCGTTGATTTAGAAAATGTTTTTTTGGGTCCGTTAACTTGTGAGGAGTTTCAGTTAGATCCGTCAACTTAGAAAGTGCCTTTTTAGGTCCATCAACTTTGAATACCGTATCACTTAGGTCCATATCTTTCCACGTGGGCTTCCTCGTGCTGATACAACCTTCTGACTTCTCCATCTGAAGCAGTTGTTGACCTTTATTTTATCAAACACCTTATGGGCACGCGAGCAAGCACCACCTTCACTGACGCGAGCGCGAGAACAAGCCCCCGCCGTGGCCAAATGGGTGCGCAGGCATGCAAGCAGACCTGCTGCGGCCATGCAAGCGAGCGTCCTTGCCACCACAGCCCTGACGACATGCGAGCAGCGCTCGTCGGTGCGGCCGAGGCAGTCTACTCGCACTTCCTCGCGCCCGTGATAGCGCTCGCCCGCAACCGCGTGCCCGCGGCGGCTTGCTAATGCGCCCGCATCGGTGGAGGCGGCGCTTGCTCGCTCGCCCACAACGTGTTTGACGAAATAAAAGGTCAACAGCTGCTTCAGATTAAAAAAATTAGTAGTCACATCAGCGCAAGCAGGCCACATGGAGGGATATGGACCTAAATGATACATCATATAAAGGTTATGGACCTAAAAGTCACTTTCTAAGTTGATGGATCTAATTGAAACCTGCTGACAAATTAATAGACCCAAAAAACTATTTTCTAAATTGATGGACCTAATTGAAACTTGCTCACAAGTTAATGAACCTTTGATGCATTTAACTCTTTGAAAAATAACTTACAGTTTCATCAAGTGACGGCACACACTTACAAATGCAATACTACTACAGGAACCTTTACATGTCTCCCTGACCGATACAAGATAAAAAAAGTTACCACACTGCAAACATAATTCGTACAACAATCAACTTAGTCAACAATAATAAAGATGGACGTTCGTTAAAGTTGTAGTAATTGCACGACTGCTGCCAATGCGTTTACATATATGCTAAATTTGGCTTAGCTTCATAGCTCTGTACGTCGTTAGCTCACACCGGGCCTGAGCCTCCGCTGGCTATTGCCTTTACTTGCTTAAGCTCCTCGAGCACCTCTGCCATGGTCGGACGCTCATCGATGTCTTCCTTGAGACATCGAACCGCGGGTGCGCCAACCCTGTCAAGACAATCCATATGATGAAGAGACTGAGCACCACCATCGGACAAGATGTCTTTGTCATACAACTTCCGTCCATTGAGCTCCTCTTTGCAACACTAGACAAAGTCGAGGGGGAGGCTGTGTTCACCGTCCTTGGCTTTCTTCCTCGTGATGAGTTCCAAGAGCACCACGCCGAAGCTGTACACATCGCTCTTCTCCGTGAAACAGCCAGACTTGATGTACACCGGGTCTACGTAGCTCAAGTCCCCTGACACGCACCACTTGGAGTGCATGCTCGCAACAGACACAAGCTTAGCTGACCCAAAGTCAGAGACCTTGGGCGTGAAATCATCGTCTAGGAGGATATTACCAGACTTTATATCTCCATGGACATGGTTGTGGCCACCATGTGAGTGCATGTAAGACAGAGCTTCAGCAGAGCCGATAGCAATGTCCAGCCGCTCCTGCAGCGAGAGCACATAGGGATCATTGGAAGCATCACTAGTACAAAAACCATTTTTCCCGACACGTTGTTTTTTTACCACAGGCGGTTCACAATTTCATTACGCCAGTAGAAAAAATACAGTGGGCCCAACAAGAGAACCGCCTTTGTAAAAAACGGTTTACACAGGCGGCTCTCTTAATTCTGCCGCCTTGTGTAAATAGGTGTATTTACACAAAGCGTTTATAATACCAACCGCCTGTGTAAATACCATTTACACAGGCGGCTGACATTGTAAACCGCCTGTGTAAATATAGCTATTTACACAAAGGCGGCAGATTTAAGAGAGCCGCCTTTGTAAACCGCTTTTACAACTGCTCCCTTACCAACCGCCTGTGTTAATAATGCTATAAATTCCCTTCTTCTACCTCCGGACAAGAACAGTTACTCCGTGCTCACGTGCCGCGATGGCGGACGTAAGTGGCGATTCCAAGGGGGAGGTTTTGAGCTTCATTTCTTTGGTGAGAAACTTCCAAAAGGTTAGTTAATGTCGTTGCCGCTATTTTTTTAGTGATTCGTTGGTTCAATTCTTGTATTGGAGGTGCTCTAAATCTAGGGTTAGGGTTAGGGTTCATATATAGCTAGGGCAAGAGAGAGAGAGTTTTAGCAATTTTTTTTAAATTGTATAAATACTTTTAGAATTCTAGGTTTATTAATTAGTGTTACTTAGTATTTTATGTACTTAGGGTTAGTGAATTAATTTAGTAATTATTGGTTTATTAATTAGAGTTAGTTGGTAATTTTTTGTACTTAAGGTTTGTTAATTAGGGTTTGTTATTATTGCTTATACTTGGGGTTTATTAATCAAGATGCTATCTCCATTTATTAATTAGAGTTAGTATTTAATGTACTTAGGGTTAATGAATTAATTTAGTTAGTAATTAATGGTTTATTAATTGGAGTTAGTTAGTATTTTATGTACTTAGGGATTATTAATTATAATTTATTATTATTGCTTACACTTAGGGTTTGTTAATCAAGATGCCATCTCTATTTATTAATTAGGGTTAGTTAGTATTTTATATACTTAGGGATAGTTAATTAGGGTTTATTATTATTGCTTATACTTAGGGTTTGCTAATCATGATGCCATCTTCATTTATTGGTTAGGGTTAGTTAGTATTTCATGTACTTAGGGTTAGTGAATTAATTTAGTTAGTAATTAATGGTTTTAATTAGAGTTAGTTGGTATCTTATGTACTTAGAGTTTGTTAATTAGGGTTTGTTATTATTGCTTATATTTAGGGTTTGTTAATCAAGATGCCATCTCTATTTATTAATTAGAGTTAGTTAGTATTTCATGTACTTAGAGTTAGTGAATTAATTTAGTTAGTAATTAATGGTTTATCAATTAGAGTTAGTTAGTATTTTATGTACTTAAGGATTATTAATTACGATTTTTTATTATTACTTACACTTAGGGTTTGTTAATCAAGATGCCATCTCCATTTATTAATTAGGGTTAGTTAGTATTTTATGTACTTAGGGTTTGTTAATTTGGGGTTGTTATTATTGCTTATACTTAGAGTTTGTTAATCATGATGCCACCTCTGTTTAATTAATTTTTATAACTATAAAAATGAGTGACATACAATATTTTCTTAACTAATTACAGATAAATATGGAGAGGTCATTATGGATGTATAACTTATCAAGATTAGACCCATCATATGTAGTGGAGGTTCAAAAATTTATTGATGCCGTGAAGATACATGCTCGAGAGAACAAAGGCGAAGCACATATGTTGTCCATGCCAGATTTGTAAAAATATTGTGGTATTTGACAATGTGGAAGCAATCCATTCTCATCCGGTTTGCGGAGGGATTTATGGAGGACTACTTGATTTGGACAAAACATGGTGAGGGTAGTTCTACACCTTATATGCGGACAACCGACAACACCGCAAGTAACATCAATGTGGAGGGTCCAAAGCCATATCTCAATGAATGTGATGCTATACCAGATTTCAATGAAACCCATCATACTATGCAAGATATCAATCAAACTCATAATGCTACGTCCAATGTCAATGAAACTCAGCATGCTAACACTGATGCCATTGAAGATGCAGATTTCTTAGAGGCAATAATGAACCGTTGTGTGGATCCATCAATATTCTTTATGAAGCGAATGGAGGCCTTGAAGAAGGCAGCAGAGGAGCCTTTGTACGACGAGTCGAAAGGTTGTTCCAAAGAGTGGTCGACACTGCGGGCTGTTCTTCAGTTTTTGACGATTAAGGCTAGATATGGTTGGTCCGATGCTAGCTTCAATGATTTATTGCGTGTACTTGGAGACCTTCTTCCTAAGAAGAACAAAGTGCCTGCTAATACGTACTATGCAAAGAAGCTAGTCAGTCCACTTACGATGGGTGTTGAGAAGATCCACGCATGTAGAAATCATTGTATTCTATATCGGGGTGATCAGTATAAAGACTTAGACAATGTCCAAACTGTGGTGCTAGTAGGTACAAGACGAATAAAGATTATCAAGAGGAAGAGAATGCAGCCTCTGTTTCTTCAGGGAGGAAGCGAAAGAAGACCCAAACAAAGACTCAACAAGACAAACGTTCAAAGGCCACTAGCAATATCGAAGTGGACTATTATGCGTTGAGAAGAATTCCTGCATTGGTGATATGGTATCTCCCCGTGGTTGATCGTTTGAGGTGTTTATTTGCAAACTCGATGATGCGAGAACTTATGACCTGGCATGCTTCGATGAAAGAAAAGATGATGGAAAGTTACGACATCCGGCCGATGCAAAGCAATGGCAAGAATTCGATAAGAAATATCCGGACTTTGCCGAGGATCCACGAAATGTAAGGTTTGCTCGAGTACTGATGGAATGAATCCATTTGCCGAGAGGAGCAAAGACGCACGAAGACATGGCCAGTGATCATGACAATATACAACCTTCCTTCATGGGTGTGTCAAAAAAGAAAATATCTTTTGCTAACCATTCTTATTTCTGGACCTACACAACCTGGAGTTGATATGGATGTATTTCTAGAGCCCTTAATGCAAGAGATGCAAATACTATGGGAAGTTGGTGTGAAAATGATCGATGCATTCCATAAAGAGACATTCACACTGAGAGCAATTATTTTTATCACAATTAATGATTATCCTGCTCTCTTCTCATTATCAGGCCAGTTCAAGGGAAAGGTTGGTTGTGTAGAGTGCATAGATGGAACATGGCACGTGTCTCTTCCTCCATCCAACAAGATAGTGTACATGAGGCATAGAAGGTGGCTACCGGCAGGCCATAAGTACCGCTTACAAAAGATGAATAAGTACTTTGACAATATGGATGAATTAAAATCTACTGCTCCATCAGGTTATAGTAAAGGGCACAGAGTGTATAAGATAGTTGAGAATATCAAATTTGGGTTTGGAAAAAAGACCAAAGATGGAAAACCAAGAAAGGTTGTGAAGGCAAATGAGGGGGACACATTCAAGAAGAAGTCTATTTTCTTTAAGTACTTATCATACTGGAAAGACTTAGATGTACGACATGCAATCGATGGTATGCATGTTCAGAAGAATGTGTTTGACAGCGTAGTTGGAACATTGCTAGACATAAAGAGCAAGACAAAAGAAGGTCTCAATTCACGTTTGGACATGCAACATTTAAAGATCAGAAAAGAACTTCACCCTGTACTCCTAGAGAATGGGAAGTACCATCTACCGGCAGCAAGCTATAACCTGAACAGAGAGGAGAAACATGCAATGTGTGTGTGGTTGAAGAATTTAAAAGTTCCATCTGGTTTTACGCTCTAACATAAGGAGTCTTGTTTCGATGAAAGACCTTACACTCACCAACTACAACTCACATGATTGTCATGTAATGCTGACCACTTTTCTTCCTATTGCCATCAGGGCTATAAATCCAGTGTTCTTAAAGATGGCAATCACACGGTTGTGCTACTTCTTCAATAAGATATCTGAGAAGGTAATTATCCGTGATGAGTTAGAGTCCCTACGTAAATTTGCTTTGGAGACATTGAGCCGCTTAGAGATGTGCTTTCCCCATCGTTCTTTGATATCATGGTACACCTTATTATTCATTTGGTGCCTCAAATTGAGGCATTGGGTCCCATGTATTTCCATGAAATGTGGACGTATGAGCGTTTCATGTCATTATTGAATAGCTATATGTCAAATCGTGCTCATCCGGAGGGTTCCATGATAGAGGCATACACTACAGAAGAGGCCATTGAGTCTGGAGGACCATTATGTAATAATCTCCTAAAAGACCAGGTATCAATTGGTTTGCCTCCGTTGCGACATGAGGGAAGGCTTGGTGGACGAGGGAGGATGGGACGGAAATCATTCATCCCACCAGATTACAACATAGTCCTAGAGGTACATTACAACATACTACAACAACTCATAATAATGG
Organism: Chrysopogon serrulatus; assembly: GCA_015844335.1. NCBI lineage: Eukaryota > Viridiplantae > Streptophyta > Magnoliopsida > Poales > Poaceae > Chrysopogon > Chrysopogon serrulatus. The sequence goes on along the minus strand of JADLZL010006205.1, from coordinate 66,042 downwards.
ACCCATTCACCAAGCAAAGACATGAAAGAGCTTCGTAAGAAGAATCCAGGATGCACAAATGACTAGGTACACAAGGAACACAAGCGTCGTTCACCGCATGGCTAAAGAATTTGGACATGACGGATGAATCGAGAAACCATCAAGATTTTAGCGTCTGACCATCAAGCCAGGTCATATCATGGCGAGCTATGACATTAGTGGCTTCACATTTTCCACCAGTTTTAGAGACACTAAGCGCATGGCACAGAATAGTGGCGTTCGATGTGAGGCTGTAGATGATACAACTGGTGAAGAAACTACATACTTTGGATTCATTGATGACATATGGGAGGTTGAATATGGTCCACGCCGCGCATTCACGTGTTTCGATGTCGATGGGTTCAAGATAAACATGTCACTGTGGATAACTATGGCCAGAGAGTTCTTGATCTAAGTAAAGTAGGTTACAAAGATGATCCGTGGATCCTTGCTAACCGTGCTGCACAGGTGTTCTATGTGGAACAAATTCTATCTACGAATGAAAAGAAAAGTACCCAAAAGCCAAAGCACGTAGCAATCCCTGGAAAGCAACAAGTTGTAGGAGTTGATGGTGTAATGGATTTAGAGGATGTTAACCAGTTTAGCGAAATGTCTCTTTTTACAAACTTTGAAGAAAAGATCAAAAATGTGGAAAAAAAGTATCCCATGAAACCTCTTTGCCCCCCCTGCGACATGATGGACAAGGAAGGACTGTAGCACGCTAGATTGTTTATCATGTAACTCATGTATCACTTATCATTTGTACCTAATGCTACTCTTTCTTATTAAGCAAGATGTTTAATTATATTTCCTCTTGTTGTTTACCTTTGGATTCTATATTATTGGACATGAAATAATAAATAACTCAAATTAATAAACCATGCATTATTTATTAACTAAATTAATCCATAAACCCTAATTAAGCACATGAAATAATCACTAACCCTAATTAATTCACAAACACTAGGTACATGAAATATTAAATAACCCTAATTAAGATACTTTAATTACTAACTTAATTAAATAACAAACCGATACATGAAATAATATTAAATCATGACAATTGTAGAAGTATCACATGCTCAAGTTTTATAAGTTAATTATAAAAATCACTGACCCTAACAAACAAACTTTTAATTAATAACTTAATTAAATCATAAACCCTAGGTACATGAAATATTAAGTAACCCTAGTTAACAAATCTTTATTTACTAACTTAATTAATTCACAAACCCTAAGAATAGAAACTTAATTAATTCATAAGGATTTAAACTAAAACATGCCATATTATAGTTCCACTACAAAGATATACTCACAAGGATTCCAAAACATCCTTATTTGCTATTTTATGATTTTTCTACGAATTGTTATGAATTTCCAAACTTTCAGCCAAAATAAGAAAAGGAAAATTAATTAGTACAAAGGCTCTTGTTGGCGGCCAGATTTGTTAATCCATTAGTACAGGCGGCGCTCCGAGACAGCCGCCTGTACTAATCGATTAGTACAGGCGGCGGTCAAGGAGAGCCGCCTGTCAGAGCCAATCGAAAATACAGGCGGGGTCAATGTCACCCGCACTCTCCCCTATAAAACCGAAGCGCGGGATTCCAAATTTTCTAAGTCACCGGTGCCGCGATTTTCCAGGTTGACGCCGCCCGAGCTGTCCAAATCCGCCGCCGCCCACCGTTCCCTCGCTGCACCGCCGCCGCCGGGCCTCCCGCCGGACCGCCGCGCACCACCTCCACACGCGCCCGCGCCCGCCCCGCTCCGCCAAGCGGTTGCGCCGCCGCCACCAAAGCCGCCCCGCGCCTCCGCCGCCGCCCGGCTCCACCGCTGCGTGGAGCCTTACCGGCGCCGTGGAGCGCCACCGCCGTGACCTCCACCGCCGTGGCCGCCACCGCCTTCTCCCGCCGCGACCGCCACCGCCCCGTGGCGCGCCCGCCCGCCTTCTCTCCCCGGCATGCGGTGCGCCCGTGGGAGCGCCGCCTTGGGCCCTTGCTGGGCCCTATTAGGCCTTGTCAGGCCCGGCTAGCTGCCGGCTTTTTTTTTTTGGTTATTTAGTAAATAGTTTATTAATTATTGTTTGTTAGAGTTAATTAGAGTTAGGGTTTTGTTAATTAGAGTTAATTAGTGTTAGTTAGAGTTAATTAGAGTTAGGGTTTTGTTAGTTAGGGTTAGCGATGTTTATGTTAGGGTTTTGGTAATTAGAGTAAATTAGAGTTAGGGTTTTCATAATTAGGCTGCCCCACGCGATATTTTTGTTAGAGTTAATTAGAGTAAATTCGAACGTGTAATATTAGTTAGAGTTTTGTAATTAGGGTTAGCGATGTTTTTGTAAGGGTTTTGATAATTAGAGTTATTTAGAGTTAGGGTTTTGATAATTAGGCTACCCCACGCGATGTTATTGTTAGGGTTTTGATAATTAGAGTTAATTAGAGTTAGGGTTTTGATAATTAGAGTAAATTAGAGTTAGGGTTTTCATAATTAGGCTGCCCCACGCGATGTTTTTTTGTTAGAGTTAATTAGAGTAAATTCGAACGTGTAATATTAGTTAGAGTTTTGTAATTAGGGTTAGCGATGTTTTTGTTAGGGTTTTGATAATTAGAGTTATTTAGAGTTAGGGTTTTGATAATTAGGCTGCCCCCAATGTAGGGTTAGTGATTACGGTTAGGGATTAGAGGTTTGTTAATTAGGGTAAGTTATTATTATTTTTCATGTATACTTAGGGTTTGTGAAATAATAATTAGTTTGTTAAATAGGGTTTCCTATTTAATATTCATTAATTAGGCTATGTAATTAGAGTATATACTTGTATTCCATGTTTACACTTATATTCCATGGTTATACTTATATTTCATGCATGATGAGTACTCCATCAAATCTTTGGCGAGCAGGCCGATGCCCGGATAGATGAGGCAGATCGACTCCTCCGGATCCGAACCTTATAGGAGCCCGAGCGTATCACCACGTGAATCTCCTAGAGCTAAGAAGGCCCGTCTTGAGTTGGAACGTGACCCTAATTACGAGCCCGAAGATGAGCCATTGAATGATGAGGTATATATGCTCGTAGATTGTCTATACGAGAGAATAATACAAGTGTATGTATGTACTTAACAATTGAATTGACAGGGAGGTGCTCTCTCAAGTTGATGCCGAAATAGAGGCGTAGTCACAAGATGTTCAAGGACACGGCGCCTCAAACGACCGACATCCTCCGAGCGAAGAAGTACAAAAGAAAAAAGAGTGATCGGGCACGAGGAGATAGAGGAAGGAATAGATTTCCGTAAGAAGTTTATAGGATCACAGAGGTTAGCCCGAGCGGAGAGCCCTTAGCACCTCTAGAGGCGCTACCTAAATTTAGGGCCGCCATTGGATGGTTAGTAAAGGAAGAATTTGATATCTCCCCGAGTGATTGGAGTATGGTGCCCGAAGGAAAGAGGAAGAATTGTTGGACTCGATTGTGCACTAAGTTCATTTTCCCGGAGGGAAATGAAGGTTTGGTGAAGGGTCATGTCATGAAGCAAGCAGCAATATCATTCGAATTATAGACACGATATGAATAAAAAGTGGCTGCAGAAGGGGCGGGACCCGACGAAGCGGTACCCTATCACAAATGAACAAGGGGCACGTTTTAGTAAAAAATAAAAACTCCGATGACTCCAAGGCTAAGAGCCAAGCCGCCTCGAACTTGCGAAGAAGAACATTTACCATCACCACCTCGGCACCGGTGGCTACAAGACCAAGATTCCTAAATGGAGGGCGTAAGACGAAGCAAAGAGGAGAGAGGGCAAGTTGGCATTGACCGATATAGTGCCGAACGGCGTGCGAATTGGCTTCGCTCGGAAGGCAAACACCGATGAGAGCGATGAGATCTCCTGTCTGATGAGATCAAGCCGCTTGCCGAGAAGGTTTTGGAAGCAACAAACCTGGAAAAGACAGGTGCCTTCAAGTCACGAGGGGGGAGGAGGGACAGCCTTTCCCATGCTCTAGGTAACAGAATTATATTTTCCATTTTGTTCGAAAGTAAAATAGAAACCGACAATCGACATGAAATATCATGTTGTAGGTAACCCCGAGCATCCGTGGCCGTAATGCGGGCGTCTCATCCGAGAACCACCGGAAAGAAGGGTTTGGCGAAGAGTGGAAAGCCATATATAAGAAAAGAGAACGACATAAGATGGATATGAAGAATTTTTTTGAGCAAAGAAAGGCCCCCAAAAGTTTAAGGATTTGATGGAAGATTTCGTGAAAAACCCCGATCCCCGAAGTGATGAAGCGGTTGGCGGGAGCGCGGTTCCGCTCAACATGTCATCTCAAGCTCCTTCATGTATGCGGCCTGTCCCGGATCAACCCTTGGGTAGCCAGGAGATGGCCACACAATCTATGCCATTTCCAAGCAAAGATAGCGTCAACATCAAATCCGGACCACTATCCGGTTGACGATATTGATAAACCTTGGCCTTGCTCATTGCTAATTGGATATGGCCTCGGGAATCAAAGATACAAAGCAAGTGGCCACAGGATATGCTATACCGGACGTAGGTTCCATGGTGTCGAGATGGAATCAAAGATACTTGCAGGTCGAAGTGTTGACGGTCGAGAGTGGATATGAAGACGACTTCATCGACATCCCGACCTCTCGAGGGTATAGAGAAGCTTGGACAAGCAATCAAGAACTTCATACAATGGCCGAGACGGTGCGTAAGGTTGATTGATCCACCAACGGCACCCTCTCCACCAGTGCATGAAGCATCCCAAGAGGCCGAAACAAGTCGACAATCACCATCGCCAATGCATGCTCCAAAGATCCCCATACATTTATGAGCCACCATCGTCATCCCCAATACATGATCTATCATTCTCGCTGGATGAGCTCGAGGGGCCAGCCGAGAACATGCCCGAGCAGCTTCTCCTCCAGCCAAGAAAGACACGACAATCGAAAAAGAGGTAGAGCAAACTCCTCCGCAAGCACCAAAGCGTAATGAAGATGAGCAAACTCCCCCGCCACCACCAAAGCATAAGGAAGCAAGAGAAAACTCCCCCACAAGCACCGGCCACCAAGAAGAGGAAATTTCCAATTCCAAAATTGGTTTCTCCCCATGAGCCAAAAAGGGGAAAACAGGTGGCACCGCTCTATTTCTGAAAGGGCTTGGAAAAGCAGCGGACGGCACGAGTCGTTGAGCTCGAACCGTCACGCCGAATAAGGAAGCCACCGCCAAGCAAATGAAGCCGTGCCACCAACAAAGGAAGCCCCAAGTGGCGATGTACATGTCGAACCGCCATCGATGCACCATTGACCCTTAAGGATATAAGAAAGCCAACGGTTGATGATTATGTCAATGTCCCCCGTGACTATATGCCCGGAAGGCCTATGCTGCAATGGACGGTGCTTGAAAAGGGTCCATGGACGATAAAAAGGTTTCATGACTGGTACATGAGAGCAGTGAATGCTGGCCCGCATGCGCTTAGTGTTGATATACCAGCCAGACGTGTTTGCTACTGCACGGAAAGAAGCGGGGCATTTGTTACCTTCGATGACATGCACCTACTGTTGAACTATAGAAAACTTGACGTCCAACTCATTACAATCTGGTGCCCCCGTAAGTATCACTCATGCACACACATTGTTATTATTAAATTTGGAATATGATAAACTCTAATATGTGGATGTTGTATGTAGTTTGCAAGACCACGAGCAGAGATCGTTAACTACAGGATCGATGGTCGGTTACCTGAGTCCAATCAGGTTACAAGAAAATATGCACAAATTTGTACTTACAAATGAAGATAGAGCAAAGATAGAGAAGGACAAAACACCAGAACAATTTGCAGGAGCTGTAAAGAAATTGCAACAAAAATACGAGGACGAATATGCCCTCTATATCGGTAGAGCAATGCTGAGATATAGGTACAGGGGATTTTATATTGGCACCCTACAACTTTGGGTAAGCGTGACCTCGTATAATGTACTTCAAATTATCGTGTTAACCCTAAATACATGTGTCGCTCACTCGTTTATTCATGCAAAGACCATTGGATTGTTTTTTTATATTTATCCATTCGAAGGGAAGGTGCTTGTCCTAGACTCCTTACATTATCCTCCTGAGTCGTATCAACCATTCTTGGTTCAATTAGAAAGGTGAGCCAACATGCGACTATATTCGTACTTATATGATTGAGAGTCTCTAAATAACTTTAGTGTTTTATATTCCATAACTATTTAGGGCATGGCGGTTTTATAAGAAACAAAAGGACCGGTCGACGACGCCCAAGAAAGATCCTAGTGTACCGTTGACGATACAACACCATTATCCGGTAAGTTGTCTAAACACATATCATCATTTAAATAATACACGAGGCATGACAATTTTAAAATAATCTGTTGCTCATTACATAGTGCCACAAGCAACCACCGGATCGGTCTATTGTGGATACTACGTGTGTGAGTTTATAAGGCAGCGGGGGGCGATACGTCGGGGACAAAAATATGGTAAATAATATCTATGTATGAAGTTGTCTCATTAAAGTTGTAAATATTAATATTGGACATGTGTCAATGATGCTTTTAAACTTTGTTTCCAAAATGAGAACGAAAAGAAAGGACGTGCCCTTTACAATGTCCACTATGGAAAATATAGTGACAGATTTGTGCGGTTTCATTATGAGAGAAATAATTCCAAGTAAAGGAGCATATTTTGATGAAGAGGGGGATTTAGCAAGTGATAGGTTTAGAGCGCCGACAGACCTAGCAGGTCTAAATTTGAAACGAAATGACATGTAACACTACAAGGTTGTGCGTATAACATGCATTGACGTGTATATATGTAATTTTATGGTTAATGTTTGATTTTATGTGTATATATCTATAATATTAATATGTGTTGTATATATGATGCAATTTTATAGTTCATGTTTGCATATCTTATATATATATATATATATATATATATATATATATATATATATATATATATATATATATATATAGCACAGTGTGGGAGGCAAATATTAATATTTGAAAAAAAAAAATTAATTACAGGGGCGGCTCACGGTGTGAGCCGCCAGTGAAAATTTGGTTTTCACAGGCGGCTCTCATTGTCAACCGCCTGTGTAAATGCCTATTTACACAAGCGGCCGACAATGTGAGCCGCCTGTGAAAAACCAAATTTTCACCGGGCGGCTCACGCCGTGCCGCCTGCATCGTGGGCCGATTAGTATTGACCCCTAGTACAGGCGGTGGGCTTGGCCCGCTGTACAAATGCCTCTAGCACCGCCTGTAGAAATGTTTTCTGTAGTAGTGCATGGAGCACATTGTAGAGGCATCCTTTTGGGATGAATTCGAAGACTAGCATGGGGATGTCTGTCTCTCAAGGCAGCACCCAATGAGGCGGACTAGGTTTGCATGGCTGATTCGGAACTAGAAAGTGATCTCGTTCACAAACTCCTCCTGTGGTAGTGCTTCGCCCTTCACAGAGGAACACTTAACAGCAACGTGTTGGGTTCCGTCATCAATGATCCCTTTGTAGACCTTTCCAAAGGCACCTTCTCCTATACTTGTCTTGTAGCCGTTTGTGATCTTCTTCAACTGCTTCTCCGTGAACATGTTAATACCCATGCTCTTCAGTATTTCACCACCATTTTTATCAAAAAACCTCCTTTGGTTCCTTCTTTTAACCACCATAAAAATAAAAAAAACATGCTACCACCAAGACAGAGAATGTTGCTGCAGAAACAGATATGCACAAATGAAATATTGATATATGGGCTGCACATGCAACTCTATCAATTATGTACACAACAATAGTGACAAACTAGCCAAAGTGTCTCATTTTGATATATAACTTTTTGAGACGTTACTCTATGGTTTTAGAAAATTAAGCTTGATATCTAACATGTTATTCAAGGTAAGAACCTTTTTTTTCCTATGATCCAGTGTAAACAAAGTGGATAATGATAAATAAATAAGGTTTACCAATCAACTTGTTACAAAAACGAATTCTATTCTGTGTATGACTCAAATGCCTTTCCTCAAGTTACCGGCGAAGCATAAGTAGCAATTGACTGTTATTATATGTTATATTGCTGAGTTAACAGAAAAAGGAGAAAGCAGGCGATGTGACAGTAAATTTGTTAATGAAATTCTCACCTAGTATGGCTATTGCATATCCTGGAAATATAGGCTGGCATCCATCATAACTAAAGCCATCTCCTCTTAGTCCAAATTTACATTTGCACTCGTAATCACCCTGTATATCATGGCATGTGGCACCAACACCACAAGCATACTCTTCTTCGCACTCGTTAATATCTGTGTTATATACATAGGCATTTATGGACTTAGTTTACTGGGTGCTAAAAATTCGATGAATAATCCCAATGCCAGTTGCTTCAATATCTGTGCTATACTCAATTCAACAAAGGGATATTACAATTATTAAGGGCTGAACTGTCGGTGTGATAGTCATGTGCAAGGTGAAAATAAAAACATTGTTTTCTCTCATATGTATCTACTCCCTCCGTCCCAAAAACGATGTCGTTCTCGCTTCCCAAGAAATGACTGCCGGCAATTTTTATAAATAGTAAATATCATCGATTAGTATCATAATTAGTATTATCAGAAAGATCTTTAGATCTAGTTTTTTAACAAATTTATTTGGAGATATAAATATTATACATATTTTCTGCAAATCAAGTCAAACTTACGGCACGAACACCTAAAACTTCATCCTTTTTGGGACGGATGGAGTATGTATCATATGTGTATGCGAGACTATAATAACAGTTTACATCAAATGAAGTCATTTGAATTGTATATAGACTTTCCAGGACTTGTTAGACAAGGTCTAAGATATCTAATGCTTCGTGTCAATTATTTTATATATATTTCTTAAGGGCTGAACTGTCGGTGTGATAGTCGTGTGCAAGGTGCAAATAAAAACATTGTTTTCTCTCATATGTATCTATGTATAATATGTGTATGAGACTATAATAACAGTTTACATCAATTGAAGTCATTTGAATTGTATAGACTTCGTTACACAAGGTCTAAGATATCTAATGCTTTGTGTCAATTATTTTATATATATATATTTCTTAAGGGCTGAACTGTCAGTGTGATAGTCATGTGCAAGGTGCAAATAAAAACATTGTTTTCTCTCATATGTATCTATGTATCATATGTGTACGAGACTATAATAACAGTTTACATCAAATGAAGTCATTTGAATTGTATAGACTTCGTTACACAAGGTCTAAGATATCTAATGCTTTGTGTCAATTATTTTATATATATATATATATATATATATATATATATATATATTTCTTAAGGGCTGAACTGTCGGTGTGATAGTCATGTGCAAGGTGCAAATAAAAACATTGTTTTCTCTCATATGTATCTATGTATCATATGTGTACGAGACTATAATAACAGTTTACATCAAATGAAGTCATTTGAATTGTATAGACTTCGTTACACAAGGTCTAAGATATCTAATGCTTCGTGTCAATTATTTTATATATATTCTATAAGGCAAATCGATTTGTATCTTCTTTGCCACAAAGTCTTAAGACGGTTTATTAATGGACAACCTTTGAGATAGATTATATATTATCTACACTAGTAGAGCAATGGGCTTTAGTCCCAGTGTCCCGATCGGGAATCAGACAAATCTCAGGACTAAAAAATAGTTCAGATTATGGGGACCTCGTACCTCTTGTGGTGCATAGGATTTGAACCCAAGACACTTGCGTCATGCATAGCTTCATTACCATCTCAACCACACAAACATGCGACCAAGTCCTAGGTCCATATAAATTCACCCATGGGAAATCTTTAGCCCCAGGCGAGGAACCTATAGTCCCAGTTGGTGTCACCACCTGGGACTAAATGGTGACTGCGTCTTCGGTGCTAGTTAAATTTAGACCCCGGACTAATGCCCACACATTATTCTTCGACAACTCCAACATGACCAGGAGCAAAAGCGCGAACCTCATTTCTCTACTAGAGCTAATATAAGTTTTCACCTATTAGTTTTATATTGCATTCATTTAGTTTTCATATTACATGTAACAAAGGATTTTTTTTATGGAAACAACGTACAGGTCCTACAATAGCGCATCAAAGATCAAAGTGATTGCAGTACACGGTGGAAGTGCAAGTGTATAATAAGTGCCAGGTTCCCCTTCAATTACGTGAAGAAGGCAATTTGAATATCGCAAAGGGCTGGTATGCAAGCTTGAAAAAATCAGCTGCTTCTGCCCGAAAAGAGGTCACACAATGCAATGTGCTCTTTCTATTCTCAAATGCAATTGCCCACCCAAGTTTGTCCTCAAATTCTGCCTTGGCCAGGTAAACCGTAAACAACATCCCCACCATGCATACTCCACAGAGGGCCAGCCATTTTCAAGGATTTCAGTGCAGAACTTTCAGAGTGATTTTGCCTCAGCTGCGACAAGATTGAGCTTTGTGCTAACATATTCCCTGCAGTCCAGTCTCCAGCAATCTGATGAGAGCTCTCTGCAGTCCAACCATCTGGCGTGTATGGTTCTGTGTTCCTGGCAAGCATAATATTGTGTTGCCGGCAACCAGAGGCGATGCGGCAGTCGTCCGGTGGCCTTGCAGTAGGAGCCAGACTCATGTGACCCTCCATCTCAACTAACTTGATGACGCCGTCTTTGTAGGCGACGTCCCGAATTGTCCGTGGCGGGTTCTGCAGGTACTTCCACCACATGTTACCATCCATGGGCTTGGGGAATTCGAGGTAACGCACGACAGGCTCAGTGTAAAGAACACTGCACAGCAGAATACCACGCGGCACGCCAAAGATCAACCCAGCCGAGCAATCCTCATCGCTCTCATGGACCAGGTAGTTAATGTACCCGCATATGTTATGGAAGGACATGGATGCAATCACGCAACGCAAGTAGGCCGTGGCCGGCTGCTACAAATCTCGAATCACGTGGAACAAGGTAGCAAGTGCACTGCACGATTTATAGCGAGCTCTATGCTAGACCTATTATACAAAGAATTTTGAAATATTTTTATCTTACTAGCGAACGTGCCCGCTCGTTGCAGCGACAGACAAAATAGTATTAAATATTAATGAAGACGAGGACATAAATGCTATAACTTCGTTTGACATGCACAGTAGTTCTAGCTCCGAGATAAGTTATTAAAAATATTTATTTAATCTAAAATATGAATAAAAAATCATGTATACATTAACATATCTACAGCTCGACATCTAGGATATCATAGAATTTATTTTTCTATACGCATGACATCAAACTAGGTAGGCTCAGAGCAAGGTATAGAACACACACGATGGCACGATGCAAGGCTAGCAGCCATTTTGAGTAGCTTATTTCAATCAGGAGACTGTTGAATTGTATTTAGATGAAGATGATGGAAATACTGCATTTTTGCCACATTGCTGCTCATCAAATGGCATAAATAATTAACAATGTCATGTTGTTTCTTCGACAAAAGTACTTCATGGGAATGATATCTCTGTTTTATCAAACATATATTGAAGGATGGAGCTTACAATATCCAGAACAGTAATGTTAGGATCTGGAAACATGCGTCTAAAACAAGGAAGTAGATGCCACTGCCAGCAATCTCTCCGTTTTTTATTTAGTCATTCACTATGACTTGGACTTTTTAGTAAAGCATATACAACGACAGGCAAGCAAGCAGCTGACGTTGTTTTATTGGAAACATGTAAAAGCAAGCAACTAATGTTGCAGCACAAGTTTATATGTGATTTTTGATCCTTCATTCTCCTCAAGCCAGACGGTGCTCAACAGGGTCGAGCGTGGTGGGACCCAGCTTAGGATCCTTCAGTATGGCTTCAAGATCATCGTCTTCTCCATTGAGCTTGGCTTTCAGGAATGCGACCATGATGCCAGCTACGGTTCTCCTCATGACGTCCATGGAGCCACTCCTCTTCTTGGCAGCTTGGGACATGAACGAGGACTTTCAGCATCATCATCTAGCATGTCAAGATGCCCATAATCTTTGGTCACGAAGTGGTAGCAAGGTGGCTTGCACTCATGGTAGAAATTCATGTGGTTGACATTTTTTGGGGCACAGGTGAAGGTAATAAGTTTCACTTTAAAGAATGGGACTCTATTGTCATAGGCTCCTCTCCCAGCCCAGTGCCGATGACTAAGGCTAGCATTGCAATGTTGAAAGAGGAGGGCTCATGGGTGAGGATTTTCAGTGAGATTTTAGGAGGACTCATCTTGTCCAGCAACGGGGTCGACGCCAATGATGGCGGAGACGCTAGTACAGAAATGATTTTGCGAGGCGGTGGCCTTTTATTAACCGTGGCGGTCACATAATCCAACCGCCATGTAAAATACGTATGATTTTCGATGGCGGGCGTTTTTTATTTACCGTGGCAGTCATTAATAACCGTCACGGTAAATTGATTAACCGTGGTGGTATGGTTAATCATTTACCGTGGCAGTCGTGTATAAGGCCCCCGCCACCAAAAATCAGGCCCAGCCCACTCAAAGCCAGCAGCCCGCTACCTGTCTCGAATATATAAACAAAACCTAACCCTAGCCCACACGCACTCCCCTCCCTTTCCCTTCACGCACACTCCCTCTCTCCCTCTACTCCCTCTCGTGATGGCGCCCTCCCTTCCCTCCACTCCCTCCACTCCTCCTCCCCCACTCGACGGCAGAGGCCCCTCTCGGCGGCGGTGCAGCGCTGGGCGGGCGTGAGGGTGGGGGCGGGGCGCAGGCGCGAAGGCGGTGTTCGGCGCGGGCGAGGCGCGAGGCGCGGCCGAGGCGCTGGACGCGGTGGCGGTGCTCGGCGCGCGCCTAGGCGCGAGGTACAGGCGGACTGCGGCGCTGCCTCCCGGCGGCTTCGCGCGGGCGGCAGCGGGATCCGGCCTCCTCGAGCCCCCGGTGGCGCCGATCCGGGCGAAATGGGGCGGATCCGGCCTCCCCAAGCCCCGGGGCGGCGCAGATCCGAGCACGGGCGGATCCGACCTCCCGAGCCCCCTCGGATCCGGCCTCCCGAGCCCCCGGCGGCGCGGATCCGGCGAGCACGGGGCGGATCCGCCTCCCTCGAGCCCCGGCAAGCCTAACAGCGGATCCGGCGAGGGGCGGCCCGGATTCGTCGTGGAGGCGGCTCCGGCAAGCACGGGCAGCTCCGGCGGTGGCGGCGGTGGCGCGGGCGCTGGCCCCCGCGGCGGCGGCGGCGGCGACCCCAGCCCAAATCCAAGCCCATCCGGGCTTTTTCTTTTTGTTTTGTTTTTTCAGATCGATTAACCATGGCAGTTTTCCCAACCGCCACGGTTAATCACGATTAACCATGACCTTGGCTTAGTGGCGGTTAGAAAAACCGCCACAGTTAATCCGTTTTAACCGTCACGGTTAAAAATACTGTAGTACTGAGATTTGAGGTTGGTCTTGCCATGCCCCAGGACAAGAGCGAATGCTGTGTGGGCTCCGTGGCTGTGGCCGGCCAAAGCAAGCTTGGAAAGGTTAGGCTTGACGCCGTTGGGCCGGATGGGCTCTAGCCCCTCGGTGAGCCAGTTTGTGACTTGGGCTGCTGCGGTTATGTCCTCAGTGTCGGCTTGTTCCACGATGTTCCAATTGAACTGGTGAAACTGCATACAGTAGAATTGAAATAGAGATGCACATGATACATCATTCATGTTATCCAACACTCGGCTTGTTCCACGATGTTCCAATTGAACTGGTGAAACTGCATACAATAGAATTGAAATATGCACGAGATACATCATTCATGTTATCCAACAGACTATAGGATACTAATTAACAACGCACACATGCATGCTAGTCAGTAAAACATCGCCATGTTCATGAATCAATATGCGTGGACTACATAAACAATTTTTCTAGGAATACTACATAAACATTTGATGGCTCCAAGTGCATAACAAGTTAGGCCACATATAAATAAATAAATATATTGTTCACCTGGGGAGCTACCATGATGAAACCAAATGAGGCAACGTGTTTCAGGATCTGTTTATAGAAATGGCTCTCAAGCATGAAACCATGCAGGAATATGGCGACCGGGTATGTTCCTGCGTTCTTGGGGGCGACAACCAAGATATCGATTGTTGGTTTGCGAGATCTCCTGAGATGCGCTGTGATCGGCTCGCCGACGTCAAGCTCCCCTGGCTGGAAGACAGAGGTCTTGAGTGCAGTGACAGCAGCTACCTCGGTTCTGGTATTCATGGCAGCTGGAAGAAGGGGATCGTGTCTACAGTATCAACCACAGGCACTACGCTTGCTATAGTAGGAGCTTTGTTTGGGCTGATGGTGATGACCATCAATGGTGCCACATTTATAGAGCCGGAACGGTGAGAGCAGGATCCAAAAAATATATATATTGTAGGTAGCTAGTGCGGTATGGAAAATTTTGTGAAACTACCACCTCAACTTTCAGAAAAATGGAATGAGGACAACAGACCCAATAGAATATAAGTGGGCATGATGCACGACACGTGTGCATGCAAAATATGCCAATTGGACTGACGGGTTGGACAATGTATAGTCCATGCAGAAGGTTTTGCACTGCATCATCTATGTGCATGCACCAGAAGGCACAGGTGGCCGGTGGGAGCAAAATGATGCTCCTGCATATTGTCCATTTGAATAGGAAAATGGATCAATCTTTAAAAGCATTATTAATAAACGATGTTTTGTAAAATTGGACCATAAAAAGGAACGTGATAATAATACAAAAGGAAGTGTACGTATGATGTATTAAGCTTTGGTTTATATTAGCGGAGCCAAAATAAATAATCCAGTTGTAAACAGGAAAGTAGTCGTGCAAATAAAAATTCTGTTACACAACTACTTCACTCTAGAATAGTGGCCCAACCAGAAACGTAGACTGGTAGTCTATTCTATCTATGTAAAACCTGTTGAGAGCTAACTGAGTTACCTATATGGATCTCATACTTTCTATATTTTCTCATTGCTAGATCTTTTTCTCATGTTTGCAGTTGCAATTCCTTTTTCTATAAGAGTTGATGTGTGTTTTTTAACCATTTTCGTCACGACCGCATGATGCAGTCCAGTGTGACGTCCCAGTGTTTTATGTGTTCTCGGACCTTTCGGGTTAAGACTGTTGTTTCAACCTTGCTTCTTGCCTAGCTCAGCTACATGGGCAGATCTATAGTCATGATTATGGGTGTAGCCACACCTACACGAAAAATAAAAACAGTAAAAATGTCTAATTTTTCTTTGCATCCACAAGGCAAGCGCACCTCCCTCGGATTTCCTCTAGCTCCGCCACTGCTCGGCTATGCTTACTGGTACAATTGGTTGTTCATGCCCTTTGTTCAGTTTGTTGGTTATGTATACTATACCTTTCTTGATAAAACAAAAAGGGTGCCCATGCTAGAGAATCTGCTAAAGCCACGTGTAGTAGCTTAGGCTTAACTTTTTGGAGGCTTCCAGCCAAAGCCATGCAGCCCATGCTAGAGAATCTCGTGTGTATGTTTAGCATCTACTACTTTTTTTGTAGCCCTTATTCTTTATGCTTTCCCATTGGACAGATTTTTGAGCAAGGGTCCCTCACCACTTAGGAGATGGAGAGGAGAATAATAACAGGATCTAACAGTGCTGGCAGTGTGACTGAACTGCGTGTTTGGTTCAGCCAAATGTAGTGCAATCCAATTGCGGACGGGACCGGATAGCGATGTGTGGTCGTTCGGTTGGATGAGCTCGCACGTACCCTAGAATCAGATACCGATATAATCATCCACTGATACGACATCTCCCGAGTTCTAGCGCCTAGTGGTGCTGCTGCTTCGCTCGAAGATTCACACGTGTCCTTGGATATGTCATTTAGTTTGATGGTGTGGGTTCGTTCTTGTAATAATAAACTATAGAATAACAGTATTTTGCCTTGTTAACTCGGCATGTTACATGTCTATATATCGAAATCATGGTCTTATCATTCCAAGAATGAGGCGAGCAGTGATTAGGGGCCCCTCTCATTGTCTCGTGTAAAATGAAAAAAAAAAAGAAGTTAGTAAAGCATCATGCCACGGAGCATGCTTGTCATGGCCCCGGATGCATGCATGAGCAAAGGTATAAATTAAGTGCTGATGTGAGTGTGTAGTGTGTGTCGCGATTGCCCCAGCGAATGCGTTTGCCTTTATTTCACAAGCGCCGGCCAATGCAACAGTCACATTCGGTTGAGTTAGGTCATATCGATCAGTTTATCGCAGTATAATATTTTTTGCTTGACAATGAAAACGTGTTGGATGGGCTGTTTTCGTGCCCAAATACGACACTGATTCTTGACCAGCTGGAAAATAACTGTAGTAATACGCTAATCCTACGGGGCTTTTGCCATCCTCCTTCTCTCCTTGACCGTGGCATAGAATTTGGTTTTTTCAAATAAGTAAATGGACGCGGAATGACAAAAGATCCCATGCAAATGTGCATGGTGTACAGCCGCCGCGCGCATGCGCGCAGTTTGATATATATATACATGTGTGGTCGCCGCCTGGAGTAGAGGGTTTTCGCCGGCCGTGCCACCGGGCACACGTGTGCACGAGGCCTTTTCCATCACTAACGCGACATCTCCTGGTTGGCATGGGGCGGGGCAGTTGCTGCCGGCGGCGTTACCCTCCCATCCTGCACAAACAGAACACTGCACCTGCAGGTCACACTAGAGGTCGTGTACAGCCCTTCAGCCTGAAGCTTTGAATAGTAAGATAAGACAGGTACCGTCGGCCATGCTGAAGCCACGGGCCGTGAGCTCGCGGTACTCCAGGCAGAGCGCGCAGGTGTTGCAGCAGCAGTGGACGCAGCAGTCGGCGCAGGGCTTCTCCGGCAGGCCGTGCCACGACCGCAGCTTGGAGCGGAAGGTGCAGGTTTAGATGCTGCCGCCTATGCACGTGAACGCGTAGATCACGCAGCACAGCGTCCCGGCCACGCAGCACGCTGATCTTGTCGCCGTCGTTGGTTAGTTGCGTCAGTCGTCGTCGCCGCCGGCCCTTCCGTTCATATGCAAGCATATATGTCACCACGGTAGCCCAATCGATCCATCCATCAATGGGACCAAGAAGTCAGTGAATTAGCAGGTACCGCGAGAGCTAGCCGTAAACTTTTTCTTTTTCAATATATATGACTACTGTGTTAATTACGTGTCTGTCCCTGGTCGACGATTTCGGCGATCCTCCCTAGGGTGATGCATGGGCAGAAGAAGGTCAGAAAGCCTGCAGCAGCAGCACACCACACACGAGGGACATGAGGAAACGAAGCTGGCATCGTCTATACTAGCTCACGGACTACATGAAGCGAACCGGGATTTCCAGACTTAAATTCCGACTATCTTGTCTCTCTGTGATAGTTCTAGGATATCTCGGCTATCACAGACATCCACTTTTCAGATGATTATAAAGTCATACAATAACAGAGTATAAAAATAAACCCAATACAATAATCTAAATACAAACCCACTGGGCAAAAACAAACAAAACACTGATAAACTACTTGTAGCAGCGAAGCTTGATGAATATCCAATCTACAGGCA
Organism: Chrysopogon serrulatus; assembly: GCA_015844335.1. NCBI lineage: Eukaryota > Viridiplantae > Streptophyta > Magnoliopsida > Poales > Poaceae > Chrysopogon > Chrysopogon serrulatus. Next base: position 48,482 of record JADLZL010006205.1, on the reverse strand, counting down.
TCCTTGAGAGTAGATCCTAAACTAACTACTAATCTCAACATCACTGCAAGTCAAAAAATCTGCACACCAGATGTGTGCAGGCCATAGTCAGCACCGAATGAGTTTTGGTGGAAAATAGAAAATAAAGAGATCTGGTGATCTTAATAGTTTGACTGTAGTTTGCATCCTAGAGCATGCGAAAAAGCGCCAAAAGTATAGTATATAAGTCTTCAATAATCCCAAACCACACTCTCATTCTCACATCTACTCGTCATCATATCTCATCTCTCATCACACAGCATCCCTCACATCACCTTCATACTCTCGGTCTAAGCGACGAGGCAGCCTCCGCACGCCCCTCGTCTCAACGGAAAGAAACAAAGCACAAGAGGACTATCAGGCCCGGGGTACAGCGGGGCGTCGCGCCCGCGTGCTGTGTACGCGAGATGAAGGGCGACGGCGTTCCCCTTCCGCACGAACATGCCATGCACGTGTGGGCATCCTGCCGCTGGGCCGGGCCGCTTGGGCGGAAAGGCCAGGGCGAGCCGGGCCGTTGCAGGAAGGAGGCGTGGTGCTGGGCTGCGGCGGCAGCTACTGCTTGGTCTGCTTGTTTGGCACTGATGAACCGCACAGGGGGGCATGCAGACCACGGTACAAGTGTTCACGGCATTGGCACAGGAGCATGCAGGTATGGAGTGGTACCGTGCCTTGTGCAAGCTCAAGGTTAGCAAAAGGGTTCAGGGGACAAAGGGGCTGGTTAGCTGGTTCAGTGACGGAGGGGGGCTTAGATGGAAGGTGGACTGCTGTCCTCGACAGGGAAAGGGGTGAGTTGCTAATTCTCTACTGCTTCACGTGACAAGTATTAAACATGATAGCATGTGTGCTGACGTGACAGCTCCATGCAAACACATGCATTCTCACGATGGTTAAGAGATAAAAGGAGATGGAGTCTTCTAATTCGGTCTAGGGATTTAGAGAGAGAGAGAGAGAGAGAGAGAGAGAGAGAGAGAGAGAGAGAGAGACCTCCTAACACAACCAAGAACCAAAACACGCATGCTCCTATACTATATGTGGTGCACAAATTATTTAGAAAAGTTTTGTCGTGTAGAAGGAGAGAGGAATTTTATCTCTAGTTCATTTCGAAAAGATGATGCAATTAGTTTAAATTGAATTTGAGTGGTAGCTCAAATTAAACCTCATTCTTATTTTTCCTTTCAAAAAGAAATTGATTTTAATTCCTTTTAAATCTTGAGATGGTCATGTTGTGCTAGTTATATTTTATTTAATTTTTATAAATTGAGATTCAGATGGACGAAAGAAGAGAACATTTCGCAAAAATAGTGGTGGAATTCTACATGCAACACACAACCAGACAAAAATTTTAAAAAGTCAGGATTTTTATTACATGAGAAATTGTGGAATGTTACACTACGCTTGTATATGCAATCATAACAAAATAACTAATAATTTAACAATTTGCTTACAGGCTCCGGCGTCGTCGCAGCAGGCAAAGAGGCCAGAGGACCATACCCGCGGGACGTCTTCGTTCCCCTGTTCCACGCCCATGGAGGCCATAGCGAAGGCGAACCCCTGCGCTGTCAGTTGGCCAGGCCGCTATGTCACGGTACGACATCCCGCTAGGCCAAAGACTTCTCTATCTAGTCCTAAATACTAGTCGAATTCAAGAAATTAATACTGGCAAATGCTACTATGTCCTTCCATTCTCCTACCTGCAGCTGTGCGCGCGTATTATCTCGCCATCCAGGGGATAAGGATAATTAAGTAGAATTTTCAACCCATGCACGATCCAGCAGTAGTGGCCGCCAATCGATCCTCAGATCGAGTCGTCGTCTTGCCGGTCGTCGCACGCAAATAACCAAGTCGGTAGCTCCCCGTCGTTCAATTCCCTCGGTCTATCCTATCCTATTCCTATCCACGTTTCCACTGCAAGCAAACAACGAAGGTGGCAGGCCAGTTGCTGTCGATGCATGGAGCCGTGATGGGTTCGATCCGTATCACACTTAGGACAAATGCATGGGCCGGCGCGCGGTCTGTAGTCTCGCGCCTAGCCCGGCCCACCTGCAATGCATTCGACACGTCTCCTCCTTTTCATTTCAAACTAGAGTGGGGAGGGAGGGAAGAGGGTGAGGCGGAAAAAAAAAAAAAAAAAAAAAAAAAGGTTCGGTGAACAGTAACGGATTTTGGAGGAACAGTAACAGGGCAGTGTACAGCAACGGGTGGTACTGTGGATGAGCAGTATAACTGAGTCTGTAATGGGGACCCGCTACTATTGATCAACAGTTGCAATCACCAGGATTAAAGGTCTACTATGTAGATGTAGTGTAGATATAAATGCAGTGCTGCTTGCTTGTGTTGACTGACCAGGATGCTAGCCAACTCGAGCTCATCGAGTAGAGAATGAGGTGGTTGCTGGGACTGGAAAGCCCATTGAATAGGGGAGAGGATGCTAGTACCATATTTAAATTATATGATCTACGAAAAAATAAACCAAGATACGACTACAATATTTAAATCTGAGCTAGAAAGAAATAAACCAACATAAAATCCTCAATTTATTTGAAAGCTGGAAATAGTGTCGAAGCCTCGCGCTTTCACATCTGTTGACAACCATCATATTGTCCTGTCCAAGCAGAACACCCTCAGGCTCGCCTGAGGACGACCTCCTTGGCGACGTCGATCCGCCGGGCAACCGGCGGCGACCCTCGTGTCCAAGTACGCCCGATCATGGAGGATGCCTCCCGTAGCGCTAGCCCCTTCCACTCGGCAGGCGCTGCGGCGGATCACGGCAAGGGATTCAGAGTGGAGAGATCAGGGGCACGTCAAGAACTTGATGGCGGCATCGATGCAAGAAATACTGGCGTTCCCTTCCTCTCATCTTTGTGAAGGATCGGGGAGATTTTGGGACACCGAATCTGACTCGGATTGTAAAGACCTTGGAGAAGCGGAACACTGTGCGCTGCGTGAGGTACAGTTCCCGCGCGCGGTGGAGTCCGTCGGTGCTGATGTTCACCGGTCCAAGCGGCGCCGAAGGCATTCTAGGCTACAGCAGCCACTGTGCCGTCACCGCGACGCGTTCAGGCGCCTTGGAATCGAGTTTGGAAAGGCCCCCTGCCGCCTCGTCGAATCACGCCGCCGACCCCTATCGGCGACTTGCTCTTGCCGGCGTTGGCGTCAGCTGCTGGCCGCCGGCGAGATCCACAAAGGGCGGGGATTCAAATTTTGAATCGTGATCCAAGTCCAAGCCCGGCCGGCGTCTATCCATTTGTAACCCAAGTCCATGCTGAGCCGAATTTGGTGCCTGGTCAACCTATCCCTCTTCCAGGCGACGGCGCTGCTTCCTCATCGCACCGTCACGCCAGCGCAATCTCCTCCCCGCATCGCCGCTGCCTCTCCCACGCCACCCCTTCCCCACACCGCCGCCGCCACTGCTACGCCGCCTCCTACTCACGTAGCCTCTGCCTCCTACCGCGACGTGCTCATGGCAGGAGGGGACTTCGCTGCTCGGGGGCAAGGCCCTAACCGCGGTCCACCGGCTGATCGCCGTCGTGGACGTGGGTGAACTCCCCTCGGGCGGGACGCAGTCCGTGATCGCGGGCACCGGCGCCAGCCGGCCGCAGCCGGCTGGTCACGGGTCTGCAGCCGGCCGGTCGCGGGCTGGTCGCGGAGGGCCTCCACCTGCCAGACTTCGGGCGCTGGGATCCGGGGCCGTGGTCGCGGCGCCCACAACACCGATGACCAGGGCCTCCGCCCAACAATGCTGCAGCGAGGCACACCGCCCCTGCATAATCGGGAAGAAGCGGCGCCTCGCCCTCGGGGGCGGAGGGGGCGGAGGTCACAGGCCGCACCATCTCTCAAGCACCGCACTCCCGGCCAGGTTGATGTTGATGAGCAAGGCAAGCAAAAAAAGGAAACGCAAGGAGCATGCGGTGAAGTTGGAGTGTACCATCTGCACCGAGGAGCACTACACAAATCGGTGCCCATTGCTTCGAGGTCCAAAACCGACGGTGGCTTTTTGTGGTGCTGCAGATGATGGCATGGGCTTTTTCCAGATACAGGCAGCGCGCAGCAACCACATTGTCTCTCATATCCAATCCTCAGTGGCGGCACTTATCACAGTGGATGCTGGTGAGATTTCAGCGCAGCTGCTACTGTCAGAGCTAGCCCGGATCATCCCAGTTCGGTGGGAATGGGAGGTTCAGGAGCTAGACGCCACATCATTTGTGGCTCCCTTCCCGAGTAAAGATGAACTGGACCGAATGATTGCAATCCGTACAATCACCACAAGGAACAAAGAGGCTACAATCATTTTTGAAGAATTTATTGATGATGTGCAGCCCATTAAAGTTTTGGATCAGGCTTGGGTTAGCGTCACAAGGGTGCCCCGGGTACTTCGATCTTTTCTTCCTTTGTGGGCAGTTGGGACAGTTATTGGGGCCACCCAAAAGGTAGACATGGCCCATCTACGAGCAACTGGTCAGGTTCGTATCTTAGTGGCAGTTTTTGATGCTAAGCAGATCCTTAAGCATGCTGATGTTTGTGTTGGAAACAACGTTTACCGTCTTTATTTTAAGCCTGACGAAGCTATACAGTATGAGACCATTGATCCAGAGGACGAGGATGACTTGACTGATGGTGACAATGATAATAATCTGGGAGGCGAGGACCATGCTATGGAGGACGCGGAGGCTCATCCTAACCCTCCTAATCCGCAGCATAATGATACCTCTTCTGGAATGGCTCAGGCTCCTTCTCAGGATATGCCCCCACAGAGGCAAGCAGCTTTGGTTGATGAGAGCTTGAATTTGGCATGCATGCAACTGATAAATGAGATTAGCTTGAAAGTTATGCTTGAGCAAGATGATGGGGAGGTTAGGAAGCCTTACTCCCCTTTGACTGAGGAGGAGATAGCAGCATACAATGATTCGGTGGAGCCCCCGAACCAAATCCACCCTTCCCCAGCCGTGATGGAGGTTGCAGCAGGGTGCTCGCTGGAGGGTGCTTCGCTGCAGGGAACTGCAGGGGCTCCCTTGGCTCCGGTCCTAGTCAGTGGGGGGGGGGCTTGACGCCGCCTCTGTCTCCCCTACCGGCTGATTTGCTGGCACATGATGTTAATGGAGTGATTGCCGAGGAGGTCACCCTCCTACCTGCACTCGACGATGATGGGACGCCAACCGAGGGGGGCGCCATTCCTGCCCCCTTGGCTCTGGATGGAGGTGGGGGAGCACTAGACATCACGCCATCGCCCCTGTCTCCAGACGGGGAGCTGGACGGGCATGGTGGCGTGCTGACCACCACGCCGGCCGCCATGCCCACACCGGCGGCAGTAGCTGGTCCTGCACTCGACGTTTGTGGGATGCCAGCCGAGGGGGGCGCCATCCCTGCCGCCTTGGCTCTGGACGGAGGTGGGGGGCCACTCGACATCACACCGTCGCCCCTGTCTCCAACCGGGGAGCTGGACGGGCATGGTGGCGCGCTGACCACCACGCTGGCCGCCATGCCCACACCGGCGGCAGCAGCTAGTCAGGGGGGCTCTATGACCACCATCGCCCCCCTGCCGAGCTTATGCAGCCTGCTCCAGTGCAATCGGAGCCTGTGGAGCTGACCGAGTTTGGAGGGGGGACTCCATGTCCACCTGCGCCCCCCCTGCCACGTCTAGGCCGCCCGCCACCGCGACATCGGCGGTCGTGGAGCCAGTGGCTATGGCTGCTGCAGTTGCGGTGACTCAGGAGGTGATCGTTGCTGCTGCGGAGCCCATCAAGCAACCCAGCAAGCAGCTACGCCGAAGCACCAGGACGGCAACAAAGGCGGATGAGCATATCCTTCACAAAGCTGAACGTCTGGTGGCGAAAAAGAACCTCGAAACCGCAGGTACCCCCGCCTTTTACAAAGCTTTTTACTGATTTCCATGTTATTTCAAGCATGGGGAGGGTAGGTGTTAAATTGGGATCCTCGGGGGTAGCTGTTATTAAAAATCTAGAGGTTGATAGACTGGTTCTCTGTGCTAATCACAAACAGAGAACACCTAAATCTAAAACCACATGTCTTGATAGTGATGATGAGAGGGAGTCACGGCTGGAAGCAATTCTCAGCCACGCCGGTGGTAATTTAAATGAGAAATTGCTGGGCGTGGAGGATGATCAAATCATAGATCTATCCCCACTCCGTCGTAGGAAAAAAAATATAATAATGCCAAAAATACTAAAAAAGGCAAACTCCCTCAAAAGCCAAAGACCCCATCCACAATAAATCTGAAATGAAAGGAGTATTTTGGAATAGCAGAGGTCTCGCTGACTTGGCTAAACATAGGTTTTTGGCAGATTTAGTTAAGGAGGAGCAAATCAATTTTATTGCTATCTCTGAATCTGGGAGAGACTCCTTCCCCGATCATGTCCTCAAAAATCTTAGTGCAGGACGTGATTTTCTTTGGCATGCCATGGCACCCCATGGTCGGTCAGGGGGTATCCTTCTAGGAGTGGATCTAAATATATTTGATATTGGAGCCATTGATGAGGGGGATTTCTATGTCAAATTTACACTAAGGTATAAAGCGAATGATTTTAAGTTCGTGCTATACTCGGTGTACGGCCCGGCACAATCTCAGGACAAGAGCAATTTTCTATCTGAGTTGGCCAATACGTGTTCTAAGGAATCTCTCCCATATATTATAGGTGGAGACTTTAACATCATGAGATCGCCAGATGACAAGAGCACAGGGCATTTTGACCATAAATGGCCTAGCATCTTTAATGCTGTCATTGAGTCTCTAGAATTAAAAGAGATCAGGATGTCAGGAAGACAATATACTTGGGCAGGGCCAGGGGAAAACCCAACCTTCGAGAAATTAGATAGAGTTCTCGTTAGCACAGAATGGGAAGATCAATACCGACCGTTCAGATTTGAGAGGGGATGGTTTTTGAGGGAGGGTTTCTATGATATGGTTGCGAATATCTGGCATTCGCATAACAATCCATAGACTCCGCCAATACCTAAGAGGGTGGGCCACTCATACCGCGGGGACATATCGAAAAAGAGAAGAAGTCCCTTCTATCTCTTTTTTAGAAATCTTGATAAGAAAGCCGAAAATGCTCCCTTATCGATCAAGAAATTAATTTTAAACATTACCTAAAAGAGCGCCTAGTCTGCCTTTTGAGAGAAGAGGAGCTAAAATGATATGAAAGAGCCAAAGCTAAAACCCTATTAGAGGGGGATGCTAATACTAGGTTCTTTCACCTAGTGGCGAATGGTAGGCACCGAAAGCAACATATTTACAAGCTTGAAGATGATCAAGGTGTTGTAGTCGGTGACGACTGTCTCAAAAGCCATATCACTAATTATTATAAGAACCTTTTTGGAGCACCGGAGAACTCCGAGATCACACTTATGGAAGATCAAATCTTAGATATTCCACAAGTCTCCCAAGAGGAAAACGAGATCCTCATTAGCCCTTTCACCGAAGCTGAGATGAGGGAGGCGGTTTTCCGGATGGAACATAACAAATCTCCAGGACTAGATGGATTTCCTGCCGAATTTTATCAAGTGTTCTGGGAGGTAATTAACGATGATCTTCTTCCTCTCTTTGCAGATCTTCATAGGGATGCTCTAGATCTTTATAGCCTGAATTTCAGAATTATTACTCTAATCCCAAAAACTCAAAATGCCACAAAGATTCAGCAATACAGACCGATTTGTGTCCTCAATGTCATTTTTAAGATATTCACAAAAGTGGGCACGAATCGGATGAATAAGGTTGCTAAAACAGTGGTTAGTAACACGCAAACTGCCTTTATGCCAGGCAGAAATATCATGGAAGGGGTCGTTATACTACACGAAACCATCCATGAGTTGCACACCAAAAAAAGAGATGGGATTATCTTCAAAATCGACTTTGAGAAGGCATATGACAAGGTTAAGTGGGATTTCTTGCAACAAACCTTACGTATGAAAGGATTCTCACCCAAATGGTGTCGATGGGTCGATAGTATGGTCACGGGGAGGTAGTGTGGGGATCAAAGTTAATAATGACATCGGTCCCTACTTCCAAACCAAGCATGGACTCCGCCAGGGGGATCCTATGTCGCCTATCTTATTTAACATCGTCGCGGATATGCTAGCCCTTCTTATTAATAGGGCAAAAAGCGGATGGACAAATAAGAGGAATCCTCCCTCATCTTATCGATGATGGTCTCTCAATTTTACAATATGCGGAGGCGACACTATAATCTTTATCGATCACGACCGGGGAGCAAGCAAGGAATCTAAAACTCCTGCTTTGCGCTTTCGAACAATTATCTGGGCTCAAGATCAACTTCCACGAGAGTGAAATATTTTGCTATGGTGCAGCCAAGAAGATGGAGTTATTTTATACGACTCTCTTTGGTTGTAAGGCTGGGGAGTATCCCTTCAGATACTTAGGGATTCCAATACATCATAGGCAACTCCTCAATTCAGAATGGCAAAAGGTTGAAGAACGGTTTCAATAAAAACTATCTTGCTGGAAGGCAAAATACTTGTCCTATGGGGGAAGATTAGTCTTGCTTAATTCTGTGCTAAGCAGCCTACCCATGTTCATGATGTCCTTTTTCGAGATTCCGAAAGGAGTTCTTAAGAACCAAGATTATTTTAGATCACGGTTCTTTTGGCAAGGCTCTACAGACAAACATAAGTATAGACTTGCCAGGTGGGACATCCTGTGTCGTCCCAAGGACCAAGGGGGTCTAGGTATCCTAGATTTAAAGCTATAAAATAAATGCTTACTAGCTAAGTGGTTGGTAAATCTACTAAATACAGACGGTATTTGGTAGTCCATGTTAAGGAATAAATATCTTCGATCGAAAACCCTTACACACGTGACAGCCAAACCTAATGATTCCCACTTACGGCGGGGCCTCATACGTATCAAAGATGAGGTGTTTGGCCAACGGCTCCTTCCTTATTAAAGACGGAGCACAACCAAGGTTACTGGGAGGATAATTGGATAGGCGACAAACCTCTAAAAGTTATATATCCGACATTATATAGCATAGTTCGTGACCTTCATGCATCTGTCGCGAAAGTGATGGCAATAAGCCCCCTAAACATCTCTTTTAGAAGGGCTTTGGTGGATAACAAACTTTTAGAGTGGCTTAACCTAGTAGCACGGATCTCAAATGTGGAATTAGTAGAAGGGGATGATTATTTCAAATGGAACTTAACCAAATCTAGGTTATTTTCTGTTCATTCAATGTATCTCCACCTTATTAATATTGACCCACCTTTTCTTCATAAGAGAATCTGGAAGATAAAAATTCCTCTAAAGATAAAGATATTTCTGTGGTTCCTACAACGGGGTGTCATCCTTACCAAAGACAACCTTGCTAGGAAAAACTAGAAAGGGAGCCATAAATGCATCTCATGTAACATGAATGAGTCCATCCAACATTTATTTCTAGACTGCCCCTTTGCAAAAATAATTTGGAGGATTATCTGGTTTGCTACTAGTTTGCACCAACCGAGATCTATCAGTCATATGTTTAGTACATGGCTTAGTGGTCACGATCAAAAGACCAGGGAACTGATCTGGGTGGGAATAGCTGCTTTATGTTGGGCTATCTGGAGATGCCGTAATGATGTTATTTTCAACAAAATGAAAACTAATTCTATGATGCAGGTTATTTTCAGGGGAGCATATTGGCTGCGCTCCTGGGCTCCGTTGCAGCGTGATGAACAAGCCAAGGACATCCTCTCGTCGATGAGCAAGAGATTAGAGATGATTGCTTTAGAGATTTCAAACAGAGGGTGGAAGCAGCTTTATCATTTGCTCTAGTGTCCTAGTCTATGTCAAGACTGTTGGCTTACTTTTCATTTGAACTATTTGTAATAATTGGCTGTGTACACCCCCGAGTGTGGAGGCTGGATGTAGAGGCCGGATGTTTATCCATTATCTAAAAATAGGCTACCTAGCTCACATCTCCAGCACAGATAGTTTTGGGAAATAACTTGCAGTTTCATCGAGTGGCACACACTCACAAATGCAATACTACTACAAGAACCTTTACAAGTCTCCCTGACCGATACAATACAAGATAAACAAAATTACCACACTGCAAACATAATTTATTTGTACAACAATCAACGTAGTCAACACTAATAAAAGATGGACGTTCGATAAATTTGTAGTAATTGCACCACTGCTGCCAATGCGTTTATATATATGCTAAACTTGGCTTTGCTTCATAGATCTGTCTTTAGCTCACACCGGGCCTGAGCCTCCACTGGCTATTGCCTTTACTTGCTTAAGCTCCTCGAGCACCTCTGCCATGGTCGGACGCTCATCGATGTCTTCCTTGAGACATCGAACCGCGAGTGCGCCAACCCTGTCAAGACACTCCATATGATCATGAGACTGAGCACCACCTTCTGACAAGATGTCTTTGTCATACAACTTCCGTCCATTGAGCTCCTCTTTGCAACACTTGACGAAGTCGAGGGGAAGGCTGTTTTCACCGTCTTTGGCTTTCTTCCTCGTGATGAGTTCCAAGAGGACCACGCCGAAGCTGTACACATCGCTTTTCTCCGTAAAACGACCAGACTTGATGTACACCGGGTCTATGTAGCTCATGTCCCCTGACACACACCACTTGGAGTACATGCTGGCAACACACACAAGCTTAGCTGACCCAAAGTCGGAGACCTTGGGCGTGAAATCATCGTCTAGGAGGATATTTCCGGACTTGATGTCCCCATGGATGTGGTTGTGGCCACCATGTGAGTGCATGTAAGAGAGAGCTTCAGCAGAACCGATAGCAATGTCCAAGCGCTTCTGCAGGGTGAGCACATATGGGTCATTGGCATCATGGAGCACATTGTAGAGGCTTCCTTTCGGGATGAATTCAAACACTAGCATGGGAACATCTGTCTCAAGGCAGCACCCAATGAGGCGGACTAGGTTTGTATGGCTGATTCGAAACTGGAAGGTGATCTCGTTTACAAATTCCTCCTGCGGTGGTGCCTCTCCTTTCACGGAGGCACATTTAACTGCGACCTGTTGGGTGCCATCATCGATGATCCCTTTGTAGACCTTGCCAAAGGCACCTTCTCCTATAATTCTTTTGTAGCCGTTTGTCATCTTCTTCAGATGCTGCTCAGTGAAGATGTTAATACCCATGCTCTTCAGTATTTCACCACCATTCTTGTCGAAAAACCTCCTTTGTTTTCGTCTTTTAACCTCCATAATAAAAAAGCATGCTACTACCAAGACAGAGAACGTTGCTGCAGACAAAGATATGTACAAATGAAATATTCATAAATTACTTACATTGTTTACACATGCAACTCTATTACACAAAATATGACAAACTAGCCAAAATTATGACAAACTGCTCGAGGACAACAAAAATTCTTATTTTGATATAGAATTTTTTGAGGGCTTACTACTTAATTTTTATGTTTCAGTAATACGCCATGCCTAACATGTTATATTATCGCAGAATTATTTTTCATTGATCCAGTCAAAACGAGATGCGTATAATAATAATTAATGTAGTTTAAGCACCCAACTTACAACAACGAATTACATCCTATGTATGACTAATGAAATGCATTTTTCAATTTACGGCAAGCTTAAATCCCATCTGACAGTATATATGTTATATTGCTCAGTACAGAAAAAAAAAGGAGAAAACAGGAGATGAGATAGATAATTTATTAATGAATTCTCACCTATTATAGCTATTGCGTATGCTGGAAATATAGGCTGGCATCCTTCATCACTTCTGCCGTTTCCTCTTAGTCCAGATTTACATTTGCACACGTAACCACCCTGTGTATCATGGCATGTGCTACCACCATAACAGTCATGCTTTTCTTCTTCGCACTCGTTGATATCTGTATTATGTACATAGCCCTTTTAATACTTAATTAGTTCAATGGGGACTTGTAAAAAATCAACAAATAATCCCAATGGAGTCGTATTTCACCACACAATTAAACTGAAAGTGACATCTGAAAATAACTAACCAGTCCACAATTAATGAAGGGAGAAAGGAATTTAAACTTTACTTGTGCATTCGCCAGGCCCCGTGATGTAGGGATTGCCCCTGTATCCATTGGTGCAGTTGCATAAGTATCCAGGCCCTTGAGTGGCGTTCACACAGTAGCTATTTGGGCTGACGCAGGCAGAAGCTGTCGATTCTGCTGACACCTCATCGGCCTGGCAAATCCCACCTTGTCTGATTGCCCAGTCGAGCACCAACGGGATAGTCCGGGATCCAACCCGACTGTCAAAGGTATCATTCCCAGCACCGATGAGGTCTATCCTGTTGAACTTGTACCTAAGATATAAGCCCATCACGGTCAGTCAGTCTGGGTAAATGGAATCTTTCTGGAAACATTTGCATGTCTTGTGAAATTTACTTCTTTAGAGATTAGAATTATTAAAGATACACAACCGTCAAGTGGCATTAGTTTTAGTTGCCATCGAATGTTTCATTTGCATCAGTAGAATCCATCAGTGTCGTTCACAGTTTGTTCTTTATTTGAGTAGTGACATAGACCTGCACCTACTACTTGAGACGTACCTATATTCGTGCCATCTTTCAAGTTTACTTGTTAATATAAAATGGTGCGCACAATTCTTTAAACTAGAATGCCCAGCTCTCTCACATAGGTTCATAGTATCAGATTATCAATTGTTTTTGAAAAAAGTTAGTTATGCTGTATATTTTACTTATTGCACAGTACTACAGAAATCAGTTTTAAGGTCACCTTCCTTTTAGTACAGAGATGGCTCTATCAACAATCATATCTAAAAATATTACAAAAAAAATCATATCTAAAAATGGTTTTTCAATGGGCCCGCCTCTATAAATCAATTGTTAGAGGCAGCTAAAAAGCCCAGCCTGCTCTAGAAATGCCCTCTATTTTTAGAGGCCTTTGGAAAAGCGCAACCACCTATGAAAATGCAAATGCAATTTCTAGAGGCGGTTAGGTTTCTAGCCATCCCTAGAAATGGAGGCATTTCTAAAGATGTTGAAAATTCATTCCATCTCTATAAATGGATTTTCTAGCGGTTGGCAAACTGCCCCATCTATAGAATATGGCATAGCACAGTTAAATTAATAACTTTTGAATTCAAGTCACATGAAGAGCAAACTCAACTTTGTAGTTGACAACCTTTTCATTTGAAATCATTTAAGGCCTAAAAATTATGTTTAAGTTTTTTAGATTTTGAAATTATTTTTTTAATTTTTCAAATAACGTCAGTTGGAGAAACTACCTAAACCAAAGTTTTCCATTTGAATTCATTTAAGGTCACAAATATTCATTAATTACAATATTTGGTAAAGTGAATACAAATGGATTTTACCAAGTACTTAGTCAGAAATGACTTTGAAGTGAAGTGATAAGGAAAAAACTTGAAAGGCCTCCCCTAGTGGGCTTCTCCAATGTTTTGTTTTTGCTATTTTTTTCCCTATTTGCAAATTCTGTAAAATGCTTTCTTCATTGCAAGATTTCGGCACACCAATAGAAATTGAACTTTAGGCGGTAGGCTAGATTTCGGCCTGCCTCTAGAAGTCGATTTCTAGGTGATGTTGGATAGCCGAATGTCCATGCACTAGTAGAGGCAGATGGGACATTCCGCCCCTGAAACTGATTTTATGAGTCACCTCTAAAAAAAGCTTTTAGTAGTAGTGACAACATGCCTGAAACTATTGGCGGCCCTACGTAATGTATGCTAAATTATGTAGTGTTCTTATTGATGAAGCACTTTTAATTTTGTAACAATACTGTCATGTTTTTTACAATTAGTTCAATGTTTAGCTTTGCAGTTTTATATAAACTAGCAAAGGTGCCTGTGCATTGCAATGAAACCCAATACATGTTAAAATTGGACTCCATATCATTGCTAAACGTGAGCTGTTTTAACTTTTATGAGCACGGTTCATAAGCTTTGGTCGCATAAACGGCCCAAAATGTGTTGGAATCAGACTTTGTATCGCGCTAGACATGAATTGTTAGAACTCCTATGTGCACGGGTTATATAAGTCCGGATAGAGGAAACTATCTGTTGCCCTGGTAGTTAGGGGGGGACAGACCAAAAAAATGAGTGGAGAGAGAAATTTTGCCTCTTCAATATATGGTATATAGATAGATCTAGATATTCATTCAAGTAGTCAACTCTGTTATTATGTACGTATACATCATGCAGCATTATTTTATTTTCTAAAAAAAAAGATATAGCATATGTGGCTAGCGTCAGCGACCGCTGAGTGCTGACCTAGCTTTTTTGGGATACCAGGTAAAAAAGCTGCGGAAAACACAATGTAAAACTTGGATACTACTCACAAATCAGAGTAGACAGACAAGCATGTAAAGTTGCCGGACATACCAGTCTTTGTGGCCCACGAAGGCGTGGAAACAGGGGGCGCGGTTCCACCAAGTATAGTTGGTGGCGCTGCCATTATCGCCGTAGTTCCAGTCCACCGAGATCGTGCTAAGATTGCTCAAGATGTTAGTCTGGCAGCAGCCGACGCCGGAGCATGCGTCCCCTTCGTGAGGCAGATCTGCCGTGTCCAAGCTGCTGCAGGAGGTGACACAGCCGGCCAAATAGCTGAGATCCTGCTTGCCCTCCAGGAGTGCCAGCTTGTTGCACCCGATGGCCGTGAACACGTTCTCCTTTGCCGAGATCCGGAACGGCGAGTTGGTGAGATCCACAAAGTACCCTCCTCCCTTGGTGGTGTTGAGTGAGGTGTAGCAGAGGGACGAAACGATGGTGAAGATGGTCATAGAGCCATTCACCAACGAGATGTTGGTGACCTCCATGTTGGGCATGAGTGCTGTCGGAGGGTCAGAGCTTTGGTCACAAGTGATGGTGAAGTTGTCTGGGCCAGGCCAAGCGCAGTCGTCGGAGATGCCGAACGGGTAGGGAATCTCGATGCCGCCGCACATCCTAGGGCAGCCCGGTGCCGGCCTTGGAGATGGCATCGGTGAATCGTTGGAGGCGGGTGCTACTAGATGGAAATTCACTAGTAATAAGCCCATACACCACAGCACTTGAGCCATGATGGCTACTATAAGTGTTTCACGCTAAGCGCAATGCAGTAGCAACTACCTTGGTGTGCTACCTCTCTGATCCCATCGAACGCAGTCATGGTTATATATATAGGCGCTAGCTGGATAGTTTGGGACCGTACGTGGGGTTATGTAAGGGAGGTTAGGTGGAACAAGACGCTCTGGCAAACTGAGTTTATCACTTGATCAGGGTTGCGACGACTCTGAGTGCCAAACTTATTAGCATTGGTACTTTCTTTAAACTCTTTAATTGTTCGGTGGTAAACAATGTGCTGGTCGTGGTCGGCTGTGCGTGTACATATGGTGACTTCATTAAGGGGCCGTTTGGATCCTTTTATTTGGAGGAATTGAAATCTACTTAATAAACTAGACTATTTATGTTGGAATTTGATATTTTACTACTTTCCATACTGCAGGTATAAGTCTATGTCAAATTTATAGGGTGAGAGATAGAAATTGATTTTATAGATGACCATGCTAGACTAGTACAAAAACAATTTCTCTTGGCGCTAGAGATTTATTTCTAGTGGCGGTTTTAATTAACAGACATCAGTAAAAATCAAAGGTGGGACCAAATAAAGAACTGCCACTAAAAATGGATTTCTAGTGGCTGTTTTTCTTAAGGAACCACCACTAAAAATAGCACCTATTTCTAGTGGCGGTTTTTAGAAATTTCTAGTGGCGGTTTCTTAGAAATGGGTGCTATTTCTAGTGGCAGTTCTTTAAAAAAACAGCCATTGGAAATCCATGTCTAGTGGCGGTTTTCTCAAAAAGCAGCCACTAGAAATGCACAAAAATTTTAAAATTTGAAGTTTTCAAATAATTTCAAATAGAAAAACACTTTATATGAAAATTATAGATCTTGAAAAGTTATAAAACTTTATAGTTGAAAACTTTTTTATTTGAAAATATCTAGTTGAGAATAATTACCTCTAAAGTTTGACATTTGAAATTTATAATTTTTTAAAAAGATTTCAGATGGAGAAACACTCTGAATGAAAGTTGTAGATCTCAAAAAGTTATGAAACTTTGTAGTTCACCACTTTTTCATTTGAATTCATTTAAAGATCCAAACAATCAATTTACACTCAGTTTAGTATAATATGTGGGGAACCAAAATATAATTTAGATACAAGCCATTGTGTGGTGCAGTGGTAGGAGAGGATCATGTGAGGAGGAGGTCGTTGGTTCAAGGCCGGCAACAGCGTGGCGTGTGAATTTTGTACTGGGATTAAATTCTTTTTTTTGCTATTTTTAAAACATGATTTACATTTTCTAGACAAACATTTATCTTGGCAGTTTTCTTAACAAAGCTATACGTACAAAAATTGATTTGTACTTGGTGGTTCTCTTAAGAAAACCGTCGGTACAAATCGATTTATACTGGGTGGTTGTTTTAGCGCCACTGCCTGTGAAAAAATTGATTTTCACCGGCCTCTTCCATTGGCGGGTTCAAAAAAGCGCCCGGTAAAAACAATTCTACGACCGACACTATAAAATTTTTTTTTGTACTAGTGCTATATTTCTACTTTGCAACTTATAACATGTTATTCAACTCGCTCCCCACATAAGTATATCTCCCATATAACCAATAATAATATACAAATATAATCCATATACAACTATATTAGCTTAATTAATATATGTATAAATTATAATTAATAAAATAAATTTAATTCCAAGGATCCAAACAGAGCCTAACTTGAGTTAAGAAACTGGGAGCTCTGAAGGATTATGCAACGCGCTTGGTGGAAGTACAATCAAGCTAAAACTTCGTGGCATAAAGGGTTGCAAGAGAGGTTGGTCAACATACTAATGTGCTATATATTTTTTTCAGAATAATCAGATGAAAGAGATGTTTTGGCCATTATACAGACAATGTTGCGGGGAGTTATACATTTATATATCCAACAAAAAATCCATGCAAGAAATGACTTTATCTTTTTCCTATAGAAAATGGAATAGTCCCGGCTTTGGACTTCTTCAAGGAGAGGCATCAGTCCACGATTATTACATCCACAGCCAAAATTCAAATAAAAAACTGCGTTCAACATTAAGCGAAACCTTGAAGACCATCTGTGTGCACGGATCTTGACTATACACAAGTTCTTATGCTTTAACTAACCATTCTTTAAATTAATATGCTACAGCATAGCCCAAAACCTGCGAACATAAGGTTTATAATTGTGATTCAGTTGTGATGAGTGATTGATTCAACTACTAGCATCTTGGGTGGGGTGCTACTGATGGTGGTAAAAGGCACAAGTTCCACATGTGTCTTGCCTTGTGTTGTGTAGGTGTCGAGCATGGAGGTGGTGGCCGATGGCGAGGCGAAGGTCAAGTGATCGCGGGCCGCGCCGAATGGACCAAGAGCGGTGAAAGGGCGGACACATCGAGACTTGGACTGAGGGAATCGGAATTACCGGGCGGGATCGCGTTGCTGGCACTTAGCTTCGACAAGTACAAGGGCGTGGGCGGTTTGTTGGTTTGGGCCTCAAAACCGATGGTGGCGGGTTTCAGTGGTTTGGGCCTCAAAACCCTTGCGGAGGTCCCGAGGCAGACAGACGACATGTGGTGGCATCGGGGAGGTCACGTCGTGGCGAAGCTACTGGTGAGAAGGCTCCTCGCTTGTATATTTAATACATCCGAGAATGCTCGTCTATCGTTACTTGTTATAGAGTTTAACAGATTTAAATAATGTAATCACTAAAAAGAAGACATGAATGTTTTGTGATATTTATTAACAAACCTTTAGATGATCAGCAAACTCCTTCAATGGATTATAGATGAAAAGGACTCCTCGCTTGTATATTTCTCAAATAATACACGTCCAGGTTAAATCACATATAGTTAAAAGAACTAGTTAAATAAATATGCCTCTCAATAATAACTAAAGCAAGACTAATTAATGAAACTCTAATTAAAGAATCATCAATACTTAATTAAATAAAATATAACTAAATAATTAAAGCATCAATTTATTAGATAAAACCCTAAAAACTAAAGGAAGACTAATTAATGAAACCCTAATTAAAGCCTCACCACTACTTAATTTAACAAAACATAACTAAATAATCCCTAAAAACTAATTTTAAGCATCAATAAGACAAATAAACTTGTAATTAAATAAGAGCAAACATTACTAAATGAACTTAACATAATAATTTTAAGCAACAATTTATTAGATGAAACCCTAAAAACTAAAGCAAGACTAAATAATGAAACCCTAATTAAAGCCTCACCACTACTTAATTTAACGAAACATAACTACATAATTAAACAAACACTAATTTCAAGCATCAATATGACACATAAACTAATAATTAAATAAGAGTAACTAATAATTAATGAAACCCTAATTATAGAATCACCACTAAAAACATCACTACTAGCTAATTAAAGTATACATAACTAAATAATTAAATAAGAGTAACTAATAAAACTCTAAAGGTTAAACTCTAGATAAAAAAGTGAAACCCTAGATAAATAGTGACTAGAATTATTGAAAAAAATAAAAACCTAGCTACTCTTCTCTCTCACTTGAGGTGAAATCCTAGATCTCAAAAGAAGGTGGGATTAAGCAAGAATGGTGAAAATGAGGCAAGAAACACATAAACTAACCTTTTTTAGTAACCTCCTCTGAAGAAATCAAGAGCAAAACCTCCCCCTTGTATTTGGTGAAATCTGGACCTCCAAAGCTCCTCCCATGGAAGAAATGTCGGGACTCAGTTCTGTTGGAGCTGGTGGAGAGGAAGAAGGGAGGTATATATATGAACGTTGTAGCATTTTCAATCACGATGGATAAATTATTAAACCTGTCCTTGTTCATGCTTGCTCCCAAGTGTAGAAAAGCTTTCTCACCCAGACCTAACACAGACATATATTATGGCGGAGGACATCTCAAGTCTTTGTGATGGTATATATGTACAAAATCAGAATCGCATAAATTTATATTGCACAAGATTAGGGACGTCTCACCTGCCCTGAGAATTATTTGCTACTTTTACAGAGCACTAATTAGTAGTACTAGTGATGTCATGAATTTTGAACCACAGCAGGGATCATTAATTTAGAGGTGGCTGGGAAGCTTCTATAGAGGCCACCCGTCTCTGACATAGGAGGCCCAGGAAGCCCTTGTCCAGCTCAAGAAGTTCCTGACCACGCCACGGTCTCACCTCCCCCATGGACGGTGAGACCTTTGCTTTTGTACACCGCCGCCACCATGCACACTATCAGTGTAGCTCTGGTGGTAGAGCGAGAAGAAGAGGGCCATACCCTCAAGGTCCAGCAGCCGGTGTTCTTCATCAGCGACAGCGAGGTCTTCTCAGACTCGAAGGTCCATTATCCGAGGATCCAGAAGTTCCTCTATGCCATGCTGATCGCCAAGCGCAAGCTACGGCACTACTTCGACAGCCATCCGGTGGTGGTGGTGTCCTCCAGCAGTCTGGGAGATGTCATCACCAATCGGGAATCCACCGGCCGCATCGCCATGTGGGGGCTTGAGCTTATTGATGGTCCTTAACACCTCATTTTATAAAGTCAACCATGCCTAATTTGGTCATATAAATGACATAAACCATAGTCATAGGGCTTATTTCTAACCATTTCCACAAGTTGTGATGACTATGTGAATGTAAGAAAAAGATGGCTATATACATGATAAAAATATTTCATCAAAGGACCATTTTGACTGCACCATGTCGTAGAACTCATCGAGATACATGAAACAGAGTTTTGGTTCACGCAATTCAGAGTCCAGATCAGAAAGTTATGCATTCTGAAAGATTGCAAAGCAAATCGGGTCAACCATGACGTTGGGCGACGTGGCACCACATCGGGCAACGTGACAACTTCTCCAAAGGCCACCAAACTTGTCCCAAGGCCTCTCCACTCACTAGGAAGGCCATGGGAGGTGCCCTTGACCCTGGCAGACCCCAGGCCATGTCGGCCAACCCCACACACGGTCGGCCAATGGCCCCACCGCCTCTTCCACGTCACTGATCCACAGGAGAGC
Source organism: Chrysopogon serrulatus (assembly GCA_015844335.1). Classification (NCBI taxonomy): domain Eukaryota; kingdom Viridiplantae; phylum Streptophyta; class Magnoliopsida; order Poales; family Poaceae; genus Chrysopogon; species Chrysopogon serrulatus. The sequence continues at coordinate 28,420 of JADLZL010006205.1, read as the reverse complement.
CTCCACCACACTTCTCCACCTTTGATCCAACATCAGGTGCATCAACGGAGGATCCATCGACTCTTGAGCTCCAAATTGCCATCCAACTGACTTCTGGACTGCCAACCGCCATGGAACCAATTCACAACCGCCTCTAAGGGCCATCTGTCGCCATTGGATGGTGAGGCGGTGGGATGGACGGTCGGCTGACTATCTCCCTAGGTCGGCCCAACCGACCCCCATCGGCTACAATACCCCCATGCCCCTAGAGGCTATAAATAGTGGTGTTCGGTGCCATTTGTAATCATTCACTACAATCTCATTCATATCTAGTAGAATAGTCACAAGGCGAAGCTCTGTAGTTCTACCACTTAGAAGTAGAAGATATGGAGAGAGTGAGGATAAGCTTGGGGAGAAGCTCTTCTCTAAGTGACGTATGCCTTCTTCTGTGGTAACTTTGTTCCTTTGCATTATTAAGTACTACTTTATATTATTGTTGTTTACTAGTTCCACCGCATGATTAGCGTGCTCTGATCTCGTTCCATCATATATAGGATTAGAGTTGTAAGTTTACAGATTAAGCGTGGTGCTTAGGCTATATCTTACATGTGTTTATGGCTAGGCCTCCGGATAGATTGTTGCAGGTGGCGGTATTGATAGCCCTGTCCACCCTATGTATTCCACCACGTTGGGCCTAGTTATTAAAATGTAGGGCTCATGGTGCTTTGTGCCTGATCAACCATTAGAGTGAGTTCAGGGCAGGTACACCCCGAAGTAAACAACCATAGTAAAGTTCTGCTTAGTTTTGCCTTAGTTCATAAAAGCCACAGATATCCTCTCTGCCTGTTCACACCTACCCTTGTTCTATCTTTGGATACACTTAGTTTTTACTCTAGTCCACTATGTATTCCTCGTGGAAATTTGATACCCTAGAATACTACTGGGTGAAAGCTACATTAACATCCGCGCGCTTGTGGATTTATCTGTTTGCCATATCTAGTGTCAACAAGCTTTCAAGGCCGCTGTTGGGGGAACAAGATAGTTGTTCTAATTTAGAACTGAGTCATCCAAGTTTCTTTTTATGCTTGATCAACCATTAGGGTGAGTTCGGGGAAGGTACACCCCGAAGTTAACAATCATAGTAAAGTCCTGCTTAGTTTTGCCTTAGTTCAAAAAAGCCACAGATATTCTCTCTGCTTGTTCACACCTACCCTTGTTCTATCTTTGGATACACTTAGTTCTTACTCTAGTCCACTTTGCATTCCTCGTGAAAATTTGATACCCTAGAATGCTACCGGGTGAAGCTACATTGACATCATGTGCTTGCGGATTTATCTGTTTGCCATATCTAGTGTCAACAAGCTTTCTGGCGCTGTTGCTGGGGAACAATAGCTGTTCTAATTTAGAACCGAGTCATCCAAGTTTTTTTAATGCCTGATCAACCATTAGGGTGAGTTCGGGGCAGGTACGCCATAAAGAAAACAACCATAGTAAAGTTCTGCTTAGTTTTGCCTTAGTTTATAAAAGCCACAGATATCCTCTCTGCCTGTTCACACCTACCCTTGTTCTATCTTTGGATACACTTAGCTCTTACTCTAGCCTACTTTGCATTCCTCGTGGAAATTTGATACCCTAGAATACTACCGGGTGAAAGCTACATTGACATCCATGGACTTGTGGATTTATCTGTTTGCCATATCTAGTATCAACAAGCTTTCTGGCGCTGTTAACGGGGAACAGTAGCTATTCTAATTTAGAATCAAGTCATCCAAGTTTCTTTTATCTTTCATCTTTCATACCTTATCCTTTATCTTTCACACCATGTGTCCCATTCCTATCATTCAATTTGCTGCTGCAAAGGGTGCTAGATTGGAGCCACCACCAATTTCAAAGCCTATCATCACCAATAGTTATGAAATTCACACTTCTTTCATAACTAAAGTTCAGGAACTATCTTTTGCTGAGAAAAAAGATGAAAACCCATGTGCCCATCTATGAGAGTTCGAGCAAGTGTGTTCATGCTATCATATTTTGGGCATCTCACATGAAACCCTTAAGTTGAAGCTATTCCCATTCTCTTTAATGGGACTAGCCAAACTGTGGTATGCTCGAACAGTAGAGAGTGTAAAAGGAGAGTGGGAAGTTCTTCAAGCCAAGTTTTGCTTAACTTTCTTCAAGCCAAGCAAAAAAAGGAGGAATCCTTAGGTGCTCCATGGGCCTGCTTGATAGATCTTTCTTCCATTGGCCCTGATCTCGCTATACCTGATCCTATGCTTTTGCAACACTTCTATCTAGGTCTTAGTGAGAAATCTACAAAATTCCTTGACATCGCCTTTGGAGGAGCCTTCTTACATCTTTCTTCTAGTGAAGGGAGAGCCAGCCTTGATAAAAATCCTTGAAAACTCCCCTTACATTGATGTCCATGATGACTCTCCTGAAGAAAAGGACACTCCAATTCCCGTGCAAGAAGTTTCAATAGCTAAATCCTTGCTAATTCCATCTAAATATTTGGCAATAGACCCAATTCCTGAACCATTCCTAGGAACACCAAACGAAGAAGAAATTCATCCTCTGCATTTTCCTATAGAATTTGGGGAGGATCTCCCTTCTGATGTTGAAAACACCTCCAATCATCCAATCCAACAGAGATCTTTAGCATCATTGACCCTAAACCATCATCATCTCTATTCATCTCATGATTTGGTTGTCCAAGAGCCCCTCAAATCAATATCATCTTGCACCTCAAACTTTGATCCCCGTATGACCCTTCCTATTTCATTATTGATAATTCAAACCAAGGAGGGAATCCAAACCTTTTGGTTGACATCGAATGGAAGCACAAATCATATGAAGCAATGATCCCCATCCTAATAGAGGATAACGATGAGAATCCACTAGTAGAATGTCATAGACAAGAGATGATGGATGAATATGTTGGGTCTATAGACATTCTCGAAGGATCAACTTTGGAGTCCAAGAAGGAGGATCAGGTGGATGAACATCAACGCTACATTCTAGAAGAGCCACAAGATCCGCACGTCTGTGAGAAACCTCCAGGGTCAATCTTTTCTTCTATTGCTTGCACTTACGAGAGTTGCGACCATCCTATTCTCATCTTTCATCAAAGCTTCAAAAGGATGGTTATGGATGCTTTTGTTTATCATAAGTGTTCCAAAGCTCATATTTTCTTTGGTGCAAATTCTTGTAGTTCAACCGCAACGGTCGAGCTTATGACTTAAAACAAAGTACTGCTAAGAGAGATAACCCATTTACTTGTTGTTTTTAGTTTAATAAAGTTTGTTTAGTTTCTTTCATCTCATCATAAGAATAAAGTAGTAGTTGTTGTAATAAATAAAAATAATTTACCTTTTAAAAATATTATGTTTTTCCTTCAAAAAAATAAAGCATACCCACTGAAGATTGAGCTTGAGAGTGTTACATCGGCCGATGTGCTCACACATCGATCAGGTTTGTAGTATCACCCTGCACTAGTCTTTCTTACTGATATAAAATTCATGAATCAAGACTTTTGTGCAAGCATTAGGAGTTACATTAAAGAGGAAGGAATTCAAGTCAATGACAAGAAAATAGATGAAAATAATGTGGAAAGGTGTAAGAAGACAAGTGGACGTGGCACCACTAGGTCGGCCGACCCCACCACTAGGTCGACCGACACCCCACTGGCCCCTGCCACATCACTGATCCATAGGAGAGCGTCATCCATGCCTCTCCACCCCTGATCCATGGTAGTTTGCACCTATCGACAAGATGCAAATGTGCAGCTCAACAATGAGGCTAATCGGGCATGAAAAATCTTGTAAGCAAATGTGACGGTCCATTTAGTCATCATCATGAGCCATCATACTTTAAGGCAAAAATGGTAGCACCTAAGGTATGTGGTTAATGTTTAAATAATTACCTTTGACGCAACAAATCATGAAAAAGAAATTGACGTGATTCACTTATTTAGTTTTGCTAACACAATGGTGAAGCTTAGCTTTTCAAGCATGTCTTCTTTCTGTTCATATTCCAACTCTTCTAAATTCATGTTAACTTGAGCAATAGAAGTGTTCACAAAAAGCTGTTACCATGTTTTGCCACTTGTGGGAGTCGGCCGACCTAGCCCCAAGTTTTTTAGCTCCAATTCTTGTGCACATGTTCTTCTATCTTGTCATATCTTAATCCAACATAGGAAAAGTGTAAATTGAGATGTGAAAATGGAATGATCATGTTTTGTCTTACATTCTCACATCTAAAAATGCTTAAACATGAACCTCTTCTCATGCAACCTTTGGTCATGCTAAATTTTTGCTAAATTTTGTAACCATGTGAAGTAGTGACACTTCAACGATATGATATAGATACCCATTTGTGCCTTTTTGAAGAGAGACATGGAGCTATAAAAAAAGTTGGGCACATGAAGGTCTAAGTAAAAAAATATGAGCACATGAAGGTCCAAGTATATTAAAAGTATAGTGTAAATAAAAAATAATAGCGCCATGATCTCTAGTATTATCTTGTGGGGGGTCTATCATTCCATCATATATCTTTTCTTTCAATGATTAGCATGAGAAGTGTCGTAACCTTCACTGGTTGTTTAATTTAACTTACATGACATGGGTATGTTTCTCCTTCACCTTGATCACCCCTTTAGCATGATAATTGTTTAGGCCTTTTTGTTTCATTTCAAATCATGTTATATGCCTCTATTTGCATTTCAATGAGAGATATACAGTCTGGTTCACTAGTATATTTGTACTAGGAACCCTATTGCTTTAAATTTTTGGGTCTTTGAACAAGCGCAGATGCTGAAGGAACAGGTGTGGGGGTTGGGCAACCCAACCCCCAACTTCAGTAACTTCTCCTCTCATGAAGAACATCGAGGCTACACACGGGAACACTTTACATATCAACATCAACTCCCTAGACTTCATCTTAATATGAGACGTTGGTTTGTATCTCACTACCCCTCTTCTACATTTACCTCCTTGAAAATGAATGAATAAAAAGCCAGTTCATCCATGTTATTAAAATTTGATGAACTCTAAAACATGACCCCAAGATTTGATAATGACTTTTCTTATGAGATTGGCTTGATAATCTTTATTCCTTGTCTTTCACTTAATGCTTGTGGGAACCTTAGTCAATTGGGATTACATTACCTAAGTTGCTATTAAGTGTGATATAGTGATGACAAGACTAGTCCTTCTTTCTAATCAAGTATTTTGGAGATTTTTGTTTGAACAAAATTTAAAACCATGGCTTCATAACTCCTGTATGGTATAAATGTCCTATTAGAGCCATAGGCAATCTCTTGACAAACCCACACTTTCTTACTACTTAGATTTTGTTTTGAGTTTTGTCAAATCGTGTGACCCTAGTGAGTGATGCACCATGCTTATATGACCAAGATCTCATACACTCCACCATATATGCTCTACTCTTACACTAAGAGCAAGCAAAAAACATGTCTTCCTCACTCATGCTATGTTCTTACACTGAGAGCTAGCACACACATTCCTTTCCACCTCTCCACAAACATGCCTTATCATCTTTCCACAAAATAAAGACTCCATGCATTCAAGATCTCTCTCCATTCTCCATATAAGTCTAAAAAAAGAGATATGGGCTATATGTCTAAAAAAGAGAGAGAGTTGGAAAAGATAAAAAAGGTAGAGAGAGAAATGAGTGAAAAAGTGTCGAGGAAAAAAAGGTGAGCATCAAAGATAGCCCATGATCTCAATCATCTAGATTTGGAGAGAGAATCATTAAGGAGTCAACTTTCCACTCATATTCATGCATTTGCACTCTTGATCATGTTTGTATATTGTTTTACTCTTTGGATCCATGCTTTGACTTTACAATATAAACATTCTAAGTATGCTTTTCAATTTCTCCGACCTAAAATTCCACATAAGATATAGTTGTAGGACCTTAAGGCAAAATAAGATCTTGGTAAGGATACATACATAAATATCACTAAGTGAGTTGAGAGAACCATATGAGGAGTAACATGAGCTATGTTTTGTTTTGAAAAATTTTATCGAAAACTCCAATTTTACTTGAGAAGAAGTGATCTATGTCTTGAAGTCAGAGCTATACCATTTCTCAACCTTCCAAGGTGATGTTCTAGACACTTCAAAACCCACAGGTATGAGTGTTCATATAAATTAAATGCACACTAGAAATAAGATTATCCATAGCAGCACCTGGATATAATACCATTTTAGCTCTTCACCAAGATTAACCCGGTTTTAAATATCGAACCCAAAGGAACAGTAGATGATGATGACTAAGTATATAAACTTAACTCAAAGCACAATCAAACTAGAAAATAGCAAGAACAAGGAGAACCCTAAGGATTATCTAGTTCTAATCTCTATAAGCATTTATTTTATATCATATGATCATGAGCGATAACTTAATAAGATAGGAGTAGAAATCAGAGTTCTCTCCTACCAAGCATCTTTTAATTTTTTGTTAAATTTTCTTCGCATTTCAAGAACCTTTTTTTATTTTTTTCTTTTTATTCTTTGTCGACCGCTGTACTAAGAGGCACTCGGCAAAGGCCCGCAAAAAAAAAAAAAAATTCTCAGATACAGTTTTTTTTAAAACAAATACGCACCTTTGCCGAGTGGCAAAGATGTTATCCGAAAAAAGAAAAATTCTTTGCTGAGTGCCAACCCTAGGGCATTCGGCAGAGAAATTTTTTAAAAAATAATAAATAGCAAACAATAAAAATTATCAAAATTTGACAAGTCGTATTATCTATTACCTTTTTTTGATATCAAAATCGACTGCGACACTCGCTTCAACTCTGAATCTTTCCGGTTCCTTTAGAAGTATATGAAACTTATTCGGAGATTGTTTGATTTACACGCAATGGACATGACAACTGGCATGAAACATTCTCAAATTTTTATCACTGCCTCGACATATGAAATGATGACACCGTGATAAGTTTCATGATTTTTGGACTTCATTTTCTTTTTATAGAATTTAAAAACAATTCGTCCGCAAGTTGTTCGTCAGGTTTCGTGATCAAGATGCTCGAAATTTTGGGTCTCTTTCTGAATACTCCCCACAATACCCTAAATAACATGAATATTATTTTTTGTATCACAGCATTCAATTATTCAAGTACCTGCAGTTTTAAACTTGTATTTTTCAAAAAAAATCAATAAAATGCAATAAACTAAAGAAATATGGCAAAATATCCGAGAATTGTGTTAAATTTGAACATCTGGTATAATTTAATGTACAAAGGCTACAGAAAAAATTTGGTCGCAAAAATCGAAAAAAATATATTTTGCCGAGTGCTAGGGCTAGGCACTCGGCAACCGACCTCTTTGCGAGTGCTAGGGCTAGGCACTCGACAAATCGCGTCTTTGCCGAGTGCCTAAAGTATGGCACTTTCGGTAAAGCCTGACGGCAGGTGGGAGCCATCACCTGGTGCCCTTTTTAGCCGAGAGCCAGCCTTTGCCGAGAGCCGGATACTCGGCAAACAGCAGGTTTGCCGAGTGTCCGCCTTTGCCGAGCGCCCTGCCCTCGGCAAATCTCTCTTCGCCGAGTGCTATTCTTTTCCGAGCGCAGCACTTGGCAAAGAGGGGTTTTGCTGAGTGCCCGATAAATAGCACTCGGCAAAGCGGTGGGCACTCGGCAAAAGGCCCTGTTTCCGGTAGTGAAATATATGAGACTCAAGCTACGCCGTTCACTAATTCATTCATCATCGCTTCTACGAATCTGCTTGTGACACCAGGACGTGCAAGCTAGACCGAACAAGACTTGATAGACAATGAATCAAACTAAGCAGAACAGCTTGACTCGTAGCTACCCAACACAAAACACTACTGCTATCCAGATAATCAGGCGTAGTAGACATGCTCGCCGTACCGTACGCCATTCCCCAAGTGCACGCCGCCACGGCACCACCAGATGCCCTACGCTCACAATTGCGCTCCCAGTGTAGGCAGCGCCAGGAGATGCAACTGGCACCACAGCTGGTAACCAGGATGCCCAGCGCCTACTACTGGTCCGGTCACGCCATGGATTTGCATCGCAGCACCTACGTCCATCTGTGGCCAATACACGCCGGCCGGTACCGCTGCTGCTATGATAACTCATATCCAGCTGGCTGTGGGGGAACCATGCCGGGCTGACCTGCTGGTGTGCCAAACCTGCGTGGTACTGGATCTCAGGGTTTGCTGCAACAGCTTCATATGACATGCCTCCTATGACTTGCGTGCAGTGCAGATCCATTTGACCGACCCCGTAGATGCTCTCAGTCAGCTCGCTGCCACTTCTGCTTGTAATTGAAGTACCCACAACTGAGACGTTTCCATGTTGGATGTCAGTACACCCTCGGCGGCATCCCATGTCCAAACTGGTGCGCTGCTGCCATTCAGTGTGTTGTTCTCAGGGACAGAGACGGGTCCAGGCAATACATGAGCGGTAGGCAGAGCTGATGACCCCCTGTGTGATACCACACATGTCTGCAGCGTAGCTGAACCACACGTTTCCTTGGCCGTCTACATGGTATTGCCTTTGACTGTGACTCACACGATGTTCCCCCCAAGTGTAGGCAGGTAGTGACACTGTTTGAGTTGGCTTCCTGTTCAGTAAGATCTGGTGGAGTCGAGTTGCTTCTCCACTTGCTCCAACTGGTCAGATAACTCCTGCATGATTTTTAACACTAGAGAGTTGGCTTCCTGTTCAGTAAGATCTGGTGCTAATGTAGCTGAACCATTTGTACTTCCTCGGTCAGAAGCAGCACTGCTCCTCACTAGATGCTTGCTAATTCTCTCATTCTCCAGGTTCTCAGATTCAGATTTTGTAGCAGTGGAAGTATGCAGGGTTTCTTTGTCATGACTTAGTTTGCAATATGGACGTCGATGAATTATCAGATGATGTTGTGTGCTTTCTGCCTGTAGCATTTGCCTTGGATTCTGCAGGTGCAGCTCTTTGTATTCAGGCTTATGGGCATGCCTCTCCATTTCACTTGGTTTTGCTGGCCCTGCATCCTGCAAATTAATGCTTTGATTCCCAGATGGCTGCATGGGAGCAGGTATTTGCCATGAAGTTCATCCCAGAGGGCATGAGCAAGTTGTTTGCCTTTCACATTTCTCAGGCCCAAAATACAAATTTTATCTCTCTGGATGATCTTTTATGCAGGATTAATCATTTATTGCACCTAGCATTTATTATGGAAATTGTGATTTACTATTTTTTATTTAATGAAATAAGGTCTGACGTAAGGTCATATTTGCTAGTCAATACTAAAATACAAAAGCTACTCGGACACATCACCAGCCCCCAGGCCCTAGCAAACCGCTATTTAATATTTAATCAGTAAGGACAATAAGGTGTGCCAGCGACGTCATCAATTTGGAACGTTGTAGCATTTTCAATCACGATGGATAAATTATTAAACCTGTCCTTGTTCATGCTTGCTCCCAAGTGTAGAAAAGCTTTCTCACCCAGACCTAACAGACATATATTATGGCGGAGGACATCTCAAGTCTTTGTGATGGTATATATGTACAAAATCAGAATCGCATAAATTTATATTGCACAAGATTAGGGACGTCTCACCTGCCCTGAAAATCATTTGCTACTTTTACAGAGCACTAATTAGTAGTACTAGTGATGTCAAGAATTTTGAACCACAGCAGGGATCATTAATTTAGAGGTGGCTGGGAAGCTTCTATAGAGGCCACCCGTCTCTGACATAGGAGGCCCAGGAAGCCCTTGTCCGGCTCAAGAAGTTCCTGACCACGCCGCGTTCTCACCTCCCCCATGGACGGTGAGACCTTGCTTTTGTACACCGCCGCCACCATGCACACTATCAGTGTAGCTCTGGTGGTAGAGCGAGAAGAAGAGGGCCATACCCTCAAGGTCCAGCAGCCGGTGTTCTTCATCAGCCACAGCGAGGTCTTCTTAGACTCGAGGGTCCGTTATCCGAGGATCCAGAAGTTCCTCTATGCCATGCTGATCGCCAAGCGCAAGCTCCGGCACTACTTCGACAGCCATCCAGTGGTGGTGGTGTCCTCCAGCAGTCTGGGAGATGTCATCACCAATCGGGAATCCATCGGCCGCATCGCCATGTGGGGGCTTGAGCTTGTTGATGGTCCTTAACGCCTCATTTTGTAATGTCAACATGCCTAATTTAGTCATATAAATGACATAAGCCATAGTCATAGGGCTTATTTCTAACCATTTCCACAGGTTGTGATGACTATGTGAGTGTAAGAAAAAGATGGCTATATACATGATAAAAATATTTCATCAAAGGACCATTTTGACTGCACCATGTCGTAGAACTCATCGAGATACATGATACAGAGTTTTGGTTCACCCAATTCAGAGTCCAGATCAAAAAGTTATGCATTCCGGAAGATTGCAAAGCAAATCGGGTCAACCATGACGTTGGGCGACGTGGCACCACATCGGGCAACGTGACAACTTCTCCAAAGGCCACCAAACTTGTCCCAAGGCCTCTCCACTCACTAGGAAGGCCATGGGAGGTGCCCTTGACCCTGGCGGACCCCAGGCCATGTCGGCCAACCCCACACATGGTCGGCCAATGGCCCCACCGCCTCTTCCACGTCACTGATCCACATGAGAGCCTCCACCACACTTCTCCACCTTTGATCCAACATCAGGTGCATCAACGGAGGATGATGAGTGCACCAGGATCAATGGAGCCACCTGTCATCGACTCTTGAGCTCCAAATTGCCATCCAACCGACTTCTGGACTGCCAACCGCCATGGAACCAATTCACAACCGCCTCTAAGGGCCATCTGTCGCCATTGGATGGTGAGGCGGTGGGATGGATGGTCGGCTGACTGTTTCCCTAGGTCGGCCAAACCGGCCCCCTTCGGCTACAAGTACCCCCATGCTCCTAGAGGCTATAAATAGTGGTGTTCAGTGCCATTTGTAATCATTCACTACAATCTCATTCATATCTAGTAGAATAGTCACAAGGCGAAGCTCTGTAGTTCTACTACTTAGAAGTAGAAGATATGGAGAGAGTGAGGATAAGCTTGGGGAGAAGCTCTTCTCTAAGTGACGTATACCTTCTTCTGTGGTAACTTTGTTCCTTTGCACTATTAAGTACTACTTTATATTATTGTTGTTTACTAGTTCCACCGCATGATTAGAGTGCTCTGATCTCGTTCCATCATATATAGGATTAGAGTTGTAAGTTTATAGATTAAGTGTCGTGCTTAGGCTATATCTTACCTGTGTTTATGGCTAGGCCTCCGGATAGATTGTTGCAGGTGGCAGGTATTGATAGCCCTGTCCACCCTATGTATTCCACCATGTTGGGCCTAGTTACTAAAATGTAGTGCTCATGGTGCTTTGTGCCTGATCAACCATTAGGGTGAGTTCAGGGCAGGTACACCCAAGTAAACAACCATAGAAAAGTTCTGCTTAGTTTTGCCTTAGTTCATAAAGGAAAGGTGTAAGAAGACAAGTGGACGCGGCATTCACTCAGGGTCGGCCGACCCACCAGGTCGACCGACACCTAACGGCCCCCTGCCATCACTGATCCATAGGAGAGGTCAATCCATGCCTCCACCCTGATCCATGGTAGTTTTGCACCATCGAAGATACAAAACTGCAACTCAACAAAGTGAGGCTAATCTGCATGAAAAATCTTGTAAGCAAATGTGACGGTCCATTTAAATATCATCATGAGCCATCATACTAAGGCAGGTAGCACCTAAGGTATGTAGTTAATGTTTAAATAATTACCTTTGACGCAACAAATCATGAAAAAGAAATTGACGTTGATTCACTTATTTAGTTTCATAACACAATGGTGAAGCTTTTCTAGCTTTCAAGCATGTCTTCTTTCCCTCGCTCATATTCCAACTCTTCTAAATTCATGTTAACTCTGAGCAATAGAAGTGTTCACAAAAAGTCTGTTACCATGTCTGCCACTGCGGGAGTCAGTGATCTAGCCCCAAGTCGCCCAACCTCACACACAAGCAAGTTTTTAGCTCCAATTTTGTGCACATGTTCTTCTATCTTGTCATATCTTAATCCAACATAGAGTGTAAATTGAGATGTGTGAAAATGGAATGTCATATGTTTTGTCTTACATTCTCACATCTAAAAATGCTAAACATGAACTCCTTCTATGCAACCTTTGGTCATGCCACTGCTAAATGAAATCATTGTAAAGTAGTGACACCCCAACTATATGGTGGGCCACTTCCATTGTGCCTTTAAGAGAGAGACATGGAGCTATAGTTGGGCACATGAAGGTCTAAGTATATGAGCACATGAAGGTCCAAGTATATTAGAAGTATAGTGTATATAAAAAATAATAGCTCCATGATCTCTATTATCTTGTGGGGTCTATCATTCCATCATATCTTTTTCTTTCAATGATTAGCATGAGAAGTGTCGAATTCCTTCACTCTCGGTTGTTTAATTTAACTTACATGACATGGGTATGTTTCTCCTTCACCTTGATCACCCCTTTAGCATGATAATTGTTTAGCTCCTTTTTGTTTCATTTCAAATCAAGTTATATGCCTCTATTTGCATTTCAATGAGAGATATACAGTCTGGTTCACTAGTATATTTGAACTAGGAACCCTATTGCTTTTTAAATTTTTTTGGGTCTCTTTGAACAAGCGCAGATGCTAAAGGAATAGGTGTGGGGTTGGGCAACCCAATCCCCAACTTCAGTAACTTCTCCTCTCATGAAGAACATCGAGGTTACACATCGGAACACTTTGACATATCAACATCAACTGCCTAGACTTCATCTTAATATGAGACGTTGGTTTGTATCTCACTACCCCTCTTCTACATTTACCTCCTTGAAAAATGAATGCATAAAAGAGCCAATTCATCCATGTTATTAAAAATTTGATGAACTCTAAAAACATGACCCCAAGATTTGATAATGACTTTTCTTATGAGATTGGCTTGATAATCTTTATTCCTTGTCTTTCACTTAATGCTTGTGGGAACCTTAGTCACTGGGATTACATTACCTAAGTTGCTATGAAGTGTGATATAGTGATGACAAGACTAGTCCTTCTTTCTAATCAAGTATTTTGGAGATTTTTTTGTTTGAACAAAAATTTAAAACCATGGCTTCATAACTCCCTGTATGGTATAAATGTCCTATTAGAGCTATAGGCACTCTTGACAAAACCCACACTTTCTTACTACTTAGATTTTGTTTTTGAGTTTTTGTCAAATCGCGGTGACCCTAGTGGTGATGCACCATGCTTATATGACCAAGATCTCATACACTCCACCTCATATATGCTCTACTCACTTACACTCAAGAGCAAGCAAAAAAACATGTCTTCCCCCTATATCTCATGCTATGTTTCTACACTGAGAGCTTTTCAGCACACAATATTCCCTTTTCACCTTTCCACAAACATGCCTTATCATCTTTCCAATCCAAAAATAAAGACTCCATGCATTCAAGATCTCTCCATTCTCCATATAAGTCTAAAAAAGAGATATGGGCTATATGTTCAAAAAAGAGAGAGAGTTGGAAAAGATAAAAAAGGTAGAAAGAGAAATGAGTGAAAAAGTGTCGAGGAAAAAAGGTGAGCATCAAAGATAGCCCATGATCTCAATCATCTAGATTTGAGAGAATCATTAAGGAGTCAACTTTCCACTCATATTCATGCATTTGCACTTTTTGATCATGTTTTGTATATTGTTTTTACTCTTTGATCCATGCTTTGACTTTACAATATAAACATTCTAAGTATGCTTTTCAAATTTCTTTTGACCTAAAATTCGACATAAGATATAGTTGTAGGACCTTAAGGCAAAAAATAAGATCTTGGTAAGGATACATACATAAATATCACTGAGAGTGAGTTGAGAGAACCATATGAGGAGTAACATGAGCTATGTTTCTTGTTTTGAAAAAATTTTATCGAAAACCCAATTTTACTTGAGAAGAAGTGACTTCGCTCTCGAAGTCAGAGCTATACCATTTCAACCTTTCCAAGGTGATGTTCTAGACACTTTAAAAACCCACGTGTGTATGAGTGTTCATATAAAATTAAATGCACACTAGAAATAAGATTATCCGCAAAGCATGTATATATTGTAGCCTTTCTGCCAAGATTAACCCGGTTTTAAATATCGAACCCAAAGGAACAAGTAGATGATGATGACCTCGGTATATAAACTTAACTCAAAGCACAATCAAACTAGAAAAATTGGCGAAACAAGGAGAACCCTGGGGATTATCTAGTTCTTAAATCTCGTAAGCATTTATTTTATATCATATGATCACTTAGTGATAACTTAATAAGATAGGAGTAAAACGAAGCCTTCCCCACAAGCATTTTACTCTTTTTGTTACATTTCTTCGCATTTTCAAGAACCTTTTTATTTTTCTTTTTATTCGTTTACCACCGCATAAGTACCCCCGCAGCGCCCGCGAAAAAGAAAAAATTTATACTTTTTTTTAAAATACGCACCTTTTGCCGAAGTGGCAAAGATCTTATCCCCAAAAGCAGTACCTCTTTACGCCAACCCTAGGCATCTTGCAGAGAAATTCTTTAAAAATAATAAAATAGCAAACAATAAAATTATCAAAAATTTGACAAGAGGCATTTCGTATTTCCATTACCTTGATATCAAAAATCGACCACACTCGCCGTAACTCAATCTTTCCTGCCTTTAGAAGTCTGAAACTTATTCCAGACCGCTTGATTTTACACTCCAATGGACATGACAACTGGCATGAAACATTTTCACCCTTTATCACTGCCTCGACGTATGAAATGATGACACCGTGATAAGTTTCATGATTTTTGGACTTCATTTTTTATAGAATTTAAAAACAATTCGGCCCGTCAAGAAAGTCGTTTCCGTCGCTGGATCAAGATGCTCCTCTGAAATTTTAAGCCCCTTTCTGAATAATACCCCCACAATACCCTAAATAACATGAATATTATTTTTGTATCACAAAGCATTCAATTATTCGGCAATACCTGCAGTTTAAACTTGTATTTTTCAAAAAAATCAATAAAATGCAATAAACTAAAGAAATATGGCAAAATATCCGAGAATTGTGTTAAATTTGAACATCCGGGTATAATTTAATGTACAAAGGCTACGTAAAAATTTGGTCGCAAAAATCAAAAAATATATTTTTGCCGAGTGCTAGGCTAGACACTCGGCAACCGGACTTTTGTCGAAAGTAGGGCTAGGGCACCTCGACAAATCGCGTTTTTGCCGAGTGCCTAAAGTATGGCACTCAGGTAAAAGCCTGACGGCAGGTGGAGCCATCACCTAGTGCCCTTTTTAGCCCGAGCCGGCCTTTTGCCGAGCAGATACTCGGCAAACAGCAAGAGGTTTGGACCAGTGTTCGCCGCTGCCGAGCGCCCGGCAAATCTCTCTTTCGCCGAGTGCTATTCTTTTCTCCGAAGCGCAAAGCACTTGGCAAAGAGGGGTTTTGCTGAGTGCCCGATAAATAGCACTTGGCAAAGCGGTGGGCACTCGGCAAAAGGCCCTGTTTCCGGTAGTGAAATATATGAGACTCAAGCTACGCCGTTCACTAATTCATTCATCATCGCTTCTACGAATCTGCTTTGTGACACCAGGACGCAAAGCTAGACCGAACAAGACTTGATAGACAATGAATCAAACTAAGCAGAACAGCTTGACTCGTAGCTACCCAAACACAAAAACACTACTGCTATCCAGATCAGGCGTATAGACATGCTCGCCGTACCGTACGCCATTCCCCAAGTCCACGCCGCCACGGCACCACCAGATGCCCTACGCTCACCATTGCGCTCCCAGTGTAGGCAGCGCCAGGAGATGCAACTGGCACCAGCTGGTAACCAGGATGCCCAGCACCTACTACTGGTCCGGTCACGCCATGGATTTGCAACGCAGCACCTACGTCCATCTGTGGCCAATACACGCCGGCCGGTACCGCTGCTGCTATGATAACTCACATCCAGCTGGCTGTGGGGGAACCATGCCGGGCTGACCTGCTGGTGTGCCAAACCTGCGTGGTACTGGATCTCAGGGTTTGCTGCAACAGCTTCATATGACATGCCTCCTATGACTTGCGTGCAGTGCAGATCCATTTGACCGACCCCGTAGATGCTCTCAGTCAGCTCGCTGCCACTTATGCTTGTAATTGAAGTACCCACAACTGGAGACGTTGTCCATGTTGATGTCAGTACACCCTCGGCGGCATCCCATGTCCAAACTGGTGCGCTGCTGCCATTCAGTGTGTTGTTCTCAGGGACAGAGACGGGTCCAGGCAATACATGAGCGGTAGGCAGAGCAGATGACCCCTGTGTGATACCACACATGTCTGCAGCGTAAAGCTGAACCAAACGTTTCCTTGGCCGTCTACATGGTATTGCCTTTGACTGTCAGACTCACACGATGTTCCCCCAAGTGTAGGCAGGTAGTGACACCGTTTGAGTTGGCTTCCTGTTCAGTAAGATCTGGTGGAGTCGAGTTGCTGCTCCACTTGCTCCAACTGGTCAGATAACTCCTGCATGATTTTTAACACTAGAGAGTTGGCTTCCTGTTCAGTAAGAACTGGGTGCCACTACGCAAAAACTTAACCGGGCGGTTATTTTAGTTAACCCGAGGGGCGGTTTTGAACCGCCTCAAGATAAGGTCACTAATCATGGCTCAAATGAGGCGGTTTCTAACCGCCTAAGAAACCATTAACCGAGGCGGTTTTATTATAAAAACCGCCTTGCTAATGTCCATTGACCGAGGCGTTTCCTTACAAAACCGGGCTGTTAATAGTTTAACCGGTATGCTTTCTTAAAAACCGCCTTGCTAACTTATTAACCAAGGCGGTTATTATAATATAACCGCCTCTCGTTATGATTTTTTAAATTAAAAAAAATTGTTTTTCCTAATTTCTATATTAATTATTTAATATTTTAAAATATAAACAGATCAAATATAGCAAATACGATTATGGAACACATAGAATAAGCGTTTAAAGGCTAAACATATATTATAAGAGATCCGATGTCAAACATCATTTGAAGTTCCACCATGAAGTTTAAATTACATGCACACAAAAGTCACAAAGTCAAACACGCATACCAAAGCGATATGAGAAGTTTATCACAAGCTAAACTAGCTCTAAGATGTCCGCAACACATAATCCCTCATATCTAGCATTGTTCTCCATTTGCGTAGCTTCTCATACTTGTCCTCCAAGGCTAGCTTCTTCCTCTTTCAGAAGAACTTGCCATCGATATGACAACATTGATCGCTACAAACTTGCAAACGCCGGATATTGTTTGACCGATGATCATCTTATCTGATCCTCGCTCCCTCTTCCACCATCCTTTGATTTCTTCACCGCTTTCGTAGCTGCTGCATTTCCCGCACTCTAAGGTACTCACAAAGCATAGTATCCACATATAGGCTTATCCTTCTGGTTATTTCGAGCACCGCATGAACGTTATATTCGTAATCCAAAATAGTTAGGTCACAGAGAGCATGATGGACGGCATGTAGCACATATGAGATTGATGATATATATAGTTACCGGAATTGACGGCCACTTTGAGTACATGTTTGTAATTTCAACTTTTTTCTGACCTCCGATCCAAGCAGCTGGGGTCTTCAAGGTAATTTCAGAAGTTAATCAGACGCAAAACCACCGTGTCAACATCAAAATTGATACAATTTATACGTGTAAATAAATGAATGTGATGTCACATTACTACACGACACGTAATTCAAAATCATTGTACGCTTTTTGTCCGTTTTCCTCGTGGAGTCGAATTACAACAAATTAAGCATCTTGTGGGAAGATTATAAATACAATCCAAAGGCTTCCCATGACGCCAAGCTGCACCATCGAAATAATTTAAATCTCAACTCTTCAAATGTAAGAAGTGAAAAACCCAATGGATGATATACATATTGAAGAATCACCAGCGCATGTACCAATCGATGGGGGCAAGGATACACCCATATTCTTCGACCTTTCATGGCTTGAGGATGTACCGCCCTTTCTCGTATTTATCTCTGACTCTGTAGGCGTGTTCTGTTTCTATCCTCGCCGCATGGGGGTCAAGTCACCAACCGCGGATCCAGATCCCAGATATCAGCCAATTATGGCCCCTTCCTGGTAATATGCATAGGGGAGAGAGATAGATAACATTATCTCCAAGCCCCCGATTTATATATGATTGCATCCCGCAGTGCACAAGTCTTGGTCACGCATTGTTGTATTCATTCAAGAGGGCATAGGGACAACTGCAATGCTATAACAACTTACAATGCAAAAAGGGTGACTTGGGCGACATCGGTGTCCTTGCGCCACGTAAAGATCCTATGCATGTCATGGAAGGTCACAGAAAAAGCAATCCTTCTTTCCAAGTGGGAAGAACCCTTGGGGACCCTCACAATGAATCCTTTTATTCCTAACTTGGCAAAGATGCATGTACCATAGATGGAAGCTGCCGAACCTCCCCACGCCTCGACTAGTCGCCCAAGGGCAACATGAACTCTGCATGCTCGTAGCTGTCCCCGCAAATCGGGAGTTAGTGGCCGACGACCATGCTTGTACGGGTTCTAATCATGACGAGTGCAAATGTTGTTAGCACCATCATCACAAAAATATACTCTATAATTGAGATATGTCGAAAAGTGTTAGCACAAGTACCATCGAATGCCGTGAGAAAGGGAAGATCAAGCTTGGGCAATTTTATACGCCCTCCACTTTATGAGGGGTATATTCCGAGGCCCCGCTCGCCCCTCCCCTCATCTATTGGGCACTCTTGCTGGCTTGGGAGGCGAGAGCCGTGCCCCGATGCACCCTATTGTCCTCCTCATCTGCTGGCTTCTCTTCGGGGGCCGAAGGGCACTCTTTGGGATGACTTGAGGCGTGTTGTGCCCCGATGCAACCCCGCATCTCCTGTGGGTTGCCTTTGTCGGGAGATGGCCCGCCGAGGACTCATGCCCGGACGCCATCGCGGGTTGTTGCCACCGCTTCGCCGCCGCCGCCGCGTCATCACTTGCCCGCCGGGAGACGATGACGGCCGGTGGAGCACGAGTGTCTCCTTTTCAAAGATTTATATCGCCTTTGTTCCAAAGTTACCCATATCGCCCGCTGCTGGTCACCGTTGTTGCACCGCTCTGGGGAAACCTCAAGTTCATCCTGATCAAATTCATCTTTAGTGTACACCAAGAGCACTACGACGAAGTCGGCAAGGGGCTGCCGGCTCGCCGTATACCTTGTCCATCTTTTCGCGCTTAACCCCTCCTTCTCCCACTTCTTTTCTTCGCCTTCCCCTGTCCGGCCAGCGGCACCAGGAGCTGCACGCGTTGGGTTTGATCTCTATCGACCGTACCTTCAGAGCCGTGAGGTACCCGCATTCGGCCGTCAAGCGCAGCCGACGCCGTACTGCCGGGGCAATCCGGCGACCGTTACAGTCCACCATCTTGGGGTCGCTGCCGAAAAAGCTTCCCCGATCGACCCCATAATCATTTCCTTCATGGCCGCATCATGGCCTTGCCGGATGAGCCGCTCTCGTACGCCCGCCTCGCGGCGGTACGAGGCAGCCGCCGGATTGCCGTGACTCCACGGCCTTCCAACCCGCCTCGAGGAGATGCCCCCGTGACACGGCCGTGATGCTCCGGCCTTCCAAGCCCTTCTACGGTCAGACGCCATGATCCCCGCGAGGTTCAAACAACCCCTTCTTCCCAGCCCCTTGTACCGCGAGCACCGCCCCTCTCCGCCCCTGCCCTCCGCTCAAGCAACTTGGTTCTTCCCTCTTTAGCCCTTCGCCGACCACCCGGCCAGAAGTAGTCACGTGCCTCGTGTCGAGGCCCGCTAACGGATCGCCTAGACCGGCAAAGCCTGCCTCACCTTCTTCCCCGCCACTTGGGCCTCTTAGCGGCGCACCCTCGGTCATACCCAAGTGGTGGGGAGTGTATTCATGAGGTCGAGAACTTCTCCTCTTCTCCTTTGATCCTTCATCGCACACCTTGTCCACAAATTCTTCCCAAACGTGACGCCTTGATGAAGCCGTAGTCTCAAAGGGTGTTCCTTTCCTCTTTACATACCTCGTTGTTCAAGGGGAGCGCACTGGCTAAGCGCTTTTCCTCAGAATCGCCGAGACAAGCCTCCCGCATAGATCTTCGTTGAACCGCTCCGGCGGATACCAACCGCTTCACGCTCCCATACTTTGTCCTCGAGCTTTTCTCGACTTTTTCTCCAATCAAAGTAGGTGATAGCACATGCCCCTAGCTATACAAAAGAGCACTGTTACCGAATGTGCCTATCACACTTTCCGGCAGCAAGGGCTCTCCACGGGCCCCATTCGGGTGGGCAAGCGACATGCACCTTGGTCGACACTTGGTGCCTACCGTGTTGGCCCCCTCTTCAAATCCGACTTCTTGCCACTCTTGCAAGCATTTTGCCAGCACGCCTAGTGCGCCCTAAGAGCTAGGGTGGGAACGATCCATGCCCTCTCCGCCATCCCCCCTCTTCCTCATCGGGAACCTAAAGTACGAGGCACCGTGGTATTCCGCCGAGCATAACAAGCGATTATTAGTATTATACTTATGCAAGGGCCTTGATGCTACTAGTAGTTTCATACGCACGCCGCACTGCTCGGCCAGATTATCTTCTCTCGATGATATCGCTTTCATGCGAACTTTGTGTTGAAGCCCTATGCGTAGTTCTCGATCATCTTCTACATTATAGTTTGGGTCATCATCTTCCTCTGCTTTTGGCGCTTTTTTCGTTTCGAGGTGTTGGCACCTCCTCCTCCGCATTCTGTGAGTTGCCTGATGACGATGACGTTTTCATCGTACTATCATAAGGACTAGGGTCTGGCGCCATTGTCCTTCGGCCCTTATGCTCGTCACCATTAGAAGCTATTAAGAAGAGATTGTCATATAGATGATGATATCACACTATTATTCAACATCATATACAAAGGAAACATCACATTTATATAAACGAAACATCTCTTATTTTTTTATAATACAATATTACATCATTTTCATTTATTGATATGTGTATACAAAAGAATTTGAATAAACATACAAAAATCGAAGAAAAGGAAGTACAAAGGAATTTAAAGAGAGAAAAGAAATTACAGCATCGTTGTGATTTGGCTCGGATTGGCCCCAATGTCATCACATTGTCGCTAAATGATTGCTTGTATGTTATACAGCCATCCTAGTTGCAGCAATTACAAGTAGGGGCCATTTGATCAATATGTAGCCTGACCCAAGATGGATTCACGTCAATGCATATACCTTTGCCTCACCAAATTTTTTACAAGTTCAAGACCTCATTTCTTCATTGCATTAGTAGAAAGCAAAGGGAGCACTTCTCAAACGATAAAAAGTAGAATCCAAGTGCAGCAAACAAGAAAAAAGGGCACCAAATTAGTGGGATCAGGGTTTATAGGAGGAGTAGTAGTACTAAGTAGCTAGTACTACTAGTAAGTAAGTAAAGCAAGTGCACCGAGTGGAGCAAGACACCACAACTCAAGGCACTAAAGTAGAAGCAAGTGCAGCGGTAGCGGGCGCGAGTAGTTAGAAGAGTGCAAGTGCGGCAACAAACGCCCTCTTCTTACGTGTGTGTGTGTGTGCATATCTATAAACCAATTGACAAAGTTGTTTATCTATAAACCAGTTCTACTTTGCTTTAAAACTTGAAAAAAAGACTTTTGATGATTTAGATCTGGGAATTAAGGAAGGAGAGAGAAGAACAAGCTGAGGCTTTGAAAGTCAGCTTTGCAAATAATCAAAATCGAATTCGATTAAGAGGCTGAGTTAGGATTTGCAAATCATTTGTTGTGAAGCAAATTTAGGCAATTAACTAGACTAAACCATGGTCAAGCAGATCAACCAATGAAACAAGATTTGCACAAAATTTATTCCGCGGAAATGATATATAAATTCCCCAACATCGGTACTTGAATTGAAAACTGAGAATTCAGTTAAACAAAAACTAGATCATGCGTGATTAGCTCCTTTTGCAATTAATTAAGGATTAATCAACAATCTACGTGTTCAACCAATTGCATATCAACAGTCAAGTGCAAACTTTATATCAACAAGAGGGAGACTTGTTGTTAAGATTTTATTCATGAAAAAACCTATTTTGCACAGCCCCAAATTTTAATAATATTGTAACTGCATTTAAGGGACTTAGAAAATTTTGAAGTTGTTTCCAAAACATATTGAATCCAAAGTTCGATCACATTTTGAGCAAGATAAAATAAGATTTGGTCAGGACCCTTAAAACAAAATGGAGACCAAAACTAAAACTGACATAAACTGAAACTTGAAATTCAATTCACTGAACCAACATAGGTACTATAATTCTAGGAAAACAACATGGACCTAAGCTTTTGACTGAAACTTATCCGCAGCTGCCTCCTAAACAAACCTAGACACAACTAAACAACTTGGTGAGCAAAACTCTGAAATCATGTGAGCTTATTTTAGATAGGATGCAGGATTTAGAAACTATAAAGGTACTCTTAACTGAATATGTGAGCTATTTTAGACAGAATGCATACTGAAAATCAGAACCGACATTACAAATAGCATCATAGGCGCCAAAGTGCGCCTTGTTCGAGGCAGCTTGGCAACATAGGCGGGAAGGCGGCATAAGTGCCTCGGGCTCATCCCAAATAGCATCATATAGGCAGCAAAATAGCAATTCAAACATAGAACACAGGAAGCGCAGATGATCATAGGCAGTTCATCCCAAATAAGTGCCACGGGAACCTTTACTCGAGTGCGATGTAGCCGGGAAGAACGGAAGAAGAACGGCGAAGGGCGGCGCCCGGAGCAGCCACGGCGGTCGCGTGAAGGGGAGGGAAGGCCGGGGAGGCTTACGTCGCCCCTCGTCGCTACGGGCGCTAGGACGAGGACGGAGGAGGCGGCGGGGCGCTGTCGGGCTGGCAGTAAGGGGGAGGAAGGCCGGGAGGCGACGCCTCTCCTCAAATCGCCGGGCGCCATGGGGACGAGGATCGAGGAGGCGGCGGCGCTGCCGCCGTGGCAGGCTCCCGTGGGGGTCTCACCGAAGGAGACCAGAGAGTCGGGAGCGGCCGGAGCAGCTTTGCCGACGGCGATGGCGGCCACTAGGGTTTCGCCTTTGTCGGGTTCGGGCAGCGGAGGACGCACGCTGGTTCGCCGGAAGGAGGGGGTATAGGTGCGCGGTCACCGTAAGATACCACGGAGCCGGGCAGCGGCCTGAGCAGCTCGTCAACGGCGATGGCGGCGCCGTGGAGAATCCAGCAGTTCTTCGGGTCGATTTGAACCACCTGAAGGACTTAGCCGATTTGGAGGAGAAGCACGGGCGTTATATAGGCATCTTATTTTCCAAGGCGGGTTTTACGATAAACTCGCCTCGTAAATATTTACCGAGGCGGTTATTCTTGCTTAACCGCCTGTTAATTGGTTTTTAACCGAGGCGGTTATTCTTGTTTAACCGCCGGTTAATTGGCCCAACTTATTATTTTTAATTAAGTGCCTTTGTTTGCTCTATTTAATGGCAATTATTAATATAAACATTAATCCATTATGTAAACTATGGTTGTTGTAGTAGAGTAGTTGTAGTAGTATAGTTGTAAGGGTACTTTGTAGTAGTATAGTTGTAGGATAGTATTAGTGGTAGTATAGTTGTAGTATAGTTGTAGGGTAGTTGTAGTTTGTAGTAGTATAGGTTGTAGGGTAGTATTAGTGGTAGTATAGTTGTAAGATAGTATCATAGCAATATAAGTATGACAATAGTACTGTAGTAGTTGTAGTAGTAGTAAATAATAATATTTTTCACCAATGATGCTTACATCGAGATGTTAGTCATAAAAAAGTTCTATCATAATAAATGTTAAAGGCATTACATAAGTTATTACAAAATATGTGACATGATAGCATCATTTTGGTGCCGACGCTACACAGTCCTTCTTTCTCGCCATCGGGACGTGCACCAAGGCTTCATCTTCGCCTTGTTGACACGGGTCTCGGCGAGCTTGATCTTGGATGGATGATCAAGAAAGAGCTTACATCTCCGAGTAATTGTTGTGTTCTTCGACTCAGACCCATCCGCCTCCCACGATCCTCTGCTTTCCCTCAGGGACACAACCACATGCTTCTGGTGTCTTTGGCTTTATGGCGCAGGCTACTTGTGCAACGCTGGTTTGCTACCACCCATTGGTCATCTTTGTACCCCACATTGCCGAGCTCCACCGCGGAGCCCAAAATCATTCACACAAACAACCGGCCGGGTTTTACCCACCGGCAATCGAATATAGGGCACCGTAGGTCACCACCATAGTCAAGTTCCCATATATCTTCGACCGCCGTAGTAGCTCATGATCTTCTTCGCCTTTGTCATCGATGCCCCTCATATCGAACGCCACTATTCTCGGGTGGAGGCGCTCTTCTTGTCCTTCTTCGGTGGAACCTCGTGAATCATTGATGTCATACCCTTGCCACGCAGGTGACTTGTGTTCTAGGCCCCACGCAAACCTCGCTTCATCAAGTTTCCCATATATGCCTTGCTCTTGATCCACATCGGGAATTGATGTTGTGTTGTTTCTCTGCTACATGCCTCCCCGCTGGCCCACCACACTAGAAAGGCGGATCTCATCTAAGTGTTTTAACCCGCCTACCATGACCACTAACTGAATTGAGCGCGCTATTGTGAGCTTGTTGTAGAGTGTGTCTTCTATCTACACCGCTAAGCGGATTTTCCTTCCCGCTGCATATCCCATCCCCAGGTTTTACCTTCATGAAAAGGGACCGCAACCCACCGCTTCTTCCGGCCCCTAATGGCTTTTGGTGCACCACCACGGCCCTCCTCCTCCGCTGTGTATGCCTCGATCATAGAGCTCTCGGTAAGCACGATTATGCACATATCTATTGAGGGTCGCATATAAACCGGCCGTACGCCCACATCCGATGAAGGCATTACCTACCTAGTTCCCTGTGATTCATCAAATCCATGTGCATCATAAGGTGGCATAATATCAAAGAAAGATGGTGGGAAGCACATCTCGTCGACAAAGAGTTTCTCAAGCGATGAATTGTTTCCGTGCCAAAGCGTACCGCCTTCATCGATGACCTTCGTAATTTGCCAAAAAGAAGTAGCACATGCGCATATTTCGCTAAGCATCTTAACGCATTCGGACCGATGCATCCGATCACAATTGAAGGAACACCGTAAGCATGACATGGCAGTCATGTGAGTTAAAGTTGGTTAAAGTGAGATCTTTCATGGAGACAAGGCTCTGATGTTGAAGAAAAACCGTTGGCACTCGATCATTCCGAGCCAATCGGCATATAGCCTCCTCCTCATCCAATGTCGTTGTAGCCGCCCCCGTAGGTCGATTTTCCCCACTGCTGCCAGCGCCAGGTGTGCTGAATTTCGGTCTCCGATGCCCGCGTTGACCAAATTCCTCGCATCAGACTCTGGAGACTATCCTTTGTCTTTTCTTGATGTCAAGAAGGATTCCTTATCGCGTTTCAAACACACATTCTTTTCTCAAGATGCATGCAATCGATGGCATACGATTCAGTTCCAAGATGATAGGTACTTGAAGAAACAAGACCGCTCTTGAAAAGGAACTGTGGGCCGTGACAGCTCACCTACTTCTTTCGCCCCTACATCCCTTCCGGCCATTTTACTCGGGTTGGCTTTGACCATCTTTTCCCTTCTTTCTTCTTCCTAACCTCCCATGTTTATGCCCTGACCATGTCAAACACCTTTGCCCGCACTTTGTTCTTTCTCGCCCGCCGCTTGAGGTTCGCCTTATTGTCAAAAGTATTGATTCATCATAGGTCTTCGAGCAATTCGTGCTTTTTTAAGGTAGGAATCGCCCTGCTTCTATGTACACCATCTCTTGATGCGCAAGTTGCAAGTGTAAAGTGTACCATCAATGCAATACTACACAACCGGGTCTTTACCTTTTAATCCGCCCGTATAGTGAAAAAGACTGTGGTAGTCCGGTGATGGTGACAAAATATGATGGCCTCTGAGTGAAATCCTTCTTTAGGAACGCATCCATCATTTTAAACCCCCTTTCCCATAGAAACCGCATGTCCTCCATAAAAATGGCTCTAGAAAGACATCTATGTCATTTCCAGTCGCCTCGGGTCCAGATATAAGCATGGTAAGTAAAAAGATACCGTTATAAAAGAGATTCGTGAAGAGGGATGCTATTATATAATTAAATTGGTGAAAAACAATTTTTCACACACACCATCCCTAATCCAATAAATCCAAACAAGTACCGCGCTTTGTGACATAGATGGGGAGGTAAGTTGTAGATGGTGAGGATGACCGCCAGTGCCGTGGGTGCTACTTAGGTCACCGAACGGATTCATCCCATCAAGATTTAGCGCGAACCCGACGCTCCTCGCCTCGCTCACCAAACTCGGGAACTTGTCGCTGAAACGCCTCCATTGCTTGCCATCTGAGGGATGTCGGCTTGCCATCACCGTCGCGGCGCTCGACCGATGCATGCCAAGACATGAGCCGCGATCATCCGTTCTCGAATATCGCACGCAGCGATCGATCACGGCAAGTACCACACATGATAGGGCGGACTTTTTTTCTACTCATATAACCCTCTTCTTCCCCGGGTCCGTGATCCGGAGGCGGGCCTCGCTTTTTGTCGCCTTCACCTTCTTCTTTGGCACTCTTGAGGTGGGTCCATCGCCAGCCGGGCGTCCCGCTCGACAACCAAAGCATTCCTCTTGTAACGGCTCGCCTCGCAGATGAGGACAGCCTCCGCAAGTTCTCATACTCGGCCTCGATATAAAAATACAGTAGGTTTGGACAGTGCATGAAACTTTTTAAGTTTCATCGCCACCGCCCGACGCCTTTCTTTTGCCCGATAGGTATTGGCGTGCACCTTGTTACCCTCCCGGAATGTGTCAGCGAGGATACGTAATGCATCGCTGAAGCTAGTGTCTGACCACCCATGGCGCAGCCTTGAGCATCGCGATCTCAAGATTGAACGTAACGCCGCCCAATGCTTCTGACAACCATTGTACGTGGGATCTATTGCCACCGCTTCATCTCTAAAGTTCTCTAGCCACTTAGGATTCCCAAACAAGACATCATCCTCGGTCTTGGCAGCTAGCGATTCTATCGAAGAGGTCCACATCTTCGGTCCAACACCTCCGCCGGATTACCACCATCGCCACCGCAGTAGGTCATCCTCTCGCCCAGAAGTAGCATCTTCAATCGCGGATGTAATCACGACGATGCACATCATCATTGTCACCGGGCAGCTAATGCTTGGACCGCCGATACTTCCTGTTGTTCTCCATTTCCTCCGGCCAATCACCGCCGTGGTCGTTGTCGCCGATTTACTTTGTTTTCTCTCGGATGAGCAAGTGGTGGCGCACTCTGATCCGATTCACCATGATACTTCCGCATCTTATAATCTTTGACAAAAACCAAACCGGGCATAAGTGAGATTGCACCACGCCTCACTATGTGCCAAAGAAATTTTTACAGCCTATTGCACCTGACAAATATGAAATCCTCACCCACACCTCAGACGATGCTTTGTCGCCGCTAGAATGAATTTTCTCTTCACATGATCCAAGAAAGATGGATCTAGCCTCGATCCCTTGTACATCCAATCCCTTGCCATCCGCAACCTTGCACACGCATTCATAAACATATATAATAAGAATGAGAGCTAAAAAAACAAGGTACCTAAATCTAGATCTAAAGAAAAGAGAGAAAAAAGAGAGGGAAAAGAGAGAGAGAATGCACAAAGAGAGAAAAGAGAGGAAATGGTTTTTGTAGAGTAAGAATCAACAACCTCCCTCACACCTTTCACAAATCCAAGGGTTAATCTCCCTTAGGGAGATAGTTCTATCTCCCTCCACTTAGACTAGATCTAGATGTAGGGAAAGAAAGAGAGGAGAGGAGAGAGGGGGAGAAGAAAAAGAAGGGTTGAGGGTAAGAATTGAGCTTTGCGTGCCCCTTCCCCTATTCTAAGGGCAAAAACTTCTCTCCCTAGAAAATAGACAATTTTTGCGGTTTTTGTAGCTCAAAAACCCGCAAAAAATGGAGGAGAAGCCGTGGGAAGAAGAAGGAGGTCACGGGTTATATAGAGCGTAGTTAACCGAGGCGGTTTTTGTTAGAAAAACCGCCCGTTAAAGGTGTATTAAGCAAGGCGGTGGGTATAGAACAACCGCCTCGTAATTCATTAACCGAGGCGTGTTTTTAGAACAACCGCCGTGCTAATGTATATTAAACGAGGCGGTTTTTTTAAACAACCGCCTCGTAATGAATTAACCGAGGCGGTTATTTAACTTGACCGCCTCGCTAATGTATATTAATGGAGGCGTGTTTTGATAGAAAAAACCGCCTTGCTAATCATTAACCGAGGCGGTTGCCGCGGGCCGCCATTGGCTCGGATTGGGAATTATTAACCGAGGCG